>OX454333.1:7905578-9105578 GCA_949716465.1 Chalcosyrphus nemorum
AGCTTCGAACTAGGATACACTACTGGCATCACTATCATCACCAAGGCAACTATCATTATTGTGTGCACGAAATACGAGCGCACAAGGTGTTATTACCATTTTCATGTACTGCCTGCCTGCCTGCCTGCATATTGCAAAGCTTTTTGGTCGAGTTTCAGGTAACAACTGGGACAGGACGAAAGTACAGAAAAATAGAAGGAAAAAAAAAACTTGTTAACAATTCAATATGGCAAGTGTTGCAACATGAAGCCCTAGTCGCATGAATTAATGGTTCACCATTGACAGAGCGCAGCAGTAAGCTTTCGTCCTTGTTACAATAGCTGGCCCCCCTTCATCCTGTAAGTGTACCTACAGAGGCAATGGAGAGAAAAAATAAAACAGGAAATGCTCTGAAAGCCAGATCGGGGATGTGCTTGTGAATTCGAAATTGGAATCAAAAGAAGAGAAATTGAATTGAATTGCAAGTGGGAGTGGTAGTACGGACCATGGAATGTTTTGTATCCTTGCTGTTGTAGCCTGCATTTTTTTTTTTTTTTTAAATTCTGTTGTGTTGTTTTCCTTTTTGTCGACATTGAGCTGCTGGTGGTGGAAGACAAATTTAATTAGCAGATACAAATACAGACAGACAATCGCCCTGGGTGCTGCGAATTTCAATATTCGCATGCAGGTATTTCATTACGAAAGAGAGATGGTAGATACTAAAGCAACCGTATGAGTATTTATTTTTAATAATGAAAATTATATACTCTCAGATTCAAGGAATCTTTAAGGCCTTGAACTGGATCTGTGATGGGATTTTATTAACCAGATTTCAGGCTAGAGTATGGTTTATCGGAGAAAGTAAACGAGACCCGAGGAGAGGGATCTACAAAAACGGATCTGTGTCAACTACAGCAGCAAGAGAATGGAACTAGAGTCCCTATATTTCACGAAGCGCTGAGTAGGTACTATAGTCTGCTACATGACAGGATCCCTAGTTTGTCGCAACGTTCTGGATGGCGGAGAAAGCATCTCCAGATGAACCAGATCAACTTTATACCAGTTGATGTCAGGATGGAGCCTCTTTTTAAACAGTTCCATGCACCGCTTACGCGACAGCATTATCGTCCAATGCCCGGACTATGCTGCACCTGTTTAGGTGCCTGTTTCATACGACATCACTTAGCCTGCTATAGTTGTGGACATACCCTGCTGAAGCAGTCGCATGGCTGGGCCAGGACTGTCCCGACACCGTACGAAATAGTTACTACAACAACAACGATTAGTGTCTTACTAAACAGCCGATAGGCTCTAAACGATTAAGTTCGTTCTTGGCTTATGTTAGATGAGGATTAACTCAAGACATTGAACAGTGCTTTGTTTTGAACACTGTTATGAATCCAAGACAAAAAACCACCACAACTCTCTGCAAATCCTCCAATCAATTCGCTTAAAATTACAACAAGGTGGACCTTAATACCGTAATGAAGAAGCTGGTATCCACTCTCAGATAAATTAAAAGCGCTAGATTCGAAGATTTGCAATTCTTAGCTCTACACAACCCAGTCATCTTAGTCGGTGTATGTGATCTCTTCTAGGCCGCGTCGATGGCATTGCCTGTATAGATCTGCATTGCATCTTCTTCGGAACTAGAGAATAACCTTTTTCTCAAAATAACCAAAGGCATTGTCATCCGATTTTGTCAAAGTCCATGCCATACATCAGGTCTGAGATGATTAGTGTCATATAAAGAGAAGTGGGATTCTGTCCAAGACGCCGATCTTGAGTGTCCTTTTTGTATTTTGTTTTGTTTTTTTTATTTACTGCTTAACCCATCCTTGCTGCGTGGATCCCACTGACGACGACGGGTTGCTGCCTTCTTCCGTTTATATCAATATCATCAGAGTAAAGCAGACTTGAAAAAGATTGTACCTCCGGTGTTGACTTGTCAGTTTCGTACAGTTCTCTCAAGTACTAAGTTAAGGAGATTGCATGATAGCGTGTCACCATGTCTACGTACTTTTCTAACATCTAACCCTTGAGAGATGTTCTTACCTACTTTATTGGAGTAGCTGGGATTCTTCATTGTCATTCTGGAGAGTTGTATAACTGTTGTATAACTCTTCATTCATTCATCAATATTGGCATACTACTCCTGATTTGTTGTTCGGTAGCTGTCCAAAAGAGAGGCCCTTGGATCCAGAAGGGTTTGTACATAGGACACAAGATTCCATTGAAGTGACTGGCATTCAGTGAAGTCACCAGCATTCATTGAATTCACTTAAAGTCTTTGAAGTCAGTGATGCCATCTAAAGTCATTGACTTAATAGGTTTGTAGGCGTCTTCTATGAATCCGGAATGAGGGTCAACATAGATTTTCCAGAAGCCCTCCTCAGCACTCTGAATGCTAGTGATTTGAATCAGAGAGTTTAAATTTCCCAGGCCTTATAGACGAGTGTTGAAAGGAGTACTGCTGAGTAGAATTGGTTAGACAGGACAAAAGATTGGCCGATTTACTATTAGAAAAGTAAGACTTAGCTACGTTATCCATACTTAGGTCGGTATTTGTTCCTATTTTCAGTCTATGGACAGGGACTGACAGAATAAGAACGCAGGTACAAGCATAGCATTGTGGATTGGGTGAAAATTGCTTTAGTGTGTTAAGAATCCAATAGTGAGCCACTAATTCTTTCAATGGAACGACCGATGTTTCCACGATGTCCTCCGGCTTCTAAGACGTGATATGAATGCCATTTTATAAGAAAAGCGCCCCATTTAAATGCCTTTAATAAGGTCTACGTTTCAGAGCCATAAAATAGGCCTTAGACAGATTTACAATCACTTCCCTTTGTAGCAGACTGCATAACTACCTCGAAGTTGTGACTGGCTATTCTGACGTTTATTAGTGTTGATAATCCCTTTTGTGTACTTTGACATCCAGCGCTCATTAGCAGCACCTAGAGGTATGCAGCGAATGAACCGATGTCAATAGCACTTACTTTGCTGTCAAATCAAACCAAAAGTCGTTCTCTTTCATAGTTTTGTCATTTTGCAAACAAACCACCTTCAATTTAACAAAAATTTCAACACCAACTAGCTAATTGTTTAAATTAGTATTTCTTTGCTCAATTCCCCAGTCAAAACAAGGAAAATTTATTTCAAAAATCCTGGTTCCACAGATAACAGAGAATGCAAAAGATATGAAAGCCAGCGTATTTAATTAAATTCCACAGAAAAGTTCTAGTACTTTTAAATTGCTTCAATCCTAACCCCGGTGGGATATCCTCCCCTAACAAGTGTACGACGTACATCAACTGAAAGTGCCCTCAACAAAGGAAACATACGCTGTCAGACATCCTGCGAGCGTAACTTGAAATTTAGCTCCTACAATTTTAATTTTATGACTTGACTTGCAGTAACTACTTTGACTTCCTTTTCTCTGCTAATGGTACTCACATCCTCTCTGCATGCAATTTTAATGCCAAAATCATGAATAAATAATCTTTGGGATGAAACATAATTTATGCCGATTCATGAACTTCACAGACACCTCTCTCTCTTACTGCACATCGTATAACCAGCAGGGAAAAGATGCAAAAGAGGAGACCAATAAACAAACAGTCTCGGTTGTATTTTTTGCACAAAGGATAATCCTCTGACCTGACGATAGTCATCGAGATGATTGGCTATTCTGTTCCTTGGAAACTCTTTGCTCTAGCTGCTCTGAGAAAATTCCTAATTTGAATGCAACAAAATACCTTCAACACCCCAAGACACAGAGACGGGCGGAATAATTAATTTCCGACCTCCGTCGCGGTTCAGGTTCGTTTAATTTGCGCCCGGGCAACCTACGAAAGGATAATTCATCATCCAGTGTAGAGAATTAGTTTTGAGGATTAAAGAGAGTTACCGGATGTATCTTTTTACTGCCTTGAAAATTATTTCATGGAATAAAAGTTTTAGGATGCAAAGTCAGGCAAAAGGGATTGTGTAAGGATGCGCTTAACGTGGTTATTATTCATTTGAGTTAGCCGGGGTGAAAAAAATATCAAAAAAAAATCGCAAGTTTGTTGAATAATATTAAGAAATATGTGAGGGGAGATGTTGTGGTTAAAGTTCTCTCTTAAGCTTGCTGGATTTTTATGGAAAGAATTAATGCATGGTTTTGTGTTGCCAGGAAATGCAATAGCAATGTATTTTCTTTTTTCCACTGCCAGAGGTGGATTTGGTTGGGTCTCTGCGGAAGAAGTAAGCTGTCGCCCACCACAGCAAAAGTTTTAATAAAATTTCAAAAATACAGCAAAAAGTTAAATCAAGGGAAAACTTTTTTCCAGTTTTAATATGGAAAATACCTAGCAAGATGCGCGGTTTTAAACGATTTCGGTGGAACATCAATATAATTGTCTGTATTCTCTTCTTTTTTGAAACTTTTGCATGTTTTGGCATCACCGACAGAAGGTTTGTTGAAAGTACCCCATCATTTTGATGGATGGCTCGTGTCAAAAAAAAAGTCAGCTGTCACTATGATGCGTGACGTTAACTGATGGCCAGCTAAATATTAAAAGTCAGACAAAAGATTAATAATACATATATTTTCACAGTGTATTTTGAAATTAAATGAAATGTAACAAATCAAAGAAATGAAGAGCATAAGGAAACAAGTGAGAATCATACATACAAAGGGCTCAACTTGACTTCTTCATAACATGCTGTAGGAACTAAACAATTTGAAGTTGAAATAAAACACTCAAAAGTTGAGCAGAAGGGCCATTTTCGTTGGAAAAATAATTTGATGAGATTATTGACGATAAATTATTTCGGACACATGTCCAGCACAGGGTCATCTAAGGTGCTGCAATTTTCGAATTACTTCGACTAGTTCGATATGCTTTTTAAGGCTGTATATCATCACGAATGGTACGCATGATGTTGACTTCCAATACGCATGATGTTGACTTCCAATGCGTTGCGGCCATGGCAGCTAGAGATGTTCTCGTACCTACTGCCGCTCAATTTGCAAATACAACTACAGGCGGGAAGATGTGAACTTCGGCACACACAGCTCCATTCTTGGGAACACTTTTTCCGATGATATTTTGGGTTTACTCGACTTTGACACTCCGTACACTTCACAAACCCTAGTCAACTGCATTTCTCTGTACACTTTCATTGGAGTTTAGTAGTATTCGAAGCAGGCGAGGATTCCGTATGTTCATTACGTAAAGAGTGATTCATTTAAAGTAACTTTCTTTTCTATGGACGGATTTTTTGACAGATAGGCCGTGTTTCTAGTTTCCCTATCTCAATAGCAGTAGAATTATGTGACATTTCATCATAAGAAGCTTCTAAAAATGATCTTATTTGATTTTATAACCGAAAACAGAGTTCTACGAGGAATGTGTTTCGTGCATTTTAAGCAAACAATTTGAGACTGTGTGATATCAAAAATCTAGACTTTTTCCATTGAGGCCGCGTAAAGTTCAAAGTCTACATGGATAATCCGGGAACGATTGAGGAATTGGAAACCAATATTTCCACCCGAAATGCTCCGATGCGTCATCGACAATTAAAACTTCAAAATGGACTATGTTCACCGCAGTTACACCTAACATTTCAAAGAAATAATTTTTAGAAATTTAATGCCAAGAATAGTTCTTTTGCTTGATAAGAAAGATAACTTCAAAAAATTGAATATTTTTATGTTTTTTTTACTTTTTAAGAAAAAACCTCTAAATGAATCACCCTTCATTTTCATCATGCGAATTTAACCAAACGGTTGCAACCGCGCGCTGGCTGCTGTGACTAAACTGGCTCCTAGTGATTCGGGTCTTATTTAGGAGAAACGGGATGTGGAGCACAATTGCACGAAACCTGTCTAGCACTTTGAACCTTTTTTTTACCAATACTGCAACAAACTTAACATAAAAGGATTATGTAAGTATTTGGTTGCAATATAAAGTATCTTTCTGTCCACTCATCGACTTCGATGGAGCAATTATAATTGCTTTACCGGGTTTTATCTTAAAAATCAAATGATTTACATCCCTGCAGCCTTAACTACTCGTTATTTTTTAATTGATCGGGAGAGTAGGTTGGTATTTTTTTTTTTACCGCGTCATTAAAGTACAAAGGTCAAATATTGAATCTAATTAATGTCAGGTACTGACAGTTTGGGATCACAACCCACAATGAAATACTAAAACACCTCCGGTTCATGATTTTTAATAGGGCAATTTGAAAATGTCACCACGACTTTCCATGGATAAAAAGCTGGTCATGAGCACATTCAGTCGAAACACCCTCGGGGCATGAACCAGAAAACACAACTTCGTTACTTTTAATACCATTAAAAAACCAAGCTGGAGGATAGTGACAGTTATGAGTCCTTAAAACGACAGTTTCACAGAATGAAATTGTTTTTTTCCTTCTGCTTGAATAGAAAGTGCACAACGACAGGTAGCACTCTAAAAAATATTCTAAAAAAAAATGTAGAATTTCTCAAGGACTTACCTTGCTTGTATGTGGAGAAAGCCAAATATTCCAAAACATCTGCCTTATTGAAGCTTTTCGTCCGATTAACGGGCTCGTCCAGCAGTCGTGACATTGCTTCATTCATCCACAGCACTGTATGATAGTAATCATGATTGACATATGACTGGCGTCCCAATTCGAAGCAGTCATCCGAAGACATTTCCGTGCTGCATCCATTAACACACACACACACAGGGATACAGGAAAATGTATTTCAAAAATTCATGGTTATTGCCACTCTTCTTCTTACCTGTATTGTATGCCATTGAGTTGGCCACGGGCAACACTCGACGTGTCTAGATTGTACGTGTCCTGGAGTCGCATCAATGCCACAGCAGCACCATTTAGGTCCTCGTCTGACGGAAACTTCAACACACTACGATACTTTGTGATATTTTTTAGAAATTCTAAAGGAAAATACGAAAAGATATTCAAACGAAAAAAAAGAAGAAAATATTACGTGATGAAAACATGAAAACTAGATAAAAGTGCATCAGCATCTTGATGATGTGCACACACGAAGGAACACATACCACTTCCAACATCCTGCTCCATTAGATTCTCAACTGTCTTCCAGTCGGATGTAAGTCTTTTTGTGAGGAGGTATGCGTTGATGGGATTCGAGACGTATGTTGAGATGTCGGCAGATGCCTCTGTGTGTTCTCTTTGGTATTCTTCTACTTTTCTGTAAGAAAAAAGAAAATGCAAATATGTTAGACAAGGAAATTATTCTTTCTTGGTTTGATTGAGTAGATCAAATTATAATAATTGGACGATTCTGTTGGTAATAGATACATACATCAATGTAGACTACACACATGGATGGAATTAATTTCAAAGAGTCTTTCCTTTTTGCAATGAAATGATGGTTTGCTTATGTAAATCAAAGCTTCAAGAGATGGAACAGTGGCTTAATGTGTCGACAATGAATCATCTTGATACAATTGTATCATTTCCACACAAAAGTGCCTAAAGTACTTTATGTACCGAATAAAGCAGATATTAAACAAGCTGGGTAAACTCCTGAACAAAGACTTTCCAAGAAGCACGACTCACATCCCACCTCAAAGCAGATAAAGCCTGGCAACAGAAATAGCCATTCGGAAAATAGCATCATTTCTGTGGACTAGTCTTCACAGATAGTCAAGCTGCGGATTAAATCCCTGCAGTCTGTCACTTTCACAAAACGGGAACCATAACAAAAGATTTCCCCTTAGTGACCAATATTTTATTGAAGACACCTTAAGGCCTTACTTTGTATTGTATCAAATTGTAGCCTACACAGGTAACGTGCAAATCACCAAAACAAGATATTGATGCTTGCTGCAGAACATGATTCTGAAAAGCTCATTAATCACACTCACATTACCTGTCCTGCATACAGTGATCTTGAGCTAATCCTTCGTTAAAGGAATCATTTTGATTATTCACATTTCAGCATACATACATACATAGGTGGCGCTGCTCCTGATCATCTTCAAAAGAAGATCATCCGATCCTAAGACCGCCTATTAATGCCTAATTGTGTGATTGATTTTGATGCTTTCTCTACTGAGCAGTTGTTCTCTGGCCGGCGACGTCTCCAACTGTCCAGTATTAAGCATGACTTCTCAAGAAATACAATTAAATGCTACTACGTTGTCCCAGGAAATCTTTAACAAAATTCACGTTCAGCAAAATATTAGGTTTTTACGAAAAATAGCGTACGTCAAAGTTTCGTAGTTTTTTACAGAAGAAAAAGCTCACGAGAGAGTAAGAAATTTCCCCATGCTACGAATTTTAGTCCAAGAAATCTCATTGGGCAAAAATATGAGTTCTGTCAAATGATTGCGTTGTTGTTGGCTGGCAAATAAATTTGAAGTAAATCAATACAAGTGACGTCTAAGGTGGGCAGCTTTTTCGTTCAACCGGTTTCCGTACCATTTTGGAGATTTGACTTTCTCTGAGAGAATTTTAGTGCAGAAAGTTGGGAAAGAGACCTAATGAATCGATTACTTATTAAACATATTCATGTTCAGCAAATATTAAGCCGCAATTTCACACCCTTTAGCATATTAAGTAGAAACAATGGAATCTTAAGGCCCAAACACATATTTGCCCGATTTACAATGCAGTTTGATAACTAGAGCGAGACGGAAAAGCGTTGTCATCATAAAATCGTACAGTACACAATGAATGTGATATTTTTGACAGGGAGCTCATATAACCTACATATGTGAAAAAGCAACAACAATAACAGTACCTTTCTGCTTCTGGCTACTTTTCAAAATCAGATCAGTCTGCTGTCACGCAATCACGTCGCGGGAGCTTTTCAATTTTATGAACGATTCACAATATAGCGTGAGAGTGAGAGTGAGACGAGTCTATTGTGAGTTGTCAAAATGAAGAAGGAACGAGTCTCGCTTCATTGTGTATTGTTTCATACATATGCATTCATTAAAACTTTTTTTGACAGCTCGCGCTAGACTCGACTCGCTCTCCCGCTGCATTATAAATCGGGCTAGTATACGTCGACATCGTTCCATTGAACTTTGACGTTGAAATGGACATAGTCCCGGAAAGAACATAAGAAACAAGTCACATTACTTGACAGCTAATCGTTTTTTGGTTCTCTCAACGACAAAGAGTTTTCTCTGCTTTCTCTCAATGTTTCCACCAATGAAAATGCATGCTTTCAATTTGTGTATGGGTAAACTAAAAATGCGTGAATGTGTGTCCTGCCAAAGGATTGACAGATTAAAAAAATCTGCTTTATCCGTCAAAGTTTATGCATTCGTTTGTATATTCTACAAAGCTGTCATAACAACTGTCAAACTCGCGATGGCATAATAAAGAACGCAATTTGCAAAAATTACAGCACCTCCCAGCAGGCTGATCACATCACATTGGCTTCATGTTTTATCCACAACTCTACTTATTTTTCCTAGAATATCAAAATTTATTCCTATCCTTTTTGATTTATTGAAATAAACAAGTCTCCCCTTTAATTATTCCATGCTCTTTGATCTTGTGAAACTTGAACTACGCAAGTTACGTAAATTAATATCAAATCAAAAAACCGTCAGCAGCTGACACCCACAGCCGTTGAATTATTATCTTTCCCTACATAAGCACAGTAAATACAATACAAACAATACAAAAGATACAATTTACGAATACTTCAAGAACAAAACTCCCACAGCACGAAATTGCATGTGTCTACTGTCTGAAACTGAACCCTCGACCATCCTTTCCACACTTCACGCACTTCCCAAATAAAATATTACCTTGTGGGCTGTTATTCCATCGTGTTTTTCCACAGCACGTTTTGCTTTTATAAGAATATAGACCAAGTACTAACGCAACCTTGAAGCAGGCTTGTCAAATCACTTTGAAGCTTTGTGCAAATGCTAGAGGTCCTTTCTAAGACTAAAAGTAAGTACATACTTTTTGAAACGCAAAAAGAAAAACGAGGAAGTGTACATCACTCACTGCTGAAAAGTTGCCAACTTTCAGGAGGACTAACTGTACTCTAAATCAAAAGGTCAAATTGAAATTTTCTCGCGTCGTCGTTCTCCTTTGCCTTTGCCCGCTGAACATCCTATTAACTCCTCCAGTTTAATTAGAAAAATCCGTCAAAAGCACCCCCTGATCCTTTTGTAAATTTCTGCGTGAGAAATTTTTTGACTCGCCCTCATCGTTGTCGTCGTCACTGCCAACAGAATTTATTTTCTCCTTCGAAATTAAACCCCAATTAAACAGTTACGACTTTTAATCAAAAAAAAAAAAGAGAGAAAGAAAAAGGACATCCTTTAACATCATGGCACCATGTGGCACTCCATCAAATGACTATGATAGATAAGTGTCCCAGGTCAACTAGATAGTTGTATGTATCCGAAGCAAAGCACTAATTAAAAGTTGGACAACCGCTACGATACCTCATTAATTTCACTTCCCACACGTCCTCACACACACACACACACACAGATCCAAATCCACAAGGACTTACGCTTGAAGATAATTCAATTTGTGTTGTTGTACTCCAATGTAGCCAATCAGATTGTTGATTAGCACCGATTCAGTCTCAAGCAGTTCCTCCATGTCGGCCAGTGCGGTGAACACCTCAGTTCTAGATCCTTGCAACGTGAGCGAGGATATTATAAAAGCAATCCATAGTGCACTGCTGCTGATATGTGTCATGGTTGTGATTTATTTCCTTCTGTGCTCTTTGTTTCCAGAATCTGATTCAGAATGGTCCTTGCTTGTGTTTATGATGATGACCTCTCATAAAAGTAAGTTATATACGACAATCAGTTGCTGCACACAATCAATGGAAGTCTGAAAGAAAAAGGATAAAAAAAAAGTATTTGATTAGTAACATAAAGTAGAAGGAATAGTCCTTTTAAAAAGTTTTTTATCAGTGCGAAAGTTCATTGAACAAAGAAAAACGGTTCAATTATTTAAAAGGAGAAAAAAGTTTTCTCTGGCATTGGAGATCCATCAAACTAAAATAAAGTTGACTTTATCGAATTGCAGCCCGCACACGTACACAAAATGGAACTTAGGGCATTCGATTGGAAGTTTAATTTTCTGCTAAAAGATAATTGCAAAGTTCTTTTGCTGATTGTTGAAAAGATGAAGGAAAATAAAAGAAGTAAATCAATACTTATTCAAGAACAAAGGAGAGGAATTGATAAAAGAAAGATTAGGCAAGGAGTCATCAGCTAGGAGACTAAGAATTGCAATTGCTTTTATCTGAAGAACATCCGATCTACAGACGCATAGACCTTTAAAAAATAAACAAGAAGATTTTTGAGACATGTTCAGGTCGTGAACAATGCAGTGCGAAAACTGGAGACGTATATAGGTGCTGCTTGCTGTGGAATCATCCTGGAGCGAATCACAGAACACCTTGAAGACATACTCGACACCGAACCAGCAGGTTCGCTTTGGATCCTCCTGCGTCGATTACATCATCATCGATTTTGAAAGGCCATGAACTTACAGGCTATAATACGACGGAAGTGGCAGTGGATTGGTCACATAGCTAACCAAGCTAACCAAGCGATACCATGGAACCCGCTTACCAAGGATGCCATGTAATAGGAGTACGTGGCGCAGACCAGTTGAAAAGGAAGCACGGCAACTAGGAAAGAGTTGGGGAGGGCTGATGATGGCGCGTAGACGTTGTAGAAGACCCACAAGACGATACATGAGGTAAGAAAAAGAAGAAGATAAGGGGTTAGTCATGACTAGATGGGAGCAAATGGGCCATGAACCGAACAAACGATCAATCTATGTACTTTCAGTTCAAAGGGAACTAAAGAAATTTGACAAATGTTAGCCAATCTGTCAAATGTTGTCCAAAATATGAAGAAGCAACCACGTATAAGCCACGTTAAGCCAAAATCATTCTGGTTGAGCTGTTATATAAACGATTTTCCGGACTTTGACAGATGATTGTGGCCATATAGTTGAAGCTATGTATGTCTGTCAAATTGGCTTCAACTTGGCGTCAACTGCAATCCCTATCGGTTCATCATAATCATTTTTTTTGGCCCCAATTGGATTATAGGGACACCGATGACATGTGGTTATAACAGGACGACACTACGTGCCACACACGAGGTCATTTTACACGAGAAATTTCCGAGCATTTTTATCTGACGCGGTTTCGATTTCAACCCCTAAGACTTCTTCTTGTAAGGTTTTCTTAAATCACAGATCAATTCCAAATGACCACAGACCTGAAAGCCAGCATAATCAATGCCATTCAGCTTGATTTATGCGCCAGAGTTATGGGAAATTGGACGTTTCGAAAGCGCACCACCCAGTCAAATGCGCCGGACATATGAATAAATAATAATTCTAAATAAATAAAAAATGTCAATAATATCTTACTCACAGTTTGTTTTATCAAACTTAAGGGATAGGAAACGCTTACTGGAAACTCTATTTAGTTGAGAGTAGATAGGACCATAGCGATTTACCGGCAGCTTTTTGCCTAGAATATGTTTTTGATTGAAAAGTTCAAATTTTAAAAGTATCTTCTTTTACCTTTCGGCAATACATTTTGCTGTTTGACACATTAAATTATGTTTTTTTTTTCTACAGATTTGAAAGACTCTTTCACTTTAATGTAAACGTAAAGGGGAAACCTCCCGCACCCAACATCCAAAACTTTTGAAATACATTGTCAGTGCTTTAGTTTTCAACGAAATCCACACAACAGCCAGTTAACCTTTTCAACCCTTTTGTTCCTCAAGTTGTATATCTGTAATTGAAATCCAATACCCACTTTGCCTAACCAAAAATTCAAATTTCAACTTGAAATTCTCAGAAATTCTGCAAAATAAAAAAAAAAGATAAAAAAATCTTCAAAGCAATTTCCAATCCAGTGGAAGCCTTATTTAAATTTCTCGCCCAAAAAGCCTTACACATTCCCAAAAGTTAATTAAGATACCATTAAATGTTGCCTACCAAATAATCATATCCCCTGATTATACATGTTTCTGCCACAATTAACTTGGTGTATTATTTCTCATGTGTATTTCTTCTTCCTCATGTCATCTACAACACAACGGATATGAATTTCTTATATATGTTTTCCTTAGGGGCACCGACAACGCTTGATGGAGAAAAAAGCAAAAAAAAAAAAAAAAATTGTTGATAACATGGCAACCCCCACGCGTCATTTGTATGCGATTCGTGTGCCAGAGTTTTCGCCTTAAAAGTGAATTTCAAAGAAGGTGTGTACTGCTAGCTCTTAAAGCTTCATCTAACTTTATCTCTGGCTTGCCATTTGATGTTTTGTGGTTATTGGATTTCGTGGAATCCCTCTCGCCTCACAAGTAATACTAATTACAGGAAGACCGGAAACCCTCATCTTTTTCTAAGAAGAAAAAAACTTTTTCCACGAGACATCATTTTTTTTGAATAATTTTTAATAATTAAAACACGTACTTAAAATTAATCGAAACATTAAGCATTCATTTGAGAAGTAATCAAATTTTATTTACATTTTTCATTTTTAAGTCAACAGTTCTGATATAGTACCACGAAATGTATCTGAGTATCTGTGAAAATTTGTTGTATAAAAATTCTGCAACAAATTTAACTCGACAGAATGTAGGGTTTATTTTTTTATGAATTAATCATTAGAAATGCAAATGTGGTTTAGCCGAAACTTCAGCTACAAGCTCTGGGTGAAATGGATAAGCAAATATCTTTTTAAGGAGACAGTACGAGTTTTTGATTTTTTTTTTTTTTTTTTTGAAGAAAATTTGAATTTGAATGTTATTGAGTTAAGAAACAAATAAATAAAAAAAAAAAAACGAAGGACGATGCTGTTTTTGTTTAGGAAATTTATGCAATTTATGGTAATTACTTGGAATTTCGCAGTTGAAAAAATATTGAAGAAAGAATGCGAATTTTTATTTACATTTTTCCGGGAAGATGAAAAATTATTCAGTGTTTTGAGTGTAATTTGAATCTAAGGAGAGCAGCGTTTTTTATTGGACATTAATTGAGATGTTGTTGAGGAGTTGAAGGAAGATGGTTAGTTTGACCTTGTTTTCATGGACTGTAAGTGGGATGGACCTTAAACGCTTTGATTATGAGGGGATGCATATTAAATTATTATGTGAACGTCTGGCGAAATTGGAGAAGCGCGTAGGCAGCCTTATGTTTCTAAAAGATGGTCATACAATTTCAAAATAAACACTTTTAATGAGTGTAAATTTGAATTTGAGATATTTGAAGAGTTAACAGACGCATAGCTAATTATGAGGACGTCAAAGAAATTCATTTAAAAAGTGTTGCGCAAGATAATACCAAAGATCCAACATAAGTATGTATTTCACCAGATAGCCAAACAATTTTAGAAGCTCTCATGTTTTGAATCTAAACTTTTTTTGTACTTTAGCTTTATTTAGTCAATTCTCTTGCAGGGAAGAACGGAAATTTGGGCACATATCAAATGCGGAACACATAGCATCATTAGAAATAGCATCAATTCAATCAATTCGATTCCCAGTGTCTTTCAAGTGAAGCCAGTAACATTGGTAGCTCCTGAGTCAATGGTAAAGGCAGTACCTTCAGAGGATTTTAACTTCTTTATTGTGAGGTACTTATGAGGTGCTTTGTCGAAGAACAAAGGCTCTTGGTATGCAGCACAAAGTTGTTCAGAGCTGGCTTTTTAGACATGGAAGCTAGCAAGAAGTGGCTTAACATTGAACACCGAATTAATAGACGCATCCCTAAATATTCTGCCTTGCACACTAAAACTTGAAACAGAGAACCAAGATACAAGGGATACTGCATCATCACAAGGAAACTATGGCTCACGTTTGAGAAAATAAGATCCGACTGACTTTTACAGAAAGACTGAGGGTCCATTTTTACACGGGGCACAACACTCTGCAGTATCATATGAAATTGCTGCGTCTAAGAGCAGTGCACCTCTGCAGAGGTTGTTGCAAAAAGGAAGCTATTGAGGACACAATTCACTATCTATGACTACCTGGCCTAGTCTACAGCATACAAAGTACAAATTCCTGGGGAGACACTTCTTAAATGACCCAAAGGAACTCTCCAACAAAACAATGGAAATCATATTGAAGTTCATCAAATCCACAGACTAGATTTTATGAACGGCTAAGGAACAATCTTGCTTCCCTTTAAAATAAGCGTTCTTTTAGCTCGTTAAGACATTGTCTTTCAAAAATCTAGCAAGAGCAGATGTACAGAGGCAGAATTTTGGAATCAGATCGGCGTATCAACGACGGCGAACAACACCCTAATTTTGATCCTTTTTGAAAACCGGCTAGAGCAGCACATATAGAGGAAACCATTTCAAGAACTATGTCTAGTCTAAGCATGCCTACAAATGGTGACAGACGTGGCAACTAAGGGCTAGGGGTAATTTAGGCAAGAAGAATCGTCACCACCGACAGAACTTAATGATAAGTACGTTAAAGGTAACGAGCTTGGAATCTAGTTGATGTATATTCAAAAGTCAAAGTCCCTCTTTTAGTCAAATGGTGGGTGATAAAATATAGACACCAAAGCTACTTTGAGAACATTTATTCGTCTGAAATGTTGTCTCGTCCTTTGGGACGTGGAATGGAAGAATGTAAAGACTTAAGCTAGCTGGTAGAGTACATATACAGGAAATGAGACTAAAACAAATATACTTGGCCCGAAAAGTCTTCAAATCCACTCTAGAGAAGCTGGGGAAAGGAAAAGGATATGGACTTTAAATAGCTTGTTGAGAGCAAGTAGTAACTTGAGAAGGCTCAGGTGCACTCCAGACTGTAGCACTATCTACTGGTAAGTAAGCAAGTACATAAACATAGTCTCAATTGAATTCTTCCCTTGAAGGATCCTGAAACTGATTTCTATTTCTACTTTTCTCTCTCTCATTCAAAAGCTTTGTGATTTTGCTTCTAATAATAGCTCTTTCCTAATGTATCTATCCATCTTAATATGCATATATTTATACGTTCTCTTTGGTACTGTCTAAAATAAAATAACCCACCAAACTTATATCGATCGAATCAACTTCAGATTCCATAACGTGGCCCTTAAAAATAAATTATTCACTCGAGACCCCAAAAAGACATTCAAAGAGCTCAACTTATGTCAACATATCTAGTGTCATTCTATCTCCTGAGTAGAAACTCTCAATTTGAATATAAACCTATATATACCCAGCCACCAACAAAGGATGTTTTATTTTTAAGATACTTCCCTTTTATTGATTTTTCTCATGCATAAAAAAAAGGTCACATTAAAATTGCTGCTTAATAGAATCCCAAAAAACCAGAAACCCAAAGTGTCACCAGTCAACCCAAACAGACAAAATGTCATTAAATTTTACAATAAAACGAGAAAAACGAAATTGTTTTCCTTTCCAGCCATCCCTTCATCTCAGAGTTCGTCCTGTGTGTTGTAAATGAGCTACCTGTACCTACATATATATCGTTTGTATCTACCATTAAAATCAGACAGGTATACCGTCTTGTGTGTGGGTGTGTATCTCTATCTATCGATTGACAAAACCATAATGTTATCTGGGGCACCACAAGTTACCATTGTACATATACTCGTATCTTGTTCGATGCAGCATCAAACCACTACGACGAGAGTGTATCTTTTGTACTACAACCCACAGTAAATGTCAACCGAAAAGGGAGATGTATATCGTAAGTCTGATGTATTAACTCCAAAAGTCTTTATAAAATTCATTTAATTTATCACATCTTGTGGCTGGCTTTTCGATCTGGCCGCATCCTTAAAGCCATTCACAATTGGTATAAATGCTGCGCCATAGTCTGGTATCTAAGTTGAGGACGGGGAACGGAACACACCGCACAAATGGGTAAAACCAATACTCATTTTGAGAGAGGTGCTGGATAATAAACGATTGTGTCGTCCTTTTGAGCTGAAATGGAAATACATATATATAGGGAATGTGCGGTAGACATGGTTGTCCTTGTGTCCTTTTTGAGCGATTTCCATTTGTAAACCGAACCACAATCGATGGGGAAATGGCAAACATCCTCTCCCCATCATCGGAAGGAAAAAAGAGTGTATAAGAGTTTCTAATGCTTCATCTCTACAAAAACAAGGACATAGGTACAACAAGATGAAATATATGTCTGAAGCAAAAAGAGATATCCTGTGACACATGCAAGACGAATAAAATTATGATGTTTTTTTTTTGTCAGGAACGATTCCTTATTTCATGAAAGAGGATTATTTCTTTTCGCTTTTGCTTTTGCTGAGCGGAAGAGTGGAGTGGACATTTTATTATGCAAATTTATGGTGGACAGGACGAACACAGACGAAAAAATAAAAACAGATTTCCTTGCGTCCGTAATCCACTAATACGAACAGGAAAATTATTGAGGTATGGCGTTTTACTGAGAACAGGATGCTTTAACCTTTTCCAAAGGATATCTTTTCAATGGTATACAAAATTATATTTACTGCCGATCGTTTCGTATCTTTGGTTTATGTTTCGAAAATGATGCGCAGTTTAACAGATGCTACAGACGTAAATGGTGATTTTCTTATTCAAAAACAAACCCCAACCAGCAGAATATTGAGGCTGGATTACTCGTCGAAGGGGACCGAGGACTAAATAAAGTTTGATTTAATTGAAAGTCTATCTGAATCAACCTTTTTGCCTTTTACACTTTCAGACCTTGACACATCTGATTAGACTCAGTGTTATTGTAGGTCTTCTTGAGGAGATGCCCTTCTGTGTATGTCCTTCGTTTGGCATTTTCACAAATTGGATAAACAATTTTTTTTTTTTTTTTATTTCGAAGGTAGCAAGCAACCTTGTCACTTCATTAAGATGTCTTGTTGTCATTCCATCAGGTCAGAGGTTGGAGTGATTTATACGAGACATTATTAAAGGTTTTCCATTCGAGCATGGGTGTCCTTTGGTAATTGCTTGTTGGAATAAATCTTATCGTAGAAGAGTGTGATGTTTCGTGATCTATTCCTACTCGTCCTGTAATTCCAAAAATTCAAATTCAAGAGGGAATCCTTACAAACCATATTTAAAAAGTAGCTTTTCTGTTAGTTTCTGGTATAATCTATTGCGTTCAAATATATGTTCCATTACCTTAGGTACCGAGCGAATAATTAAATTTTATTCTACAAAGAGAAAATGAAATGAATATAAATGAAAATTGAATACTCAATAAGCAAATGAATTGGCACTATCTCATGGCACAGCAATCAAATTGAAACAAATAAGGAGTAGGAAGCGGAAACTGTGAAAAATTATTACAAAAATACAAATAATATAAAAAGTTGTCAGTGTTAAATTAAATGTGATATATAGACACTAACGAGTCGCGTTGAAGGTTTCGGTCTTTAGTCCTTACATTTGCTGAAATTATACAAGTTAGAAGAACTTTGAAGACTTCATTGCATTCACTGACTTCAATGTCTTCAGATGACTTCACTGACGTCAATGACTGTAAGTGATTGTAATGAATGCTAGTGACTTCATGGCGACTTCAATTTTTCCAGAGCAGTCAAAATGATTGCATTAGTTTTGACTACAAAATTATGATTGCAGAAGATGATTGCTAAATCAATATTTTAACATTTTTTTAATGAAACCATTGCATTGAAAGATATCCGCGAATATCTGTGAAGTGAAGTGAATTACATGTTGCATTTAAAGCAAGTTGGACGAAAGCATGTCCCATTGGATGCATCATTATCCACAATATGTAGGCCGCACTTCTAAAAAAGCAATTCTATATCCTTTTGGAACTTATTCCATCTAAGTCACATACACAACCCTGTAGTTGTATTGCTCAAGTATTGTTTTTTTGTACTGAGAAAGTTATGGCACTGCTACGACCCATGACGCTGGTCTTTTAGGTTGCGTGTTCGTTAACTTGTCTAAGTCAATGAAGAAAGCATGTCCTAGATTTGCGAGTAGTAAGTAGATGGTTTGTATCTTTCTCTCTTTCTCTGAGTCGCCGCGGTTTCTCTACAATGCCTTGCTTCTGATCATAACTCTCATTAGATGGGTCACCAGCTGGTTGTGATCTGTAAGGATTCCTATGAAGAGTGACAGTTGCAGTCTGTTTAGTGATTACCTTCTTTTTATTATGGATATTTTTTTGAAATGCAGCATGAGTGTCGCAACCTTTTATTAGTCAGGTTATGTAAGTCCAAGGACATAGACACCAGCGGTTCTCCAGATGCTTTACCGGGCATGGAAACCTATATGTCCGTAATCCGGTAGAGCCATGTCTAGAGATCAGGAGATCTAAGTTCCTCATGGTAGATCATGACAAAAGTAGTTGTATTGCATGAGATGGCTGCTTGAATGTTAGGAACATAGTTCCTGGTAGGATTTTCGACCATACATGTGTAAAGATGTTGACTAATAGTAGTCCGAACATTTTTGTAAAGACAGCAGCTGGCGTTGATCGTACTTTTTTTTTTTGTTGGGGTAGGAAAAGCTTCACTGGACCACTCAGACATCAACTTGTCCATTGTACTACCACAAAGCACGCCATTACGTCCCCTTCTACTGTATATATTTTATCGTCTTCTTAATGAATTCGGGAAGGCGCTTCAGTGACGAGGAGATTACATTAACAGCATTCACCACATCCGAACCTAGAATCT
Source organism: Chalcosyrphus nemorum (assembly GCA_949716465.1). NCBI lineage: Eukaryota > Metazoa > Arthropoda > Insecta > Diptera > Syrphidae > Chalcosyrphus > Chalcosyrphus nemorum. The sequence goes on from OX454333.1 coordinate 7,925,238, forward strand.
GTAGCCTGATACGGGCAAGGACTGGACAATCACAAAGGAAATGTTCCGCGGTGTCGTCACCCTTTCCACAAGCGTCGCAAACAGATGTTTCGCTTAAGCCAATCATTTTAAGATGATAAGCAAATTAAAAAAGCAAGGTGCCCCGTAAGAACACCAATAAGTTGCCTGCACTCTTCTCTGCTGAGAGACAGCAACAATGCCGCGAATTTCTCACTAACGGCTGGGAGCATAGTCAGCCTACATCCAGAGAACATGCCACGCAGAATTGTGTACATAAGAAACCCAATCATCTATGGGTAGATGCAGGGAGACCTAACGCAGATTCAGGTCTTAAGAACCTCTCCTTTGAGCTTTGTTTAGCAATCTCATCGGATATCTCATTTCCCGGGGTACGAGTGTGATTTGGCACCCAGATGGGAGTCAATAAATTGAATCTTGCGACACAGTTCAAAGCTCTCTTGAATTCACCAACTGGTTTGGATGAGGTTAAAGGTTTAAACAAAGCCCTAAGCGCACCTTGACAGTCACAACAGATCGTACTTAGCCGTCTTAGACCATCCAAGACCTTCTTAATGTAAGTATTGAGGTGGTTTTATCTTCCAATGGCTGTGTACAGGTTCGGTGGTACAATAATATCTAAGGGCTGTCATATTTCTAGTATAAAGCTTTTTATAGCTCATCGCTGTGTTCTCAGCAGGACTTAGCCACTCACACTACTTTGTCGTTGTTGTTAAAGGTAAGATGTAATTGTCAAGCTAGTCTGGTACATTTTGTTTGGAGTTTGGAGTGTACATCTCTCTTCTCTCGCTATCAGGTTTTCACCGTTTTCTTGCCTCAAATTTAGCCACTCTCGCTGTTACAACACTCTCAGGCAGGTGCCCTCAAGCGTGTGGTGAGAATCTCACTTCACTCGTTAGCAGGATGTTATTCTTTTACTCGCAGGACTTAGTCTATTGTGCATACGACGTTTCATTTTAATTCATCACACGGATGTACCTTTAGACTTATAACTTGAGTTTTTGTAGGTACTTAAGAGGCTTCCTGAACAAATTCTTAGATCTTCTTTTATTGGATGGTATTTCCTCTTTGCATATGAATTATTTCTACAGCACCGATAAACCTTTACTTTTAAAAAAGCTTATAACTTGTCAGGACAATTATAAAGGTAAACAATACAAAAATAAACAAAAAAATCTACATTTCACGGAAAACAGACTCACGTAAATTTCTCCACCCAACGACGACTACTTTCATGACGTCCGCATTGAACCTGACCTTTTATTGTGTTTCAAAGCACGCATGTCAAATAGGTAGCAGTAAATTTACTCTACCCTTTAAAAAATGAATGAAAACAGCGGTTTTTCAATGTAATACTATTAATTTAATTTAATTTAAATAAGAATACTAAAAGGGTTATTCCCATCTACACTTCCGGAAGCAGAGCATGAAGCCAACCCGTTAATTATTCACTAGCCTTTTATGCGGAAGTGAATATGTTTATTTGATGAAAGTAAACAATGCACAGTCACACTCCGTATACACACATTCTGAATTCAACTTTAAAATAAGGTTAACACGAACCTGATTACACTTTCATTGACTCTTTTCATAATCTCTTGCCTTAACGCACTGCTAGACATCTAATAAATCCCGATAATAACTTTTCCCTCGACTTGAAAGGACCAAACGTTCATTACGACGATATCTTCTTTCCTTCCACATAAAACAGAGAAAAAAAATATTTTTCTTTTCCCATAAATCCCAATGACTGTTTGGCAAAAAAGAAATCGATAAAAGCTTGTTCAAAACTGTCGCTGTCGCGCCTTGATGTACATTGGATTCTGAAGTGAAAAAGATTATGCCAGTGATAATAAACATCACCACCAGCAGAATCAGCTTAAAAATATATATAGTAAGCATCCGAACAATGGATGCTGTCGAATGGACATTAGATGACGATTCGCTTTCCATCAGTCGAGAACTTGAACGAAGCCAATCGCATTACACTTGGTTCCATTAAATTTGTCCTCAAGGCGGGCGGTTGGAGGTTGGCGGTAGCGGTGCGTTCCCATTTCGACTTAAGCTCCTTACGATTCTACTCTAGGGTAACAACAAATGGAATTTATTACAATTTTAACGAAATAACATAGACTCATTTGTAGATTTGTATCTTTTTAATGGATTTTCAAACTCTGTTTTGCGGCATTCGAATTTATTTCAAATCAAATGATAACAGATTCTAAATTAAAAAAAAAATAGAAAAAAAAGTCAATGAACTCATCTCATTAGTCAGCAGTGAAAGAACAAGCCAAAGCAGACGGCCAACCTTTTAGAAAATTAAATTTTTTTTGTGAAAGGGACTTATTGGTCATAAATTTACAAATTTTATTCGTTGTGGGATTTTTTGTTAACGAGAAATAATGTCCTATTACTATTTGAGTTCGGGAAAACACGTTTTGAACCTGATTTTTCCGCCCTTTGAGACACGACCTGGACCAAAGATGCACTTTAGATTTATATCGAGAGGATGAACCCCTTGAAGAGATTAAAAGAAAGACTCGTTCGGTTCTTGTTATATAATTTTATGGAAATTACTTTAAAGGAGAGAGGATCAGCTTTAGGTGGGTTTTTATTGCACCTAGCAATGGGGTTCCGTGTGCGGCTGTCTACTCTTATGCTAAGGAATAACTTTGGTTTAAGAATGACGCGTCAAAAAGAACATGTGGGGGTCTAATAAATACTAAACGAATGCGTTATTATTTAATAAACGAGTTGACTCAAGTAATTGTTAGACTGCAGCTAATAAAAGTGACATTTTATTGGTATCATCCTTTGACAGCAAAGTAAACGTCAATTCTGACATATTAGCAAATTTTATTTATGTACCTTACTAATTTTATTCGACTGTTACTGATCATCTCAAAAGGTTACTTCAAAAGAGAAGAGATAGCAGTTAGTAGGGAGTTTCAGTATATGATGTATGAGATTCATTTAAAGGTTATTTTTTTGTCTGTGGATTTTTTGACAGATGACGTATGAGTCGTGTTAACCTGTCAGGCTTTTTTTGTTAACTATTATTTGTCATTTTATTATGAAAAGACAAAGCTCGGTACAGCATTTACAAATTATTCAGGTTTATTACGAAAATCAGTATTTTACGACGGATGTGTTTCGTTCACTTTTAGCAATTTATGGTCTACATAAAAAACCTACCGAAATCACGATTAGCTATATGATCAAAAAGTTTGAAACACAATTTTAAATATTAGAAACTACGCGACCAAATAGACCACATTCAGCAAGCAGCGACGAAAATATTGGAACGCAGAGCAGAGAGTGTATCCAATGACTAAGAATGAAGCTGGCCAGAACGTAGCTGTCAGTGGTGCCCGTTACCGCGGCGTGATAAGAGACTTTTTGCTAACTCAAATTGAAGTATTTGACACCAACAAGAGAGCGCTACTTGCTACACAGCTCGTCATGATGGTGAATAGTTAATTCCGCGCTTCGGACCGGTGGTGAATTGGATGCCTAAATCGTTTGATATCACCTCCCACCATTTTCTTTAGGGTTATGTAAGATCTAAGATTTACAAGATTTACAAGAGTTCGTATTACGGCCCGACTTGTGATAGATGCCAGAAAACTTGGTCTTGACAATTCGAAGCAGCGGGGTCGGAACCACATAGAATTGAAGTCATCCGTGTCCCAGTCAGAGTCAGGGTGCTAATATTTCCTTATATTCATTCAACTTTAATGTGAGGAGATCAAGACCCCTCGATCTTTAGTGACCGGTTCAAATGATTTGTACTTTCATTTCTATGTCTCTGTGAATATGAGCTTACACTACGTTTAGCAAGGATGGGATCACTGAATTATATTGCCTTTCATGCTTCCTTGGTTTTAAGGCTAATAGTTAAGTATTGTCCAAAAATTTTTCCACCCAGGTCACAGAGATATTGTTTGACAGTCGGTAGGCCTTTTAAAGCACTCGTCACATAGGACCGCAGTTCCATAAATACTTCGTAAGTTAAAAACGATTTCTCCCTAGAGCTCAGATATAAAGTTTAAAGCAAATCATTAGTGTTAATTAGTATCTACGCCTTTTGTCAAAGCGTATAAGTGAACAAAAAAGATCTTTACATTGATACTGTAATTAGTCGTATAATTATTGTTTGAAACCGAGAGTTCTCTTTCGGAAGTAATAATTACCAAGACCTTGCTAAATACATGAACTTGAAGGTTCACGGGCAAAAAGCAGTTGCTAATGATACACCTATTAAAGTTGTAAGCAAAAAAAACACATTAGCTTTCTCTGCTGTTGGTCAATGACTTGGACCGATGCATTGCGTGATGTCATATATTGCTACTGGGATAGTCAGCTATTCAGTTTTACGCACTGATTAATTTTTCTAATTATTAGCCCAAATATATCTTTTAATATGGCAACATTATCACTGCTTGTTCCACATATGTAATTCTAAACTTTTTCATCAACTGAAATGTATCCTTGATGAGGATAGGTCTTGGCAGCAACGAAGACGTTGAAAGGAATAGTCTTCTTTCCCATAGTCAATGCAAGTGCGATAGAAGTCATTGGCCAGATGCCATGCTTGGTGTCTTTAGTGTCTGACGATATCCACTCAATTTAGTGCCGCCAAAACATTTATAAGATGGACATAGATCTCCTAGTCTAATGCTGTCCGCCAAATCGAGATATTGTCTTACTACTTTTGATAATTTTCGAATTCTTTCCGAAGGCAACTAAGTTTAATTAAAAGCCGATACTTATCTGAACTTCACAGCCTTCAATATCACCAGCATTTTCATACTTTCCAAGCATTCGAAAAGTGCATAATCTTCAGGCATGCATTTATCAGTTGAAGATCGTATTCCCATTATGGATGGTTATTCTTCAAGGTATAGGTTCTTAAAGGCCATAACCAGAACGAAACTTGATCATTGATATATTATGTATGTAGGGTAGCTCTAAATGCTTTCCTGAGGTCAAACTGGGAAACTCTACAAACAGGCGGTCCAGTAGGGATGCAGCAAAGTAGTAGGGTTGTGGACCATCCATTCAAGATTATGCCCTCACCGTAAAGGAAAAGAAGGAGAAGAACTGTCCTGTCATGTGCTGCGCTACAACATTATCTTTAATGATCCAAGCATTTATTTTAAAAATTTATTATCAACGTTTCGATTTCGCGATTTGAATGTTTCAGAATTGCGTTGTTCTATATGTAAATGATGCAAGCTTTATCTATTACCTATTCTATTAAGTCGTTACGTTCTATTTTAACAACCTGAAATGATAATATTCATAAATAAATTTTGAATATTTATTTTAAATTGTTCCCATATATATTGTTATATAATTTGGATGATCCAATGATCTTGTTGCAGGTGGTGAGATAAACAGATGACGTTCTAATCTTTTTATTTAAATATAAAACAAAACAAAGCGATTAACATTTAGCTAGAATTTTGCGACACACTAATAAGACATACTTCCGGCAGATCGGTGACCAAATTTTCACATCAAGGCTAATTCTGTAAAATAAAGTTCGAGGTCTGAACCTAACATTACAAGGCGATGGCTGACTTCGAGATCAAACCGTGTTTTCTTACCCTGGAAAATTCACAATACTACTCCGTGCAAGTACTTATATGAAGAGGGGTATTAACAATAATAATTTATAAATCACAGATGCTAGAATACCAACAACGATTCTTTTGATTCTTCTTCATAAATTTGATATGTTTCCAACAAAGCCTAAACGGTCGTGTGGAGCCCTTCATATCCATATATTCTATTTAAGGCAAAATAATCCGTTATATTTGGCTGTATGTCGCTAAGATTTAACAGATACAGTTTCTAACTTTATGTGCATACAACGGTCTTTCGATAGTTTCATGTGCATAATTTTCCCCATTTCGGAATAGAAGAAAGACGGAAGACCTATTGAATCTTTTAGTGAGCAATGTTTGATGTAGTTGTTTATAACATAGCAACACATTTCGTATAAAAACAATGCCGAGTAAATTATGACATTCTATCAAAACTGAATAAATGAGTTTTAACAAATAGGAAACAGTTTACCAGATACTGACATTTACTGACACACTTAATGACAAATATGTGAGTCGTGTAATCAATTCAGTTGATTCGGGGTCCCGTAAAGAAAATTCCATTTTTTTTTTACATGGAATTCAAAATATGAAAAATATGAGGAAAGGTGATTACGAAATCGGGAATTTGATAAGAAAAAATTAGCATCATTGCGCTGACCGTGGTTTTGTCCACCCACCTTTAGTAAGTAGCTTGGTGCATGTATTCTGTTGAGGCGAAAATTTCAAATCAAATAGCTCTCAAGTACCAGCGATTGTTTTTCGATCAACACTGTGGCCTCCCTTTTCTATTCAAAACATCTGTATTTCATAAACAATTTTCATTTGCAAAAATTGATCTGAAAACAAATTTGCAGACTTAAAAGGCCAATAATTCTCCGATTCAATGACCTTAGACAAGAACTTGGGGGCCTGTTTTGCTTACGTTTAGAAGCATCTGTAAATTTTAAAAACGCTGCCAGACAACTCATCGATATTTCCACCTTTGTTCCTCTTTTTCCCCAGTGCAAATCAAATTATACCGCAGTCAGCAGTATTCCACGCGAAATTCTTTTTGTTTTTCCTTGGCGTATTGAAATTGTATTCTTTTTTTTCACACGAGAATTTTATTGACCTAGTACAATATGCACGAGTGCACGAATCGAAAGCAAATCACACGAAAAGCCGATACAAAACTGCATATGTGCAATAGATCATGAACAGACGTCACTTAAACGAACAGAGGGAGTACTTATGTTAATTTTTTTAATCTCTTTCAAAAGCCATAAAACGTGTGAGGGCTACTAATCAATCGGATTACTTTCTACTGATACATGATGCTCAATCAAAGCAATAAATCTATTCTATTGAGAGCCACGAGTATCTTAAGCCAACTAATTAAATAGCCATAAAACATCCGTTAGTTGTACCCACGTACCAGTTGACTAATAGTACCTCTGCCTCTTTGGGAATTCTGTTTTGGAAAGATCACTGAACTTGTATAAATTCCAATAAAAATGCAAATTTAGATTCCTCTCTTCTCGTTTAAATTAGCAAAGAAAAAGTATCTAACTTATAGCATACGTGGACTAAATCACGTAAGTCAAGAATCTACACTGGTTCGTAACTCATCTGATAACGTGTATCTTAAGTCATCAGGCTCAACTATTTCCAAATAGTCTAGATTGGTTGTTGAACTTGGGTGTGCGATGCTATCTGTTGTTGGGAATTGTGTTTCTTCTTAACTAAAAGTCACAAGAGATTAGCATTTTTTTTTTGTTTGCAACATTTTATAGTTGCGACTTGGAAAAAAATTATTCAAGCAAAGAAATTAATGACGTGGACTTTTTGTGCGCGAATATGAGCAATTAGCTTCATATGACAGCTAACTATCCATTGTATCTCAAAATTACTACGAAATTTCGCGGCACAACATGTAGGTTCCAGGAAATTTATGGGTCTTTTGAGCAAGAAGGTTATGCTTGAAGGCGTTAACTTAATTAATTTTTATTTCTATTTTGCATAACTTTGTAATTGTATGTATAGAATGTGTAATCTAGAGTGTGACAAGTTTTATTTGTTTGTGTAACGCCTTGGCAAAAGGGCAAGCAGTGTGGAAGGGAGTTTTAATGAGCACTTGTGCTGTATTGATTTTTAGCACATGGACTATGTGAATACATACATAAATGCAAACTTCAACTGCTGAGTTAAGAAAAGAAAAATATTTTAGTATGCTTTGAAGAGAATACACGACTATTAGGTTAGTGTGGCTTTTTCGTACCCAGATACAGTTCGGTGCGGACATACTTAGACCGCAAGGGTCTGTTACCTCACCACTGAATTTGACTACTCTACTGTCAAAGGACATTACGACTACTATTCCTACGACATGCAAAGCAAAAGACAGATGTTGCAATATTAAGGAAAATACGGATTCCACATAGGGGTTAGTTGAACCAACCACGACTTTTCATGATGTGCAAAATGCATCTTTTTAATCATTAATAGCAATTATCAAGGCTACATATGATGGGTCCATGGCTCACGTCTTGCATAGAGGTAGGCTGTCTGAGGAGTTCCAAGTCCAAAGTGGGGTTCGGCAACGCTGCATACTTCCACCACTTCTGTTTTTATAGCGATGTGCTGAATGCGGCCTTATCAACAGGGAATGGAGCAATTCGTTGGAGTCTTACATCTGAACTTAAACACCTAGACTATGCATTAGCTTAGAGCGCTCGCACAGAGCCAGTAAGTTATTATAAGATGGTTAAGTTATTTAAGCTAGTTTTAAGCGTTTTTGTCTAGCATTTAAGTTTTCTAAATTCACATTAACAAAAAAAAACCTTGAGAAAAAAAAAAAAAAAAAACCTAGACTATGCCGACAATGTATGCCTACTGTCTCACACAATAATGGACCTTCACCAAACGACAGCAAATGTGGAGAGGGAATCAAACTTCATTGGGCTGAAAATCAACTCGGCAAAAACAAAAATTATCTGTTTAGGACCGATCTCATCAACTCATACATGTATTGCTGGATAAACGATTGATAGAGTAGAGAGTTTCTAATACCTTGGATGTATGTAGCCAGCTGAATAGGCAAAGCAAAATCTGCATTTAAGATGCTATCCACAATTTGGCGAAGTAATGCAATTAGCTTAAACACCAAGCTACGACTGTACCATCGTTAAATCCGTGCTGCTATATGGATGTGGTACCTGGAGAGTGACCGTCACTATCACGAGGAAACTCCAAAGGTTTGTCAATAGGTGTCTATGTTACATCTTAAGAGTTCTCTAACGATACGATACTGATCATACGACGACGAAAGTTGCAGTGGATTGCTCACACTCTTCGAAAGGGTGACAGGTCCATAGCTAACCACGGGATGCAATTGAACCCGCTTACTCAGGATGACAGGATACGCGGCGGTTCTAGGAGTACTTGGCGCAAAACAGTCCAGAAGGAAGCACAGCAACTGGGAAAGAGTTGGGGAGAGCTAAGGCATTTTTGATGGAAAACTCTGTCATTGTGATGAAGTCGATAGGCGAATACCAGCAGATGCCAGCTAAGCCAGTTCAATTTAGGTATCAACTACAAGAGCTCAAAATGTTCACGGTTATTTCTTCTATCCAATCCGAGCTCCTGCCATTTGGGCCCTATTCTACGGCGAAGTATATTAGACTCTGCTTGAATTTTAAATGCGATATTCAGCAGAGATATAACTCTATTTTCGCAAGTTGTCAGACTCTCTTCGACTCATACTTGATTGGTACATTCGGTCAGCCCGATCCCCACGAAGCTGATACCTAAATTAAGGTTGTGGTTACGAATTAGACTATCAGTGATACTTTAACATTATTTGATAGTTTCAGAACGACTGGAACTAATGCAGTGACGACCCTACAAGGAACAGCACAAATTCTTCCGATTTTGGAAATAATTTTCACTATAGAACTTGTACTGAGCTGTATTTTTTCTTCTTGATGCATAGTAAGCATGCATGCATTTCAGATAACGAAATAAGATACAGTAAACTTGAGAGCAACTTCACAGACTATGCAATTCTTTGAAAATAATCTTAGTTCTCTTATGACGTAATATCAACGACAACGTCTATGAAGTGCCTGTCCGTATGAATTTAAAATTTGTACTGTACATATGTACATATCTGCAAAAATGTAAATTTTACCCAACGCAACAAACTCCAGATTGCATGTGATTTTGTTTCCATTTTGTGATTAAAGAAGTCTCAATAAGCAAGGCACCATTACAAACTAGCAAACATAAAACAATCGACAATACCACACAAAGTGCATTGAACAGTACAATTGAAATTGCACACTGTACATATGGTTGGAGTTGCAATTTGTGAATTAGATACTATAAATGCTTTATTGCACAGATAGATACTTTTTGATCGTTTCATTGTTCGCGAGGGACCCACTAAAGAAATTATTACGCTCGTTGGCGGAACACAAAAACAAAACTCTGACCGATTGCGTCATTCTGAAGATGGAAAAGAAATGTGCTTGCCCACAATAGATACACATTTTATGCAATCAATGCGTTAATGTGGCAATAATTATCTACTATTCTTCCTGGATAGCTATTTTGTTCCTCAATTCAGTTTTTATATTCAAATAACCACAACTGAGTCGTGAAATTAAGCTATCGCAAGGCAATCACATAGAATACCACCACTGGTATCTAGATACAATGAAAATGTCATCACATTAAGATGGAATACATTTTCAATAAGACTAATTGAAAAGTTATTTATTAACACGAAGGTTACAGCGGAGTCTGTATCTATTCATCTCCATACTAGGAGATGAACTTTAATTTTCCCCCCTTGCACAATGCAAATAATGTATCTGTATGCTAACATCGTGATAAATCACACAGCAAGTCCCATGACACGTGTATCTTTATGGAAATACAATTCTAAACTCTAGACATGCTTAGCATTTCGATCTGATGCATGCCATTTCAGTTTATCTAAACTGGCTATATTCTGAGAAATGCCAAACTTTGGCGGATAAAAAGTCATTTCCTTCGGATGCCTGATAGCATCGTCTTGGAAGAGTTATTGCAGTTTCTATCCAATTCACACAGTTTTTCTTTCGTCGTTTTAATAGGGGGCTTTTATAGATTAGCATCGGTAGTATGTCAGCCAAACAGTGGCGGTAATGGCAATAGACCGTGCGGCAAATTTATACCATCTGAGGTGCACTGGAAGTCTTGAATGCATTATGAGATCGGTAGCTATGGCTTTGGACTTACCGTGTCGACGACTGTGTCATTCGACATGGTTGTCTCTCACTGGACTGAGAGAGGATTTTATATTGTTTTCTTTCGTTTTATTCGCTTGAGTGATGTTTGCCTGTGGAGTATTAAGTGTACTGGGATAGTTAACTAGGTTTATGAGTAGAGTTGGGGATACATTTTCGCGGCAAGTTGCATCACCGTTTCCTCACATGGTTTCTGCACAGCTTTGCAGAGAGATGAGAGGTGTTTAGATCGCAGAGAAAGTTTCATTACAGAAAATTGATTGGAACTACTCATTGCTTAAGTGGAGTAGCTTTTTATCTGTCAAGCATAAATCTGTCATTTTCTGACAGCTGTCAAGTAAAAACTGTCAGTTATGGAATACATTACGATAAACTCTTGAGCAAACTATACAAAATGTAAAAGTTTACACTAAAAATAATGAAAATTTTGCGAAAATATTTTGTATAGTTCATACCTTGCTACTTTGAGTTTATGGTTCAAATTTAGATTTTCAATTCGTTTTGGTCAAAAAGCGTGCTTAAGTCATAATTTTTTTCAAAATTTAGAATTTTTCAGTCAAATTTTTCGCCGATGATTTCGGTCAAAATGGAACATATGCTGAGCAAGGCATTTCAATTTTTCCAAAAATTATTTTTAAAAAAAAAATAGAAAAATTTACAAAATTTTACCTACGTACCTCCAGGAAATCGACATGTAGTCCGACCAAATTTTAAGCAACATAATTTTTTCGATCAAATTTGTTCAAATAACAATATTTTCAGACATATTTTCATTTCAAATTTTCTAGTTTCGTTTTCGAAAGACTTCTGTTCAGTGAAATAGGTAATGATCCCTGATCTGATACTCATACTACAAATCAGCTGCAAGAATACAACATTTGTATAAAATGCATACTTTCCCACCCCACTGTAAGCAACTCTCAACATTTTATGCACCAACATGTACCACATTTTAACATAAAATGTTAGCGCAGTGATGCTGATCATAATTCTAAATGTCGACATCACCGGAACGAGCCAATTAATCAATCCCGTAAAAGATCTAGCCGCATCCACTACCTACCATATCCACTCATCTATTTATCTGACCAGATCCATTGTAACACTTTCCGTCCAACTACTTGCCTAACAATGCGAATCATCATAACATGTGATCGAGCAAAGAGAAGCGAAACATTTTCCATCGGACTGGTCGGTAGGTAAAAGATACTTCTTACAAATACACGGTTGGATTGACGGTTTAATAGATATGATGTGACATTTAAGTCTGATTGAAAGCCTTTCAAACACTAGACATAACGAAAGAGAAGCAGTAGGTACTTAAAGTCTAATTGGAGGCATGTCTGAAGTTATTAAGTGTACTCAAGATGCTTGAAATCGAAAGTATTTCCCTGCAGTGATGTCATACGGTTGCACTGGAGTGTATTAGGTGCGCCACTTGGATAACACTGACCTATGCAATTCCAATCTAAAGGGCAGTAACGCGTACAACGCATAAAACGGTCACAAGAACAACACAATTGCTAATTGAAAGTGCACGCACTATTACGTGAGCGCTTTATTATGTGAGCATAATGATGCTATTATCCATTATCTTGAGTGGAATCGCAACAAATCATTATGTACTTGGATTCTAGTTTGAGATACTCATCAGTGATTATGGTGTACGACGAGGTTTTTAATTATTGTTCTCATTTGCTGTTGGAAGTAGGTGAAGTACCCTTCTTGATGGTAATGCTTAAGATTGTTTATGTGCTGCTGACGATGTACCTACTTTGTTTCCGTTTCTTTAAAAGGAAGAAGCAGTTTCCGCAATCAATCAAAGATAAGGAGGTTCTGTGTTCTTTGAAAAAAGCGTGACAGTTTAAATGGAATTTAAAGTTCAGGGAGGATTTTTAAAGCACTATCTTAGGATTTAAATTCCTCAACTCTGTTGTATCCATCGTTGATGTACCGTTAATATTTATTTCTTTGAATACAATTCCAATTTCATGATGTCGCTTATTAATGGTTTTCCAATTAGAATTTCCGAACTTTGACAGGTGATTGCGGTTGCATTTTTGAAGCTACATCTGTCAAATGGGCTGTCATTTATTTAGCCTGCTTAACGTCAACATGGACGTTCAACATCATGTGCAAATGATTTAATTATTTTATGAAAGTGGGTCTTCTTTTCGAGCAATATTTCGCGTATTTTACGGCTGCCATGATCGTCTTTGCGAAAGGAGCATTCGCATTGTGGAGGATCAATTCGACCATTTGAATAAACAATCCACTAACGCCCGTACGTCAACGAAACGCAAGATGTGCCGCTGTCCGTGAGAGTGTGCAAGAGTATCCGCGGCAATCCATTCCGAGTCTCGCACAAGGACTCGGCCTTTCACAGATCACAACTTAGCAAATGTTGCGTCATGACTTGGGCCAGCACCCGTACGAGATTCAACTGATCCAGAAGCTCAAAGTTAATAACCATAGACCAAGCCGTTTGTTCGCTCACTGGGCTCTCGAGCAGTTGGAAGTTGACCCCAATTTCAAGATGCAAGCATTAGTGTCGCAAAACCTTTATTGTAGTTCTGTACCTGCAGAAGTGGAATTGGGGTGACACCACTGGGGATAAGCATTAGCTTATAAAGCAATTTGGTCCAAATACTTACAACACCTTCTACTCCCGATTCCATCTTCTAGGCTCTTCTTCTTCTTCTTCCTTAACCGCGAGGCTATGATTTGGGGTAGAAGGATCACTTCTCTACATCCCTACTCGTCCGCCTTCACCACAATAAACTTCTAGAATACAGTACCGGACCACCATTAGACCAGTTTTCATGGGCCAATATTTCTACCTCAACGAAGCTTCTGATTGCCATCATGAGACATATCAGGATAAAGGGAATTTGACGAGGACTACATATTCCTGAAGTCCTAAACAAAATTGCATTAAGTGTGCAATAGCTAGTGTCATATTTGAACAAAAATTGAGCTCGGTTGCTGGTAATAAAAGCCAAAAAGCCTAAGAATCATTTTCCGAATGCTGTACCTCGTTCTATTTCCACTGCTTCCACTCTCCTGATAGTAGGACAATTTCTGCAATCAATTCAGTTGCAATTTAATTAAGAACAAACACTACAAGATAGCGTACGCTCATGATAGATTATTTCCCCCGGTCAATTTCTAGAAACTGCTTAGCAAACAATTCAAATCGCTAAAACCCCCTCTTTTCCAGTGTTCACACAGCAGATAACATGTATTAATAGAGTGACTTAATCTACATATTAGAACCAATTCAAAGAATTGGAATATTGCTAGCATATCGGTCAGAATTTCTGCGTTGACCTTGAGATTCGCATTAAAAACAAATCTCTTCTTAATCCAAATCAGTTCAAAACCAAATTTTGCTCTGGCAACGCCTTGCCCAACATATCTATCATCAGGGTGGTTTCAGTTGTCACCTCTTCCCCCCAACCCGAGTACTTCCTGGACTCGAGTTGAGTACGTGACTGCATGACATATGTACTTTCTAGCCTTATTCCCTGTTTCTTCGACCAGAGCACAAGTAAGCACCACGCAATCGCGAGCTCTCGATATTTCTCTCACTCCACATGTGTTTATGTTTACATACATTCCCATCTTCTGCCCACTACCGACTGTGGAGCCTCAGAACAGAACATTCGGGAACAAATCCAGATATTTTTAAAGCCCACCAAGGAATGCCAAATGACTTTATCAGTGTCAGTGGTCCACTATCAAACGCACAATACCTTCGTCACGCGCCTTATCTCTATTCTTATGTCAGAAAGGTTCAAACACCCATCTAAGCGATGACCGAACAAAAAATTATGTGGTATACAAACAAACAAAAATTAATTCATAAGATGCTGGTTGCGTACTACAGACACTCTCTGTATCTGTATCTCTAGGGGGATGCGGTTATATTTCGAAAATAGATCAAAACTACCGGCATAATGACAAAACCAGCGATAGTGTGTGAGTACTCGAATGGAAGAGTCTATTCATTGCGAGTTCCTACACAGTTTAGAATAGAGGTCGCCTTACCGCAAGAGAAAAAAGATACAAAATGCATTTACAACATAGATACAACAAAGATACTCGGGTTTCTGCTAAGTACTTACAGGAGAAGTAGAAAACTGCGTGGATTTTTTTGGTGAAATTTCCACTTTACACTGCACAATTCCACTGGGTTATAGAATAACTAACACTTTTTCTGTCGTTGTTGTCACTGAGATACAATTGCACGGAATTAATGTAGAATTTGTAAACAAATCGATTCGCCAGGCAGCGTAATTATTTATTCGCTTGAATTATTCAATTTCGTGATGTGTTTTTGTTTCTCTTTCACTCTCTCTCACTTTCCGAATACGGCACACGAACGGTCCAAGTGCGGTTGTCAATACCGAAACTTGTTCCGAAAATAAAAACTTCAAACGTCTACACGGAAAAGTATCTGCGACCGCGCGCTGAGAACAGCATACAAAGACTGGATGTGTTTCGAATTGAGAACGAGTAGATAAAGATTCGTGTATACAGTTTTTTTTTTCCGTTTGGTCATCGCGGTTTGCTGCTGGAATAAAAATGTGTGATTGTGATTTTGATTACAAATGGATGCAACAATGGCGGAATGATTGCATATTCAGCGTTGAATGATGGTTGTGGTATTGGGTAAGGAGTAGGAATTCTGGTTGCAGTAAATGATAACGTTCACATAGAAGTATTCCTAAAGATACAAAAATGATTGCATATGGCTAGGAGTTGAATGAAAGAACTGCAAACAGTGTTTCTCAAAGTGTAGAGGTCGAGACACAAGCCAATGTGGGCTCCTCAAAATGTACTTCTTTTAAAGGGTGTTCCTAATTTAATTTAACTTATTAAGCGAATTCCAATTCGTCGTCTTCTTCTTTCTTTCGTCACATTTTTGATCTCATTAACCAGTGAGCCGCAGAGCTCTATATTTCATAGAGGTTGTCTTACATCCTTTATTTGACTTAGCAGAAGATGCGAATGGTTTCTGAATCTTTCATATTATATTGGGCGTTATTTTAGTTGTAATGCTGTTCTTAGACCTATTTATGACAAAGAAGAATCTAAAGGTCTTTAAAAATAGTTGGGACAGATAAAAAGTGCAGCCCTTCTAGGAGATCAAGTGGCCGTAACGCGACGCGAAAATTACTTGTACATAGGTCAATTGAAAATCGAGAGCCTGGACAAAAGTAACACAAAACAACAAGTATGTCAACACTTGGATTATTATTCCATAGAGATGAACCCTTCAAACTATTTTTAATCGAGCTTTTAGTATTTCAGAAACCTCCATCTAAAGGATAAAGGTATGCCTAATGAATACTTCGTTCTTATGCCTTCGTATTCCACAAACACAAAAGTCCCTGATCCTCGATTGATTTTGGAGCTATCCGTGAAAATTCAAAACTTCTAGCTTAAACTCTGGCCGATGCCAGTTCTGAATGACAGAGAATTCAGCTTAATACCTAGCATCAGACGGTATATCCATAGAACCAGAGTTCTACAAATACTCTCTGAGCTACAGTGCATGCCACACAAAAAGCTGCCTTCACGTCTTATCAAGAGGAGGTCATTTCACCAGCAATAACGACATCCAACGTATTCGGAAAGCTGCCGTGATATGGAGGCAGTTACAATTTTTGGAAGCAGCGAAGTGTGTTCACGGAAATGAGATTGGTCACACTCTGTATCCACTAACCAACCAATGTTCTGTACATTAGCATTAACTTGATTTACAATATCAATGTTTCGTCCATAAAATGGCGCTTGAAGTCAAAAGGCCTTCCTTTCAGGATGAACATGATGCCTCCTTGTGGGTTCCCTTTGATCAGTTTCCATACGAAGCTAGCCCCTTCTACTGAATTGATGATTTTGCTACTAAGTATGTTCTTATCCAGTGAGTAATTCTCCCAATTTTTACGCGGTTAACGAGGATGGATAGAGTATATACTCAAAGGAAGGAAGGGAAATGAAGTCTGCATAGAAGGTGAAGAACTTTCCTCCTCTTCTTTGTCGCTGCAGGTCTTTGAAAGAATGCTTATCGGACAGTATGAAGAGGTCAGTACGCTGTTTTAACTGTGAGCAAGCACACGGATGAAGCAGTCGCCAGGACCAGAAAGTGTCTTGACTTGAATCGACCTTAAACTAGCTGAGTACAAAACTAAAGCTTTACTAATAGACATGAAAAATACTGTGGAATATGCAATTTTTCGGGTTGGGCACTATAGAGTTACAATCCCGTGTCAAGATGCTTTAAAATACTTAGGTGTCGTGCTCGAAAACAGGCTATACATACATACAAGTCGATTATTCTAGTTTACAGGATTCACAAATGCAAGGAGCGCTTTCTCGGATGCTGCCAAACATCGGCGGGCCTGGATACGCAAGGAGGTTTCTGCTATCAAGAGTTGTAAGTGTAGAAAGTGTAAGCATATTCCTGGCACCGATTATTTAGGTTTGCAAACCGTGCATGCTAGTAGAACATGAGCTACTATCTATGAAGACAGATTAGAATATAATCGATTCCTCAAAATGTTTCTGGAATACACTTTTTACTTCAAGCATTTCGAGTGTGGTTCCTAATTGAGCATTTTCATCGGCCCTATAGTTTTCTAGAATGTCTTTCACCAACAGAAGTGAATATCAAATTGGTCCAGCATCTCCATTAGAGACAGCAGTTGTTGAAGACTTTTCACCTAGATATAGACGATTCCACAAACTAAATTGCTGCTTGTCCTTAAGGTGCTAGTAAGGTCACAAGGAGGGTATCCATTAGCTCTAAGTCTTACATAGCACTGTGGTGCTTCATAGATATATCTCCTTAGGCTCCTACTAAACAAAATGTCGAAACATTATTGCAAAATCGTTGAATTTTTAATTGATGTTTCCATTTCAACTAAATATGATTACATGAGCCTATCCACCTAATGAGAATCTAAAAGCAAAATGACTTATAAATATTTTATTGTTTAAATCCAACTACCGTTAAGCACTAAATACGAACCAAACAAATGACCCCGTATGTTCAATTCCTTAATTAAATATTTAAACCCTAGTCTGCGAACTTCGCCATGAACTCATCATATACCTATGAGGAGTTGCAATAATTTCTCTGTCAGCGAAAGTGCTTCGCAACTACGTAGATACGAGTACATGCACATAAATATTTAGTGTAATGAGAAATCCATTAAATCCTTTGAAAACTACCCTTCTAATTGCTACTTCTCATCAAAAGTCAAAGGATGCCTTTGCGCCGAGTAGTTGACTTTGAATTCTTCTTTTTCAATTAGTGGTGCCAAAATCGTTTGACTCCAAATAGACAGACTCCTTTGAAGTGTTTCTTAACTTTGAACTCAATGCAACTTGCCAAGTTTAGAAGCAGACATTTCAGATATATTTCACTGAAATTTACGTTCTATTTCAAGTGACTTTGCTGGACTAATTTATTTATAGATTCCAAGAATATCGCGTGTTGTTCTATTATTTGCTTTGACAATGATGTAGGCGGCGATTTATTAACGAGTGCAATTGCCAACGCATAGTTGGGTGCGAGTATTTGATGTAATCAAACAATTGCTGGGAGAATTTCAAAATTAATATTCTGTGTTTGATTTCTTGGAATCAGTTGGAGTGCAGTTAGTAACTATTAAACATTTCTGGGAAACATATTGTACATTAGTCAAGCGTTTTTTGTCCATACTAAGTTAGGTTAAGACAGAAAGTATGCTGAACAGTCACAGACTAGGTGACTCTTCGTCCCTAAAACTTCTACAGAAGACCTTAAGGACCTAGCCATGCTGTATGATTTCCTATGACGCAGTGCGGCTTAGTCCTTATCCTTTTATCATAGATTTGGCTGTAGCGCGTGTGCCTAATCGACATCATCGTTTGTTAGCTTCCTCGCAGAACTTACTATCTATTTCTCTATGCAATAGCCTCAGGAAGGCCTCAAGCTTAGAATTCATTCCTAGCCCTTAGATGCACACATTTTTTGGCTGCTTTTCCTCAATGATCATATTCCCAACTTCAGCCTGAAAAAACTAAAATTCATAAGCCTGAAGGATCGATTTGTATTTCGAGATTCGCAGTAGACACCAGTAGAAGTGCCTGCATTCGTCTTGGATCCATTGGTATAGATGGCGAGTTCGTTCTCGGGAACAAACCAGTCTTAGCTAGGTGTCTAAGTTAATTACATTTCATCTTCATACCTTCGGCAACATTCCGGATACAAATTTGTGAGAGAGTAAGCATAAATCACCAGTGTAGTCCATAAGCTACGGGTAGAATGAAAAAGTCCATTGAATTCTTCCGCTTGGCGTCGACAGACCTGCATGGAGTAAATCGTCAATCACCAAGAGGAACAGTATTGGTGAAAGAATGCAGCCTTGCTTTACTCCACTTTAGATCTCGAATTTCTTTGACAACCTTCCATGTGGAGGACGTTACATTTTGATCCTTGATAGTAGGAATTAATTTGTTAGGGATATCTCTCCTATTTAAGACACACCAAATAAACGGCCTAATGTCTTCTCGAAATCGAAGAAGTTGAAGTGGGGATCGAAATTCAATGCACTGCTCGATGATAATCCACGGGATGTCGACTCTCTCGTGAGCTCACTCTTCTGTCAAAAACTGCGAAACTTTGACGTGAGAGGAAAGGAATTCACTATTTGACCTATTTAACATAAATCTATGACAGATTTTTTGACAGCTGTCAAGTTAAATGAATATGGTCCAAGGCCTTATCAGGTAAACATTGCTACTGTCGATTGAAGTAGTTTCCGAGAAAGTAGGGTTGTACATTATTCGTAGATCGTACATAGAAATATTGCATTCAAAGCTCGATAGATTGTAGAAGCCTGAGGATTATGGATACACACAATTCTTTCAAGGACATTTTTTTTTACGGCGACGAGATCTAGTTCAATTTTAAAAATGTCTACGGCACTTTCAACGTGAGGGTGAATGCGATAAACCTCTTAAACCAAAACGAAGAACGGTTTTGAATGATGTTCTAGTTCGCAGAAGTCCTTTTTTCTTTGAAAGTGGGGCCTGTACATAGGTCACCAACCAAGGTTACTTTAGATTCTAATTGAAAGCCTTGGCTTGAATGAAATGCGTTTTTGGGGCGAAGCTATGAAACAGCAAAGTGCATGATCACTTTTCTGTGTACTCGAGTTACGTTTGCCGCCTGTAGTGTACAATTTAATTTCGCTTGAGTTTAAGATTCATACACAAGGAAAATATATCGGAGTTTATATAGATACAATACCATAGACATCCAACCGAAAATGTGCAAAATTCGTCATCAAAGAGTTGATCATATGCAAGCAAACCTGATGTAGGAATTCATGAGATGTGTTCTTTTGGTTTAATAATAATTTAAAATGGGAACTCTTCATGCAACATATACATATTTGCATTCGAAATGACGCCATACCGCATTGCAATAACCTCGTTTAATAATATCTCTCAATACCAAACCAAACTTTTACAAAGCATCTACTTTGCTCTCTTGCAATAAGAACAATAGGAAAATCACTTTGAAAATAGTAAATTGCTTTAGTGGACTCAAACAATTTTAAAAGAAAATAAACGCAGCAAACTTCTATTGTTCCAATCAATTCTCAGCATATGCAAATAGTACGTTCAATTATTTCCAATTTCGTCTTGCGGTTTCTAAAACTCATTGCCAAGAATCCACAATTGTAAATTGAAAAGAGCTCCACAAAATGCTCATGTCCATGACCCCATGATGCTTCGATAATAGAGAATTGCTTAGACACGTGTGAGAGTGCACCCCATCGTATTGCATTTTAAAAAAGTTTTCGATGAAAGAGACTACTAAAAACTCAATCAACCCTAATTGCGTTTTATATTATTTGTTTAGTTACTCATTTTAGACCATCTCCATACCATGTGCGAACATGTGGTTTTGATAACTATCAGATCCAAACAGTGCCCCATACTGGTCTCTCAGTTAAATGAAGGATACCATTAAAGTATTTGTATATCCATTCAAACGAGCTATAGCTATTTTCCGGTGCAACCATTCCAGTGTTGGCCAGTTTATTTGTATTTATCTCCACCCTTATCATTATTATCGCCTCCGCAATGCCGGAAATGAGTCCTGCCTCTTTTATGTTGGTGTTCTTTTACTGTTTGTTAAAGTTCCATCCATTTGATGAGGTCAACGCCACAATGGTATTTTTCCACCACCACCACCTCAAACAAAACTAAACCCACACTCATTATCGACCAAACAATAGCGAACTTGATATCTTCCCAACGACAGCACCAGCACCACTATTGTTTAGAAGCAAATTTACATTTCCAATAAAGTCCGTCCGACAATTACAGAAACACATTTTCGTCTGACGATCACAACAAAGGACATCTTGGTTCAAGGATAAACAACATTTCGCAAAACCATTTTTGTTTTAAATCGATTATTTATTTAATCATAATAAACAGTTTAAAGCATATTATATAATTTTTTTTTGTTCTTTTTCTTCAGAAATTTAAAATTTTTTCGTTTTTCTTTTTTTTTTTTAAATTTTTCTTTTCGAAAAAAATTTAGCAAAGAAGCTTAAAGCTTTTATTGGTGAAACTTAAGAATTTAACTAAATAACTAGTGTCAAACCAAAAACATAAAAACCATTCTTACGAAACTATCAACAGATTTGTCTACACTCCCTTATTTATTTACACAATTTTTTTAAGATATTTTTTAATTTTTAAAATTTTCAGCAAAAACTTAAAATATAACAACGAAAAAAATTCTTTCGTACAACCCGATTGCCATAAGTGATTTCAACATTATTCCTTTGTATTTTTCTACATAAATTGTGAATATAATTGAATATACTATAATCCAAAGCGTTGTTGTTAATTACTAAAAAATAAAGTTTTGTTTTAAATTTTTTTTATTTAAAAAAAAGCGATCAATACCTGAGTGAGATACACTAATTGCTTTTACTTTTTTTTTTGTTTTGTCAAAAGATCGAGATTAGAATTTTGAGAAGAAAAATAATATATAAGAATAGTTTTGTTTTATTCTTGGTTTTTAAAATATTAAATTAGGTACAAGTGTAGGAAGGTACAGGGATTAATTAGTAAATAGACTTTTAAATGAATTTTTTTTTTTTTTTTTTTTTTTATTAAAATAAATAAATTTAAATATTGTGTTGGGTTGTTTTTTTCTTAATATCGTTTAATTCGTTAATTTTTTTTATATATACTTATACTGTTTTTAATATAGGTTGGAACGAACATTATTTATATTTTCATTATTCCTAAGGCAGGAAATAGTCTTCTATTGAAGAATTGACAGACTCTTTTAGAGCTCATTATTTAAGAATTTTAATCGGACGAATGAGTACTAATTTAAAAAATAATGAAAACTTAAAAATAATAGAAGATAAAGAGCTTATTCTATTAAGAGGTTAATTTACAAGCACTGAAAAAGTCAGTGAAGCAATTTTGATTATGTAAAAGTGCGGTACTAGTAAGAAACAAGTTGATTAGAAGTACAAAACCTTTTGAGATTGAGTTCAAATTGTGTTTTTAAAAACTCGAGCGAGAGGAAAGACAAAACACTAGGGCAAATAGAGAAAGTTCTTAAAAATGATATTTTTTACATCGCTTCAGATTTAAACGAAATATTAAGTTTAAAAACCTATATTTTTAAAATTTGTCTCTTATTTTGATTTAGAAAAATGGTCAGGTTAATGGATGTGGTACAATTTGCTGTTACGCTAGCTTAAAATAATCTGCTATGGTGGTGTCATAGTGCATAGATTTGGAGCATGAGTGGAAGGAAGATTGGAAACAAAGAATGTGTATCAGAAGAAATTAGGAGTTTGTAAACCTCACGAAGATCCAGATGATGCAGATGAAATCGATCTGCTTGATTTTATAGTGCAACCAAAATTTCCGAAGGACAACTGTTGTCATCCTATTTTCTTTTCTTTCTTTCATACTTCCTCATTGTTACAGCAACTTTGTAGATACAGTTCATTTTTTGTATTCCCTAGCGAGTGGTATATTGATTGAAACAAACTTCATAGATCGGGAATTGTGCAGGAATATGAAGAGCCTTGGCAGTTGCAACTTCACGGAGTAGGAAGACATATGCTGAGGTTCTTCCTGGCATTCATTCCCGGGGATAGTTCTACCGATTATTCGCAGAATATACTCAGTTTTTAGTCCTATCTCCAGGACCTACTAGCCTTAAATGTTTTCGTAATTTTAAGTTGTGCCGTTTCTGACATAGTTGTATGACGTTCAAAACTAGAAGTAGTATACATAAAAACATGAGCCTATTATCTTTTAAGATGGACAGAACATACAAATATAAAACAAGTAGAAACATGCGCCAATTGATCAATGCAATGCCAAACTCAAGATGACAAATAATCACCAATGACTAACATTCTTCGACGTAGGAAAACTAATGAAATCTCAACCCCTATTTACCCTTCTTAAGCTAATAGAAATGTTAGAATTTTTTTCCAATTTGATTGACAAGAGAGAGAAACAAAAAGAGTAGAAGAATGTTTCAAAACTGAAAAAGTTTCAACTACAAAATATTATTAAAACAAATTAACCTCAAACATTTAATTTCAAGTTCGTTCCCCCTTTTGACTATTTTTAAGAGTTTATCTACTTCAATTAATTTCTATATTTAACGTTTCCTTTTTTGTTTTCTTATTTTGCTTTATTTACTACTATATACATTATTCATTGCGCGAAAAGTGTAAATTTTTTAACATTTTTTGTTTTTTGTTTTTCTCTTAAAACGCCTATTTTCGAAATGTAATAATTGTTTATTGTAACTGGTATTACGTGGTTAACGTGTTCCTTCATTAATTTGCCCTAAATAAGTTTTAACTTCATATTTTGTTGTATTTTTTTCTTTTTATTTTTTTTTTTGTATTTTTCATATCTTAATATTTAATACCACAGTCGAAGAGAATTATTGTTTAATCCTATATATTTTTTTCTTTTACTTTTTTTTTATTAGCATAAAATAGTTAATAATTTTTTTTTTATTATTTATATTGGTTCTTGCAACAATTCAAGAAATATGTTTATTTTTTTGTTTTTTTACCTAAAATTTTCATTTAAATATTCGCTTAGAATAAATTATTATTTTTCTTATTTTTTTTTTGTTTATTTTAATGTTTAAGGTAGAATTGGAAATAGTTTTGCTAAGAATTAAAAATTAATTAAATAGAGAAGTTTTTGATAATAATTCGAATAGCTAATTAATTTATAAGGTCATAGTTCGATATTAGAATTTAAAGTGGAATCTATGGTTTCGTTTGTAGCATTCAGCGAATTACAGTGTGTTGCTGACATCCATTCAAAGTCCTTAATCGTGGCCTGTTATCAAAGAGAACAAAAGTTTGTATGTGTGATTGAGGCAAAATTTTAATTGTATCTACCTGATGCATTGAATAGACTGCAACTACAACGAGAACATGCATAATGTTGTGAGAATTTAAATAAAAGTCCACCAGACCAGGAAACCACTTTTCGGGAATACGCATAGCACCAATTGCACCGCCGAGTATTGAAACACCATCCTGCAAATTTAATTAAATTAATTATGTAATTTGTAGAAAGTTATATGTAATACACGGAACACTAGCCGAAGAGGTACATATGTATGTATAAAACTATTTTTGCAACTGATACTTCAAATATTAAATGAATTAAAAGAAATGATATTAGAATCTACCCAATACAACAGAACATTAAAAAAAAATGTATAATAAATTTTTAGAGCATTTTTAACTTTTCTAAAATGACTTCATAATGGGTTTTAGATTCATACAAAACACTTATACAGTTTTGTAGTTTACGAGTACATATTTGTAATGAATTAGTAGTTGCGTTGGTGTATACGTTATATTTCTTCTATTTATTTGTATCGACTACATAATTTACTACTATTTGAATACAAAATATGAACAACGATGTCTTAGAAGTTTCAGAAGTCAAAATAGTAGAGGCCGGTTGTTTGAAACTACAGATTGGCAGCAAATATAGCAGCTCTTATACCTAATTTGAACTGTTAGATGTCAACTTATGTACATAAAATCTTATACTCACAACTACAAGCTAAGAATCATAAAAAGAGACCATTCCATTTGAAAGATGTTACAGCAACAAATTAAGACAAATATGTAAGTCATATAAAATAAATTTCTTTTTTTGCATAAATATGTATCACCGCAGATAAAAAGTAATATTTTCGAGATTAACCATAACGACAGATAAATTTTCTCTTATTTCGGAAATAAAAATTGGAAATTCTTATTGATGTTAATAGCCAACAGACTGAAACATCGGTTTACTACCAAATAAAAGGATAGCTATAGATTGACAAAGGAGTTGAAGGCTAATGGTAAATAGATCGATGAACGGGAAGAAAGGCATAATATGGTTTCCTTAATTTGCCAAGGCAGTGAAGATTTCAAAAGAATTACTCATCATCTAAGTAAGATATATAGAATAGCCTTTTTGGTCATCAAAGTTGTCTGAAAATTGTCAAACGTTCCGTCGCAAGGGTTTTAAGCCAGCTGTGCTGTTCTAGTAGGCAGAAGTGAAAGGCATAGAGTGAAACACTTCATCCTTCATAATAATAGTTTAAGCTTCAATTCTTAGTTACATTATATATCTTTCATGAGACCAATATGTAAATATGTACACATCGCCCAGAAATGACTAGGTGTGGTATATTGGACCTCAAAAAGGATCGGACTTCATCTAGATGAATCTTCTTTCAATCAATCGCAGCGCGATGGGGCACAGATAGCATTTTAGGAACCTTTTCGTGGCTAAGGAATTATGTGGGCGGTATATATAATATATAAATATCACTGTTTTTAATTACAGTCAAGCTAAAATCTGTCACTTTCAATTCCAAAACTGCTCTTACTTCTTGCCATAACTCTAGGAGAGATAACGCAATAATGATAAATCTATCTCATTGGTTCAGCGTGCCGTAGGACAACTGCATGGTAACTGGCTTCCGTAGAAGAGAAAAACACCAACTCTGTATGCAGTTTTGGATGAATGAGAATATATTCTATGTTGAGCGCAATTAAACGAGTCAAGCATTTAAGCGGTAAGAAAAAAACTATATGCGTCTCATATTTGCTCTGTTCTCCAATGCAATAAACAGCGCCGTATGGCATACCCTGAAAGTCTATTTTGGCTCACCGACGCACGGAGTTTGATGGAGCTAGTTCAGAATTAGTGTGGCGTCGACTGGATAGCAGTAACCCAATGTGCTCAAGTTCGAGATTCGGTGAAAAGCAGCAACGCAGTCACTCATTGACCACAGCAACATTTTTCACCACTGTATCTTATAAAGGTTTCCTGTCTGGTAGTTAAATGGAGCTATGGAGTCTGATTACTCTGTGGATGTGGACTAAATTTATTTTTCATAACCGGACAGTAGCCACAACGAACTTTTAGTCGAACTGAAAAGCTAAGCTACTAAAATATACTTACCTACTTTCATAAGGAGGCTCTTGAGATTAACTACAACTATTTCGAATGGGCATGGGTTGTATCATACAAGAAAAAAAAAAGCAGCCTCTAAATATTTATAGCAAACCGAATGTACTTATTTGTACAAAATCGCAATTGGCCAGAGTGCGAGTCAGCTACTCATTCATTCTTAGCAAATTAGAATTCTTTCCTTAGAGCACCAACTGTACTCTATCACAACTCCTGTTGAGAAAAAACTTGGAGACCCACATACCCTCCAGATCTGACTGGACTGACAAACTCGCCAGTCATTTTTTGTTGGACATTTCAACTAGGAGTGTAGTTCTTTGAAAACATTGAAACATTAACAACTTGACTAGTTACCCCTGCGCGTTATAATAAGCTCCGATTCGTTCAATCAGTAGTCTTTGGGAGACATGCAGATCCCGTGGTATCACAATGAACCGTTACCGGTCTACTCTCTTGCTTATCCCTGCCTATTTAATTTGCACCGATACGTAGTATAGGACAAGTTTTGGATTAGTGAAAATTTTCTGATAAAAAATGTATGTCTGGCCATTCTGTCTGTCTGTCACCAACGCTACAGTCTAAACTGGTGAATGGATTTTGAACAAACTTCATATCTGGGGTCTGTGCGGTAATCCCTAAAAACATTTGGTTTAGCCCTAATATTAACGGTAGTATACTTATAGCCAGAATTTACTGTAAAAAGGTTCCTAAAATTTTGTTTAAATTTCATATATGGGCTAGTATGGCTATGAGATTCTGATACAATTTTTTTGTTAAAAGGAATTATAACGGTACTTATTTCAAATTGGTAAAAAAACGGATTAGGCATCTACAGCGACTTTATTTACATTTCATTTTGAGGCCAGTTTCGAAACATGCTTTTAGATAGTTTATAACATTTTGGCCAAAAGTGAAAATCACTGTACTTTTCTTAGGGGCAAGAGGATAAAGCCAATTTGCTCCAAAACGCCTCTAAAGAATTTGTTCAAATTTTATATTTATGCTAGTTTTGTGAAGCCTTTTATTATAGCGTACCGCATTTTTAGCTAAAAGTCCTCTAAACGGTTCTTTGCTTCTCGGTTAATACTTCATGGATTTTAATCGAATCAAAATGTGAGCATTTAAACTCATAAAGAAGTAAAAAAAATATTTTTTTTAAAAAATTTTTCTTCTATTTTTTTAAAAAATGTATAAAATTTTGTAAAAACGTTCGACATTCCTGCATCACTTTTTGCTACAGCTGAAAACAAAGTGAATCTTATCAGAACCAAAACGAAATCCTGTGCCTGGTTGTATTATACTTCACAAATTTTACCATATAATTACCAAAACAGAAATTATTTATAACGTACTAATTAATTGTTACAACAAGATATTGGCATTACAACTTGGAAATGTCAAACCTAGAACAAAAGATACTCCCTGAATGGTAAAAAGTTTTTCCAATCCAACAAATTATCCATCATACACAGGTTGCCTGCGAAAGGAAATGCCAAATGTTATGACTTTTTAAGGACATCACCCCTTCCGAAGCACACAAACACCTACAAATGAATGTATCTTATATTTACGAGATATGAATTCCTTCGTAATGACAATTTGAACACCGGGCGGTGCGCCATTGCAAGACAGAGAAGAAGAACATATCACCTTCAGAATTTTTAATTGGTTCCCCTTCTTTTCACTCGAATTGCTACGAATGAGTACACAATTTTTCCATTATGAGACAAACAAAACAATTTCGCTCGTCTCCATGATCCCTAAGTACATCCCTAAATATGAAATCTCTTATCTTCAGATTATTGGATGATTATTAGAATTTTATTTTCCGTAGAACTTTTCACAATATTTCCAAGTCAATAGAAAACTTTGTCCCCCCCCAACAACATAGAAACAAAAATTGACCATAAAACAAAACGACACCAACAAAAGAAAAAGAAAAATATATAAACTTGTTAGACAGGATAAAGACCGCCAAAGATAAGGAAAACGAAAAATTTTGAAAGAAAAAATCTTATAAATTACCTGCAGATATACATGGGATAATGCAATTCGATTACCACCCACCACTCCCATTGTCCGTAGAAATGTAAGGACCGATCTCATGGCAAACGGCAAAGCAAAACACAGGCGCCTCTGCCATGGTGAACTCGCTGTCATAGCCTACAGGACATAAAACGAAACAACAAAACACGATATGAATTTGCAATAAAGAAGGGAATAAAAAAAAAAAAACACAAAAACAAAAATCAATAAAGCCGGCAAGATGTAGTAGGCACACGTTCGTCGGTCGCCGGTCGCCGGTCGCACAACTAACACACATTGTAGTCCTTGGAGGAAAAATCGCCGAAATGTAATGCAAAACGAAGAGGCCAATCAAATCAGGCCATCGGCGAATCGATATCAGAATACACACATGTATTGTAGTTTGTCGTCCTGCTAAATGGCACAACGTTGTTTTAGATTTGGGCCTGGGATTGGGATTGGCTTGGCACTCCCATTCTAAAGGAAGGCACCTAATCTCAGGACCTGGCATCCACAATAGAATGCACTGTATACATTGTTTTGCAATATGGAATGTGACACAGTGTGTTGTGTGTGAGTTGTGTATGTGGGCGGACGCAGTATATGTAGGATACAAAAAATTGCTAGCATAGCAGCTTTTGGAAAGAATTTTATCGCACAACAACCCTTCATCCACTTAACGGTGACATTGCACGAAAATTAAATCACCCAGGATGTAAGGCAGTTCTTTTTTCTTTCATTCTTTTGCTGCAATGATGACGACCTCAATTTTACGGATAAGTACTTGAGCTGTTCCTTAACAGAGACGACAACAACGACTAGGACGACGACAACGACGACGACGTGGAACAAGATACGATGAAAGGAAGTTAATCACGATATGTGTGTACAGAGATGAAATGAATGTGAACATAAAGGGTACTTACTACTCACACAATAATGTAACGTTTATCGTACTTACTTTGTATAGACCCCACAAGGATAGTATACAGTATGAAATTATTATGAACCACTTCCA
Organism: Chalcosyrphus nemorum; assembly: GCA_949716465.1. Classification (NCBI taxonomy): domain Eukaryota; kingdom Metazoa; phylum Arthropoda; class Insecta; order Diptera; family Syrphidae; genus Chalcosyrphus; species Chalcosyrphus nemorum. The sequence goes on from OX454333.1 coordinate 7,954,751, forward strand.
TTTGGGTGTAAAGCAGAATGTAGTTGCGGTCACCAGTGGAAGAGCACCTGCAATTAGGAAGTAAATTTCTGTTAATAATTTATAAGGACCTTGATTTTTAGTAAAATGTTTCTTATTAAAGGAATGACAGAGGAATCATTGGCGTGAAAATGAATAGGGTGTCCTGACTTGTTATAGGTTAAGGGAAGCACAATATAGTACAGTAAATTTAGGGCAGGGTTACACGGGTTACACATCCTCTGCTGTGCAATGAACTTAATTAAGTCCTGACTGCAGGACAAATGACTTTGTGCATGTAATTATTTTCATGACGCATGGGAGAGAATAAAAAACCACGACAATCTGGAACTCACATCTATTTGTTAACAAAATTAAGGTCGTTACAGTAGAAAGCCTTGAGTTGTTGTTATTAAAGTTTATGAAACCTAAGCACAATAAGGGGGAGAGCACTGCGTCAGTGTTGTCGCAAAAACACAGACATAAACATTAACTAGGATACCCAAGAGCCTCTGGCGTTTAATATCCGGACGTATTATTTATCCCCGCCTAAGGACTTTTCGATCAATTCGGCTATGATAAGCCCATTCCTAGACTCGTTTGGGTAGTGAAAGGGCTTTTATTTAAATACTTGCACTAAACTTAAAAGAACGACATGTCTCGGGTGCGCAGGAACTTCTCAGATATGTACATCTGGCTCTACTTTGTATGGTTTGCTTATGTGGTGCGCTATCAAAGCAATCTACTGGTTTTTGGTGCCTCTCTGCATGCTGGACACAAAGGGTAAAACGCTGGAGTGTATAGTAAGTGGCAAACTGGAGAGTGCGAACGGCCGTCAGATCGGCCGTATGGTTTCCGTAAGGCACGTTCCACGATCTATGACATCGACGAAGTAATAAATGCAGCCATCGGGATGGTATAGGATTGGCTAGTAACCATGGATCTACGACCAGAAGAGGAAAAGACGAAGGTAGTACTTATCAGTAGCAGAAGGGTTATGGAGACTGTAAGAGTGAACGTGGGCGATTATATTGTAGCGTCTAAACCAGATTTGAAGTACCTTGATGTTACTATAGATGCAAGGTTAACTTTTAAGCAACATCTGCAACATGCAGCGAAAACAACAGCTGCCCTGACAAATATTGGAAGGCCTAAACAAATGAACAGACTACTCTTGGCAAAACTGCAACGTCGATGATGCCTCTGCTTCCAAATATAGACGGGAGCAATGAGCACCAAATCATACAGTAAAAAATCGATGGTAGAGAGTATGCAGCTCCTTCTGAACAACCTCATACGACGCGGAGAGCGTAGTGGCTGGGATGGTACCAATAGACCTCCACTGGCTCTAGAAAAGCCAGAGGAGTTGTGAAAGCAAAAGGGCAAGTAGTAGTAAAGCAGATGTGGAGGACAAGAATCTTCTTCGAGTAGGAGCGAGCCACTTGATGTGAAGTGGACAGCACACCCAAAAAAGCCCTCATTGGGACGTAAAAGGCAAGTGTCAACCTGCGTCGGAAGGATCTGATAAAAATAGTAAGCCTTTAGGAAACACTCCTAGCCGTCAATCTGTATCTATCAGGAGAGCCCTCAGGATTGGCGTCCAATATCATAGGACAATACCTCGAAAGCCCCAAAGAAAGCCAAGCATACGAAGATGGTTCTCAGGTCCACCAATGAGTGTTAGGGCACTTGTAAGATAGACTATCTTATTGATATAGCGTCAATTAAATATATCCCCGTGTTGGAGAAAGATACTAAGCAGGCTCCTCTTTTGAGTCTACTTTAGAAATCTGATGAGATATTTAATTTCTAGAAAATCCCAGTAACATCGGAGGCCTAGTCAAGTGTTAGGTTTACACACATACTTCCGATTGCTCTGTATCTTGGTTATATTTTCTGCATTCACATGCTGTATTACTTTTATTTATGGCACTACGTATCATAATTTCTCATCTACCAGTGCATAGATTGATTTTATTTGAAAATGTTAAGTCAAGATTAAATCAGGTAAAACCCTTTAGATGAGACACAATAATTGATTCCATGAATCGAAGGGGCAAAATCACTATTAGGGCAGACTCTCACACTCATTTGATGTCACTATTGACATTGAAAATAAGCAGCTCAAAGTCGATTTTCAATCTGGATACTTCCAAGCATCAATGAAGAAAAAAGGTACGAACTATTGGAGTAAGGATAATGTCGTTAAGTCTTTGACCTCATAGACAGCTCTTGTCTACCCTTATAACATCACATCAATTGATGTCATTCAAAAACTTCACTATTGATCCGTTTTTTAATAAAACGTCAAATCACAAGTATCCCTCGTCTCGCCGGACAAAGGTCCACTTCGGATTCCACTAATGCAGTTGAACTACGTGACCCCAGCAGACCATTGCTTAAAGGAATCTGAAGATAATTCAACACAATAAAAGTGCGTACACTTTAATGGATTCCCTACGACCAATAATGCTAGACATAACATAAATAACTAACCCCGAGGACGATGACAGGCCATTGTGCCAAAGAATCCAATGGCGTGCAATGAATCGTTGCACGCACCCCATTTTATACTTTCGCCATTAAATTCCATTTACCGTCAACCTATGGGGTTCAAACTTATTTTTAGATAAATTAATCTTTTGGGAATTAAAGTTCAACCTTTCGCAAGATGGCTCTTTAATTTTTCAGATAAAGAGCCGTTGTGCTTTGGTCTTTTGATGATTCAAAAGGGGTTTGTGCCTGCCACCCCTATAAATGTCCTTCGATGAGCACTCATTAAGAGATAACTTTTTTGAGTGCAAACAAATCTACGTCAATAGCTTATTGAATCATCAATCAAAAATCCACCAAACCTCGCTGATCAAAATTAATTTACGGCAATGACTATTAGTCTACAAGTACTTCTAGCGATTTCAACAATCAGCCCCCTGTCCATTCAAGAACCTAAGTAAATTCATTACAGCCACGGGCCTGGTGAAATGATTTAATAAATATTGATTCCTTCTGAAAGTACGGTGAAAACGGCCGTCATAGCAACCGCAAATCTCCTTCTGTTTTTTTTTCGTCGTTCATTCAAGACGAAATATGATTCCACAATTAAATTAAGAGCAGCCTAATGGCTTCATTAAATGTAATGTTTTGCTTTAAGTAGTTAGTGACCGACCCACGCGAGCATTTATTTTGAATATAAATTCGAAAATAATTGAAGTAATTTAATAGAAATTTACGCAGTACTCGTAAAGATAATGTTCTCCTTCTGAAATATGGTAAGCATTTCGATTTGACATTAAACTGACGAAAGGGATCGGGATCCTTTTTAAAGAGTGGACGACCGACCGACCGACGGACGATAGAAGACGACAACCTGTCAGATGAAAGTTGAAGGGATACCAGCTTCCATTTCGAATCTAGTCCTTGAAATACCTTATATCCCTGCCTAACCACTGCGGTCCTTATTTATTTAATTTTAATTCCAATATTTTCTTTTACCCAGAAAAAAGGAAACATAAATAAAAAAGTGGCCAAAAGGAGAGAAAGAGGCAAAAAAATTGCTCCCCGAATAAGCCGATTTGTCGAAGCAGCAGGGTGAGTTGAGGTGTCACAAAGTAAAATAGAGTGATTCAATAAATTTTGCTGAATTTGTTTTCGTTTTTTTTTTTCTCTCTCTCTCATGTCCTTGGAGCATAGTACATAAAGTACTTATACAGAGAAAATTAATATCGCGCTTAGTAATAGGATGTTCATTTGCTGTGAGAAGATGGGGGAATGGAGGACGATAGCACGTGTTCGATACTCAACCTCCATTAAGTAAGGTAATCCTTTCATATAGCCAGCAAAGCAACCACCGCGTTTATTTATGTTCTCGTTCCCTTATCGGTGACGTGTGCTTCCTTCTAAGACTTTGTAATTTCAAAACTTAATCCGATAAGGAGCCTAAATCCTGTAGCTGCGTGTTTTCTCTTTACCCAAAGATCCATCCAAAGAGAAAGGGAGCAACGTAAAGATGTTTGGCAAAGGAAATGATATTGATGTTTGACAGAGGGAAGAGCCAGGATATTCAAGCAGAAGGATAACAAATTCAAATGTATTTTAAATTATGCGTAAATTATTCGACTGCTGTCGTTCCCCTTGTCAATTAGTGCGTGAAGTGATAAAATGTAAATGCTGAGTGGATTTCGTTTTGTACGAATGCAAATACAAAAAAAAATACAATATATTGAAATGGGACTGACGTAGGTGAATGAACTCTTGGCAAAAGGTACACATATTGAAGGGTCCCATGTCAGATATTTTAATATCAGACAAAACACGTTAACCACAGTGTTAAGACAATTCGTTTGTGTGGCATTGGTTATTGAATTTCAGAGGCGGATCGATGGCTGGGGATTCTACGTCTCGAAAGTTGTTTACAAAGTGAAAGAGTTAATCTTTTGTGGATACCGACTGCCAGATAGGATTATATTTTCTTCTCATCAGACGAAGTCTATAAAGTGCTTTTGATTTTATTTTATTTTTACAGAAGGCAAGGGATTATTGAATAAGTGCTTTGTGGCTTACAGTAAGGTCTTTTTTGCATCAGCGAGTTGCTAACTTAGATTTTACTATTTTTGATTGCAACTTGACTGTTTAGAGAGCCTAGAATCGTGCATAGCTCTTCTTTTTACCTCACCTCTTGAAACTAACCCCCTGGTTAATTAATCTTGCAATCCGATAGATACACGAGTGCTTTACTTCATTATCTCCCTCCATTCTTGATGAGATGGCAATTCAAACCTTTGAACTGAACTCGAGGAATATCAGAACACAGTCTCTCGACAGTTCTGTTCCATGTTATTGTAAGAAAGCCACTTCGCTTGCCCAAAAGTTGTATCATTTTAAACAGAGGGCTTTGCAGCTGCCTCCTTTGTATACCCACATGTCTAGAAGTTAGTTCTATTATTGCTACCAGGGTCGCAGTCACGGTAGTTCCGATAGTGCCTGGGGATATTACGCAACCTAAGTTTTGGTCCTTAATCAGTTCTTATAAATTGGTGACCAACTCTGCGAATGACTGCTAGTCATTCTCACATAAGAATGGGTCTGACAATAGAAACTAATTGACAGTAATTGAGATGGAAGCACGGCAACTGGGAAAGAGTTCTGGAGAGCTGAGGTACATTTCCAGAATCGCACACGATGTCGGGTAGGTATTGTAGAGGCACTAGGACGCTCAAGCGGTTAAAATACACAAGTATTTAAGTAAGTGTGGGTGCCGTGGCTCAGTGGTTAGTGCGTTGGACTACTGCGCAAGCGGTTCCGAGTTCGAATCCAGAAAATTACCACCAAAGTTTTTTTCACGGCCCCAACTCTTGCGAGCGTCTGACAAACATCCAAGAGTATTTACTGTCATGAGAAAGCTTCTCAAAAACCCCCCTTCGGATACGGCATAAAACTGTAGGTCCCTTCTGTACGTACAGAAATGTATACAACGCACAATACGTACAGCTGTGAGAAGCTAGGCCTTGGCCCTCTATGGGCTGCTTATGGCCTAATATTTATTTTTTTATTTTATTTAAGTAAGTAATTGACACACAAATCAGGTGCAGTATCAACGGTAACTTACTGCCAGCCTTTCAACATGCATACAGTAAGGGGAACTCACCCTAATGCAAACAGACCAAATTGGCACTCTCTCTCGTCATCTTTGGAATCAACTGGTAAACAAACTGCTCCCTAATTAGACTAAGAACTGTGGACTAGGGGTCAACCCTCAAAAAACTGTACCACCCATCTTCACAAAAGAATACCTACAAATTGTCTGACTCTGATCCACCGCAATTATGTGAAAGTAAAAAAGGATTACAGCCATTATTGACCAGAAGATTGTTGAGCTCTAATAACCACTCCTACAGCAGCACCTACCGTTTCGTATAAAGGCATTCTCTTAATAGTCCATTCCTCATCCAGTTTATACAGTTCCCCGCGAATGACACAAACTATACATTCCTTATGCATACCCATGTACCCTATAGGACTACTTGGTTGGGCTTCATCACAAAGCTTGGCTGATGCGACGGGTAGTCTGGGTAAGCACTTAGATTCTGTGTCACCACAAGGTGACACAAGGTCTTAAGTCAAGTACAAAAAACCACGGCAACCTAACCCTACTTAAGGCTCGTGCTATTTCGCTTGATTGGAACTTCTTCATGTAAGCCTATTTAGGAGCGAATGCTAAGTTTAATTAACCTTCTGAGGATTTCCAGAGCGGGTTAGGTTAAGTTATCTTAGGATATAAGGGTGTGCAGTGGATAAAAACTTATCAAGTGCACTCGGAGACACGAGAGTTGCTTTGTAAAAACCTAGCTCAGTGTCCATCTACCCTTACACCATTTAGTTTGAGGCCTTAGCAAATCTAAGCAGATTCATTATCACTGACTCTGACTGACTGCAATGCCAGGAAAAAATCCATACTCTTTAGTACGTAGGCGTTGTTCTTGTATACGTCAGGGCAGTGACATGGCGTTTGTTGGAGTGACTTTACCTCCTTATCGTTCCCACAGCATCTGAATAAACTCTTGGACTCTGCACTCCGTTTGTGTTGGCTTACGAGTATTAAGATAACCTTGATGTCTTTACAGGGCTTAGATATGTACAGATGAGGTAACTCCAATTCCCGTGAAATGATATAGTCCTCGCTACTTCGCAGCATCTTGTGGAAAATATAGTCCGATTCAGTTTGGGCACTGTAAATAGGGAGCAGACAATGGAACCTTTCATTTCATGTGCCCGCATAACACATAACTTATGTTTGTTTTTCTATAAAGTTCGCCGAAAATGTTCTCTTAGATTGCTCCCTAGAAAATATGTCCAGGAACGCATCTCTGCATCAAATACTGCTGCGTGGAGTCGATTTCCCTGCACTACTTGCTCTAAGTTGCTCTCTTGCATAAATTGTATTTTTCTTAAAAGTACTATCCTGTGTAACAGTTATACCCTTAGGATATCTTATGCGTTCTCCCAAATTGTATAACTTTGATTCGTAAAGTTTCAAGTTCTCTGTAAATATGATGATATGATAATCAACTCCGCCGGTGATGTAAAAGTAGACAAACAAAGTACTTCAAAAAAACATTCGCTGAGCAAAATTTATCGCTTGCGTTGGTTTGAATTTAATGACAAAACTTAGCTACGTAGACTTGGATTGATGGTGTCGTTTATGTAACCTATCCTGTGCTTGGAATTTTTGTCTAAAGCAGTCCACATTTTAAATAACCTTAGCTAAGCCGAGGTGTTTACGTTTCACACGCAAAAAAAAACACGTGTGCTTGTGCACCTGTAGTTCTTCCATGCACTTGAATGTCAAAGTCTTTTATTCTAATATTTATTTATTTTTATTTTTATTTTCATATAAAAAGTTACGACGGTATCCTATTAAATACAGCTGCAAAGTACTTGTGCGAAATAATCCTATTAATTTTATTCAAATGAGGGTTTTGTTTGTTTTTTGTATTTCTTTTGTATGTAAAACTTTTTAATATTCTTGAGGCTGCCAGTGAGAATTTCCCAAGAAACAATGAACATTCTGTTAATGAAGTAAAAGTTCGTGCGGTTAAAATTAGTTTTAATATTTTCTTCTTTTTTTTTCTTATCTTTTTGTAGAAAGGATAGACTTTACGAGTCTTGACAAATTGTTGTTTTTGTTTTGTCTGGTTGGTTTAAATGCATGGAATATAAATTTGACGCAATGCGATTTTTTTGTGTCTTGAATACGCAATATGGATCTCTGGCACAAGCGACTTGGTTTTATTTCACAAAATTTATGAGAATAGTATTTTTGGTGCCACAGAGTTTTGTTAATATGGAAATTCTTTGACTAGGAATTGATATGAGGTAAGTTATGAAAGAGCAGAATAAGTTTTCAAAAGCAAATTAAACCAGTGATGTGCATGTGAACGTTTGTGGGTCACATAAGACAAAGAGGAGTTGTTTTTGGTTCACACAAAACTGACAATTCTATAGAGAATCACTCAGTCAGATAACTGGAAGTCAAATGCACTTGTCCGTCCTTTGCAGATATTTTGGGCATGTACCCACAACAGATTACATTACGCCATACATATAGACTTTACAATTTCGTTTACCTCAGCCTACCATAGCAGAGAAGAATGGTACAAATGGCTATATACCAAATGCCGGATAGCCATATGTACTGATGGTTCAAAAATGGACAGCGGCATAGGGTCCGAATTCTTCTTAGAATCCCTGGGAATAGCTAGATCTATACAAGACCACGGTAGTGTTTTGCAAGCAGAGGTCCTGGCAGGGAGAACAGGTGCCCTTGACTCTGCCATAAGAGCAATACTACCAGTAGGTATTACTTCCTTTATCGGCAGCCAGTCAGCTATAAAGTAAATCAAATGAAAGCTTGTGAAGTGCGGATGAACTAGCAGACTTACTAGAGCAAACTGATCTCTCTGTAAACGTCCCGCACTCAGGCTTGAAGCAGGGAAACTAGCCACAAGAGAGGCGAACTTAAAGTGGAACTCCATGTGAACTTGCAACATTATAGACGAGTATGACCATCCTTTACAGAGCATAACAACCTGCGGTATTATATGAAGAAACTGCATCGGACGGAAAAAGAAGTCCGCAGAGGATTCGACGATGCGGAAAGTGTAGAGAACAACATGAACTGACGAAAGTGGCAGTAGATTAGTCAAACTCTCTGAAGGGATAACAGTTCCATAGCTAATCACGCGATGCAATGGAACCCGCTCACTAAAGATTGCAGTATACGCGGCGGTCCTAGGAATACGTAGCGCAGAACATTTGAGAACGAAGCACAGCAACTGGGAAAGAGCTGGGGAGAGCTAAGGCACATTTCCAGAAACCGCATACGTTGGGGCGTAACCACTGTAGAGGCCCTAGGACCCACAAGGGAATACAAGACATACGTAAATTACTGTGAAATCTAAATATGACCGCTGCCATTTCAGAGTCTTACAGAGCGGTAGGCTGTCAAATGTGGGGTAGGTCAGGGCTGCATACTGTCACCTAAATTGTTCTTGATACTCAATAGTTGTTCGTCTATTACTGACGGAAGGTAACAATGAAATTTGTAGAAAACGTACCTTAAACACTAAAGCTCTAAGCGCTTTAAATATCCATTCTCAACTCAATAATGCCAGACAGAAAGTCGAAAAAGTTTTTGGTACACCTCCACTAAGAGCGGTAGCATCGAATTGGGTAAGTGCAGCGAAACTGGAGAGTCTAAAGCTGAGTTCGGGATACTATGCAAAATCTGAAGAAGAGATGTTGCATGTTTATAAACTAAGCCGTTCCACTCCAAAATAAGTCCTATACGACGGCCATACTTTAAAGGTGGACACCACTAACATAAGAGACAAAGACCAAATTTACCTACATACCATTAAAATTTTCAATTTTAAACTACTCTATACAGTAGTGCATGGAGTGCAGCAACAAAATGTTTTAACTTTTTTAAAAAAAAAAAAAACTACCAATCGAATCCATAAGAATTTTTAGTATATAAAAATCTCTCAGTAGAGTGCTTAGATCTAAACATTTTCATTGCTTTGCAATGCATTTGCTTTTTTCCTTTAAGTTGATTGAAAATCGACAAACGACAAACAATTTCGTCCCCTCATCCATTAGTACCTCACTCTGCTGACGACAGTAAACAATTTAGCGCGACATACAGGTTGTGTACTGTGTAAAACGATTTCAATTCCCATTTCCAATCATACAGATGGCACATCGGATATCAATTCGCAATTGACCTCGTTCCAAAGAGCTTCCTTTTTTTTTTTTTTTTTTGGTTGGTACATCCTATTGCTGTGCCAGAAACACGTGCACGGAAATTGAATGAGAAAAAAAACCAAAGGAGCACCATACAATATTAGTTTTCAAATGCAGCTCATCACTTTATTCAAAGAGAGAGGATAAATTTGGCTGTGAAATTTTTCGAACCAAACTATTTGTCAAAGTAAGGTCCTGAATAGCTAACCTACCACTCTGTCGTCTCGTCTGAATTACATAATGAGATTGATGGCGAATAATTTGGAAAATATTTCGCAAGCATTCAGCCATAAAAACTAATGGAGAACATACGCAAACTCTTCGCCGAAACAATGTAAAAGTTCATCTTGATTTTGCTTTTGTTTTCTCACTGGTCCTGTTGTGTATTTATTGTGGACAAATAACGGTCATTAATCAATCTTACCACATCATAAGTTTGCAGATACATACTCGTACAAGCGCCGCGGTAGATACACTTGTGTAATGAGGAATTTATCTTTTGTGTTGGTACGTCGCCTGATGGTACACGGATAATTTGTCACCTTGAAGCTTAAAGGTCCTGGGAAGGACATTTGCATAGAAGAGTAATATAGGCGTATTTACCTATGCAAATTTTACGAACCTAACCTCTAAGCAGCAACCGACAAGGACACTACTTATTTACTAAATTCAAATTAAATTCCCCTGTCTAATGAAATGGATCCTATTTAATGCATTTATCCCGAACAAATGATGTACAATAGTTACAGAATTTATAAATAGAAAGCAGAGTTCCTGCGATAATGGAAATTCCTGCTGCCTCTGCCTTTTGGGGTTTTATACACGTATTTTGTGAATATGTACGAACCTTTATTCAATTATGCACAGTTGATTATGGGTAAGTTTGTACGGATACACGAGCTCTAATTATATAAATTAATGAGCATTTCATAAGCATCTAATAACAAAGTTGTGAGAGTTTACCTTACGAGGACGAATATTAGCTGTTGGGTTATGTGTTTAGGGATCAAATAGGCGGTGGTGGATGTTGTGTTTAAAGTGCCGTCACCAGGATATAAATGTCGGCTTATAATTATCAGTTGATTTGAATTTAATTAGTGGAAGATAGTTTTACGGTGGAAGCTAATTTTGAAAGATACTAGAGGCTATCCTGGTGTTGAGATAATTAAACTCAGTTCAGTTGGTGAGGAATACTCATTTGAACAAAACAAACAGGCATTGTTGACTATCTGTAAACTATTGCAAGGACGAGAAAAATCTGTTTGCCAAAATAACACAAGCCGCCATGAATTCCGTTCCTCAGCTCTGGAATTGCATAGTATTGACATTTGACTGAACTCTCCAAAGAGTAAAGTTCTTGGGTCATAAGTACGATACAATAACTACGCTCCAATGACACTAATAGCCATAGCATCGAAGGAAAACGACTCCTGTCCTAAGACACAAAAAAGTGTAATTTTCAGGTATGGTGTGCAGGAACCAACACCTTAAGCACTAATTTCTCCAAAAGACTAAAGTATCGGTGAAGAAGAATAAGCCCACTTTTAAAGAAAATAAATTGGAGACCGCCAAAAGAGCGGGGCTCTTGGAAATGATTCAGAGGAAGCTTAAGCGGAGACACTGTTAAAACCTTGCCATCCGATTGAGCAAGGAGAAGCACATTCTAATTAATCGTGTCGAAAACGTGCCTTCTCTCTGCTGTCTAAATACTTACTCCTAAAATAAATAAATAAATAAATATCATATAATAATAAATAAATATATTTCGTATTTCTTTCTTTCAAATTTACCACTCAAGGATAAAGGTCGAAGGTCTTGCTTTGGCTATAAAGACAGAAGACAGGATTGTGTTTTAGGTGCATCAAATTCCACTTTTTTGGTTGAACCCTTGATTATGCTGTCAAAGTAAGTTTACGGCCAAATAGCAGTGACGTAAGTTGGGAAATGAATATGAAAAACTGAGTGTACTGTCATTAAAGGAATGACTTGGATAAGAGGTAGCAGCTACCAGACAAGAGGTCATTTGTGAAAATGAGAAATAGAGTCGGCGACAGAACTGAGCATCCTCTATCAACTCAGAAAGAGCCCAAAGGAGTATCACAGACAGAGAAGCTTACGCACAGGTTTTGCCAGGGTGTAAGAACTATTGAGGATCTGGACTATCAGATTCATGTGTGTTAAAACCTGTAAGGACTCCTGTAACTATGCGAGTGCAAAAGTGGACTTATCCCATAGAAAACTAGACGCTCTCAAGCACGCGGACAGACATAGAACTAATTTGCGCAGCAAGCAGATTGGCTTTGTCTAAGGAACTAACAGCTGGAATGAATCATGACATAATTTTTAAAGTTTTCTGGTAATTTTATATGAGGAAATATCTATCGATCGGCCTTGAAATCATGTGTATTGTTATTGTCAAGCCCTAATTTACTTCTGTTCAGATATGCTAAGATATAGAAATTGGCACGCTACTGCGTTATTTTGCACACGTCGACCCTAAAACATATCATTACAATGGTGAATTGATACAGATAAGGTACTGTAAATCTCCTATCATAAATTTTAAAACGACAAATGCACACGTTCACAATATTTAATTCCTTTATAACACAAAAAATTTCTCCTGACACCTAACATAAAAAAAACAAAAATAATAATAATTCCTTGCGTGTAGCATGCGATTCTTCTTTAGATGTTTATGTCCTCGGTACAGTGTCATGTTATTTTATAAACCTATAATCCAAGAGTTTATCAAATATTAAGTAGCACAGCCCATTTAACACCAAGTCCATTGCCTTACTAAAAATTTATGTGAATTAATTGTCATATTACCAAGTGGAAGCTCCCCATCACAATTCCATGCTCACATATCGAATTAAATCACATTACGTTACGGTAACAACAATTCGAATCCCTAATGGAATCTGTAATATTTATTAGATTTCCATTTTGCTATTTTCCTGCGACGCCGACGACGACGACGACTGACTAGTTACTCGCTTCTTATCCACTCTAATGTTTGTGAGTTTCAATAATTTAAATTCCCCCATAAAAGTAATTGGATGTTATTGAGTTATTCCCTACACGATGACGACGACGACGCCAGGACCTCCTCCTCCTCCTCTACCCGGTCCAACTCTAATTATGGAAATTGAAATTAATATTTCATTTCCAGCTAATTGAATTGGGAAATCGAGTTTGTTTTCAATATTTTTTTTTTTTTTTTTTGTTTCTTTCTCTCAAGATTAATGATGAAAAACAGCTTGTCGCACAAGGACCATAGGACTATAGGACTTCTATTTATAATTGACATTTTAGTTTGTATGTATGTATACTCACCAAAACTTTGACTGACCCAAATACCGACCATATCCAATTTGAGTAGACGATAATAGACATTCTCTCCCTTCTCGATGTTCATAAACAGGTGGTAGATAAAGCTTCCACACCAGGGCGCAACCGAACCGAAAACATGGCAGAATGATAAAAAACGATATCCTTTCTCCCAAGGCATGAGGCCCGGTACAATTGCAAGGATATATACAATAGGTATGGCTGAAAAGAAAATATACTATATTAGAGAGAGGAAAAAAAAATTATTAAATTATGCATGGGCTATGGCAGATAGGTGTTGTGTTGTATAGTGTAGATGTATCTAAATGTTAAAGGTGATTGTGTAGTTTTTTTTTTTTTTTTTTTCTATTTTTCAAAACACGTGAGAGGATGCCAGACAACAAGGATGATGATGATGATGGCGAACGAATATCGAATATACGAGTAAAATATTCATGGGGGCTTTTGATCAAATCTGTTTAGTGCCAGGGCTTTGTTCGTTTTGCTCTATGAAAATATGGGATTTTGGGAAATTTTCACGCATAATTTTGGAAGAGAGAGAGCGAAATAAGTTTTAAATATTTAATTTGAATTGATTGACTAATTGTGACAATAAATGGGATATATATTTTTTGAAAAATTTACATACTGCCCCAAGCACCTACAGTCTGTACGTCTAGCCTAATGTGTACAGATAAATTCAATAAAAATACATTAAAATGTATGTATGTTTGTTTGATCTAAATAGATAAACTGTTGCCACTGTCCTCGGGTGGCCTATGTCCTTGCAGCTGACACACAATCAAATGCACATGCAACAGGGCAACGTAATCGCATTAGCTGTGTGGGTTCCAGAAATAGAATAACAAGTTTATTTTAGTTTTGTAAGCTTTTTTTTTACCAAGGATATGTCTATTTTAGTTGGTTAATTTGTATTGTGTTTGAGTGGATCTTACTTTTAAAAAAGAGTTTTCATTTTTGGGAGAAAGTAATAATGACTGTCAAGCTGTCAGTAACTTTGCAGGGTCATAGTTCATTCGGTTGAGGGATAGTGGAATCAACTCAGAAACAAATACAATAATGGAATATCCTTGAATATCTTTAGAATTGATTGACATTTTGAGAACATTTATATAATTGTGTATTGATTGAATTGAGAAGCATTATTATGATGTTCCCGAGAGAAGGGAGATGGGAGATATGAGAGTATAAATCCCTATACATACTTGTAGACCAAAATTGCAAGTGCGAAACTTTGTCTAGGCTCTTATGCCTAGACTATGTAACTTGGGACCGCAATCCGCGTAACCAAAACCAGCCTGCTACGGAAACCGACACAATGGCTCGGATAAGGACTGATTACACGTTGACGACTGTTAGCTATCGTATCCGGACCAAGATTGGTTTCTGGAATGTGAAGACGCTCCTTGACTCTCAGAGTCTAAGACTTCAGAACGCCATGCCAGATTCCTTCAATTAGAGCATGAGTTCATGCGATATAAACTGGACATATTAGGAGTAAGCGAGATAAGATGGTAACACTGTATTACTCTACTCCGTAAGACCAACCGGAAGGACCCGTGGATATGGAGTTGGACTGCTGTTACCACCTACAGCACGTAGAGACTTAGTCTCCTGGCAGCCGCATTGTGACAGGGTTTTAGCGACCTGATTCCGGACGGAAGTACGTTGCATCGCCATTATACAGTGTTACGCCCCCACAGATGGTTCGTCTGAAGAAGAAAAGGAGACCTTCTACAACCAGCTAGGAGCTGCTTATAATACAATACCCAACGGCGACATCATCATTGTGATGAGGACCTGAATGCCAATGTAGGCAGCGACAACGAAGGGCTCAACACATGCTATGGGTTGGCATGGATTAGACAACCGCAATGACAACGGTGGAAGATTTGTTGACTTTTGCAACGCAAATCGACTTGTGGTACCATGTTTGGGCTCAAGACCTGCCATAAAATCAGTCGGGTGTTAACTGGCAGGCAAGCAACCTCCAACCAAATTGACCATTTTGCCATAAGTCGCCGTTTTAGATGTAGTCTTCTACTGTCTAATTACGCACTGCTCCCGTTCGAAGGTTCGAAGATCCAACAACATAAGAATTGCAGTAGCTCCAGAAGCAGGGAGGATCGAGCTAGAGTCTATATCGCATGACGATGAGAGAAATGCAGCGTAGCGTGAGACGCGAGAAGCGCAATTACGAAAATTGGCTGGCCACGCAAGCAAAAGAAACAGCAGCGACGTGCGACAGCAAAACCGTCTACAGAACCACCAAAGAGCTTATAGGTTTAGTTCCTCACTCCCTCCTTCTAAAGGCAAGTAAAATAAATCGTCTTCTGGATGGCACAGACAGTATTCTAGATCTATAACATTTTTCGCATCCGGTTTTCATAAACTATAAAACTAATCTGAAGTTCAAGACCACTACAAAACTCAGGGACGAAATATAACCCGCTTTTCTGCTCACTGATGTTCTCAATATCATCTAAACCAACTTGTTCATATTCCGAAGTAAAATTCTACCATGTTAGTGTCGACTTAATAAACAACAAATCATCCGAAGGATCTCGTTTCAAAACAATTTATTCAAGTTCATTGCCTTCTCCAATTCACGTGAAACAAATTAAAACCACCTTAGAAGGAACTCTAATTTTCCATCACATTTCTCAGACGCTAGCGATTCAATTATATGATTAACATACTGGATACATTTACTCGTAAGATACGAAATACAATCTCGTTTAGAGCACATGTCAGAGCTCTTTGTGCACAAAATTTATTCGCACCGACTCGCACTTCAGACACCCAAGCCAGCACTCAATGCCTATTACCAATTTATTCAGCACACCAAGTCGTGCAGAATAAGACAGAAATTTGTCACATCCGAAGCAAGTAGTAGAGGAGTCCTTCAGCTGCTAAATACTCGAAAGATTTAATTTCTCAATTTCTCTCTCGAAAACTGATGAAAACCAAATAAATGCGTTCACAAAGGCGCCACATAGAGCGCACTAAACCAATTACCCTTGAATATACTATGTGTCTATTCAAAAAATATATATATACAAAAGTCTATCCTCGTACAGGATATGAAACTGAAAGAAAATTTGAATTGCAAAGAGAAGAGAAGAATACAAAAATGTATAGCGTCGGATGTATTCCAAAGAAAGTATCACCTCGAGCCCATTCCTTCCTTGGTTTCGGATTATTGCTTAGTATCGTCATGCAGCATAAATAAATCGAAATATGACGGAGCAAAATAAGGATCTACATACACATATCGCGTGAGGAAATTTCGTGTCATTTTTTGTCAAAAAAAAACTTCCTCCCTCCACCTCAATGTCGACCTTAAAGTTTCCACAACCCTTAATTTGGCGAATGAAAAACAAAAAAAAGGAAACTTAAATCATGAACTAAATTTAGTTTACTTTTTGAATGGGATTTGCAAGGACAGCTTGAAACCACCACACAAAAGGGATAAAATAAAGGTCCTTCAGGTGTAGGTTTTCAGATCTGATATTAACTCTCAAGCGTTTCCGAGTGCTGAAGGGATGTTTTCTATTTTTTTTTTTATTTTTTTTTTTTTTTATCGATTCATGTTGAAGTGGATAATATACTTGAAAACTTAAGAGGTCAATTGAATTGGTTCTATGCTTCTTTTTTTTTGTTTTTGTTCCTTGTTCCTTACCCAGGAGGCTAACGAAGACTGTGAAACCATTTATGGAACATCGGACTGTGAAAACTTCTGTAATATGAGTGGAAAATCAAAATCGAATGGGCGGTGGTAGGTATATAGGTCAAACATGCAGAGAGATTTGCACACACAAAAAGGATAATAGAATGTGTTAAAGTCAAATGAAAGCAAATAGTGATCAGGTCAGTTGAAAATTGATTAACAATTGTCGTAAGGTATACTTGAACCCCATACAGGCCAGGCACACACAATTGAGTGTAATCCTGTTTGAACAATTTACAACGACAGTTGTATTCGAGTAGAAAAGCTCAACTCGAAACCACACACACGCTTGTTGGTAAATGCCTGCCTCAATGGGGTACTTATTGTTAGATGGAAACTGAAGCGTTAAACAGCATGACGGTTCATTAAGTGTATTTTGTTGGCATTTTGTTAACAAAAAATTATTCACATTTGCTTGTCAGTGCTTAACAATGATTGATTGGGTAATCGTCGTGACAGAGCACTTTGGATGATGTCAACTAAATCCTCTTTGCCATCGCCAGGATAGGTAATTGTCGTACATCCTTATAGAGTGACTTGTCGTATGTAAAATAAAGAGCAGTTTATTGCAGAAAATTTACATCTAAGAGAAGAGGTTTTCGAGGTAATAGGTCCATAGTGGTAGTTAAGGAAGACTATAGATGCAGTTGTGTGCGAACAGACTACAGACTACGTCTTCCGACTCTTGTCCTTATTCTTATAAGAAATTAACTGAAGACAGGATAAAGTGATTACTAAGCCAAAACATTCTACGCTTCTCAATATTTGAGTATTTGTTTATTATATTAGAAAGCAAGGGACCAATCATGGAATTGTGTGGTATCCCGCTGGTAACTTGAGATTCTATATCTTTAAAACAGCTTTCCTGCTGTGCATTTGGATTATACTAGCTTCTCCAAAAAGTGCTTTTAAGAATAGTCTGAGGTTGTATCAATTTTTAATTTAGTATTAAAATCTCTTCCATGGTTCGTTCGATAGCAACGGATTTCGATAAGGACCTTATCACATTTGTGCTATATTGGTCTGTAGGTAGACCTTCGTTGATTACTTTAAGTGGATGAGGCACTTGACATGAGACATTATCGTCTCGATGTCGGTGACGTTTATTCAATTTTACTTGTTTAACCAGTTCCACAGTATGTTAATATATTTACTAACTTAAATCCTTCAATACATAGGATGTCATGCTATGCTATTCCGAGACCCGTGCTATTCATTCCATTTTGTGTTGCATGAAGATCACGATTCACTAATAACTTCACTAATAAGTCGTTCGACTTCTTCTGCGATATGCAGATTTAGGTCTTAAGGCATTTCTCCAAAACTACAGATTTGATTGATTGATTTGACATGAGAACTTGGTTTGAACATGTGGTCACATTATCCTGTTGATACTACACTTTATTCATATCCATTCCACACAATTTAAGCTAAAAATTAAAAAAAACTTTTTCATATGTTTTGGATACTTGCCAACATCTTGCTCTTGTGGATTCAGGAACCACACATTCATCATTTCTGGTTATGGATTTCTTATATGAAGCAGCGAGTCTCTGAAATGTTGTTTAGCCAATTTTGTTCCTCTTGTACAACCCATATCCGTGTAGCAACAATATTGTGACCTTAAAGATCTATATCTATTATATCGGCTTGGAGATAATCGAAAGGATGTACTATCTTCCTTATGAAAGTGTTTTTCGTTGGGTAACTTTTCAGTTCCATATCCTTAATCAAAGTGCAGACCATTTACATAGAATGTGTTCCAATGTTTTATTCACCTCTAGCCCAAATCGAGTGTATTTTTTTCTAGCACAGATTCATCTAGTTGTGACTGCTGTCCAATTGATGTCACTATTCCATTCAGGACCTATGAAGGCAGATTTTGACCGTGCCTTATCTAGCCCATCTGCAGGTTCGTTGCATCCATTGGTGCCTAAGTAACCCGAGGATATAATCGGCACGGCCGATGGGTAAATTGCAAAAGAGAATAAAGGATAGGAAAGAATTTGAAACTTCAGCCTGTTGAAAGCAATTCGCGTATATAGCTCTAACAGAATCGTTTAAAGCTACCCTCACATCGCTCAGATATCAAAATTACATCATATTCACATACGCATGTAGCTTTCGACATGCCATATTCTAAAAGCTTTTAGGTTAAATCCGATCACTGAATCAAGAAAATTTAGCCCAACTTTCCACATTTGTCAGAATTTCTGGAAAATAAAGCTGGGTGTCCATTTGAGAGTGAAAATGCAGCTCTCAAGCAGCTATGAGTGCAAACTCGTAAGTAGACATGGTCTTGAGAGTATCTCAAACAGATTTGACTCTTTACTGTCAAAATTTAAAACTTTTTTGAGAGTTTGCACAAATTAGGAGGAAAAAATTAGGTCAGAACAAATGACGGCCTTTTGTACTAACGCAGGATTTCAAACTTTGTGGCCATTCGGATATAGTGGCACGCACGGTTTCCAAGGACATCTTTAGTGCTGCTGCGGTTAATGCTTTTCTGAGTCTTTCCAAGTTTCTGTGAAGAGTGTTCCACTCAAATTCTCGCCACAAATAGTAATTAGGTGGATTCACGTCTGGAGTTCACGAAGGCTGATCTTCTGCTGCAATAAAACCAGGAATATTGACTTTTAACCTAATAGGAGTAGACTCCTATTTAAAGATTCGTTCGTCACCCTTGAAAACTGTATTGGCTAAGCCTTTCACAACCAATCCTTCCCAGTTTTCACACCTTTTCGCTGATAGAGAGGGATATAATAACTCCCCACCAAATGCTTTATAGGAAATATTTAAGTTTTACAAAAAAAAATGTCAAATTTGAACTTTGCCATAACTTCTGACAATAATGCCAGTGTGCATCCAGAACCAAGTGCAGTATACTCCATCTGGGGCATCGTACACTTTAGTAATGACTTTACGCTCAACTCCCATGCGGCACAACTCTTATTTTTGCATATCTTCATACCTCATTCTAAACAAAGTACTCTTTGTAACCCATACTCCTAACTCAACTCGTTGCAATTTTCATAAAACTCGCGCGCATACTTTAGAGAGCAAGCTAAGAATGGTATCTAAAAGAAGAGGACATACTTTGAACCCCAATGGGAAGATAGAAATCCAAAAGGAATCATTATGAACGTTTTGAAACTCCACCATTGCGTGTCGATATTTCATGGCATAAAACCATCACGAGACTGGAGTTTTTATTAAAAGTAAAATCCATACTACTGGAGTTCGCTTCTCCATTTATCTTCTTCGGGGACTGTATACCAGTATCTGAGTATATTTGCATTCATCCATCCCGCTTTAATCGAAGGTAAGTTACTCAATCGAAGTATATCTACAATCAGCGAGACCATTTGTCAAGATTGATGAACCAACGAATTTCTATTATTGAGCAAAATCAAGAGTCATGCTTACTGCAATTGACGTCATAGTGGTGGTGGTATTTTTTTGTTTCCATTATTAATAGCATTTTACTCGAAAAAGTTTATTACTGAACGGAGATTTTTCCTATGTATTTTTTCGAACAGGGACAAATAATATTCCCTTTATTTGGAAATGAAATTCCGTATTGAATGGTTTCAAGGATGACTAAGAAATGGCCAGATTGATGATTAATGGACTTGGCTGCCATAAGCCAATATCGACATAAAAAGGAAGTCTTAATCGCTTAAAATAATAACATTAAAGAGTTACTTTATGGCAGGTTGTTCTTAACAAGACTTACAGGTACACTTCCTGATAGCCAGCTGGAAATGATTTGGGTCTTGCTGTGTTTAAGTTTGTGGCGTGGAATCATAACATTTAAATAGTATTTTATTCCGAGAAATCTTTAAGTGTGTACACACTCAAATAAAAACTACAAACAGCCACCAAAGAAACCATCTAGTCGTTTGAAATGAAGCACGGGTGACCAACTTTCACTCAGTGAAATAAGATACTTGAAATTAGTTGAATTTGTTTCAATACTCGTTTCAAAGGAGTCTGTGGGAATATGCCACTCCAGTGATATGCATGCACATTGCCCACTTATACTTGTATTCCTTTTAAAATGCAAACAAGACCATGACGTGCTTCAAAACAATTTTCAAATAATTTGGTACTTACGATTTTACAAATGGCGATGTTTATTTTCAACAAATAGTATACAAAGTCGCGACATAAATTTTGTTAAAAATATAAACCACCATAAAAAAAACATGCAATCAGTTTTGTGTGGCCAGGGAATTACGAAGCTGACGAACTGGCCCGACGAGGCTCCTCAGGTCTAAACATCATAAACTTCACCGACATCGATTCGCCAACGTCTTATGTTAAATACCTTGTCCATGCCGATGCGGTGAGAGCCACTGTAACACTGCAATGCTGCTCTGGTCCATGCTAAATAAAATCAGGTCCATCGGACTTCTGAAACATAAGAGAGGAACCCTCTCCAAAATCGTAAGCACCCTCGCCGGACACTGTGCTATAGGAAGGCATTCCCAAAGACTGGGCATCCCCTATAATGACTTCTGTAGAAGTTGTAGAGATGAAGAAGAAGAAGAGACTATCAGTCACCTCCTTTGCACGTGCCCCGCAGTTGCCAACATTAGAAAGGCCACACTAGGTGAATACCTGTTCAACGATCTAAGTAATCTCTACAATGCCTGAACGGCTAAGATTGGCACCTTCATACTAAGGAGTAAATGGTTTCCTTAAGAGGGTAACTTACCCACCTTTACACATCGGCAGCATCCTCACCGAGGGCCGATTTCAACCAACCAACCAATCAAGGCCACGAATATGAACTTTTAGACTCTCCTGTGTGCTTTTGGCTTACTTTGCCGTAACGTAGTCAAGTTAAATAGGAGATTTGAGATGCAGTCTTAGTTGATGATAATTCCTACAGTGATCAGTGAACTTTTGGAAGATGCCTTGGACAAGATTAATTAGCATATGGGCCTCTAGATCTCTAGATTTGCCTAAGCAAAACTTGACTGACGATTTTTAACACAAAAACCAAAATACAATACTTATCTTCAAGCCTCTACGGCTAAACAACCACTTACTCTCCTTATCCTCCAGTGCCAAGTTCCTAGGTATGGTACTCCATCGAAAACTAACCTGGAACATTAACATTGATCAGTGGATAAAGAAAGCCTGACTGGCAGCGTCTACCGCAACCCTAACCACCAAAGCTACCCTTATTGAAATCTAGGCCGTTATCAAGACTTTTGTATCAACCGCTACATTCTCAGAGCTACTAGAGCTGTGCAAAGCCGGGTCATTGGTTCATTGGGTCAGTCTCCTTTTGATCCTTGGGCACAACAATATTGACAGAACGAGGTGATGAACTAGCAAGGCATCTGCTCTTAATAATGAACGTATCGATGGAGGCCCTTAAGAGTAGAGTCTTGGCGCTGGTAGTAGATGTTGGGGCATTCAGGTAGATGTGGCTCAAATACATCAGGAATAAAGTGGATTATGTGTTAAATAATCTTAAATTCATGGTTTTGGGGATCAAAAAAGAATGCCGGGCGGTCTGTGAACTGCCTAGTCATTGGCGGCATCACTTCATAAAGTAATTTAGTTCTCAACTAACATCAGTCAACATTTAAATAAATTTAATCATTATGGAGTTGAATGTATCTTAAGGTCTTAGGCATTCAGAGAAGAGGTCGACAGCTCAATACCTGAATACTGTGAATAAGGACTACAAAAGGTTTAGAACAAGAAGACATGCAAACCCATAAGGCTTGATTAATACGCTTCCGTCCGTCTAATGTTACCGGTCACTACCACTGCTCTTTATTCTCTAGAGACAGTTCAGTCTTTTTTACAAAAAGGAAACGTTTTATAATAGGTACACAAATAACATTAAAACCTGAAATAACCAATACAATTTAACCGAATGAAATGAGGATACTACCCAGCAAGGTGAGTTGTTAAGAATGGAATAGCCCATACATTTAAAGCCTTACTGTACGCCATTGGTCGTTCTCTTGCAAATAAAACTGAACCATCATCCCAAGCAAATGCACTCTTGCCTGAAGCAACAGTCATTCTTCGAAATAGGCAGTGCCATTTGGTTGTTGTTTAATTAAGACTCTCCTTGGTTTTTAGGGTCAAATGTAAATTATCCCGACAAACAGCATTACTTTATGAATCTCTATTAGTTTGATGATTTATTTAGCTGCCCCTTGCAGAGGACACCTTTTCTAACTTGATTTATGCACTTTAATATTCACAAAACATTTTGTTTCCCTACGTACGTATGTACATACTGCAATCCTTGTTGATTGCCCAAGTTATTCGTTCGTCCTTTTTCAAAGAAATACTTCCCTGCAGTAGGTACCTACCTCCTACATTCATTTGCCACTTGAATTCAAAATAAGAATTAAAAATTCATAACTCACACAACACAAGTCATTCCACTAAGACTTTAGCGCCAAAAGCCTGTTCAATGATTTATGTCCTGCGGAATATACATACTACTACTACAATTTTGCTGGTTTTTTTTTTTTACAACTTTATGTGACGACGAAAGGTCAAGGTTAGTGTGGCCACTGTGTGCACTGAACACAAAAAGGGCTTTAACTTCAGAGCATAAAACAATTACAAAGGCCAGTAAGGTGGGAATGGGAACACAAAAATGAATAAAAAGCGAGGAAAAACTCAACCGAATAACAGCGGGGTAATATTATCCTTTCAGTGAGAAAATTCTGTGTTCTTTGCTCGCCTAGCATGTCAACCGTAAAAGCTACAACGCGAGGTTCGAGAGTGTAAAATGCGACATCGTACTTCTGCCATTGTAGTCAAAAACATTCTGTTAGGTGTTTTTTTTTTTTTTCAAATTTCCTATAAAGCTAACCTTTTCCGGTTACGTGATTCACAAGGCTTTGCCTTTAATTCGTTTGTGAAAAAAAACTGCAAGCAAATATATGTATGTAAGGATATGTGTATCTCTCAACCTTTTAAGGATATCTATAGCCTGTTTTTGTATTACTTTTTGGCCTATAGCCAGAAAATGTGCCCTGATTTGTTGGCCTAAAATGGGTGCGATATGAATAGGCTTCCTCGGATATTACAATATTGTTTTGGATACATGTAAACATTGAGTTATGAGGCCTATATGAAGTACACACATAGATACATTCCATGAATCGTACGAAATTAAGGGCAAATATTTTTGGCTTGAATAATTCGCTCTGTTTGGAACTTGACTTTGACATATCTTTATATTTTTTTTTTAATATTTGCCAGATAGATGAGGTAAGTGAAACTAGGACAATGCCAAGTAAAAAAAAACTTAAACCACAATTTGGGATTAAGGATTTATTGTATCTAGAAGTCGTGTGCTCTGTAACATATTTCGTAGTCTAAATATAGTGAAGGGCTATAGCTACAGCAAATAAAATACTCTATGTACACTAAGAATCAAATTGCGCATAAAGGAACTTGTATGTGTCACGCTGTAAAGCTAATATGGAGCAACTTTAAAAGACTGACAGGAAAGCGGGATAATGGGGTTTCAAAACGTAATTCACACATGCACCGATTGTTTTTCTTACGCTAAGAGCTATCCGACCATACTCACGGACATTGCCACAGGCATTAAAACCGAGCCTATAATGGTCATAATTACCGATCGTTGATCGTTGTGAAAATACGACTACACACCATTTCTGGCTGACGCTGGCAGTAGTCAGTCCTGAATACCTGGAAAGTCGACCTCATACTTGCGCCGCAGCTTAATCCCTGGAGTCATAGCATGAGACGATATATCCATAAAATCAGAGTCATAGGATAGATATCGAGCATCAAAGCGTCAGTGCACCTCGTCTGAGGCGGTAAATAACTTTTACCGAACACCGCGTAATATAAGTATCAAGAAAAGAGAGATTCAGCAGTGTGTCTAGATCAGAGCGCTGAGTACTAGGTAAAAGTCTCGTGCACCCGAGACAAACTGTCTTTTGTGGTTTGACTCAAGAGGCAACCAAGTATTTACGAGAAAGCCTTTCCACCAAAAAAAGACGCATAAGCCAGAAATGGTTTTATCATAGCCGTATAGCATTAAAGGACTTTCTTCGGTGTCAAGCCCCACGTCTTTTCAAAAGCACTCTTATACTGCCACAAAACTGACAGCGACTTGAACTTTTTGGATTCTACATGTTTTGATCATAGAAGATTCTTATCTAGAATTACTTCTAGATATTTGTCTTCATCTAATAGCAGGATAGTGACAGCTCTTAGACCGTTCATCATCCTTCTTTTAGTAAAGATAACAACTTTCGTTTTGAGAGGATTGACCAAAAGCACATTACTAGTACACCAGTCATCGATCATGTCTAAGGTCACATTACCACAGCCATTTGCAAATGCCTGCGCCTAGATGTCAGAACTGTAGAGAGCGGTCAGCAGAAAGTTAACCACCATGCGCCATAATAGCTGAGACAAGACACTACCCTTTAGACAGCCCTTATTTAGCCCAGATAATACATATTCTATAAGCTCGCTCTTTGTCAATGAAAGTGGCCAAGGCAGCATGAATAGAGATGTTATAAGTAAGGCTCTGCGGAGGTGCGGAGGGGAAGTATCACTGTAGAGCACATAGCTAGTACCAAGTATCTGTAGTAGTTATACGAAATTGTAGTTCCAAAGTGGAATAGGTACGTCAGGGGTTCATACTGTCACCACTTTTCGATGGTTAGCAACAGCGAACTCCTTGAAGCATTAATGGAAGTTGCCTATGGAATTCGTTGGATAGTGTCATCTAACCTTAACACATGTTTGCCTAATTTGACGTCCATCCATCGGGGGCTCATAAGAGCCTTCGCAAGCAAATACTTAAGAAGATTTTTTGGCGCAATGTAATACATGTAACGAACAACTTTATCGGAGGACCAGCCAAGAACCTATAAACATTACTATACAGTGGACAAAGCAACAGTCGATCGGACACACTATGGGACGAAGACAACTCCACACTATGGAATCGCAGGCGTTTTTGACGCTCTATGTCCATAAATTTAAGTAAGATATCTCAATATTATCCGAAGGAAGACAAATAGAAATCTTAATAGTCTAAAATGCAGTACTGTTGTTTGCATAGATAAGGTTTCGATCCAAATTAATTAATCACAACACAAGCATTGCAGCAAGACTATTCTCCGTGTCCATCTTAATGTACCCACTCGTTTTGTCTTGCAGTACGGGAAGCCTAAGAAAGATTTGAAAAAAGCAGAAAGTGTGAACAATGCGAACAAAATGCCACCAAAGCCGTAACACGTGCACCATCCAAATGCAATGACGCAGCTAATTTACGTCGTCTCCACAGTGAATCATGTTCACCCATCCAAACAAAAGATTATACTATAAATATAAAAAAAAATAAAAATAAGACATTTAATGTAATAGTATTATCAAGAACTATTTCCTGCATTTTTTCCAGCTCTTTGCCAGCGAAAAACAGACGAAAAGTAATTACTGGAAGCATAAAATCAATGCACAATGCATTGTTCCTCTTTTTTATCCACATTACCATTATGTGATAGTTTCAGAACTTGCTAGAAGGAGGAAAAATAAACCAGACAAGTTCAACATAAAAATGCAATGACATTGGCATTGCCACAGGGGATGTTGAGGGTAGTTGCATTTGAAAACTTTCTGAGGTTTTTATCATCAATTTTTTCCACAAATAAGTTTAAGGAATGCAATCCAATATCACAAAACAAAAAATTCTCTCCAAATGAGAAAGTTTATCAATGTAGCAATGCGATCTTTTTTAAAAGAAGAAAAGTTTTTGAAAGCTTAAAAATGTAGGCGGCTGTGATGTCCTGAACTTAAAGGGAACTCCTTTTCTACTTGTAAAATGTCCCCTGGACAAAGACTTCATCCCAGTATCTATGATTAAAGCCAAGGGAAACTCATCATCTGTCGGCGAAGATAGCCCACGCTTAAATACAAATCCTATATTTAGAACCACTGCACCGTAAATCAAATTTTCTTTTTGTTTAGAAAAAAAAAATTCAACAAAAAATGCAAGAAAAGAAAAAAGAAATTTGGGAACTTTTTCATCTTTTGTCGTCTTTTCTGTGACCGGTTTCCCATTGTAAGTTTGGTAGAAATTTAATTCGAATAGAAAGGAAAGAAAAAAGGATGGCACATGGCACAGCGCACACAAGTCGACATGAGTAATTTGAAAAAAAAAACTTTTCCAATTTGGGAGAAAATTTTCAATTGAAACGTTAATTCGATTATTTTTTGTTTTTGCCTGATGAATAGCTTACTAAAAGCCTCCCTCCATTCTGATGCATTTCCGCGAAAACAAATTGGATTATGTCCTTCGGTACATGCATTGATAGTGCTATTTTGCGGGGCAAATGCATAATACCAAAATTACGTGGCTATATTTTGAATAGCGTATGATGATGTATTGGATGCAATTACCACATTCGAAAATAAATGATTGGCTTTACACGTGAATTTTAGAAATATGTTTACCGTAAATCCTTGTCTATGCTCTTTACGCATTTTGTAATTGAAAGCGCGGGGATATCTACTTTTCATCACTATTGGAGAATTGCAATTAGTAGACTAAACACATTCTAGATGAATAACTTTTTCAGGAGAGCTGGCAATGCTAGTGGTTGAATATAAATTCCACGAACTGCAGCAGGATTTAATAGATGGACTGACTATTGAACATAGTTCATTCAATATTCAAGGCAGAGTTTTATTTTGTAAAGGGCGTTTTCTATAAATTGGTATAAAACACAAAAAAAGTTTTCACTATCCATAAAGTTGGCTTGTGGATTGTCATTGCGAAAACGATCCATAGTTCCTGGAACTTATCGCTCTGATGAACGATTATGAGCGCCATAAAATTCACCTAATGCCCGAAGAATTTCTCGAATTGAAGCATGTTTTTCAAATTAAATTTGAATAATTTGCAAACTTTGCTGCGGTTTGAGTCTATTTATGACATAGACGAACTAAACTAGACAGTCAACTTCGGGTCGTTTGACGGATTCGTTCTCCCAATCTAAAATCCGCCGAGATTTGTTATTGTATTCTGACGTTCAAGCTAAATCAAATGGGAGCTTACAAAGCTCACACATACAAGTAAAGATCTCGGCGGGTGGCTTGACATTTTGTACACAGAATCTGTTATTGTTAATGGAGTAACAACCTGCACAAAATATTTTGTTTAAAAGGTATGAAAGAGGTAACTCGACAAACTTATAGTTAGGTCTTGGTCACACTTCACATTTATTCACAAACAGCGCAAATTAGGCTCCGCCTGTTTTCAGATAAGTATAAGGGGGCAAGGGAAGTTCAAGTTGACTGTCTAGTCTTGTTTCGTTTATGATTTATCGCCAAACCAAACTAACCTCAAAGGAACCAAGATCTGTCAAATCGGCTGTCACAGAAAAAAGTGTTGCCAATATACTTAAAGCAAGTAACTTTAGATCGCAGCATGCGTTTTAAAAAGTCTCTAAAATATCATTCAAATCCAATTATACGATTTGGAATCTATGTATCGCATTGCACCAGAGGACTTCGATGCCATAAATCTTGGGAAGCATCGCTTAATTACAATCCTTCTTCCTAAAAAGAATAGATTACAACTTTTCAAATTATGTAGTTATTCTCCAACGCAAACGACTGGTGTTTATTGCACGCCTACGTACATAATCACAGTTACTATAGTCCTAAACGAAATACATATGTATGTATACAGCACCCAATTTCACTACCACATGCAGTTGACATCGTAAAGTGTAAAGTTACTATTCCTTGGTTTATTACAATTCGACCATTTAACCCAGTGGACATCCAATGCTCGACTTTACGACTGTCAACCTAATGGCTTCTTACTAAAGATAAACTCCCCAAAAAAATACAGATAACTATAATGTACCACTGGCTAAACTCTTCTCCAACTTAAGAAGTCACAACGCATCCACAGGACTTCTTCTCTAAAGCTCATGTTTAATGAATCATAAAATAGAGGATGGAACCTGCCTGCTTATGTGTAGGTAGTGGTTATCTGCACGCCAACAAGGACTCTTGACCAGGAATTTTATGATTATTACAAATTAGAGAGTAAATTTGACGTATTCTGCACACTTGTGTCAAATTAATTGGTTTTGTGGTCCTGTGTCATTTTAGAATTTGTCGTTGGGTTATGTTTGAAGCTATTAATTGAAATTTTGATTCATTTATGATTATAGCTTGTATTTGAAGTGTCTATTGAATGTCAGTCAATTAAATTCCTTGTTTTGCTATGGACAAGTGTGGCTACGTGCAGGACGAAAGGATAATGTGGTTTAATTTGATCGGATTATAATTAAAGACCGTGAAAAAAAAAAAAAAAAAACAGAATTTATACGTTTCGATTGGATTAATGACCAAATTGACTGTGTCGCTTGATTCGATGATAAAATTCATGATTTTATAAACGCATTCGGTGTTGGTTCATTTGATTCAATTAACTCTGTTAACAATATTTCCACTGAATGAATATAGTCATGCGCTTATCGCCTTATAATCTTACCATTGGCTTGGTTGTTTTTTTCGAGATTTAATCTTAATTGATTCGTCATGAATAAATAAAAGTTCTGATTAAGAATGAAATATGTAGGTAGTCTGTCAATATGACCAAATAAATTGAAAATGTAATTTACATTAATATCAATCAGGCCGCAAGATGCCCATTAAGGACCAAGATTTAGTTTCTCTGGGTATATTCAGACGGATATAACAGACTTGCCTTATCACAAGGACACAGAAATGCTGTATCAGTCGCTCACAAAATTTCGGGTCATGACAAAACTTATTGGTACTTTATAGTGTTCTAACCTTGAACATACTTCTACGCATAGTAGTCCAGGACACTCACCATTGAACCATGTCATCAATTATATCATTTCAGAATTTACCAACTGTTTATACCCTATCCTAAGGGTATATTAAGTTTGATACATAGTTTGGAACATAGAGAAATATTACAGATAGACCTAATAAAGCATATATATAAATGATCAGCATCACTAGCCGAGTCGATTGAGCTATGTCCGTCCGTCCGTCCGTCTGTCCGTCCGTCCGTCCGTCTGTCCGTCCGTCCGTCCGTCCGTATGTCACCAGTTTTTGGGCCTTAAATTTTGAGTTAGGTTGATGAAATTTTGTATACGAGGTCTTCGGAAAAGTAAGCAATACAAGTGTAAAAATTTTTAAAATCCGCCCACTGACACGCCCACTTTTCAAAAAAATCACTTTTTTCACTATTTTCATATGAAACTCGGAAGAACTTACTTGGGCAAATATGTAGATATCCACTTAATCTACAAATCGTCTATACATTGTATATGGCCACGCCCACTTTTTAGGGGCGTTTACTTCAAAAATTAATTTTCGAGTAAAAATATTAGTTTATAGGGCAAAATAGAAAATTTTGTGAATACATTTTGCACCGCCCACTGACACGACCAAATAAGATAGGGATAGGGTATCATACGATTCGCTCCAGGCGAATTGTAGCATTTTTCACTGGTTTTATGTACATTTTGATTTTATACGCTCTGTATCTGGCTAAGTAAATGAAATATGTCATTCTAAGAAGAATGATCTTAGGTTAGCTATGTTGCATATTGAATTTACAATACCTTGTACATAAGAGCGATATTCTCTCCGCATTGCGCGACAATTCTGTCCCGATTTGAAATCAGCTCATATAGGACTCATTTCCCCCATTTACGGTGCACGGTTACTAATTTAGTAACTAACAATTTAGGCTTAACTGCCATGTTAGTTTCATGACGCTCAGGTATACCCCATTTTGTTTTCCAATGTCACAACGACTAATTGCTCTACCTTCGCTCTCTCTCTCTCTCTCTACTCTCTATCTCTCAAACTCGTTCTTTAAATCTCAGTTCACATGAAAAATTTCAATCCAATCTCAGAGATTTCATGTTCTGTTTCAACCTGATCTGGGTCTGTATGACACTCGATTCGAATTGAATTCAAATTTGATTCGCACATATCTATAAACAAAGTAGGAGTAGATGGTGTTGTTAATATTGGACTTTATTATTTCCAAGCTTTGAACACAAGCAAAACCTCTCTATGCAAAACGCTAGATATGTATGGAAGTTCGGTGAATAAATGTAAACTAGTGTGTGAACAAGACCCAACTATAAACTCAGACCCAACTATAAGCACAGTATCTATAAAATGGCAGAATACAATCATTTTTTTTATTATTTATTTCACCAGCTCTCATCGGTGAAAGTAGACGTGTGCCTGAATAGTAATAACTTGAAATTTACTGAATTTTTGTTACCGACAGATCTAGAATCTCTCAATCTCATCCTGCAGTAAGGGATTTCCAGGTTTCCACTCTGGATCTTCCTGCAGATCCTCATCGAGCAATGATTCATCGATTTTGAAAAAGCGTTTGTTAGTTTGAATCGGGAATTTTTTTGGGGTGCCTTGCGAAGGAGAGACATTCCTAATAAATTAATAGCAATTCTCAAGGCGACATATGATGGGTTCACAAGTCACGTCTTGCACAGAGGAAGGCTGTCTGAGGAATTCGAAGCCCAAAGTGGGGTTCGGCAATGCTGCATACTTTCACCAATACTGTTTATATTGGTGATTAGCAATGTGATGAATGCGGCCTTATCTATGATATGGAGGAATTCGATGGATCTGAACTCAAACACCTCGACTACGCCGACGATGTATAGCCACTGTCTCACAGAATAATGGATAATGAACCCGCTTTCCCAGGATGCCAGGATACGCGGCAGTCCTATGAGTACGTGGCGTAGAGCAGTTGAGAAGCAAGCACAGCTGCAGCGCGCATTTTTGATAAGCTTTCATTAACTTTTGCAATGGCGTTAATGAAAATAGGTTATCTAAAGATAAGTTTATACTGACGACTTATGAAGTAGGATTTGAACAATGATTTAAGAGCTTTTAGTTCTAAAATTATATTTCACTCGGTTAAATTGGTATAAGTGACAGTGAATCATGAGCTATCGAAAAGCTTAGGAATGCAAAAAGTTTAGCGGTAGGACTATATATCGCACTGCAGAAAAGCACGATCTCAGAACATCATCACAAAGATTTTTAAAAAATGGCATTGTACTGTTAAATAATGAACTACAGCAGAGTATATGCTAAACAGCAGTTGGTAATACCAAAATGCAGCTCCACCCACATTGTCACATTCAATTAGACACGGAAGCTCTTTTGTGACAGTTAGATAACACCGCTTTAACGATAACTGACAACAACTTAATTCCATTTTATTATTTTACGATAAAAACAATTAAAAATAACACTGCTCAACAAAACAACTGCCATTAAACAGTCTAAAGCACATTGTCCGCCAGCGAACAACAACTCACCTACAAATTGCCACAAACTGTCAGACTCAATAAAATGTGTCGTCCCACTTAAAAAACAAACAAACTATAATCAAAGTAGTTGTCGTAGAGCAACGCCCCTCCCGTTCCAACTGAATTTTATTGCCTCTCCAAGTGCCAAGGACATTCTAACAATTTGTCGCTACTCACATATTTTTTAGCTCTGCTCTCAATAAATGAACTAACTAATAAAAAAAATATCTCGTCTTCATTGTTATTCTTACAAAGAGTGTTTTGTAAACATTTAAAAAGGAATATCTCAAGGATAACAAAAAGAAAAAAAAAACAGAAACTCCCGGACCGATCTATTGACACAAATTAAATCCGCAATAAATCAAATATCCCTGACCCGCTTTTAAAAGTGGTCCAATGAGATAAGCTTTGCAATGGATGATGGTATGTAATCCTGCAGAGTATGAATTAGTGTCCTGAATGGGCAATAAATAAAGATTTAATACTCACCATGCGTTAAAATGTTAATAGTTTCGTTGTGCCAGTAGAACAAGCTTAATAAACATCCTTTGAATGTTTGCAATGGACGGTATCCCTTCAGGACATACGGATTGAATTGTAGATACTTGGGCATGTCCTTCCACTGAAGCAACTCATCGTAGTTGTCTCCCGTGGTTGTGCCAGTCACATTTGTATTGTATCCCTTTCGAGATGGATTTTGTGTTTGTGGTGACGAGGTCGTTGTTCCAGTTGGTGTTGATGCTTCGCTACTATTACAACTGTTATACACGGAATTTGATGTTGGTGTCGTCACCGATGGCGATGGCATCTGAGTTGGGATGACTTTTGAGACTTGTCCCTGCTGCTGCGAACTAGATAAAGGCTTTGATTTGGACGCTGCTGCAGCACCCTTTGAAGGACTACCCAAGATGAATTCCTCATATTGGGCAGCAATTGCTTTGACAGATGTCTCATGATTGGATTGATTATTTAAACTATTACTACTACTACTACTGTTATTGGTGTTACTGTTAGTATTATTGTTGTTGTTGATTTTTCCTGCTAAAAGGCGATTGAATAAAATACTTTCAGGCTGCTGTAGCTGTTGTGGCTGCGGCTGATGACTATTGTCGATGATATTGCTGTTGGGTGTGGTCGTAGTTGTGGTAGTAGTCGTGCTATTGCTGCCATTACATTCGACAGCAGTTTGCATTTTCTTTTATTTTTTTCGTCGAATATTAAAAACGCTCACTACCACTCTATTTAAATTTATAACAAATATATACAAATGTGTATCTAAATAAGGAAAAAGAATGTTGCTACTAAAAAAAATTACGAATTATTTTTTGCGTTGTTATGTTGATGATTCATCGGCCGAGGACATGAACTTCAAAGACATTTGATCTGCAAAAAAAGGAGAAGAGAACAAGAAATTTTCTGTCAAATGGAATCTAATTTTATAAATATCTAATTTAGTATATAGTATTTCTTTTGGGTCCATGAACCATGAATGAAATAAAATTTAAGCACTACACAACGGCACAAGAGCCTCGTGGGAAAAAAAAAATTCCTTCGGCAGACTTGGTCTCTCACTTTAATAATAATAAAAAATAATAATTCAATGTGTCATCCCCAAAGGGATGCTTACGGATGATTTTAAGTACAAAGGGAGTGATGGTTGGTTTTTTTCCGCTTGGTGGTGCAGAATGGATATGAATTCTACACAGCAGCAATGATAAATCGAACAGGGGATGGACCACAAAACTCTGGTTGTAAAGATCTAAGAAATTGTATTAGAATTTCAATTGAACGCCCACAAGGGGCCAGTTGCTCCCCTTAGTAAGTGAAAGAATCTTTTGTCATCAAACGTGTATTCTTTTTTGTATTTGTTGGGTTTTCATTTGTATCATACGAAACAACCGTCAACAACTTTAAGGGTTTTGACCCAATTATGAATGGGAAATCTTTTATGGCAACCTGCGTCTCTGTGCTAATTGCGGACGGCACACGTGCCGGTATCTCACATAACTTTTGTTATTAAATTTTGTGAAGTTTACCACAACACCACGGGTACGAGAGTTCAGCGAGAAGTTAGTTTTAATGAGGTAAGAGTTCAAAAGAAGACCTTTCAGTGTGCTGAAGATGGTCTAAGCATATGTTGCACGAGTGAAGGTATGAAAAGTTTGGAGAATACTAGATTGGCAGAGACATAAACCTGATGTGGGTATACACGGTATAGGGATAACTTATTACAATGAAAATTCTTGACAATATTTTTGGAGTAGCAACCTGGAACGAAAAAAGTTGGTTCGAAATTTACCAGTTTTTTAGAACTTCAAAAAAAAAAAAACTTTTGCGCTGTGAGAGCTATCACTTCGAAGAAATGCTTCGGTACGTTAGACAAAAGTATTTTAGATCATTTTGTTTTTTGTTTTCTGTTGGGTTATGAAAAACTTCACTGGAGCACTCAGAGATCGACTTGTCCATTGAAGTACCTGTTGTCTTCTTAATGAATTTGAGTTAGTTATACAGAGGCCAGTAGCATAGAAAGTGTTCCGCAATGTCGTCGCCCTCTCCGCAGACAAGATGTTTCGCTTCTCACTATCGTCTGGAAGTATCCAATCAGTCAGTCTACACCCAGGAGAGACAAGCCACGCACAGTTGTGTTCAGGAAGACCTCACCCCAAATAGAGGCATGCTTGCATTTGAATTTTGCAGTGTTGTGATGTCGTCCTCCACAAATACAAAAGTCACTGATCCTTGATCGGTTTTGGAACCATCTGTGTAAATAGGACTACACTCCATTCCTGGCACTGACTCTGATCGTAACCACCGGGACAGTCGACTTCATACTTGCCCCACAGATGAAGCCTCGATTTCAAAGCATCGGACAGCATATCCATAAGACCGAAGTAATAGGATAGGTGCCGCGCAATATCATTAAATCTCCAGTGCCACCATTGGACCAGTTTTCCCGGTCACACCATGTCTGATATGGTGCAGAACAGAAATGCAGTTTGAAACCGTATCTAGCAGCCATCTTCCTAATTGTAGGGGTATTAGCAAAACAACAGCTTCTTGGGCTGTCGTAGAGCAGGTTCACATGGCACCTGTAATACCAAAACAGATTATTTTTTGCAACAGATACTGTGAATTAAGAACGAATACAAAAATCACATAAAACTCCATTGAGATACAACCCATGGAGAATAGATATTGAAACTTAATGGTACGAGTACACCAGTACCCCTTCTTCATTCTTCCAATTGGACCAATGCATGTGCCCTGTGCATCAGTAAAAGAATAAATGAATATAGAATAGATGAAAGCTCCACATTTGCATAATTGTGTACACGGAGTATATATGCATGCACGTACATAAATGGGTAGAAGTAGTTGTGTATCATGCTGATACCTTATTAGCTTTTAAGTGCCATTTTAATACCATAAACTCACGTGACCTGTCGGATGGAAGTCGGACGTCAACCTTAACGAATAAGGAAAGAATAGTAAAGATTGTTTAAATCAACCCTATGCAATTAAGGAACCTGATAACTTCGCCAACGCCTTTGAACATTAACTCCCCTAATTTGTCAAATAAGGGTTTGTCTAGTGTACACTGTGTGGCCCTACCTAGAGCTGAAAACTTGCAGAGTGAACTATTTCTGTTTTATTAGCAATATTCCAGTGCAGCAATGTGAACAAAAAGTAACGCCTAACCCGGCCCGGAATGAAATACAAAAATCTGCAGGAAAGAAGATGGCTATAGTCAAAGAAGATGGCTATAGTGTTAACGAATGTGAAGTTTTGCTTGAGTAGATGCGGGAAAATATTTCCACATTAAAGACACTACGAAAATCCTACAAAATTTCTATGTAGATAGAAATAACATAACCGTCAAACCGGAAATATTGACGCATTTCGATAGATGTCCCACCGAAATTAGGAAATCAGTATTCTCAAATATATCCATCAATCCGAAGTCAGTTCGATTAATTTGTATTAAAATATGTGTGCATAAAATATTCCTGAAATATTCGTCGAATAAATTATTTGCTTTTGTTAAACAAATCTGTATCAACCTGCGTCTAAGGATTACCACGACATCATCGGAACAAAGTCCTTTTTATTTTCATCAAAGGTGTGCCTAATGGGCCTTGGTATAAAGACAAGCAACTGGAAATGTTTTGTGTAAACAAAATATACTGCATAGTGCATATATTGATTTAGTTTTGAGAAGTCGTACCTTAAAGAGGTGCAGCTACGGTTAGGACACCTACTATTTGTGTTCCTGTAAACATTGTCATTGCATTATTGTGGGAAGAAGGGTAGAAAGTTTATAATACTCACGACTTAATTTTTTATTCCACACATGCACTATGCAGGACTCAACACATTGGAAGTATGATCCGTATTCCACTCTATCGTAGTGTCGCAGATCGTAGTGACACTTCAACATGGCACATCAAGATTCTTTGGACACGTAAAGGCTCACGTCAACAACTTGCTGCGATCAAATCATCGAGTTGCTTCCACACGTCAAGTGCCTAAGAATGCTGCTGGACTACAGGTTAAACTTGATGTACGCAGGGGAGAGAGCCTCTTGGGCAATAGCAGCGCTGTCAAGATTAATGCCAAACTTTAAAGAAGCCAGGCAGTCAATTAGAAACCTGCTGGCGACGACAAGCTAGTCGATCCTTATGTACGCGTTACCCCAAAGTACCATATAACGTACATGAGATCTATAAACTTGGCCTACAGAATCGCATCGCCGAGAGTGTGCTGTGCCTGTGGGCTGATTAGAATAGTTTCCGATGGAATGCCAATAGTAGATTTAGAAACAACAAACCGTAGATGCTGTACAAGCAGAATGACAGCAAGGGTGGAACACCACACCGAAAGGAAGATAGAGTCACACTCTGATCCCCCACTTCGAGGAATGGATCAGCAGAAAACACGAAGAAGCAAAGGTATACATGACATCCACAGTTCCTATCAGGACATGGATGCTTTCAGAAATATCTTCACAAATACAAGCTCGTGGATGGCGCATACTGCCCGCGAAACATGTTCTGATGAAATTTTGTATGTATGGACGATGGCCACAACAGAGAGAGAGAAAATTGCGACCAAATGGCTCCGAGAAGACGAATAATATATATACTGATCATAAATATAACTGCAGAGAAATGAGAACCCTACTAATAAGCCCACTTATGCAATGTAAAACAAGTGACAGGAACTTAATGACGTACGCAGTTAAAGAATTTTAACAGAAATTGGACTGACATTTGACAAAGATTGGACAGAAAATGGATAGAAATTGGATAGAAATTGGAATGAACACTTTGGGCACCTGCAATATTTCGAGTTATATGTATTAGAAAATAAATCAGTGGAGTTTAGATTAATCTGGATAGCACTATGTCCGTAGTAAAATTACTCCGTGTTATTTTGAAAAAAATGTCGTTTGAAAGCATTGGCACTAAATCTTTGTACATTTTATGCTTCTAAGTGTAAATAAGTACAAGCACCAACCAAACAATCTCTAATGGATCAACAGCAAAAGTCACAGACATCAGCAGCCACCATGGCTTTATGGACTAACAGCTACAACTTCTTTATCTCGTAAAAAAAAGTCGTCACTTCTCTTTCAGTACACACGGACACGATGCACTTTCCAAAATTTAAGTATTCAACCATTAGATCTCGGGTGTTGATTTGTACGTTTTGTCATAAAATAAAAGTAATAAACGCAAACTGTATTGCGTTTCGTCATCGACAAATGAGATCAAAGGATTGTTCAACATTCTAGATACTTAAACGTTTTAAAGAGACCTTTTTATGATTGAATTAAGACTTTCTATAAATTGGATTTAACCGTCTGGTAGATTCGTTTGTGCATCTTAAAGTGTATTAAGAAGATGGATAAGGAGATGTTTAAGTGAGGATTTTCTAAACTTCTTTCTTTGTTTAAAGAAATGCTTGCCATTAAAATCCTTGATCGTACAATGCTCCCTCAGAATCTCACTTTTTTCCGTATTTGCCTTATTAACATCCATAAAATGCAAACTCCTTAATGTGGAACCCCTTTTGAGCACGCTCTACAGAAAAAAAATAAATACCAATACTAAAGTCACCCATGTGAACTAACCGCAAACGTCCTAAGGCGCCATTCACACACAACCACAATAAAAATAAGTACAAGTAGTAGAACACGAACATCAAGGATTCCGCAAATAATATTGTGAGCCACAAAACGGCGTGTAATCGTGCCAATACAAACTAACGACGCAAATATTTATTTAGCAACGAATTTGAAACGCAGGACCTATGACCTATTGCATTTGGCCAGTGTTCCTCATCCCTGCACCATTACCTGTAAGGCACAGTGGATTTTCAACAGCAGACAAGCTGTCTCTGTGAACAAGGCGATACTTGCAATGGAATTAATGGTTATTGAATTATTTATTCGCCGTAAAGCATAGAGTACTAGGTATACTTCCTGGCCGTGCATTTTTCCGCTGTATCCAGAGGGTGGACCAAAATAAATTGAGAAAAATCCTAGCTAGTACTACGTGTTGGCGCGCGGCACAACATAAGAGGAATGAAACGTACAGGAGGTGGTAATTTATTCATGAAATTAATTCGGGGATACTT
This sequence comes from Chalcosyrphus nemorum, assembly GCA_949716465.1. Lineage (NCBI taxonomy): Eukaryota > Metazoa > Arthropoda > Insecta > Diptera > Syrphidae > Chalcosyrphus > Chalcosyrphus nemorum. Next base: position 7,993,667 of record OX454333.1, read on the forward strand.
CTACATGGAACAGCAAGCACACAGGCGGCAGTCACGAATGCCAAAATCTCTGAGGCTGTGTCATGATGCTGGAATTTTGTTTTATGGCGTTACATGCCCGGCCCATGTCCGAGGGTGATATTCAAGCAATTTCTGGCACACAGGCAGATAGTCTTTGACGGATGGAGGACACAAGTTTTGAAATAGTTTTCAGCTTGGAAATTTCCAAAAATTGACTATCCTTGCAGAGTGAATGTGAATTAATGGTCGAAATGGGATGACTGTTGAAAGGTCCTGTAGCAAGTGTGATAGGCACAGGCTTTTTTTTAAAATGGGCTATTTGAGCTAATAAAAGTGAAATATTTTTGTCCAGGTCCGTAATTCTTGAACTTGGCAGCGGCGGCACTTTCAACTCATACACTAGGTGGACTCTCCATCTGTTTCGATTTTCCAGTCTTTTTGATTGTTTATGGCTTCCAGTCGATGGCATCAATAAATTTTATGGCTACTTTTCGAAAGGAAAAAAAGAATCTGAAAATATTGCTGCCGAAGGGTGGTGGAAGCAAATCACATGCGTCACTGCGCTGAAATTTATTTGGGTTCGATATAGGGTTGGGGTGGGAAAATTCACAGCGTGATTTGCTGTTTATGTAATTTTTTTTTAATTTATTGCTCTTTGTGTGTGACACGCCGCAAATTTGAACGTTATGAGTTTGAAGTAATTGCATGTATACGAGGGCTTTTAGCTGAGTTAATAGAATGAGATATATGTAAGCCTGGAAAAAGGTAGATACCATAAATGTTTTTATTTGTAGCAAGAGGTGGCGAAATTAAATTTATATGTCTTTAAGTTGTGTGAATTTGGTCGATAGTTTTTTTTTCAATGCTCCCAAACTTCTTTATCAACTCCTTTGGTCTAAAATGTTGTTGTGAGATGAGCTTCCTATTCTATTGATTCATTTGCAGACTGTCCTTATTAGTCCTAAAATAAGAAATTTTAGCTGTCAGTACAGTTAATGCATTTGGACCGTCCAAAAACCCATATAGAGCTAAGGCCTTTCCTAACTTTAACCAATAAGCTTCTCCACTTAGTTCGGTCTTTAGCTAATTGCTTCTAGTTGCGCACACCAATTTGGTCGAGATCCCCTACTTGTACGCGGCACCTTCGCCGAAGAGTTTGATTCGAAGACTCTGCGGACCGGAGCGTTGCTGTTCGTTCGCTCTGCATGTTCTATGTCCATGTCGTTGTACAGCTCGTATAGTTCGTCGTTGAATATTCTCCTCTAAAATCCCTTCCTCGTGGAGTTCTAGTCCCAACTCATGTTTCAAAACACGTATTCTATTTCGAATGAGATGGTTTTTAGCTTGGGGGATCGAACTCTATGTATCTCTGTGTATCTAATATTCAGTCTTGGCCAAACAAAATCTCAAAACTGTGAGTGTGAATCTTTGCAGATTGAAATCTTTTCTGCGAATCTACATATGTATAGTTGCCCTTTATTCGACGAAACTGTGTGCATGCTTTAGACATTTGATTTGTATCTTCTCAGGAGCATCAGTTCCGACAAATTGGCCTCTAAATCATCACAAGGCCAAGAGTCTGAAACACTAAACTTTTCTACTATAAATTGTATACCGCTGCACGAATTGTAAACGCAAACAGTACTCTTCACCCTCATGTACCATTTCAGCACGAAAGTCTTACCCAATTTATCCTGAGAACTATACTCCAAGGATAATCAATCACTGACGCCAGTAATAGTAACCCTGTTCGAAAGCTCTGCTGCTACCTATTACATTACGGCGACAAGAACTCGCAGCGCACAATCTTCCCCAAGAGGAATGCCCTGAACGAGCATCTAAAAAGAATTGCGTTGCAAGCTGGTATCTGGTCCATTACTATCTGTCCAAAATCCTATCCATTATGGGTGGCAAAAAGAGATAGACACCAAATTGGATTGCATTTGAGCAATTTTCAGATCCAAGCGTAATTTTAAAATGAAAATAGAAATCGATCAACAACATTGCTCCAACCTCAAATTTGACCACAAAATATCTACGCACAGCTGTCATTTAAATAAGCTATTTTGAATAATTAAATAAACCAACCATCATTTACCATCTGTAGCGTACAGTCGCGATTGAAATTATCCATTTCTTGTTCATAAATATAACCACCCCATAAGGTATCCCCATTTTTGTCACTCTGCTACAATTAGTAGCCCAAATTTAGAACAAGTGGTCTAAAATCCACCTGCGATGTCGGTTTGTTAGCATCCGATCAACCCACGCTCCTTCTTTTCGATTTCAACCATCACGGAGTAAGGTTTGGTAGCTGGAGGAAATAAACTGTGGTATCAGAATTACAATAAAAAAAAAAAAAAAAAAGAGAAAAAGTTTCTATTAAAAGTTAAAATAAAACACTAAAAAAAAAACTAAAACCTAACAATTTTTCATTGTGCAATTTGCAATTTCTCACCTACAAATTTATTCATATACATATATTGGTCCAAGTGTAAGTAAAGCTTTTACTTTTTTTATGTTCAATTTGTAAAAAAAAAAAATATTTTTCTCAGACCTTTATACACGCGGGCAATTTCTGGAGAAAAAGTTTTCTTCAACTTTGTCCGCGCGCACACACAATCTACAAATAAAAAACCCCTATACTACTCCCGAGATTTCATATTGATCTACCATCAATCAAAATTACATAACCATCGAAGATAGATAGTGCACAGCGTGGAGGACTGATATTCAGTGTCCCTTCTCACTATCCCCGATCATCATCTCCAGCTGCAGTGTACCGCTCCAATCAAGTGTCCAAAGCTCCCGCTTCACCACAAGCAGAAAAAAGTGTGGAACTCCACATGTTCGCTGACTGCACCGTGGATAGTATCCTCTTCTCCCCCACAGATGCACGTGGGAATCTCAAAGCTTTTTTTGATTATCCATTTAGTTTACGTGTAACCTTTTTTTTTTATTTTGCTTTCGTTTTTGTTTACCTTTTTTTTTAATGTTTGTCTTATCATATAACTATGCTAAGATTATTATCAATTGCATTGTATAAAGTTTAGTGAAGTTTCAAAAGTATTGAGAATATTAAAGTGATGATAAATATGTATAGTAGTGATAAGGTCAACAGTGCTGCAGAAGGTTTTTGTGATCACAACAACTGGACAACATCGAAGCACAAGTAAGTGACATTTTTTTTTTTTTATTTGATTTCTTTTCTGCATATGATTCGTTTAGTATTCTCTCGTACATAGAAACATGCATTTTTTTCCCCTTTTATTGCTTATATAACTAAATTATTGCGAATATGATTGAATTTAACGTAAATTCTTTTTTTTTTTGAAATAAATAAAATTTGTGGTTTGAATTATAACATGCGTATTTAGATTTTTAATAGTTTGGTTAAAAGAGAATGATGAGGGTTAGGATGAGGAAGATTAGTATGAAGTGAAGTGAAAAAGAAAAGTGATAGTGTGAGGGGTCAGCGAGAATTTATAAGGTCAACCGTTGACATAGGTGTGAAGCGAAAAGCTTCAATGGTTGTGGGCATGACCAGGTAGGAGTCCATCTGACCTACCGCAGATACCAAATTCATCAGGTGTCTGAAAGATGTAAGAGATTCAAGTTCATTTATTATACTGCTTTAATTTTGTTTTATGGCACGAATTTAGTTTTATTTTGACGGTTTCATGTGGTAACACGTTCCCCCCCCAATCCGACGAGCTTAGCCGAGCTACGCGTGCGTGCCATCCGTTGCCACCCAAGGGGTTACCTCCATCTGACCCCGACTGTTTGAATCAGAATGGCATTCCATCAGCCAATAAAAATAATCCCGTTACAAAATAAATTATGGCGCCCAACGTGGGGCACGACCGGTATGTTAGAACGCTAAAAATAAACTAGCGCTCAGCCGGCTGAGTCCTCAATTCATACTTTTTGTAAGCTGTTAGTTAGATTAGTATGTCGAGGAGAATCTATTTCTATTGTACAGCCAGAAGATCCCTCAGTACATCTATAACACAATCAGTTTTTTTAAATAGATACCGATAAGTATCTGGTACACAAAATTCAATAGCATAGTTACATGCGTGCGAATAGTTTCAATAGATCTATCAGAGTATCTAGTTAAGTAATGATTATGACTAGATCCGCCAAAGAAGATGACTTTTACAAGTCACTCTTGAGCAGAGATCAGTTAATTTTTTTATGAAACATTTTTTTTTGTTTATTTAAGAAGTTGGTGGAATGGAACCAGCATTCACAATTTCCCAACTTACGAGTTATGCAGTATTTATTGTTAACCTGATTAAATTTCATCAAATCTATCCTTACCTTATCCGATTCATTCTTCTTTAAGCCAAACTAGAACATAGTAAGAATAATTAGAGTATCTTAAAAATGAAGAAAACAGGAGCTATACTTAAAGATAAACAACAAACCCGTTCAGTTACAAAGAAACAATTAAATTTAAGTAATTCTTTTGAGCCAGAAGATAGATCCTCGATAGAAAATAGACCTAGAATAGTTCATTCTCCTAAAAATATATCTTTTGCAACTCAACCAAGCAATCCAATCTTAGATCTAAATAATTTCGCTGAGCAATCAGACGCAAGCCCAATCGATTTGATTAGGGACTTTAACATAGAGTCAGATTCAATTGATCCTCCAGATCCTCTTCCTGAGTTCAATAATGAATCAAATCAACTAAATGAACAACAAATTTTACCTGATAAATCAAATATTCGTACAGTTAATAATGCCTCAAATTCAAAAGTTGAGAATGTTCCACTTGAAACCTATATTGAACGTTGCGTGAGAAATTCACTGAAATCTTTTGAAACATCAATGATGCTTTCTCTTAAAACTATTTTGAAGTCAAGTGTTGAAAACAGTGTGTTGACAATAATGAATGATAATAAGACTAAACAAAAAACTGCCGATAGTAATAGACCTGCAGCAACGGTCGTGCTTAAGCCAAAACATATATCACCACCCTCAAATCAGCGGAATCGCGATTACACTCAGTCTTCTACAAGTCCACGGACTCGTGTACAATCTAAATTATCTACTCAAAATTACCATGATCTTCACGGTCAAGAAGAGTCAGAATCATATCCTGAACAGCATGAGTATTATTCTCGTTCTTGTTTTAACAACAGTAGTTCATACCCAAGTCGTAAGGTAGAATTAGACCGTTGGGGTATTTGCTTTGACGGAACTTCGAAGTCTATTTCTGCCGAAGATTTTATTTTCAGAATAGAAGTTTTGAAAAGAAATCATAACCTCTCATGGCCAGATATCATTAAGAACTTTCATCTACTGCTCGAAGGCGTAGCTCAGAACTGGTTTTGGCAATTCTTACGTACCAATCCTAGGTCTGACTGGTATTCGATTCGTCAAGCGTTTTTGAAACAGTTTAAGTCCTATGAATCTGATTTCGAAATAATAAAACAAATCATGGAACGTCGTCAACAAAATTCGGAAAGTTTCGACGAATTTTACAATGCAATTTTGCATTTACGAAACCAATTAAAAGATCCACTCCCAGAAACAGAGTTGTTAAAAATAGTTAAAAGCAATGTTAATAACCGTCTTATGAGTTTTGTTTATCCGATGGCAATTCATTCTTTAGAAAACTTTCGCGAAGAGTGTCGGAGAACCGAAAAGATGCTCCAAGCCCGTGACATAAACCGCCATCGCTTAAATCCTTTCATGTACAAGAACGTACATGAGATCGAATGGAAAAATCCCGGAGATGAGAACTTTGAAATAGATGCACTGTCTTTGGACAAGCGTTGTTTCAATTGTAAGAAGTTAGGTCACTCGTTTGTGTCGTGTCCATTACCTTCTCGCAACCTCTTTTGTTACCGCTGCGGTCTGGACAACTTCACTACTCCAGATTGTCCAAAATGCAATCCACAGTCGGGAAACAGAAGATCGAGTGTGAAGAAGATGGGGGAATCACGCTCGACACAGACCTCCCCACACGAAAACTTGTAGACAAAAGCACTAACACTGACATTCATAGTCTAAGCCATAGTTCACCAAATAATATATCCTTAAATAAACCGGACTTACAAATATTATCTCAAATGAAACCTGCTAATATTCGACACCTTAAAAGTTACGAAGATAGATTAGATACATACAACAGATTAAGAGCGAAAATATTTTCTTTGGATGAAATAAGTTCTTTGCCAGATAGAAGCCAATCCATTAAGTCTCGTGTGCGTAAAGCCAAAAGAGAAAACTATCGAAAGCTCATCGCAACAACCTGTTTCCAATGTGACAGTGATCCTCGTCCATATGTTAAGGTTAAGTTAATGGACGAAGAAATCTCTGGTATTTTGGACAGTGGAGCATCGGTGTCTTGTCTTGGCAATGGTTCATTCGATTTGGTTAATCGCCTCAAAGTTCCTATTATAAAATATTCCTCTGAAGTACGTACTGCAGATGGTCAAGGACAGACGATTTTTGGAAGAATTAATGTGCCCGTCACCTATAATGGATTAAAGCGAAACATAGATTTCTATTTAGTGCCATCACTCTCACAAGACCTCTATCTTGGTATTGATTTTTGGCAGAAGTTTAACATAGCACCACATCTTGTAGGTCAAATTTCTACAATTGAAGCCGATAACCCCCTTCGTCACCAATTGACACCTGAACAAACTGAGAAGTTGCAATTAGTTGTCGATACATTTCCATCTTTTTCTCGACTCGGTTTAGGACGTACTTCGGTAGAAATGCATGTTATTGATACTGGGGATGCTGAACCAGTGAAACAACGACATTACCCCGTCTCACCTGCTATTCAAAAACTTCTTTATGAGGAGCTAGACCGCATGTTGTCCTTAAAAGTAATAGAAGAAAGTCAAAGTTCCTGGAGTTCTCCCGTTGTCCTTATTAGGAAGCCCGGGAAAAACAGACTTTGCCTAGACTCGCGTAAGGTGAACTCCCTTACAAAGAAGGATGCCTATCCGCTTCCTCATATAGAGGGTATGTTGAGTCGTCTTGGAGATACACACTTCATTTCAAGCGTGGACCTCAAAGATGCCTTTTGGCAAATTCCGTTAGAGGAATCTTCGAGGGGAAAAACAGCATTCACTGTGCCAGGGCGACCACTCTACCAGTTCACTGTTATGCCTTTTGGGCTGTGTAACGCAGCCCAAAGAATGTGCAGATTAATGGATAGAGTGATCCCATCAGCGTTAAGGGAACGTGTGTTTGTTTACCTCGACGACCTTCTGATAATTTCCCAAGATTTTGATACCCACCTGAACTTACTAGCAGAAGTAGCCCAGTGTCTCAAGAAGGCCCAACTCACTATCAACGTCGAGAAGTCGAAGTTTTGTTTTCGCGAACTGCGATACTTAGGTCACATAATCGGTCAAGGTCATATAAAACCAGACCCTGAAAAGGTTTCCGCAATCGAAAGCTTCCCAATTCCTAAGTCCGTAAAACAGATGCGACGATTCCTCGGCTTGTGTGGATGGTATCGACGGTTCATAAGGAACTTCGCTGCTCTTGCTACACCCTTGACAAATACCTTAAAGAAAAATAAGAAGTTTGAGATGGACGAAGAAGCAACTAAAGCCTTTGAAAGCTTGAAAAGTGCCTTAACTTCTGCTCCTCTCTTGACAAATCCCGATTTTACCAAACAATTTGTCATTCAGTGCGATGCATCTAGTTTCGGGATCGGTGCAGTTCTATCGCAGTGTGACGATGAAGGAATTGAAAAACCAATTGCGTACTTTTCACAAAAGTTAAATGCTTGTCAACGTAATTATAGTGTGACGGAGCAAGAGTGCCTTGCCGCCGTGCAAGCCGTAAAAAGGTTCAGAGCTTACATTGAAGGTTCACGATTTACCATCATCACTGACCACTCTAGTTTAAAATGGTTGATGGGATTGAAAGATCTGACTGGCAGACTGGCACGGTGGTCCTTGAAACTCCAGGCATATGATTTTGACATCCAGCACCGAAAAGGAACAGCGCATATTGTGCCTGATGCTTTATCTCGTGCACACGTTGAAGAGTTAATACTAAGCGAAAACTCAAGTACCAAATATGATCTTAACGATCCAGAATTTTTGTCCAATGAATATAAACAACTAGTAGAAAAGATTTCTAGTACCCCCGAATCTTTCCCAGACTTACAGGTACAAGAAAATAAAGTATATAAACGTATCTTTGCATCTGAGGATATTCACAAATCCGATATTCAATGGCGACTGTGGATTCCTTCGAGTCTTACGAAAAAAATGATTGAAGGAGCGCATAACCCACCCATGGCATCACATGGCGGGATGGCGAAAACCTTGGAGCGCCTACGAAAGCTTTTCTTTTGGCCCAAGATGACAACCCAGGTGCGTGATTTTGTAAGAAACTGTGCTCAGTGCAAACAATCAAAGTCGTCCAATTCTTGTTTACGACCCCCTATTCAATCACATCTAATTATTACTCGTCCTTTTCAAAAAATCTATATAGATTTCCTTGGTCCATACATAAGATCCAAAAGTGGTAATTTGTATTTGTTCATTGTTCTCGATCACGCTTCAAAGTTTGTATTATTGAAAGCAATGTCTAAAGCCCATTCATCTGGGGTAATAAAATTTCTTGAACAAAATGTGTTTAGTACCTTTGGAATTCCTGAAATCATTCACTCAGATAATGGTAAACAATTCGTGAGCAAGGAATTTCAAAATACTTTGTCCAAATATGGAATTAAACACTTTAAGACTGCTTTATACTCACCACAGTCCAATGCTTCGGAAAGGGTGAATCAGACAATATTGAGCGCTATACGATCGTACCTTCGTACTGATCAGCGCGAATGGGATCGCTATCTTCCTGACATTCAGCAATCTATTTGCAATTCGATACACCAATCAACAGGTGTCAGTCCATATTTTGCCTTGTTCGGAGTAGAAATGGTAACACACGGTAGCATGTATCCGATACTGAAAAGCCTCAATATGCTAAACGAAGGCGATTTTGTAGCCCTGCCCAAATCCGATAGGCTTCAGCTAGTTCGAGACAAAATCAAGGAACATATGAGAGAAGCATTCGAAAAATATTCTAAATCCTATAATCTAAGAGCTAAAGTCAGAGTTTTCAAACCAGGTCAAGAAATTTTCAGAAAAAACTTTGTTCAAAGTAATGCTGCAAAAGGTATAAACGCCAAACTTTGTCAGAAATTCTTGAAATGTAGAGTTGTTAGAAGAGTGGGACAATCGATGTACGAAATTGAGAACCTTAAAGGCAAACGGATAGGAATATTCCATATAAAAGATTTAAAAGCATGATAGTTTAAACAAATTTTCAAAACTTATTCAGGGTCATGGGTCGATCCCAACGTAGACCAATCGCCACAGTTTACGTTTTCCATGCCATTTGTTAAATCAAACTTGTTTGATAACGAAATTGCATGGTTTTGTAGCGTACAGTCGCGATTGAAATTATCCATTTCTTGTTCATAAATATAACCACCCCATAAGGTATCCCCATTTTTGTCACTCTGCTACAATTAGTAGCCCAAATTTAGAACAAGTGGTCTAAAATCCACCTGCGATGTCGGTTTGTTAGCATCCGATCAACCCACGCTCCTTCTTTTCGATTTCAACCATCACGGAGTAAGGTTTGGTAGCTGGAGGAAATAAACTGTGGTATCAGAATTACAATAAAAAAAAAAAAAAAAAAGAGAAAAAGTTTCTATTAAAAGTTAAAATAAAACACTAAAAAAAAAACTAAAACCTAACAATTTTTCATTGTGCAATTTGCAATTTCTCACCTACAAATTTATTCATATACATATATTGGTCCAAGTGTAAGTAAAGCTTTTACTTTTTTTATGTTCAATTTGTAAAAAAAAAAAATATTTTTCTCAGACCTTTATACACGCGGGCAATTTCTGGAGAAAAAGTTTTCTTCAACTTTGTCCGCGCGCACACACAATCTACAAATAAAAAACCCCTATACTACTCCCGAGATTTCATATTGATCTACCATCAATCAAAATTACATAACCATCGAAGATAGATAGTGCACAGCGTGGAGGACTGATATTCAGTGTCCCTTCTCACTATCCCCGATCATCATCTCCAGCTGCAGTGTACCGCTCCAATCAAGTGTCCAAAGCTCCCGCTTCACCACAAGCAGAAAAAAGTGTGGAACTCCACATGTTCGCTGACTGCACCGTGGATAGTATCCTCTTCTCCCCCACAGATGCACGTGGGAATCTCAAAGCTTTTTTTGATTATCCATTTAGTTTACGTGTAACCTTTTTTTTTTATTTTGCTTTCGTTTTTGTTTACCTTTTTTTTTAATGTTTGTCTTATCATATAACTATGCTAAGATTATTATCAATTGCATTGTATAAAGTTTAGTGAAGTTTCAAAAGTATTGAGAATATTAAAGTGATGATAAATATGTATAGTAGTGATAAGGTCAACAGTGCTGCAGAAGGTTTTTGTGATCACAACAACTGGACAACATCGAAGCACAAGTAAGTGACATTTTTTTTTTTTTATTTGATTTCTTTTCTGCATATGATTCGTTTAGTATTCTCTCGTACATAGAAACATGCATTTTTTTCCCCTTTTATTGCTTATATAACTAAATTATTGCGAATATGATTGAATTTAACGTAAATTCTTTTTTTTTTTGAAATAAATAAAATTTGTGGTTTGAATTATAACATGCGTATTTAGATTTTTAATAGTTTGGTTAAAAGAGAATGATGAGGGTTAGGATGAGGAAGATTAGTATGAAGTGAAGTGAAAAAGAAAAGTGATAGTGTGAGGGGTCAGCGAGAATTTATAAGGTCAACCGTTGACATAGGTGTGAAGCGAAAAGCTTCAATGGTTGTGGGCATGACCAGGTAGGAGTCCATCTGACCTACCGCAGATACCAAATTCATCAGGTGTCTGAAAGATGTAAGAGATTCAAGTTCATTTATTATACTGCTTTAATTTTGTTTTATGGCACGAATTTAGTTTTATTTTGACGGTTTCATGTGGTAACACGTTCCCCCCCAATCCGACGAGCTTAGCCGAGCTACGCGTGCGTGCCATCCGTTGCCACCCAAGGGGTTACCTCCATCTGACCCCGACTGTTTGAATCAGAATGGCATTCCATCAGCCAATAAAAATAATCCCGTTACACATCTAAGTGTCATTAATAAAATTAATTAAAATAAAAACCGCATTTGAGTTAAATTTTTTTTTTTTTTTTCGCAGGGACCTAATCCCTAGTTCGGGTTGCATAATTTAATTCAAAATACTGAACTCATAAAGTGAAAACATGTTGAACAGATTCATGCCACCCGGATTCCACTTGCCACTACGGATGGATAGAAACGACAACATTAGCCTTGAACAAATCAAGCAGCCACCAACTTCATTAAAAATGCAAACCGCATTTGTAAAACGCCTCAGTCCTCTGGTGCTCGTTAGTCCCTGATGCGCAAAGGACACAGCACAGTGAGTCTTGGTTGCTGGTGCAGCATGTCAACCACATCTAGATACAAACAGTGAAAATGACCGACTTTCTCCCGAGGTCCATAAGACTTCACTTACATACATATGTATGAATACCGCATACACAGACATAATATCAAAAAGAAATGTAATAATAGGTCACATACTTAATGCAAAAAAAAATGGAGTAAAAAGGAATGTTTTATATATGAGCGTGGCTTCCTCCAGGGCTTTTGTTCATCCTTTTTTGTGAAACCTTTCTCTTTTTTGAAAACAACTTAGTTTTTGATCTCGCGCGAGCCTCATCACAACCACCAATGTAGAGCACACAGAAGCCTAGTGAATGAAAATGCTTATTCCGGGGAAAATAAGGATGTTTCCCTCGTTGTTTTCTCATTTTGAACCATTTAATGCTTGAAAATGAAAAGTTTTTTTTGTATTTATTACAAACTACGATTGCAGAATATCCTTTCATAAATTTTTACGTTTTGTTTCCGGTTCGTAATTTTACGAGCAAAGTTAGCAAAGTGTATAAGTGCACATTCATATTTACTATCGCTTGAAGTTTGTGTTATAGTTTTAATGAAGAATCGACATAACATTAACTGCAGATACACACAACACATACATCTGTATGTACTTGTAATTTTCGAAAGGACGTTAATGTTTGCTTGGTTTTGACAACAAAATGATATATGTTTGTACGAGTACGTACATAATTTGGTACATAGTACAAGTCAACACATTGGACTTGCGGTTATACAATAAAGGTTTGGAATGGAGATTTCGTACTGACATCATCGATAAATAGCGGTATATGACAGATGGAAATTTAATCGATTTTTTCAACAACTTGTTTCATGAAAATGTTCCAGTGTATTTACCCGAAATATACTGGCTAAGTTGATAGAGAAATAGTTATAGGGTTTTCTAATAGGGAGTTCCAAACTTTGATAGCTGATTGAAGCCATAAGGTTCAAACTACATCTGTCAAATTGGCTGTCATTTATTAAGTTTGTTTTGTCAAATATCGACATTGAGAGTAGATATTAGCGTTCAAAAACATGTGCAAATAATTAAGTGCAACATTTCGCAAATTTCGCCCATTTTACGGAGGACATAATCGCCTTTCGAGAGGACTATTTGCAACATGGTGGATAAACTCGAATCGACCGCGAATACCCGTACATCAACGAAACTGCCACTTTCCATGACAATTTATTTAATTCAAATTTAAAGAGGGATGATCATCAAGCTTCCGAAAAAGGGAAACTCACTAGGTGTTGTACGGCTATTCTGCCAGCTGTAGTCAAAATAACTGCAAGAATAATTCTGCATAGGACCAAGGAGCATTTAGATTCAACTCTCGAACCAGCAGGCTTTCATGCTGGATCCTTCTGCATCGACCACATAAACACCTTGGATCAGCTTGTGCAGGAGAGGCAACTCAGAAAAACTCATAGCTATTATTAAGGCTACATACGACGGCAGTAATTGTCATGTCTTACACAATGGCAAGGAGTCAGAATCTTTAAAGCGGAGTACGTCAAGGATGCATACTGTCACCGCTGTTATTTTGAGTGGTTGTCAGTGATGTTCTCCGTGCAGCATTGACGGAAACTATGGAATTCGCTTAACTATGACACCTAGACTACGCTTCTCTATTCTTTGTCTATTTTCACATCGGATAATGGATCTCCATCTTATGGTCCAGAATCTAGAAGCTGAGGCAAACACAGTGGAGCTTAAAATTTACACAGCTAAAACAAAAGTCCCTGAACACTTCTAATACCAGCCACCAACTTAACATTGCCAGACAGGGAACAACAACTGACAACTTTTTATACCTAGGAAGTTTGCTCTCGGCAAACCATGGTAGCACCGAACTGGATGTGCGCAGCAGAATCGGGAAGACCAAAGCTGCGTTCGGAATGCTTTCCACCATCTGGAAAAGCAATGGTATCAGTCTAAGAACCAACTTACGACTGTTCCGCTCAAACGTAGAATCACTGTTGCTTTATGGATGCAGCACCTGGAAGGTGGACACTATCAATACACGTAGGCTGCAAGTCTTTAAGAACAATCTATCCAACGAACAGCTTTATATGAGAACGGGCGAAATACGCCATGGAGTAGAATCCGCTCACTCAAGCAGGCAGAACAGCGAAACGACCTTTTCAGAAAGCTCATTTCTAGTGGATCAATTTATTGCAAAATTATTTAAAGAATAATTTGAATGAGCCAATAGAACTACAAAGTGTGAAATTTTAAGTGAATTATGTGGTCTTTTCTTTAAGAAAATTTAATATATCGCCCCAGTGTCAAAATAAAACCCCAGACTCTCAGTTTTGATACCAATGACAATGAAATAAAATGGAAGATATGTATATAGTTCCTTGGACATCGATTTTTTTTTTTCAAAAGAAAAGCCAAAAATAGTAGAATTATATCAATAAATCAATCTTTAGAACAGACAACACCCAGTGTTGACAAAACCCCTAGGTTTTTCATTACCCAAATCAATACTGCTGCTTCACAAGTTGTATATGTTTGCAATAAATAACCAACTAATCAGCATCATTAACATTGTCCCCTTCAATAAGTCCATCGTCCCCCAAAAAGCTATTTGTATCAAACATCCACAAACAAGCTCCCAGTCACGGCCATAACACATTCCATCTTAAGAAAATTTACTACCGATTGTGATGTAACCTTCCTACCCAGGACCTTACACACACACACATACTTATGTATGAGTGAAATTCATTTAGAGCCCGATTCGACCTTGGAACAAACTTGTCACTGATGGCTCACAATATTCAATTTGGCACAAGTAGGCCGCCAAATAGATTTATACACATACATACCTATATATGTATTGAACTGTGTGTGTTTGTGTTTTTTATGCCATTATAGCCGCACAACGAGAAACGATAAAAACAAAATCAACCAGATGATTTTCACTGCTGGCAACAGTAATAGATACACATGTGAGATGTGATATATGTACTGCTTCGATTGAACAAAAGTCTACACTGCGGTTGGATGCCAGATTTATTTCATGGCATTATGAGGTGAGTCCCCCATTCTGGGTGTTTAATCAACCATAGGCTGACTGGAGGAAAGGGATAATGTTGTTTTGGTGGAATAATAGAAAAAGGTCAATTAGCTTAATTAGCGGATCCTTTCAGGAACACCTTCTTAGAAGGACTATTGAATTGATTGAATGCAGGATTAATGTAAGCACCATTGAGATGTTGTCCTAGGAAAAGAAAGTAGACCTGAACAGAAAAAAAAAAACCCACACACAAAGCAGAGTAGCTTTTGTTTTCACAGCATTAATCCTACAAGACTTTGAGTAGACCAATTTCACCCCAAAGTTTGAGGACAAAAAAATAAAAATAAAATAAAATAAAAATTAAGAATAAAGGGTGCAAGTTTTAAGATTACTCGTTTAAATTGAATTTGGGCGTCAAGTAGTCGGATTTAGAAAGAAAAATTTATTCTTCTTCTTTGTTGATGCAGAAGCTTTCAAGTCAATTGAAATGCAGACAAAGGGTATTTGAAGTCAATGAAAATTCTGCTTAACCGACATAGGCACAGATTGGTATAACACATTTTACTAACCCGCCCTTGGATTTCCTTAGTCCTACATAGACCAGACTTTACGATTTAAACGTTTTTTAATTGAATTGAGTTTCAAAGGCCAGATAGTAAACTTAAGGAAAATCTCTTTTATTTGTTTCAGTTTTTGACAATGCACAAAAGTTTCAATCAGAGCTGTAAAAATTCAAGTACCAGTACCGGAACTCGTACTTGTACTTCAGTACTCTTATACTGATACTTAAAAAGGCCAAGAACCAGTATTTTTTCAGTACTTCGTCGCAAGTAACAAGTATCGCGTACTCAAGTACCAAAGGACTTGTGTAGTGCTTCCATGTACTTCAGCAGTCTACTGCTCTAGAACGTGGAAGTACTGCTCATGTACGTGGAAGTACTGCTCAAGTACGAGGAAGTACTGCTCAAGTACGAGAAAGTACTGCTCAAGTTCGTGAAAGAACTGTACAAGTACGAGGAAGTACTGTTCAAGTACGAGGAAGTACTGTTCAAGTACGAGGAAGTACTGCTTAAGTACGTGGAAGTACTGCTTAAGTACGAGGAAGTACTGGTCAAGTACGAGGAAGTACTGCTCAAGTACGAGGAAGTACTGTTCATGTTCTTGAAAGTACTGCTCAAGTTCGTGAAAGTACTGCTCAAGTTCGTGAAAGAACTGTACAAGTACGAGGAAGTACTGTTCAAGTACGAGGAAGTACTGCTTAAGTACGTGGAAGTACTGCTCAAGTACGAGGAAGTACTGGTCAAGTACGAGGAAGTACTGCTCAAGTATGAGGAAGTATTGCTCAAGTACGAGGAAGTACTGCTCATGTTCTTGAAAGTACTGCTCAAGTTCGTGAAAGTACTGCTCAAGTTCGTGAAAGTACTGCTCAAGTACGAGGAAGTACTGTTCAAGTACGAGGAAGTACTGGTCAAGTACGAGAAAGTACTGCTCAAGTTCGTGAAAGAACTGTACAAGTACGAGGAAGTACTGTTCAAGTACGAGGGAGTACTGCTTAAGTACGTGGAAGTACTGCTCAAGTACGAGGAAGTACTGGTCAAGTACGAGGAAGTACTGCTCAAGTATGAGGAAGTATTGCTCAAGTACGAGGAAGTACTGCTCATGTTCTTGAAAGTACTGCTCAAGTTCGTGAAAGTACTGCTCAAGTACGAGGAAGTACTGTTCAAGTACGAGGAAGTACTGGTCAAGTACGAGGAAGTACTGCCCAAGTACGTGGAATTACTGCTCAAATATTTGCACCTAAATTCTTGAAAAATACTTGTATTTACATTTTTGCGAAGTCCTGCAATACTTATGTACTTTGCACGTCTGGTTTCTGGCGTGCGAACTTTCTCATGACTGTGAATACTCTTGGGTGTTTGTCAAAAACTCGCAAGAAGTGGGGCCATGGAAAATAGTAGCTAATATTTTCTTGGATTCGAACTTGGATCCTCTTGCGTAGTAGTTCAAAGCGCTTACCACCTAGCCATAGCATCTATATAACTAATTTCATTCATTCCTGATCTAATGATAGGTGGAAGGATAAAAGTGACCCGTTCTCAGATAACGATATATGTTAGAGAGCCGATACCGTAGCAAAATACTCCTTCCCTCTCATGAGTTTTCCCTCATCTGGAATATGCAGTGAGCTGTCTAAATCTTTCACTGGGTGTTGGCTAAAACCAGTCCGCTTTTTAGTAATTCTTTAAACAGTTGTGCTGCCGACTGCTTAAAGCGTCCTCTACTTTTTAATTCAGCCACGTCACACCCTTCGTTGTACTTCTCTCATCTTCATGCGATATAGGGACTCTAGTGCTTTTCTTCCTGCTGTTGGAATAGCTGTGATGCAGGCTTTTGGGTGCTCTTGATCGTCAATCTACCTCCAGGTATTCCCATAAAGCTGTGCCCTATGTTTCCCTGAGATCGACCAATAATTCCTTCTGCACAGGATGAGAAAACATTGTCTAATACTCTTGCATCGCGGCGGACGAAGAGCTTTGAGATTTTTTAAAATGTCCAAAGACCTAACCATTCTGTTGCTCTAAGATCTTCGAACTACAACTCATCTGGAAGTTGGTATATCTGAAGAAATTTTATGTTAATGATTCAAATTTGGATTCGACTTCAACCAAATATGTTGAAGAGACCTACACCACATCTTTCGACGATAATAAAAATGATTCCCTCTGATATCTGGCCACCCATCCAACCATAGTGCTACATAGCCACTCTATGGATATCTTAACATTATAAAGAGTGGTAACACGTTTTTCGAATCGGTAGTCATCTTTGGGTTTTTATAGTTCCTACCCATCGTCGCGAATGCATGATAACTCTCAAGGCCATTAAACTAACCTCGTGATTTCTATGTATGTGACTGTTATATTTTATTAGCACTGATTTTCTGATTCAAAATATCCAAACGTACACACAGTGAAGAGGTAGAGGAACGCATGGATTAGAAGATATTAAATTAATGAACTTTAAAGAGATTCTTCATTGTAATGGGTCGCCTAGGGGATTGCCACAAAATGTGATGTTTTGTATGAATTTCTAACACACATTCTCCGGTTAGACCCTGGAGCGGTATGTTTATTACCGGGTGACTACAGGAAGGATAACCAAGAAAGCAGCACTTCCAACCGGAATAGCTAAAGTCAATGTGTAAATTAATGGCCATCTTTATGTTCTCTTTGAAAAAAGTGGGATTTGGAGTGGATTTTAGCTAGGGAACATTAAGACTGTTGCGGGAATTGGGATACGTTTTGACCTTTGCCAGGGATTTTGAATACTAACAAACTACACATTTTGGTAGAACAATATTCGACATAATTTTATGTCTTTTGTGAGCACTCTTTCAAAAATAAAAATTGACGACCTTAGAAAAAAAAACTTTTCATGGGATTCCAAAATAGTTCTTGTGAGCGTGAGCAAAGGCAAAAGTAAGAGTCACCGAAGAATTCCCAATCAAAGTCAGTGTACACCAAGGGAATGCCCTCGTTCCTTTGCTACTTGATGCAGTCCTTGATTATGTGCTTGAAGAAAATTTCATGGCCGTTATTTTTTGCTGATGATGATGGAAGTGCAAATCTCATGTCACTGCAACAAGCGCTTGTTGTATGGGAGGATCTTTTGGATATTTTGTAAGAAAATGGGTTCCGTTTTGGATGAAAACAAATGGATTATTGCCCGTACTCTGATCCGCACTCGCGTGTATATGTATGTACATACCAGCGAATTACTTAAAAGTCAAACCACTTATATAAATTGTATCGAAATGTCTCCATTATTACGTATATCAATGACGTAAGTGTAACGAAGTCGAGTTTCCTATGCATTTGCTAAGGTTATTCTACCAGGTCATGGCAGTAATTCAGGCGATTGAAAACCTTTACGTAGTCTATAGCCACTAAAGCATACAGGTGACTACCTTTGTATACATATGTTTGACAAAGCAATAAAAACGAATGAAGAAAAAAGAACACAGAATTGGCAACTCCCCAAAGAAAATCAAAAACACACAATGGGCCAATCCTCTACCACACACTACATGTATCTATTAAACCAGAAGATATATCAGCGGAAAAAAAGTTGGACAGTAACGTCATAGAATTAATAAATATATACGAAAAAATGAATTTAATCAGAACTGAACACGCAGTCTAATAAAATACGAAAAGAACTGGCCGGCCGAAGTGAAAAGAAAAATCTTACCCTCGACATTGAACTAAGTAGGTACGTCCGTTTCAACTGTCATATCTGAGTCGTGGTTTGACAGCTTCTACTCAAATTTATATAAATAATTTTATAAGCATGAGGTAAGCAAAAATTCAAAAAAACCTCTTGGGATTTAAAGATTACACCAAGTAACATAAACGTGATCAACACAACTTACTCTTTTGGGTATTGCAGACTTCCAGTTAGCAGATGACAGCGTTGATATACACAATCTTCACTTGTAATGAGATTGGAGGCTGAAAAGGTTAAGAGCTCTGTTGAAATTGTAGGAATTTTCAACTGTCATCGAATTTTTTGACAGAAGTACTGAACTAAAAACGTTAAAGAGTTTGGTTGTTTTCAACTGTCACTTATTTTTTTGAAAGGAGAATTTCCAAAACGGTTTTCTTTTCATACGAGCAAGGAGTCAAACACAAGACAATAAGTTAAAGAGACTCTTAGTTGCTGTAGAGGTCTTACGGCACACAAGCGGATACGAAGAAGCAAAAGTCATCGTGTATCTTGACAAGTATATTTCCACCTAATTATAAATTTAAACCACTTAAACAAATTGCCCCGACTATAACATATCTCAATGACGTAAGTGAAATGAAATCGAATTTCCCATCGATTGACATGCATTTGCCAAGGTTATCCTACCAGGTCGTGCCAGTAGTTCAGGAGAGTGAAAACATTAACTCAGTCTATAGCCACTAAAGCATACATGTGCCTACTTACATGACTGAGAAAACAGGACACGGAATTGGCTACTCCCCAAGCAAAATCCAAAACACACATTGAGCCAATCCTCTTATACAACAGATACACTACATATGCGAGTCAGCAGAACGAAAAATATCTGACAGTAACGTAGTACATTTCATGCTCAGCGCCAACCATCTCCCAGTTGATAAGCCGTCTAGAGGGATAAGATTCCCGCAGACATACACACACATAAATTTTATGATATCATTTTTTAATCGGAAGCAGTAATCCCCGAAAAAAATCACTTCGATTAAATAAACACAAGCACGAACAAAATAAAATTGTCATACAGTCGTCCTTTATGATGAGTGCGCGTATAGCGCCCCCTTACGCTAAAGGTAAGATCCATTAAAATAATAAGACACGCATTTCCAGTGACGTAGACGTAGGGATATTAATAATATCCGTCGACAAAAGGCGAAACAAAACGCCATGAAATGAGAAAAGTTATTCTTTGCCAATAAATCACGAAAAAAAAGAAGAGAGAACGCACAAAACTCGTTTATCGTCGCTCGTCAGAAGGACTCAGACGCGAGGTAAACGATATCCGTTAAAATTCACCATAAAAATGAATGGAATCTTTATTTGCATATTTTTTTATGAATACTCGCATAGGTATGTAGGTACAAGGAGGAATTTGCCTTAAAGCTTTGCCTTTTTGGCATTTCGAGCTGACAGTCGGTGGCAGGATTTGGCTAGGAAGTGGCCCCTTGCTATGCGACAGGACTCGATGAATCGATTTTTATGTGGCGAAATGCCATTCCGAATTGCAGGCGCTTTTCTTCTTCTGAACCGAGAGATCACCTCCTTGGAGTTTTGTCCTGTTTCTTCCTTTTTTTTTGTTAATTTCACGGTTTATTTACTCTCTCCTGCATGGTTCAGGCATTGAGTGAAATTTATCGCTTGCCGTCCAATTTTGCAATTCAATTTCATGTGGAGCCTGCTCGCCCATTGTCGCGGAGAAGGGGGTGGAAGACTACCCACTGCACAGCAGGGAAGTTTGGTGTAAATGTAACCTCTTGTGTAATTATAAAATTAATGGGTATCCGCGAAATTTCTTAATGGCATTTTGCTTTTCGTAAAATTTTGCGGCCAAATTTGGGCGAAGGTTATGTTGTATTTTTGGGGGCTTCCTAATGTATGGAGATCATTTTATTTCGTTTTTGTGTTTATGAGGAGATGTTGTGATGTTTAATGTTTTTTTTTTTTTTGTTAGTGCCGGTCGTTATTTAATTATCAATGCTGTCTATTGGTAAGGGCTAGCAACCATGCGTGGTGGATTGACACAACACGTACACACCAGACACAGCTGTCCATTGGCTGTATTATTTACAACAAATTACATTCTTCCTTAACTACTCAAACTTGACTATAATCTTTGAGTAGTTAAGGAAGAATGTAATTTGTTGTAAATAATACAGCCAATGGACCTGATATTAAGTGAGACTGACATTTCTATCGCAAATGTTTCAACACAATCTGCGATTTGTTGGTAAGAGCTTAAGGCTACACGACCCCGAACAAACTGTAAGCAAATGCCAACAAAGTGCCGCCAAAAGGCCATTCGCCTTTGAGCTCCCGTACAGTGGTATAATGGTTTACAGGACTCTCTCGATCCTTACTCACTTTGTAAAATTAGATTTGGTCACTGCTTCTGTAATTCTGCTAAATATTTGGGTAATTCAATGAATCTCTTTTCCTTGCCAATATCTGCAAAGGATGCTAGTTTCTTTTTTCAAATTATCAAGCTGCCTTATTTCAGAGATCCTTCTCAATTGTAATTCGTTTCTTGAGGCGGATCAAAACAACACTCAAGAGAATCGCGTGCGAAGCAACAAACAAAATTTTGGTATATTTCCTGCTCCTCGTAAGATTCTACTTGGATTGTGAGGTCTCAAGGAAGCCGAATCACTGCGCGGAAAATAGTAAGTTCAATTCGGCTCCCAGGCTACAGCAGTGTCTTCCAGGCGAAGATCCTAATAGTGAAAACAGCAAACCGTGAGTCTGTGGTAAAAGCAGTTCCTTTTTTAGGGTATTACTTTCTTTATTGACAGAGAGACTGCTATAAAAATTATTACTGGTTGTGATATGATGTCACGAAGAACTCAAGACTTTGGGTACAAGATTGAACTGTGCTAGGTCCCCGCACTCGAAGGGAATGAAACCGCAAGATAAGCATATAAATAAGTGGAACTCCATAGAAACCTGCATCGCACCAAGGATACCTTGACCTACGTTTGACAAAACATGAACCAAAAGACTTGTTCGCAAGGACCGGAAATTCATTTCCAATCTCGTGGGTATCATCACAACGAATAACGCTCGGTACCATATGAAAAACTACGACCGACGAAGGAGAGCTCTGCAGAGGTTGAGGTGATAAAGAAATTATTGACGACACAACCCACTTTTTATGCCACTGTCCGGACTCGCACATGCAAAGTATAAGTTTCTGGTGAGACACTTCTCCCACGATTTAGAGGATCTCTCTAGTACATTAATGGAATCTCTATGGAAATGCATCAAATTCACTGGTTACTTTAACAAATAGGTAAGGGAACTACATAGGGTCAACACTGACCACTGAAGTGACATAGTGGCAGGTCATAAAATTCAGCGCAGGAGCTTTTAAGTTTAAATACAATGAGTAACGCATTTGAGGTTTATAGCGAGTCCACTTAAGAGAGTAGGTGGGGGTTAGTATTTATGGAGTCTGTCCCTGACATCGGATTAGTCCGAGTTAGTAGACCCTTAAGAAATCACGAATCATTCGCATATGAACTGCCATGTCCAAAGAATACAAATGAAGAAAGTATGACCCTAAATAACAGATCATGTAGAGGTATAGTCCGTAAAGCAAAAATATGGCAGATGGCCACCAATCTGCAGCTAAGGTCTTAAAATCTAATTACCTAGACTTAAGACTCAACAATCACCAGCTTTCTTCTTCTATAAAGACTAAGTAATCGAAAAGCTTCGTCTGTGTAACTAGAAGCAGCATACCCGGGATCGATGAGCACGAAAAATCCAGCAGCGCTGCAGATGATAACTCTGCACAAGTCTCCAGCCCATTAGTAAGCAAGTTAACATTTTCAAATACATTTATAATTACGTATCATTACCGACTTTTCGCATTTTGTCCTCTGATAATCTGCTTAAATTCGAACACAAAAGTAACCCGTTTTATGATTCTCTTCTCTTACCATTAATACTACCTGAGTCTGTTCAAGCTTAATATATTTTTCCTTCCACATAATAACGAATTCTGCTCTTAATTCTTACATTCGACGATAAATGCGCACAAAAGAAAAATCCATAAAAGTCCTTTGCTTCATGGCAAAGAAGCACAAACTATGTGGTTACAAGGTTGTTGTTGTTGAGTATATGTAAATCAATCTTCAAAGGAAAGAGTGCGTTTCGTTTTTTTTTTTTTTTGTTGGTTTTCTTTTATGACCAACATATCAAGTGAAAAAGATATTCACGTTTATAGGAGAGCCTGTAAAAAAACGAAAAAAAAAAACTTTTATCGTTCATCAACTCGTTAAAAGGATTCTTTATTTGGCACTTAGCTCACAATGACGAAGCAATTGTTAGTTTTGTTTGCAAGCTTAACAGCTTTATCCTAAATCCAATATATATTATAAAAGTAGACATCTTTGAGCGTTGTTACCTATACGTACATATACGCCTTCAATTTCCGGCCTAATGCGTTAAAAAATATAAATACTACCTTTCACTGGTAGTAAAAACTTTGTATAAAAATATTTTGTATAAAAACTCAATTTATTCGTTTCAGGTCATCAAAAGGATATAAAAGGACATCGGCTTGTTTTTATTTATTTTTTTTTGCAAGAAAACAATACACAGGGGTGTACATATTTTATCGCAAAAGAGCAATGTAGTTGCTCATCCCTGTGCCATCCATCTATTGAATAAAACTTTGATGCACATTGTCTCTGCGCGATTGTAATGGGGTATAGCATGCGGCAGGAGCAACATTCGGGTCAGGGTTAAATCCGGCAAATGTAGAATAATTGGATTAAATTGTTCGTGAAATGCGAGGATACTGTTTGCCAAGCAATTCAGGTGAAAGTATGCTCAGCAATGCATAAATGGGTGAACGAGCGAGAGGAATTATTTGCTCCTTTTATAGGCCTAGCGTTTTATTGTTTTACAACGGATCACAGGTTAGAAAATGGAGAAAGAATCATAAATTTTGCCTTCATTCGAATTCCTTTTTTCTCTTTCTGGAATGACATTCGAGAAATTCAATTTTGCTGTGGGAAAACGTTGACGATGTCAATCTTCCGTTCAAACATAATTACAGACAACTTTAATGGTGGAAATGAGTAAACATTGTTTTTTAGTACTCAATCAAGAGACTTATTGTTTATCGTTGTCGTGAAAAAATATGAAGGCATCTTGTTCGAAAATGTCACTTAAGAGTTCAATGTTTCTTGCACTTAAATAACTTTATTCAGAAGCCAAGAGCAGACGATAAATCAATGATGATGATGACCTTTGATATTTGAAACGTTTCTTGAAATTCCTACTCAAATGAGGAATGACCAATCTCGATTAAGAGGAATCAATTTTGTACAATCGTGTTTTCCATTTAAATTAAATTGATTTGACTTTGTAGATTAGAATAATTTAATAAAATGGTTTAACTGAATTGATTTCGTTTCCAATTTGAATTCTGATTAGAATATGATATTGGGTAAACTCGGACTACCTTTCGGCTCCATGTCTGCCACCAAGTGTTAATATTATAAATATACCGAGAATTTTTAAGGCCCAGAATCTTCGTTGCGTCTTCCCGTGTCCTCGGTCAGTGCTTCTATTAGGTTAGGTTCATCATAAAGACACTAGGCACCATAATGAGCCCTTCGCGATCCCCTTAGTGAGCCTAAAATGGCAGAAGGAAACCTAAAGCATAAATCAAGTCGCCCAAGAAATTGATTACCATGTTGAAATTGAGAAGGTCCTTCGGTTGGTTACAAGAAACTACCTCTTCCAGACTGAAAAATCTATTTCTAGAAATACCCTTGCATTCACACAATATGTGCGTAATATCCTCTGAGGAGTGTAGTTCCTCACAATATCTACAAATATCCCATTCAGATAGTCCAAATCTACTGGCGTTTCTTTTTTGAAGAGAATGTCCAGAGAGGATCCCAATCATAGTCCTAACTTATGATCTCCGTAGCTTGATGATTTCCACTGATTTTTGTGGTTGTTCTTTGGCTCTGGATACCCTATGTCCATCTACATTAGTCCATCTGCTGTTGGCTAAGTTGTGTATACAGTTAGTGATATTTCTCGTGGCAACGTACAGTGGTGCCCTGATCCTACAGGTGACGTTGAGCTCCACAGCTTTTTTTTCCAATCTATCGGCGTCTATCGTTACCCTCAATAACACCGTGTCCAGGTACACAGTGTAAATTTACACGATTCTTCGGCAATCCCTGACTAGCTCAGATTTGATGACATAGGACTCTATGACTGACTGTCAATGAAGATGGCGATATCCTTACCGGATATTGATTCCATCTCAAGTAGTTTCGCAGCTTTGAGCACAGCTAGAACCTCGGCCTGGAAAACACTGCATTGGTCCGGGAGTTTTAGAAATATTTCGAGGTTCAGATCTTTAGAACATATACCTGACCTAGTTCCTTCGGTGGTCTTAGACCTATCTGTAAAAATGGCAATATCATTCTGAAGATGAACTTTATCATTCTGCCAATCTTCCCTGCTGAGATACGCGTCTTTGTATGGACTTTCGAAGTTGAGAAAACCTAAAATATCTTCCGATTTCTTTCTCGTGTTTCTGAGAATGGAACTACGCATTAAAGATTGGGTTTCTTAAAAACATAACTACGTATTGCAGAGTTCAATGGACACTGTGTTAGGATCTAGAATTCTCCCAGAATCCCGAGAGCCAATCCAATATTCCACACCATCCATACAAGGTCAGTAGAATGACTTAACACTCCACTTGCCCTCTTCAGTATTTTCCTTAATTTCACGCTTTCTTCTTTACCAAAGCGTCAAATCCATATTGTCTTTCTTATAAAAATGGTGCAGCATTCACATTAAAACCTCACTCACGTACCAGCAAAAGTATGAATGTATTCATCTCTTTAGTACAATAACCACCCTTGAAATTGCCTGTATATTTGTCTTTTGTTTCCTAAATGTTTTTTTCCTCTCCATTGCAGAGACAAACTCACCAGAAACGATGCGAATTGCTGTGGCAATTCACTCCTTTCACCTTCACAAATCTTAAAATGGCACTATAGCTCGGTTTCAGACAAAAGACGTTTACACATCAATAGAGCAAAGATACAACCAGCCAGCACATCCTTCAGAGCACAGAGAGAACACAAGTTGAAAAATATTTGTCTTGTTCACGTTTCTCGATTGTGTCTAACTAGCCTTGGTAAGCTATTTGATGAATCCAAATGTATGTACCTACATATATCCTGTGTTGAACACGTACACACGTTCAATGTGCTCTCTCGTCCTTAACCTTTCGCATTCTCATCCACTCGTTGTCAGTTTGGTGGCGTGCCATCACCATCTACATCTCTCTAATTGCACAAAACGTTTCGATATTTCACTGCAATGCCACTGCCACTTAGGTCACATGCTCGCGGTTTGAAATCTTTTAAGTCCTTTTGAATGGTTTCTCCTCACTAGTAACAACTGGTGATTTCCATCATGTCAAATGTAAAAGCAATTAAAGTTTATATCTTCTCTTACAAAACACATACGCTAGTAGGTTGGTATGTTTTCTTTTGCATACCAAAGAAGATAATCATTTTGCCAGGACATTCTCCATTTCCATATGTAAGGCCTCTGCCTAAGCTCCACACAAAACAAGATTTGTGGTAACGAATTCAAAACATTCCCCGAAAAAGGATGTATTGTGCTAATTTTAAGGATATGCCATTGCAAGAAAACACACCAAAATTTAATCAGACATTTTTGAAGAGTAACGCGGCTATTCCGAAACCCGCAACCTGCTACCTAGCTAGAGGTAGATCATGTGATATGTCCCATTGTCGTGAATCGTCTATTCTCTATTTATCAACAGAATTAGGCATGCAAACATGGAAATTCTCGCAAAGGGAAAACTTTTCTTATTCATAAATTATTCTACGCCACTGAGAGGAGTTTAGTAGGTGGTATCCTTTAAGAGGTCCTCAGCGTACCATAGAGAGACAAACTCTTCGGCAGAAAACATAAATTTAAACTTTAAAAACGGTTTGAAGTTTCTAATTAAAATATCTGAAGGAAGTAAGAGTGTATACATACTCGTACACACGAGTATATTTGAAACATAAATTTTCAAACGAGTTTTCAACTGCTGCTGCTACTGCTAAGAGTTGTAAACTTAATGAATACGCTCAATGGAAAGTCTACTTGCAATGCAATGACTGAGCATTGACTGGAAAGGTACGCCTCTTAAAGATGAGTTATACATTTTCTTGTTTAAATTAGATTTTTTTTTTGTTGTATTTTTTATGAGAATATAAAGAAAAATTAAGGACGCTGTAATGATTTTACTCCTGCTACAGGAGCGGATAGCTAATTAGGTAAAGTTGGGCAGAGATAACGCAAATGGATTGTGTTCTGTATCTTTGCTGATGTTGCGCATATTTTATGCCTTAATTACTTATTTTATGACCTCAATAAACTCATCGTTGAATATCAACACATGTTCATTCATGAAAGACGTTGCGGTTTTTTTTTTTTAATGTTGGTCCTGCGAGCGATGTCGTTAACGTGATGAATTTCAAATATTGTCCTGGTTATTTACGTCATTGTGGATAAAAATTAGGGACAGCAGAATCCACATTAAATGAGAAAAATTAGAAAGTCACTAATAAATTGTAACTGTCAAAAATAAAAATAAAATAAACACTGGATTTTGTATGACACACTCTGAGCTTGTAGATATGACATCTGATGCTATGTCACCGAGGCTTCAGCTGCGGCGCAAGTATGTTGTCGATTTTCCTGGTATTCAAGACTGGCTATGGCCAGAGTCTCAGCCAGGAAAGGAGTGTATTTTCACAAATGGTTCCAAAACCAAACAAGAATTAGGGTCTGGTATATTTGTAGAACACGACAACACAAGACATTGGGCAAATATGCCTCCATCTTCCAAGTGAAGACCTTTGGAATTCTAATGGCTGCGAGTCACATTGTTAGAAATGGGTGGAACGGTCCTAGTATCAGTAGTGGCAGCCTAGTTATGCTTAAGGCCTTGGTAAATCCTTTAACCACTTACAAATTAGTTGGTGAATGCAAGAGAGCCTTGAACTGTGTCGCAAGATGCAAATCATTGACTCTCATCTGCAAGCCAGGTCACACTGGTATCATGGGAAATAACATATCCGATGAGATTGCTAGACAAAGCTCAGAGGAGAATTTTTCAGACCCCGAACCTTCGTTAGGTCTTTCTGCATCGACGGTCAGAACTTCCACTGATGATTGGGTTTCTTATGAACACGGAATCACTGGGGATATGCAAATCTATACGACTCCGAGATCACAGCAGCGTTTCTCAAGCGGAGTTCTTGGCAGTGACAAGAGCCAGGACGTATTACCTTCTTCATCGACAGCCAGGCAGCTATAAAAGCAATTAAATCCAAGCTTGTGAAGTCCTGTCGCGAAGTCTTAAGTTCTTAGAGCATAGCACAAGGTTCTGCTCTGCTGGGTCCTTTGGCACGAGGGCGTCACGGGCAATTAAAAGGCAGATGCATTAGGAAGAAAAGCTTCATCGGACCAACTAGAACTAACTGACCTCTCCATAAGTATCCCATGTCCATGTTTGTGGGGATCCTTACGGGTCAGCATACTTTGCGGTACTGCTTGAAGAAACTGTGTCGTAAGGAGGAAGAACTCTGCAAAGGATGCAGCGATGAGGGGGATATAGAGGACACCACTCACTTTCTCTGCCAGTGCCCTGGACTCTAACATTCCAGGAACAAGCTCATTGGAAAAAACTTCCTCCTAACCTAACCTTAGACTGACGGTGTTTATTTGACAAATACCTAGAACATGCGACTTAAATTGCCGGCTGTGTTTTTAACATAAACTCTTGAAACTATAAATCATAACATTTGCAGAACTTATCCAATTGCTGAGGGACTCTTCTTTGGAATTAGTTAAGACGTTCTCTCTGATTTATTCAGAGCCTTAGAACTGGGACCTATTACTAATTATATTTTCCTTGATTTCTACTTTTGAGAACCTCCTTTGACGTTTTTAAAAATTTTGAAATTACTTTTTAACAGAAAGAAAAACAAAAGAAATGACAGACAAAAGCAAAGTTTAAACTCAGAAACTGAAAAAAGACCAATTAATTTGGTCAATGCAATATTTTCCACAACAAAAATTCCTTCAATTGTATGCAATTTTTGTACACGAGTTGGAGTTCATAAATAACCGGCGGAGCTCAAAAAAAAATTCAAGTCAGGAAATTAAATCAGTGCCTTCCATGAAGCATCTATTTTTGAAAACCAAAACTCTCCTGTATGTCCTAGATGCTTTGACATTTCGAGGTGGAATCCTTGTAACACACGTGCAAAAAAAAAACTTCAACTGTCATAGCAATTCTACCCTCTGTTTTATCAATTGACAGCATCAAAATGTAACAAACTTGAAGCATTGGGTGGAAGGGAAATAGCCCACATACGCCACAGTGCACAAGAAACCGTACACTTGTGACAAAATGTCCACCACAAATCTTTCGAGAATTTCCGGAAAAAATGTGATTCTTGATTGATAAAGTTTTCATTTTTGTTTCGGACAAACTTTTTTGTGTTTGTGTGAAACTTAAAGTTTTCAAGCAAAATTTATGAAAATCCTTTTGTCAAAATATTTTCAGTTGACTATTTGTTCTTCTCCTTGAATTTGAATTCCAACAAAGAAAATAAAGAAAAAAACAACAGAAGAAAAGAAAAACTATTCAAAAGTTGACTATTTGTAAAGAGCCTTTGGCTGATTCCCTTCCTGCTCCTTGATCTGACGAAAGTAATGAAAATAAGTGTATTTATGCATACGACACACAAGGAACATGTAGCAGGATGCATCGGTGGATGGAACTACAAGAATGCTTCTCCTCAGTGGACACACGATATGCATGCAATGTTTTGCCTAGAGGTGTTTAATAACACGAGGCGCACAGTCATCCGTGCCACGTTCGTCCTTTGGTAGTAATTTTCAAGACAGCAATCCAATTTTGCCTCTATCGGTGTAGGAGTGAGCACACAGAAGAGGATGAGATTTTTCTGTGCAATTAATCCTTTTTCATTCAGATTTTGTGCCACTACTTAGGTTAATGATGACCCTCTTGAGTTACTCGAGTGAAAGTGAGAAATTATTAACATAGCAATCGGAAAGGATTAAACGGCTGAGTGACGAGTTAAAAGGTTATATTCCGACAATTATTCATTTTTTTCGGTGCCGCCTGAAGGATTACTACAAATGTCAGGAGTTAGTGCTTGGGTAATAATTAATCTACAGGGTGTTACTGTGTTTATTTGTTAAACAAAAAACGACCAACCACCACGAAATTTCGTTGAAAAGAATACGAATATTTAGGTCAAGCATGGATCTTTACAGGCATTTTCAATTCACGGAACATTTTGTGGTGTATTTTTGTAAGCCCATGGCTTAAAAGCTTTCAGAAATGTAGGACGGCGAGATTGATGGGGACTGGAGACCACTTTTTACAGATTTTTGTTGAAATACCTTTGCTCTTGTTTGAATAAAATTTTGTTGGAAAAAAAAAAAAAAAATTTCAGTCAGGGAAGCGGCAATCGATTTTAGGCTTAAGTAGTTCTGATTTAATTTCTTTTACAAAGGGTACCTCTCGAAAGAAACTCGGTTTTGTTTGAATGAACGGAGGCCGAAATACAAGTAAGCACTTGTGTTCTTGGGGCTTTTTAGATTAATTTATTGAAATAAGTACTGGGGAATCTCTTTCAAAATTATTTAAGTGAATAAATCTTAAATACTTGTTCAGAACTACTAATGGATTAAGTGTCCTTTTCAAATGTTTTTATTTTTTATTTTTAGTTGTACAATATGTAGAATTGCTTTCCCTTAAAAAGTAAAGAGACATTCTTCCAATACCATGTCTTCACAAGCGTTTACTTTGTTCCGTTGAAGCATTCATTTCTTTAGTTCTCTGAAAATCAAACCTAGAAGCAGTGACATTCCAAATTTTTCATCTGTATAAGGTCATACAGTCATTGAAAATCAGGAAGATATGCGAGTATATGACCTTTAAAAGGATACTGTGCTAGCAAGTCAGATACGCCAACACAAAATACCAAATTTTGTAAAAAATGAACTAATATATTTTTCAATAAGCTACGACAAGCCACTAGGAGTATCGAACGAAGCAACTTATGTTTTCTCTCACAGTTCAGTGAAGGTTGTGTACAATTCGTATGGTATAGGCTGCATTATAACTTGGGTGAGATATGATAATCGTTTGAATTCTGCAAAGTTCATATCTGCACTTCGAATGTTCGATAACTGAACCATAAGAAATGTCAAATTTCACTAAGAAAATGCACCATCCCACAAAGTCGTCCTTGCCATGAGATTATTTCCCAAAAGTGGCATTAAGCTGGCACAGTTTCCATATCTGAACACAAAAGTATCTAGAACTAGTGAATGATATCAAAAACTTGACTTAAATTTGCTACGAAGCAAGAGTAAAGCGAAACAACTTCATATGTTAATTTAAACTGAAACTTTAACAGAATTTCCACGCCATAGGCGAATTAAAATAGACAGTCAACTTCTGGTCGTTTGACATATTCGCTCATAAGGTAACACACACGAGTCAGCTGTTTTTTTAAATTTTACTAACATATCTGTGAACATCAATGGACACGTTCCTAACCTTAGGCCTTACTTTTGAGGTAAGGCCTTACAAACAGTTTTTGTCAATTTTCACATTGACTTAAAAGGTAGAGGAAACTTCTTACCTCCAAATCTAATCCACTGCCTTGAGAGGAAATACCTTCACTGAACCTCTCCATTAATCAGAAACGTTTGATCACCTAAACCAGGGGTGTCAAACTGAAACTCCTTTAATGCCACAGTTTTGTTTTATGCAGACAGCGGGCCACGTTATAAAACAAAATAGGTCCGTTCGCGTACTTTTTGCACTAAAATTCATAGATTATCAAATTTCGAAGAGTGGGAGTAAAATTCTCTCAGACAGGAATAAACTACCAAAAATTAAATGAACGGGTTGAACAAAAGAAAGTTGGAAATACACTGTCAAACAGCTTTGGCAGTTTTTATAAACCACAGAAATTTCTTGCACTAACCAACAAAAACAACGAAAATTCTACGTACGCGAACAGTTTTTCGAAAAAATTCGCTGTTTTAGGATGGTACGCGAACGGACCTAATAGGTATTTCCGAACTTTGACATAAGATTGCGACTATATTGTTTAGGCTATCTCTGTCAAATTGGCTGTTCTTTATTTAATTTGTTTTGCGGAATCAACATGAAGAGTTATAGCGTTCAACAATAGCAAATGAATAAATTATTTTATGAAAGTGGGACTTCTGTTCAAGCAACATTTCGCATTCATTCCTGGATGAATGTGTTTGTTAACAAACAAAATTGTCAAATTGGGATCCACCGAATTGAAATTGGAAACATCCAGAAAAAGTCACTGTTTGGTCTTGATTTTGGACTGGCGGCATGGCGAATTTGGCTAGGCCATCACCTTTAACAGCCAGCGCTATCGGTCCATGACAACCAATTCCTTTTGGCTCCAAGTGGAGGTTATGGACAAAGACGACAAGCGGTTTCAACAGGACGGCACTAGGTGCACAACGGACTTTTTGCACAAGCAAATTGCATATGTAAATATATGAAATTGAAATTACACATGAAATTAGAGCATCATTGAATCTATGCGACGGGCTATAAGTTATTGTCTTGCGGGACAGCCATGGCCTGCTGGCCAATGCCAGCTAGTTTTGCAGTGTAGTTTCAGGCCTTCACTAGTTAGTGACAAGAATACTGAACGAGGTATTTAGAGTTTTTCAAAGACTCCATACTTTTTCTGAGGCCTGGACGTCACGTAAATGTCCCGCTTTTGGCTATATGTTGCTTCCATGGAAATTTTGACAGCATAAACGCACGGAAATAAATACCTATGGGGAGTACAAGAAGGGAAGATTTTACGACCAAGGTATCCGCATGTAAACTGGTCGCATAGATGGTTGTATGTTTTTTGTAGCACATGCGACTTGCTACATATTACACGATATGTAAAAAGCCTCAAACATATTTCGAAAATTTAAAGGCTTTGTAGATCTAAGGGTGCTAAAACATTTGACATTTGTACAAATAAAAAGTCTGCCTCTGACTGTCACGTCAGTCTTATGTGATCTTGTTAATTGTATTTTCAAAAAGATAAAACGTTTCTAAAATCAGTGACACAAAACACGTGGATACTAGATAATTTTTCGCCCTGTACACTCGAAAACACGTGCGGAATCAATTTGCCTTTTTGGTTTTTTTTTTTTCTTTTTTTGAAAAGGCCCATCTCTGTAATTAATTCTATTATTGTCATTTGGCTGATTTTTCCCCGCGATTACCTAATCCAATTCCGCTTATCCTGTTCCTTGACCCTTTCCCAAATTCGAGGCATTCCGAGTGAATTCCCTTCCAGTCAAGAAGATTAAATTCCAAAAATATTATTCCCCCAACAGACCGGCTGTCTGCGTTTCAAAATCTAATTAGCTGTCAAAATGCCTCCTTTTTTTTTCTTCATGATATTTACATAAGACTTTTTTCTCTGAGAATAGGTATATAGCGGTAATTATTTCAAAATTTTAATTACCTACATTTTGAGCCCAGTAATTGGATACACTAAAATATTTTTTTTTCCCCTTATAGGGTGTAGCCTCACACCAAGGGTAGATTCATGACATAACAATAGCTTTTGACCAAGAAAAAACAAAAATCTAAATATTTTCTTGTTTACTGTACGGCCTTAAGGACTTCATAAAGTTTTTAAAAGATAATAATGCGGGTGGCTATAAAAGTTAGCAAAAACAAAATCGCAAGAAATCTCCATAAAGCATTAAACCCAATCGAATGTCTTTATGTAACGATTCTCTTCTCTGCTGCAGCACGTGCTTAACCATCAAGAAACAGAGCAAATCACCCCCTGAGAACCCCCGTCAGGCCCTAGGCTTCTCGCACTCACACAAAGTTCTTGTAAGTCGGAAAAAAAAAACGTATTAAAACCGCCAATAAAAAAGCATACTAACCCGGATTCGATTTGGCTCGCCTAGAAATACGTATCTGTAAGTTTCTGGAGTAAGTTGATGAGGCCTTCTTGCATGAGATACAAAATTGATATTTTTGACTAAAAAAATTCTTAACACTCAATTTTTTTTATTTGATTTTTCACTAAAATTTAAAATTTTTCACTTTTCAGCCAAGAACCCGTAAACTGAATTTCATACGCGCGCGTTCCGTTTGTACAACCAAAAGATACAAATTTGCCTTTTTTACGTATTTCTCAGAGCACTAATACATACAGATGGATAACAGACACACACAAGAGCAGGGATTCGATTTTTTTGTTTTGCCTATATGTAGATACCAAGAGAGCGAGAAGAGAAATCCGGATCAGAGTTTTTTTTTTTTTCTTTTTTTATTGACACCGAAAAAACGACAGATAAAACGCAGAAAGACGATGTAAAAAGATACACGCTTATCCCGGACGCGTTTCAGTGCAAGTGATGTAACGGTAATAATAATAATTAATTATTCAGATAATAAATAATCATGGATCCGCAGTGGTGGTGAAAGATGGCTCGATGGTGTTTTGTTGCCGCCTTGCACCGAAATCGTCGACGAGTGAATTGTGACTGAAAGTCTAGAAGAGAAGTCCTCCAACTAGGGTAGTTGTTGGCTGTCCTCAGGTTCTCACAGTTGGATACTGTCGCACACGTAAGAGGAGGTTTATGGGGTTTGAGTGTGCAGAAAGTGGTGTGCTTGTGTAAAATTCACCATCCAACATTCACCACCCCCCTGGGAATGAGGAAAACAGAAAAAAATAAAATTGGGGTAAGTTGCGGCATTTGCGAATCTGCGCGCATGTCGATAGAGTACACACGGCACTAGCTCATGCGGGTGGTTGCTGCTTTAACCGGACACCATTGATGGTGGTGGAATGGTGGTGACGGATGTATTCTGGGCAAGTTGAGCGCCCGCATCTTTGAGGTGAAAACTTGTTCAAGGGAAACAAATTCGTTCAATAATTGTTTTTATATATTGTATTTTCCCTACTAAAATGCATATGTATGCGGTTGTGTATACAAAAAATCGCTGACATGTGCGTGCCTACCATGTGACTTTTTGCGTTATGACCGATTTGTAGGGATGAGGTGACAATGGGTTGGATAGAAGTAGGGGGTCTGTAGGGCGCCGAAAGTTTCCATCTATTCATTGATGAGTTCTTGGGCGCGGGAGCAACAACGATGAAGGAATGAATGTCCGATGACCGAAGAAAGGGGTTGATAAGAGATTCTGCTTAGTTTTAAAGAGAGAAAAAAAAACTATCTAATGATGTGAGGGGATGGAGCTTTGACGCAGTTAAAATGTATGCAGGTCAATTGGGTGTAGAATAAGCTTGAAAATTATCTCAAAGTGTGGAGGATAATTTAAGGGTGTCATTTAAACATTTCCACGTGCTGCCCTCTGGAAAAACTGAAAGGTGAAGCAAAGACGAGTGTTGCTTTTATGACACCTGGCTTTTAATCTATACTCATGTCAATGGGGCAGTATGCTTCGAAGGAATAAAAACAACAAAGTGCCTAGTGATGTTAAGCACGTTGTGTGTAGGTTTGCACACACTACGCGTGAAAGTACTGAATGGTGAAGCAGAGAAGACTTACAGACCTGGATACATGTGTTGTCATGATTTGGATAATGGGAACACAATTCTGAGTGACTAACTAGACTAGTCCTTAAAAGATCTTCATTCTTACAACAAGCTGTAGTGTATTGTTGTCCTCAAATTAACAACGATAATAATTTATTTCGACTATCCTTCCATCGATGGAATATCCGCTCCATTATGATGCTCCGTAAAGTTGTAGCATTAAGCGGCCTTTTAGATACTGTTTGTACAATTTGTAGTTGTTATTGTTAAATACCGAATTTTTACGAGATCTTACGAAATTTTACGAAACAAACATAGTGAAAAAGAATATGCAGGCATTGTAAAATACTTAACAGTAGAAATCTCTTTCATATTTGCTTAAACAAAGCGGTTTACATGGACGATCTTAATCTGATCCTAGAATAATATTGTGATCCGGATCGAGTCCAGTCTATTTCAATCTGATCTCGTTTGTGTAACACTAGATTTGAACTGAGTTTGAATCCGACTGGATCATGTAAACATCATGTAAACGAGGTATATACATATTAATTAAACCGAATTTAATAATAATAAATTAAAAAAAAAAACAGCAAAAGATCTTTATCGCTATGTAATAGGATTGTAAAACAATTGTTCAAGTTTGGGTGGTTTTCCTACTATTATGTATAATAAGTTGCTGAAAGTAAATTAAAGGAAGGTCATCAGTGGATTATATTCTTATATTCTTGCTAATATCGATTAATTTGAACAAATTTGTTCTAACATTAGCGACAAAGTTGAGCTACATTATCCTCAGTAGCGCAAGGGTAAAACTACATCACCGACGGCCACATTGTAGCTGACGCGAGCAGTAGGCTGAACGCCGTTTTTGCTGCTTGTCTCAATTTTGCCTCTATGGCTTGTTCACACCAAACCATAATTTCGAAACAAATCTTAAAAATTGCTTAAAAAAATATTTCTTAAGATTTTGATTATTTATTTGACATATGTATGTACTTCAAATGAACTTTTTAAACGAAAATCTGCTGTTGCCATTTTTGTGATCAATGTGCTCTGTTCTAGGAGATAGAATAAATCAATATAAGGACGTAAGTACCGCATAAGGCGCCAAAGCCCAGCTTCTCATTCCTGCATGTAGAGAAGGGACTTGCAGTTTTATGCAGTGTCCGAAGACTAGAGGGATTTATTGATGAGCTTTTTCATGACATTTATACTCTTGGATGCTTGCAGATGCTTGCAATGTATTTTTTTGCATTCGAACTTGGAACCTTATTCACAGTACTCCAACGCAATAACCACTGAGCCACGGCACCCAAATAAAACAGTATTGCTTGTAAAAAAAATTGTGATTATTTATAGTTGCCAAAAGAGATGTTGCTCTGCTAATTATGTTTCACATCACAGCATTGGTTCTTTGTACTAGAAATCTAAAGAAACAACAATATAAGCTTTCAATTTTTGAAAAAAAAAAATTATGCGCTGATTCGTTTTCTCCTGTAGCCTGTGCCCATGCAGCTACAACTTTTAATTATAACTGGTTTAACAAAGTCCTAGTATTTCAGTTCTGTCATTTAGTCCTAATTCCGTATTTATTATCTGAATATCTTTACAATCCACATTATCCGAAACGCTGTTATTTTAAATTTGCCCAACTGCTGAACACACCCATTAAATCCCCTTCCAGTTCGCTTTACAACCTTCATCACTCCACCTAACCGACTCAGCGCAACAGCTGATAATATACTTCATTCCGCAACATGGTTTGCAACCCCGCTGAATACATTTCCCAACAACAGCCAACTTCAAAGCGTATTCAAAAAAAAATCCTAACTTCTGCCGCTTATTCAGCTGTTTTCAAAAACAAATCAGTTCCTACCGTCAAAAATAGCCAAAAATCCCCTCAAATCAGGAACACAATCAATTCCTACACCACAGTGCCAAAATAAAAGTAAGTATCCCGTTTCAGAAGACAGAAACCTTAATCAAATTAACAACAAACTTTTCGCAGAAAAAAAGACTCGCAAAGGTTGCTAGATAAAGACAAGACCAAGACAAAAAACTTACCCTCTTATCGGCCGCCTTTTCTCAGGTGCATCATAGCCTCTCCTCTTTGCACGTGTACACATTCGCTATTACACTATCTCTTTCGCTCCTAACAAAACAACAATCCATTCAGTCGCAGTCAAATGATTCTACGACGTCAAACAAACGTAGCCTCGTGCGAGTGAGACAACACCATTCCAACCATCTATCTATCCACCAACACCAACAAATACTCAGCAAAGTCTCCACCACAGCAAAAATCAATCGATGTTCATTCGCATACAAGAGCCAGCCGTAAAAACTTGGAAGCGTGTTTCGAATATTTTGAACACTTTGTGGAATAAATTATACCAGCCACCGTTATATCAAGCAATTGAGGTAAATATTTTCATCTAAATAAATGCATAAATTTTCAAATTGTAGCTACAAATCGCAGAGAAATCGCTGAAAAACGAACCATTTTTTCGTTCGTCGTCTACGTCGTGTCGTTCATCGGGCTTTGTTTTGGTTTTTCTTGTGCAAAAATGGCTGCCGTTCAGTGGAGCTGTCAAAAATTTATTTTCTTCTTTGGCTTTTTCTTTTAATTCTGTTGCAATGCTATCGAATATGTTTTCAATTTAAAAGACTAATTACTCAATTGCCGAATGCTAGGTGCTCCTTTTCTTTCAGCTAGCGCTGTGCACCTTTTGTCTGGCAGTCACGGATGAGTGGGCTAATTGCAGCGCGTGAGGTGGGAATTTTATTTGGTGACACTGCAAACGAAAGGTCTGCTGACAAAAAGGAAAAAAATTGGGAGGATGCTGCAATTTGATGACATTGATAGTGCACTATAATCCCAACCCAACCACCCACCCACTGTTCTATTCAGCAGCATCATTGATGGGGGGAAGACTCTTTCTCCTGGCGATTAAGACTGAAACCATGCCAAGGGCGTTATATTTTTCATGTGTGTGTCCTTTTTGGTCGATTGCAATCGTGATAATTAGGAATTTTGTCCTAGGACCAATTAAAAATGTATTTAATTTTGGTGGCCAATTTTTCTCAAGTGCCATGTCACTAAGAACTTTCTCTGAAGCAGGTAATGGGTTTGGACGAGAGTTGGTCATATTGCCAAATGAGAAATTTGTTTCGTGATCGATTGTGATAACGCTGATAATGTTACGAAACTTTTCAGCAATCGGGTTTTTATGGCGCAGTACACGCAATTGCGTGTAATGAAAATTCCAGTTCAAAGTGAACAAACTCATTAGGTAATTAGTCTATACTATTTGCTTTACGAATCTGCTCTTTGTATTATAGAAACGAAAAAGTAATCACATTTACCTACGTAAACTGATTCAAGAGTACAGATGAATGTAGATGCACAAAATTACATAGAATAGCAATGCATTGACACCACGTGCTTATGTTAACCATGGTACGCTGGTAATCCTAAAATGTTGCACACAAGATAGTTTTCAGCACTCCTTGCATTGTGGGATAAAATAAATGCATGCTGACTGAATAATTTTACTGGGACACCAAGTGATCCTAGCTTCAGTTAGATGACAAGACTTCAAAAGTACATGGTATGTTACATTCCATCAGCGGAAAGAGTGTCGTGAATCAGTATCTAGTGCGATGGACAGCAGCACGTTTTTGCAGTGTCTATTACCTCTATGGGTGCCGTGGCGCAGTGGTTAGTGCGTTGGACTACTACGCAAGGGGTTCCAAGTTCGAATCCAGAAAAATACCATCAAAAGTTTTTTTCACGGCCCCACCTCTTCCGAGTGTCTGACAAGCATTCAAGAGTATAACTGTCATGAGAAAGTTTCTCAATACCCCTCTGCCCTTCGGATACAGCATAAAACTGTAGGTCCCTTCTGTACATGCAGAAATGTATACCACGCACAACATGTACAGTTGTGAGAAGCTAGGTCTTGGCCCTCTATGGGCTGCTTACGGCCTGATATTTATTTTATTTATTTCATTTTATTACCTCTTTCGAACGTCTAACAAACATCCAAACGACTTTTGCAGCAAATGCATGGATGAAATTGTCCGGAAATGTCACCCAGGAGTATTCTACACTAAGGGTCGAACTTATTTAATGACCTCTGCGATAGGGCCAATATCTATCTATACCCCTAAATATATGGGCGATTTTTGTTATGTTTTTCGATTGGTAAGATATCTTTATGAATAATTCAAGAAGTAATCTCTCGGACAAATGATCGGACCTCCTTCAGAAAATAATGTGCACTATCATACCAAATAGTTAATAATAGAACCTGAATTATGCTACGGTAGAGAAGCACTTTTGCATGATATTAACAGTGCGTTGCATCAATTTTATAATTTTAAATGTCTCTATGGACACTACGTAAAACTTCACAGCACAAACACTTGGAGTGTATATGGCTTTGGCAGACAAGATTTTTTCTTTTCTGTAGAAGCCTCTGCACAATTTTCTCTAAAATGCACACAGTGCGTTAGAATCCCGTTTAGCTGAAATATATCATTCATTAAAAATTTAAATTAGCACAGAAATTGTATTGAATATTGGGATATTGAATTTATTTCTTTATATACTATTAAATATACTGAATGATTATATTCGGCATCGCTTTAAAATTATTTTTAATTAAATTAGCTCAATTTGTTCATAAAAATTGATTAGCTTATGGTCTTATCGCCACTGCAAGCATTAAGATACTAAATTTGTCACTGGACATTCACCGTATTAATTAATTTCGCAATTTTGCGATAACAGAAAGAGTTATCACTCGTCTACGGTATTTTATTAGGCTGACAAGAAAAACATCGATTTTACTGGTACAACTTAAGCTCCTAACACTAAATATGAAAATCTATTAAATTTTTAAGCAAAACTTGGCAGAAAATATTTATTTGCTTGCAAATACTATTCAATTAGCCTAGAAACGAAAGCATATCCGATACTGCAATAATATGAAACTAAGAAAAGAGTAGCAAGTTGGTTTCAACTAAGAATTCAATGCAAACAGACAAAACAACTACTCCTACAAGCCTTACAAGTAGAGCATTCACATTATTTTGCATTGTCTATATGTGAACGCCGGTCGTATAACAGCCATTATGCATCCTAAGCCTGCGCAATGATTAATGTCGTCATTACGAGTTGATCAATAGCGATCATAGAACTTTCCGCACTAAGGAAACAATTTTCTATTCGGTACCCATTGCACACCAAAACAAACAACCATACATAAACTGGTCGTTGGAGCGAACTTCTTCATTCATGCTATCCCCATCGTCCGCAAAGAAGAGTTATTACACTTTAAAGTCTTTCAAGCCGATAATCAAGAACAGCAAAGGACTAGAGATGCTTCCCTGATGTAAAACGAGTTTAATTGGGAGCTTTCGGTGACTTCCTCGGGGAATCTTAATCTTGTTTTGTCTTCCTCATCCATTATTATGCGCACTTAGGTTTCTGGGGTACCTCGTTGTCTTAGTGGATCTCTTGGTTATCTATTATAAGCTTTTTTTTTCAGAAACAATATTGGTATTTAAGGAATCGTTATATTTTATCCATTATGAGCCTTATACTTTGTGTTGCATCCATTGTTGATTTACCCAAGTCATCTGGTTATCAGATAGCCGTATTATGTTCCGCAATCGGCTGTTCAACGGTCTTCATGGTGTGCAACATTAACTTGATAGAACAGTATGTAATTATCGCAGCTTCACTTCTCACCCTTTACTTTGTGCAGAGAAGAAAGATAACTTTCGATGCGTTGATCTAGCACCGAATCACCGCTCATAAGTTTAGACATGGGAATCATGAGTTATATGGAACGATGTTTCCTTTTTTTTTTCCAGAACACAGAGGGTCTTCACCACGCGCTTTAAATTTTGCATAAAGATTTGACCACAGTCTTAGCTTCTTAGCTTAGCTTAGAAAGTAATATCAGATACATCTTCATAGTCAGAAGCTGCTCTTGGAAAGTATATGTACAATACTGTCCCCAGAGAACTTTATCGTCTTCCACAAGCAAATGAATCAATTATTTGTATTAAGTACAAAATTAATTTAAAGTAGCTTACGAACTGCATGGTTCTGTCGCTTTAAATCACCGACGTCTCTTAAAAAAAGTTCAAGAGCCCCTAATTTATTTTGCGTAAGTAATTGACAACCCCTTGTTCAAATAAATCTTCTTCAAATGACCGTCTTCCACTTACCTGACATGTAAATCGTCACCCACAAGTGTGTTTCTGCTTACAAATTTCCACCGCTCTTGACACTAAGTCAAAGAAAAAGAAAAGACGACACACAAAAAATAAAACCGCGCAACACTTTTATCTTGCACTTGGAATTTGATAATTTTTTCGAATTTTATTTTTATTTTCACATCACAAAATCATATTCATTTGGGCGACTGTGCACTTGCGTAATGCATTAGCTCGAAAACGGTTCTCGCACTAGAATAATTGTTTGATGGTGGGATATTTTTGAACTTGTTTAAATATTTTTTTTTTTTTCCTTTCTGTTTGGTAATAAGTATATTTTTGCGAAACTTTTTTTTTTCTAAAATGTCATTGTACCACCGCAGACAAGGCGACTGTAGTCGAAGTAGGCGGGGCGAGAAATCATCGCGTTTTTAACGCTGGTGCATCTATTTTTAAAGAAAATTATATTTATATTTTTTGTCAAAAGAGCAAACTATAATTTTCCTATTCATACGTGATAATAGGATTTGTGCTACATATTTTTTTCTTTCATAGTTTCTTCCCGCCATTACTTATTCGATTTGGTTGCTCTCGCTTAGGTTTACAATGAATAAATCGGTCGGACTACCTTCGGTTAGGAATTCTTATAAAAATACAGAAAAACGAAAATAAATTTATTCTTTATTTATTGATATGCACGTCAGTTCGAGCCAATAAATTATTAGTGTTTCTAGTTGGTGTTTGTATATTTGTTGAAACAGGTCAGTATTTTCTAACCATTTTGTTTCAAAGAAATTTACGTCTGCATTATAATGCTGCTTGCTTGTTGCAACCTCAATTCGGTAGCGGCAAATCATTTTATGCACTTTGACTTTCCAAATAGGATAAGTAAAAATATAATAAAGTTCATCTTTCAATACAGTTTCGATAGTTTAAATTAGATGTATTGGTGAGAATGTCGTGACAAAAATACAGTCCTTTTATGATCTCTTATTTGTAATCAAAAGTTCTGTGTATTCACTTCGTTGAGCTTAGATATTGGCTTTTACTTGAAGGCTTGAAAAAGGTTTAATTACGAGGTAACATACTCATGTCATGTTCTATTTTCATGAAGAACGCACTGGACCACTTACTCACAGAACGATAAAAACCACACATTTAAAGTAATGTAAAGAAAGACTATTCCCAAAGAAGAGAGCTTAATTTATCTTTCGATTTATATAAAAAAAAGTAAATTTGTAATTAGTTTCTGCGAAGAATTCAACAATTCGCTTATCTTTCCGCGAATAAGCGAATGCTTCTTGCGAACACAGATGTTGAACGCAATCCTATAAGACCTTATTCTTATGTTAAGTACTTTTACGCCTTTATTCTGTGCGGTTTGTGGCTTCGGGTAAGTCCACTGACTTTGGACAAATTGTTTGAAGAAAGGCATTTCTCTTTGCGTCCCTACCAATGATGCAGCAGTATTCTGTGATGACACCTACTATGGTGCAAATATGAGACCTGTTTAGCTTTATTAGGTTGGAGAAGGGCTTGAGATCCATCTTTAGTTAGATCTGCTTGGTAGCGGAACAAGTTGTACAGTACGACCACAGTGATCGCATTTTTTTTTAGATTCTCCTTTCCGACAACCATACAGCCATACATACAGTTGCAGGCTTACTCCACATTAAAGTACGGAACAGTGTTTACCTTCTCATATTTTATCTTTAACGTTCATTGCAACTAGAGAGGTAGTGATTCAAAAGGGAGCCCAATCAGTGTGAGGATTTAAGAGAGTTGTTGATTCATGTAGCGAATACGAAGCTTGGCTGCGTGCTCCAATCACCGTTGCCTGGCATTTTTGCCAGTTCTTTCAATTCGCTCATAGTTTCTGTATCCTGGGACTTATACTTCAAATTAAGAACTTTATGATTCTAGTCCTTATAACCTTATGGTAAATATCCTAAAAACCCACTCTTGCCCTTGCGATGATTACAAATAAAATAACCGATTAACTTCTAAACTTCTTTGCTTCCAAGTGCACTACACATCTAAATAGTGACCTATTTAAATGGAACTATATCTTTTTAAATCAAACATTCATCTCGTGATATTTTTAAATTTCATTTTATACAGAAAACCAATCTAATTTTTGGCGATTAGTTTAGCAATGCATGACGAGAAATTTCTCATAAATATCCAATTAACTTTCATATATCAAACGTAGTTCATGAGCAGTGAACAGCTGATAATTCTAAATTGGTTACCGTCATAGCATGCCTGTTTTATTTTTAGATTTTATCAGTTCATTTGTTATTATTGTCTTGGTATATTTCGATGAGTAGTAGTTTTTGGTGCCACGAGTTGGGATCGCTTCAGGTGTGTTTGTAATATCAGTGGGTGTTCTTA
The DNA here is from genome assembly GCA_949716465.1 of Chalcosyrphus nemorum. Taxonomy (NCBI): domain Eukaryota; kingdom Metazoa; phylum Arthropoda; class Insecta; order Diptera; family Syrphidae; genus Chalcosyrphus; species Chalcosyrphus nemorum. Next base: position 8,037,796 of record OX454333.1, read on the forward strand.
AGTGCAATATTGAAAATGTCGTTACCTTATATTCTTAAGTGTAATTGAAAGTAGTACCTAAAAACCGTCAGACCTTAACACACCATGACCTTTCGTTTTCACTTAATAATATGCACCCTTCCCATCGGGCATACGAGTATCTAAGTCAAGGATTTTGACCTCAAGCTATGCGACAACACATTTTCTATCATCCGACTGAATCAACATCAGCGTAATCCTCCACGAAAAGTTAATGTTTTCTTTTTTTGCACCTAAGCTTCTGGGAATTAACGATGAACTCATTCAATTGGCACAGACCAACTTATATTGCTCCTGGCAGTTCCAATCCACTTCTAAACCAGCATGAGTCTCCTTTTGCGATTGCCTGTGAATGATTTGTGCCGCTTAAGAGAAAGTTGATTTTCTTTGAGTTCCTTCGAAGCAGCTCGTATACTTCCCACCTACGCCTAGACCAAATAAAATTTAATTGTAATTTAGATCGTGATGTGTATTTGGTAACTTCCTTCGCAGACAGCCCACCTTGAGATTGGTTTTTGGTATTTTTTTTTCTACCTCGCCCGCCCACTTAAAGTTGTTCTCTTGTGCTTTAAAGAGTTCAACATTTAATTAGATTTCTTCATTTTCGTTCGATGGAAAATTGGAAAACTTTAATTTCTCACTCCTACCTTTTTATTGTTGTGCTTGTGGATTACCAATTTAATTAATTGTTGTTTCTTTTGCAGATGCCCAGAACGCGTAGACGTCATCATTCCCGTGATAGATCATCCGGAGGACACAGGGACAAGCGTAGGCGTGTTGATTCTGATGATACCTCAGCAACAGTTGAAGCGACGTCGCCGTAAGTATTTTAAGCGAATCCTAATTGGGCTAAATCGACACTGCCATTGGAATTTATTTTTAAAGAATACCTTTTTTTATCTGTTTATAGTGTACCTCGCCAGAAGCGTAATGATGTGAAGAGGCGACGTCGTGACTCGGATGAAAGTTCGCGAGTCTCCAATGGATCATCGTAAGTACCAACATATTTGTGTGTTTGTTTTATTAAAAGAGCAATACATCATGGGAAAGATATTGATTTCTGTTGAAAATAACTGTGAGTTATAGTGACCCATTGCTAAATTGATGTTTAAGGATTGGCTCTAGAAAAACAAAGGAATAGGTCAAATATTTAGGTCAAGAAGTATAGAGATTGTTTTGAACATACCATTTGGAGAAAGTTAGGAAGTGCCTTCCATTTCGCCAATGATTCAGTGTTGTTTTAACCCATTTAGGAAGAGCACACAGTGCTTGAAAGGTAGTAAATGTGTCGGGGTGCGCCTTGAAGGTACGTTCTATCGTAGCGTAGTTTTATAGTGCTTATATGTTTTCATTATATGAAATCAGAAATAATAATAAAGTTCAACTTATTTTAAGTTTTGGTAAATCCAGAGGATACTATACCGCTAGTGAATTACAACTGAGATTTGCGAAGCTTCAGCAGTACATCGGGCTTTAAACCATCTGTGGTATACTTGATATACACCGTCGTTGTAAGACCCATACTCACATGGTTCACTAGTATGGCTGATGGTACTTGAGAAGCAATATCAGCTTTCAAACCTCACCAAAATCCAGAGGGCGGATCATAGCATCGGAATCATGGAATCAATGAGAAGGGAAACCATCCTTAGTTCCATTCCGCTTGACTAAAGTAGTCTGGCAGCTAAAACTGCTATAAGACCAAGGGAAGGCCGATTGTGGTCATCGAACCTTTATGGCCACGCCTCCATTGTATCCAAATAGGAGGCTATGTCGATCAACTGACAGAAACAGATCCCATAAGTCTGATGTTAACATTCGAAAGAAGATTCAATACAAGAATTCCTGACAGAATTTACTGGAATAACTGGAGAACCAAGAAGAAAAGTAGTTGGCGTTCTATACCGATGGTTCTAAGACGGACATTGGCACGGGGCCGGAGTTTATTGTGAATTCTTAGGAACAAACCACTCCTTTGGAATAAACTACGACTGCAGCTTCTTTCAAGCTGAAGTCACATCTATCAAATCACCCGTTGTGTGATTGACCAGCCCTACTCGCCAAAAGAATAGTACTCTTGGTACTGGTACTAAATTCTTCTTGGAGCTGGAGGACTTAGGCAATGTTGAGATAATGGACCTCCTTCTCTTAGAGGGCTTCCAGGGTAAAATGATTGGGTACAATGTACCTGAATTGTTGGAAGTCAGTTGAAGTGAGACGTTCTTGTCACAAGACACCCATCTACCTAACCTTACCTATATTCGTGAGTTTGCTTTCGTCGACAAAGCGAGGAGTCACCATTTTTTAGCATTTCCAAACCTAAGTTTAGAGCAGCAAACACACTTCGGTCATTTGGCAATCTTCCTACCTACCTACTTGTAAGTTTAATGGCCTTTACCCACTGGTGGTTTTAGTTATATAATCAATGAGGTTATAACACAAAAAACGTTGATTTAACTTCTCTGCACAAAAAAGAAATTGCCTGCAAGGTATTGGAAGAAATAAACGCTAATATCACTAAACTCATGCACAGAACAAGATTAATGGTTTTAGTATTTCACCGTCCAAAGGTAAAACCAAAACATTTATGGATTTAACACAGCGTGTGACAGACACGTGCTTCTAACTTCTAAATGATGAGTTCGCGGCGAACCACAAAAAATAAGTTACATCACACATCGAAAGGTTGTACATCACTTGAAGGTTTCACATTTGGAAAGGAGTGATTTGGTTAATTAGACTTATTCTTGGCAAAGATGATTGTTCAAAGTACTTCAAGTTAGAAGATGAATATTGACGAAAAAATTCACAACCACTCAACGATTGATACCAAAGACTTTGTTAGTAGACGTACAACCTTCATGCTTTATAAAGGGGTTTCCAATAAGCGTTTTCTATCTTGAATATGAATAAATATGACAGCGAGTAAGATATCATTGAATTGTTTTTATTTATCTAGGAGGTGCATGTATGCCATTATGTAAGGAATATAAAATCGTTCAAATCTCCGTCGCGGCTTCGTTGTGTGGCTCGAATCCGAAACTTTCAATTTTCCATGACTCTGACGCATAAATCAGGCAGAATTTAATCAATGGTATTGTTTATGTTGGCTTTCAGGGCATGGGTGGTTTGTGCTTAGTTAGTATAGATCTGTAGCTTGAGAAAACCCCACAAGAAAAAGACTGATAAGGTCAAATTCCACGATCGCGGTGACCAATTCACATCGAGATAACCATGTTCGGAAACCGCTCGTGCAAAATATCCATTGTGGCTTGTAGCACTGTTCTGTTAAAACTATATGTCCGTTTAATCCAATTGAGGCCAAAAGAAAGTGGTTATCCGGACGATAGCGCTCGCCGTTTACGTTGGTGGCCTGGTCAACGTCATTCTCAAGGAATTATAGACGAATTGGTCTTTCACTTTGCGCAGCTGTAAAGACCAACTTTTAGGAAATAATTTTCAGTGTTGATTTGGCAACACGGATTAAATAAATTACAGCTAATTTGACAGGTGTAACTTTAACAATATGGCCACTATCACCTGTCAAAGTTCGGAAAACCCTTTAGTTTTTTGCATAGCCTTAACTTTAATGGATGCATTAATCTTTAGTACTCAAAACATTAAAATACCCATGGCAAATACCAACCAGCCGAAAGGACAAGTGAATGACACTTTGAATCCCCCTCAACAGTCGCTAAAACCTATAAATTTACGCATAAAGATTTTACAGTCTAAACGTTTTGTAAATTACGTTCCAAAATTTAACCAAAACAGCTGCCGGCCTTGAACCCTGTGTGTTATTCAGAAAATGCTGACTCTGTAGGCGTATTTCCCGGAAGGTACTATACATTGCGAGGACTGTAATTAAAAAATCAGGTTGAAAAAAAAAACCATTTACGATCGCAAAATTACCATTTTAATGATTGTAAGTATTGAAATTAAAAAAAAGAATTTCGCACATTTTATTTTTTTACTACAAACATTTGAATAGAACAACATAATAACGACTCGTTTTTATTATGCTGGCTAAAAGCAAATATCCCAAAACCATAACCAGTGCAATGACTCAAGATCAAAGGTTCTTTGCGCGCGTACAAAAAATGCTGTTTGTTCATTGTTTTGTTTTCTATGACCATGAACAGTGAATACTGATTAAAAACTCGTCAAATCATTTAGAGGAACAAAAGACAGAATAAAAAACTCGTCCTAACAAGCCTTAATTTATCTGGTTAGCACTCCTTTTTCGCAAATGTTTTGCACTCAGGTTTTGTCGCCGCTCTTTTCAATGAACGAAAATAATTCATGTTACTTCGAGTCAATGTCAAATAGATGGAAGGAAAAAAAGGGGGACACATATGTAGGAGTCTTACTGTAACATTCCACACTGAATCATACAACAAATTAAAGTTAAAGTTTCTCTTTCACTCGAAAGAAATTCCAAAATCTTACGCAATTTTTGCAGAGAGATAGAGACACTTTCGCTATTGCGCGATATCCTCCTAAGATACGCTACTAAACAGACACAAGGTCAAACAACACACATGTTTTGTGTGTGTCCTCATACTGTATCTCTGTGCCGCCCACATGAAGAAGCTGGATGATGGATGAATGAATTTCAATCACAACCACGCTCCTCATTACAAACAAATCAATTAGTGGTGAATTAATTTTTTACTCTTTTTTTTTTTTTTGGGTCACAGAAGAACACACTTTTGTGACAATGGGGAAAATCCTAATTGACATTTTTAGATTGATATCAAGTCGACAAGCTGGCGGTGATTAATTCCCGATTCAATTAGAATCGCTCTAGTTGACCTGAAATATGTATGTAGTCTCTCCCTCCACGCACTGGAGAGAGAGAGAAAATTTCCCAAAATGATTAACACAAATCTGTAATCCTTTCACTGAAACGGTACAGCTCTGAGTAACCAATTTCACAATGTAACGTAATTCAGTGAGATTTGTTCGAGTAGGTGGGTGGAGGACCATCAGTTGGGCGGATAATTTCCAAAAACTACACACAAAGACGTGAAGAAAGAACTCTTTGAAGCTATGAAGCGGAAGGTGTTGATACAGCAGTTTCACTTTTTTTTTTCTCTTGGGTTCCCCCTTAGGTACGCATTTCGTGCTGATGGATGTATTGTATTTGTGTACTTCATGTGGAAAGGTAAACAAAATTTATTGTCATGTGGCTATCGAAGTTGTTGTTAAGTGGGCGCGTGCTATTGGATGGTTCTCCTTAGATTCAAAGAATAGAATGGTATGACGCTGACGCCCTTTTTTTTTTTTTGTTGAAATACAATATATTGAAAGGACATATTGCAATGTCCTCCTTCTTTTGTTGCAATCTGAGTAAATCAACGGAGATAGGGAAATAAATTTGCATTTGTTGCAACAAGTTGGCGAGATTTACTAGCCCATAATGGAGGACTTAACAGAGGCTGGCTGTTGTCGTGGGTTGAGGACAGGGATTTGTACTTTTGTCTATGAATACGGGGAGTGATTTGATTGCATAGTTCGACTGAATAAATTTGCATCGTTGCACAATTTTGAGGAGTTATTGGTACGCTTAGCAAGTCATTGTGGAAATATTGTTCCTTCATCTCGGGTCGGGAATCCAAGTGACAAAGTAATGCAAGTACCTTTAGCACATTTGCAATACTTAGTATAGATTTATTAAGAAGGAGTGCAAGCCCTTTAATGTACTCAAAATGTAGTAATGAACATAAAGCAAGTTATGTGGGTGACTTCGAAGACCGATGCTTAAGCAGAAATTGTTGGGCAAAGAAAAGGATCCGATTGCATCCATCTCTTTGGTACTAAGACTCAAGCGGCACAGATATGTTCTTGCAAGGATGGCCACCGGCAGGTAAGGCTTTTCTTTTCTTTTATGAGGCTTCTTAGCCCTCCTTAGAGCATCAGTTCTTGACAACTCTTCTCTACCATAACTCAGTACTTAAGCTGAATGCATTAAAGTTAGAATCAAACTCAGACTGCTTTGCTAATTCGGTTGTGTCATCGATTGAAACAGTGCTCTTAAGATATTGGAATTCCTCAATTGTTGATGTGATTATACTTACAACGTGCGCAGAGAATTCTATTACAAATTTACAGCAGCATGGTGAATGAACTGACGCATGCGTCTGAATATGACACAATGCGCTTCCGATTTTATTCTATTACTTATCGAACTTTGAAAAAAAATTATCAGCTGTTAAGTTGCCACAGAATGTAGTCCCACTAGCATCTATTACAAATCTGTCGTTATTTTAAATGACAACGAAAACCGAAGACACGACCCAAATTAAATTTTTTCCTTAAGTTCAATTTACAGCTCAGCTATCTGCGAATACGAACGAGCGAATATTCGCAAATTTTGACATTTCATTCACAGCTACTTTTTTACTTAGTCGCAGCAATCTACGAATCTCACTTGTCATTTACGAATGAAAAAGAAATTGTGAGGTTAAACTCTCGCGAATGTTTTCGGCCTTTGACAGTTCGCAAAACGAATTACAATTCTACTTTTTTTATAAATCGTAGAAAAATTAAGCTCTATTACTCTAGTAATATTCTGAATTGTCTGCCTTTAATCGTGCAAATTTGGTTCCTTCGCAGTTCGCTGTGAGTAGACCTTTATTTGTAAAGTACACTCACCTGATGCTGTACCCTCAGAGGGTTGAACTCTGTTATTGCCTTTGCAGCAAGAGCGTAAAAGTGCTAAACCACTCAAATATGACAATCGAAATATAAACAATTTACCTCTTTTGAAATGTGTATCACTTTACACATTGAGGTATGAAATCACTGCTAATTATAATCACATAACACCCCCAACAATGCATCGACCTGGCAGCAAGTGCAAAATCTCAATTCATCACCGAAACGTAACAATATGCACAAAAGTCGTTAACCCATATATTTGCCAGAACATTAAACTTTACCGGTCAATCATCAAACAGTGTACAGAGCAAACAAACAGTCAGAGTCATTATAAACAACGCTGATGATGACGAGAAGGAGATTCCGAAAAAAAAAAGAATTTAATTACCCAAAAGTGTACACCTCATTGCTACGCTCTGACTACAAGAAGACATTTCTGTTCGTGTTCTGTGCAATTCTCGCCTTCATGCAACAGATCCAAAAATACTTCCGGTGGGTCCCCTTCCCTCCAACCACCCACTCGACCACCACCGTTTCACAACTGATTCATTGTTCGACAAAGAAGAGAAAGCATGAGTCGCAGCACTCTCTTCCTGAAACCTGAACAAGTTTTCGTAATTAACCTCTTTACCAACCCCAGAGAAACACCGTTGCCGACGCACACCAATCCAAATGTCCTTTCGAGCAGCACTTGCACTTGCCAAATATGGGCTGAGTCCCGCGCATTTAAAACAATTTATTTGCAATCTGTCTTCTGATTGAGTTTCGATAAATTTTCTAAATTTATCTGAAAATAATGTTACACACACTGCAGGTGATAAACGTGAGTACAACCCAAAATGGTGAGCTCGACACTTAACGCAAATAACAGTAAGTTTTTATTGGTTTTAATTTATTTATATTTTTAATGACTAAGCCATCTGCTGAGAAAGAGGTTGCGATGAAAATGCAAATTAGCCTCCTTCAGGTGACATTTATCATTTCAATAACCGTTGTTCTCGCCGTTGTTTGACGCATATACTCTTTTTTATTGTCTGATTGAGTGGGAGGACAGCATTTTCAAGGAAGAGGAAAAGTTTTCATTTTTCCATGAAATGTCATTGGGGATTCTACCAATTTTGGGTTCAATGAACAGAGTACACTCATCAGAAACTGTCTGAAAGGATACGAGACATGTCGTCGTCGTCAGCCATGCACGATTGGCTAAGCTAAATGCAATGCAACATGTTGCATGAACCAGATGAAATTGCTGTGAAATGAAATAAAAAACCATGCCACGAATGAAGGTGAAAGGCATTGATAGAAAGTAATCGTGTTTCCTTCCCATTTTTGTTTTACTCGGCTCCTGCTTCTCTGGTTTATGATACAATTTGGTGCAACCCATTGCAGCTGCAGCGCGCCGTGTCGATGTGTGGTGCAGATGTGTAAAAGTATAATAATTTCCGCTCCAACGATAATCTGAACGGAAGGACTGTCAGTGGTAATCTTAATTAAGAAGAGATTGACTGATCTAGGTGGAGAAGGGAATCATTTATTGACTCTAAAATCAATTGGGAGTGTGTGCCTGGTTAGAAGGTGGGATCAGATGGACCATTATTACGTGTCGTCTTAGATTTAGTGAACAACGTTTTAGTTTTCACCTCTTGGATGAACGAGTCATGACCAAGTGGTGAGTGAAGTAAATCATCCATTTTGATAGTAGACCAGTCACAGAAGAACTCAATGGAGCTTCGGTCTTCTTCACCGTGTCGAACCTGGGGCTGAGATTCGTCCATTCCTTCGATGTGGCCGCGCAAATGTAGTTTCGGCTTTATGGTTCACTTGGGTTATTCTTCGTCGGATCTCTACTAAGCTGTCATTTGTAGGATTTACATTTTTTCCGAAGTAGGTGCATAATACGCGACACATCTGGACATCGCCTGGGCCTGGTCCTGGAGACTGGGAATGTTCTCATAAGTGGCGTTAAAGTTGATGAAAAGGTGCTGGGTTTCGACTTGAAATTTGTTGGCCTTTTCCAGGATTTGTCTGAGTTTGGAAATTTTTCGATCGGCCGGGCCGAAAGCCACACTAATGCGTGCCGATTAGTGTGTAGCAAAAGGGTTTAAGATGTTCATATCCTATTATATGCGACATTTAACAGGGATATGCCTTGGCAATTCTTACAACACATAGGGTCGCCTCTTCGATATTCTTGAGCTGGGAAACTGCGTGGCTCCTTTCATTTTTACCCAGGATTCTCTTCAATTTCCTTCTTCTCTCGCTGATCTAGTTTTGTGTTTCTTGGTTGCACATTGTGTCACACTCCTCCGCTTAAACTTATCATCATGGTGATTGGTAGCCAAATGTAGTCACGGCCACCTCCTTGATGATTTTGCTGTCTTCGTTCGTCTTCTTGGTAAGGTGCGCTTTGTAGGTCCTGGCTCCCTCTATCGTGCTAAGGCATCCAACGTTAACCTTCTTCTCGTTAGACAGTCTGAACTGTTGTTGCTGTTGCAACAAGGCAGTGGTTAAAGTCGACGTGTGCCCCTCGAAAGGGGTGTACATCCAAGATGTAGGACTTGTTAGAGATACTCTTTAGCAGAAAATCGTCAAAATGTTTCTTGGACGACAACATTGCAATCAAGCCTGTTTGATTTACTTAGTAAATACTGTGTTGTTCGCCTCATATGGACTTTCTGCCCAAGCACAGTACATACGAGTATGTGACTCACATCGTAGCTCCAGGAGAACTAATTCTAAATATTATTCTCCATAACGATGCACATAGAATCTTCCTAGAAACGATGTTTTTACGACACTCCTTAATGTGTTTTTGGGAATTGCCACCTTTTTATAGCTGAACAGAGTTAAGTCTTCCTACATATGATTCATGCAATAAAAGAAGAAGACAGTTATTAAAATGCACTTGCGCAATTAACAATCTTGTCCGCTTGAAAGAATAAAGTTTCATTACCTTGTGTCAGGCTCCTAATATTTGTAAAATGCCAACCCACCCTTTAGCCCTAAAACCAGACAAAACTATAAAACTTGTGTTTGTGCCCACTTCAAACTCACTTTGTACAATTTGTAGCACAACTTCATCATTATTCACACGTAGCTCACAGGCCAAACTCCTGATTTGCATTCGATTAGGTACAACAAGATTTTCCTTTCATTTTTATGGCGCACTCATTTTAAAAACAGATCCACAGCATGAAAAAACAACCGAGGAGATCCTTTTTTATTGAGCACTGGAGCACCCCCAAAACCTGATCTGTAAAACACTGTGCCGGTTCAACCCATAAATGGCACACAAAAGGTAGTACATACTAGCTGGTATTGTGGTGGTATTGTGCCTTTGGTGTCTATTCGATGACTTCCTTCTTTAAATGGAAAACAGGTTATCCATCGTCGTCTTTCTCCACCTTAGGCCAAGTCTCTATAAATGAAACGGCAATAAACTTCAAAGCGAAAAGATCACTGGTCTCTTCCTCCTTATTGCACATCATCGCCTAGCAGAGCAGTCTCTGGAGAGCTACTCTCCAAATTAATTCGATTAGTAGTTGGAAATTGCACAGAAAAATGTAACCGCGACAACGACAACAATCAACGATCACTATGACGACGACGACAAGCGATCGTAACGAATTAATTTATCGTAGAATGTCGCTGCTGTTGATGTTATGGCGATCGCTTTGGCACGATCGTTTAATCTAAATAACGTAATGTATTCCAGTTTTAGCCCCGGTAGTTGTACATAGATCATCTATGGGTTGCTGGCTGTAATTCTAAACCACCTCCGCACGCAATCCTTTTGATGTGTCGGATTCTGGTTTACAATCGATCCGACACGATATTGGGGGGCGAAAGAGAGCGGCGCGGCGGCAGTCTATATTACAATAATCGATCGTTTAAACAACAATTTATTCGATTCAGTGGTACTGGTGGTTCGCCAGTTGTTTGTACTTCTCCCGTCCATTAGTTGTAATGGCTTTGCAATTTGAATATCGGATTACAGACAGTTGTAGACATTTATTGTCCATAGTTATTTCTCGTCACTTTTGTTAATCTGTATCAGCTGTTAAATCTAATATGTTATGTGTCATTTGCCAGTTTCATGTCTCGAGCAATGGGATTGGCAGCAATCGTAAGTTGTTTTGATGGTAATTATTCTCTGTTACAAGCTACCAGTTCAGTTCTAGATGATTTGCATACAAAGTCTCTACTTTTATGCTAAATCTTCATAAAATATCATTACTTTGTAAAAAAACAAACTCTGAAACGAAACAAAACAACGGGTCGAGGCTATTTATTAGAACTGCTCCGATAGATCTAAGACTAATCCCTGCAACGAGATTTAAATTACTCAGATTCATTTCATTTGTACCGATTCTACCTATTTCGTGCCTGTGATCATGCAATCATGCTATGTCGTCCGCAAGGCCTTTGACTTTTTTTTTTGATGACATTGACAGACTAAGCACTTCGTCATACATGTTATTGCCTAACAGGGGCTCTAGGACTGATCCTTGTGGTACTCCTGATGACACTAGTTGTCTTTATTTAATTGAATGGAGACAAATGACAATTCTCTGGCTTGCTGACGGATTTTAAAGATGCTCACAGAAATTGTATTTCTTTAAGTAAATACGTCATCACAAACATTACCTTCAGGAGCCTAAAACCGTAACATCAACGCCATCTACCGCACTTTCTAATATCTCGAATACTTCATTTATCGTTGAGTCTCTCTTTTCTGAAGCCTGGGACTGGAACTGTGTTTTCATTGAGCAGTAACTCGTGGCGTGTTGACGACTGAATGCTAAAATTGCACAAATGCTTCCTATTTTAGTTCGGACAGCAACCATTAAGCCTATAAAGCCTCTTCTTCCCGCATTATATGTAGCGCTGTAACTTGTGGTGCGTCAAAGACTGAGTGCTAAAATTGCACAAATACTTCCCATTTCAGTTCGGACAGCAACCATTCAATCTATAAAACCTCTTCTTTCAACATTATCTGTTCCGCTGTTAGCAGCATTTAATGTCGATATTTGATTTAGGCCCTAAATATAACTCCCAATCCTTCCTTTTTATTATAGTCTTTTAAAAATGCAACCTCTTATGACAAATTACGTACCACTCGTGAGTTTAAAGTTCTCTTCGGTAGGAGTGTATATAAACAAAGTATCAAACCACAACCGCGACTGATGGATGATGACCCCGATTTCGTAGAATTTTGGAAGACATCTCATTCAAGTGCTCCTCCACCGACAACAAAGGCTGACAAAGAGTCGCACTTAAAACTTCATTTATTTTGTATCATCTATCGTGGAAATTACTTTTTTTTGGTGAGGAGTTAATTTTCCTTTTGATGTGGCGTGTCTTAAGAGTGACTGTTTGTCTGTCTGTCTCTGGGAAACAGCTTAGGGGCAGTTCTCTGTTAAAAGTCTCGTTAAATTTCTTATTAAACGGTTATCCGTTATTAGCTACTGAACTTGGTCTTATTATTGTCTTATTGTTGACTGTCTTTGTTTGGTAGAACCTCAAAGAAACCAATTGTTGTGAGATAAATGCCCCCGGGGGCACAAAAAACCAACAACAAAAAAGTAGGCAGGCGAGCGAATTCATTGTTGGAGGTGATGTTGTAATATTTGTGTTAGCCAATTCGGTATGCCGTTTGAGAGGCTCATTAAATTGTTTGAAGTGCGGATTTTTTTTTCCTCTTTCATTTATTTGTGTGGATTATTTAGATGCTGTTACGGAAGAGAGGTTAATTTGATTAGGTGTGATTAGCAAATCATACAAACCTTTGCATTGTGAGATTATGTCAGAAGGAAAGCTAAGTTTGGATTCGAAAATTTATTGGGATCAATAAAGGTTTATGGTGAGGGGTTTGATTTTTATTGGATTTGGAAGAATTTGTGTCAAATGGCAGGTAAAGTGTTTGGTTATAAAATGTCTTAAGCTCTTCAATATTTGGAACATCATTTTACACGCAACCTTGTTTGACCATGAGGTTCTGATAATTTTCATAAAAAGTTTAATTTTCAAGTACAAATTTGGGAAGCTCATGCCCAACTTGGGCACCATTTTACATCCTGCGTAGGAGTCTTTCCTGGGAAGCGGGAACGATGGAGCATTGCCCAGTTTTTGCTAAAGAGTGACCAGATAAGAAGGATAAGAAAAAAAACTTATGTAAAACAACAACGGTGTGAGATATAAAATTGATTCTGGCTTTGTTTTGAGTGTAATAGCACATCATTCAAATGGCAGCCTCTTTGCTGGCAGTGCTCCCAGCGGTCGGTCCAATTTTAGATGACTCGGTCCAATACGTACGACGTTATTCCAGTAGTAGCGTCTCGAATTTTGAACTCGAGCTCGTCCTAAATGGTTGGCTTGTTAGCGTAGCCCCAGAGAAATAATCGAGTCGCATGATTACGGTGGCCAATTTATGAACGCCATGATATGACCCAGTCGCCAAATTTCTCCTTCACAACTTCGTTGCGTTGCGTCGCTGGTATGGCGTGCAATGTATGTCATACATGTTATTGCCTAGCTGGGACCTTAAGACTGATTCTTGTGGTACTCCTACCGACAATACTATTTCTCTATTCTTTAGAGTAAGATATTTACAATTAATAAAATGGCTTCCAGTACATCAAAACAGAAATCACACATCGTAGTATTTGCACCGAGCCATTCCTATTAGTATAAAGTGCAATATTTGAACACCCTACTGTAGAAGTCCTCAAGTAATTCATCAAAGCGGAGAACTACGCGCGCAAATTGTAAACTATCGTCACAGCGTAACATGTGACACATATCATTTAATTGACAGCCATCTACCCAATCCCAGACACATGTGACCCCACCCTCAGAGGGTAAAAACCAGAAAAAAAAAACATTAAAACCACTGACACTGACAGACGACTACGACAAACCACTGAATGACCACACAACTGACAGGCAGTTGAAACCAGGGTACAGTAGAATCACAAAATGCAGGGGCTCGCGAGGCCTGCTGCACACACACATGACGAGAGTCAGTCTATCCACATCCTAAAGTATACAATCAACAAATCTCCGGATAAAACAATTGACTCCAACCAGGGCCAATTGAAATTTTTTAAAATGTACTTTTGATTAACATGAGAAAGTATGTGCGGAGATACTAAATTACACTCTCTCGTCTGGACTCTTATACACACGTATATATACTTTGTGTTTTGAGTAGACACTTTATTGCAATTTATCTGTTTTGCGAAACTGACACTATCACGCGGCACATCTGTTCTAGATTCGCCAGCAAAGCTCTATTTCGTCTTCCGCAATTTTCTGTTTAAAAGAGGGAAAAAATCTTAATTAAATAGAATGCCATAATCAGCTGATAGAACAGTTGTTACTTACTTAAATATGACACAAGTAGATTAGTTTTATCAGTTTTGGTTTTCGGTCTCTGGGTTCAATTGTCCATTCATTAATTTACTTAACATAGTTAAGCCTCAGAGACTTAGGAGAAGTCTTATCAATGATTTCTTATGTTTGACGGCCTTACCTAATAATTGAAAGGGGTAACATTGAAATGGGCATTATTCTAATTAATTGACAATAAAATTTTAAGACGCACAAGCGCTACCATTCTGTCAATATTTTGATTGAATAGTTTTCTATGGCGTTTCTATTTTTCATTATCATGGCAAAGAAATGTTTTTATTATCAATTCTAAGAGTGACATGGTCACTAAAGCAATGGATGAAAGTTTAATTTTGTCAAAATAACGTAAGATCACTCCCATACAACAAGATGGCGCTGCCGGAAAATAAGTTTAATTTCCCTTTTGCTGCGCTCCGTCCTTCATTGTCTAAGCTCCAGTTTGATGATCAGTGTAACCTTTTAAAGCAAGACAAGTTTTAAAAACAAACGTCTTGTAATTACGAGAACTTAGTGGCCTTACCTTAACGGTGACAACAAACCATTTGTTTTTTAACACTTCACTTACAACAAGATGGCGCTGAAGGGGATGAAGTTCAATTTACATTTGTGTTCACAGCTACACATCTGACAAACCTTTGACAGACGTCAAACCTTCTCTGCCTTTTAGTTATGCTAAAAATTAAAATATAACAAGATTGCCCTGCTGGCAAACAATTGAATCCTCAAATTTGAGATGCATTCAATGCAAGAAACTTTAGCTGTTGCTATGACTTTAAACGTTAGAAACTTCCAAGCCAATTCATACGTTCGGTAAAAAAAAACTGTTATCTAAACCTTACTCCACCTATGACATCATTCGAACAACTTTGTGATTAACGTCCCAAGATCGTCAATACATTTCTTGTCCATACCATACATTCGTTTAATCTTCTTTGGAATCTAGAACGACTAGGATATGGGATTTTTTTTGCGTGGGGCTTATATTTAGTAAAACTTTACCAGTCAACCAAGATGAATGGTAAACCATCTAACAACAGCCATAAGCTACTCTTTCAAATGACGTAAGAGCCAAAGAACAGCATAGATCGCACAAGACAAAGAGATAGATTCCAATTATAAAGTAATTAAGTCCTCCAACCTGGACCCCCC
Organism: Chalcosyrphus nemorum; assembly: GCA_949716465.1. Lineage (NCBI taxonomy): Eukaryota > Metazoa > Arthropoda > Insecta > Diptera > Syrphidae > Chalcosyrphus > Chalcosyrphus nemorum. The sequence continues at coordinate 8,053,039 of OX454333.1, forward strand.
GTCATCGACCGGCTTGTCTCAGTAAATCCTTTTGCACAGCTCCATCTGTTCGTTTATCTATGCTTCTGCCGGACAAATAAATAAATTATTCATTCAAATGGAATTAATTGCGATCTTTGTTCTTCATCGCCAATTTGGCTAGGTTTTATTAAAACACCCATCTATCAATCAATAAAAACCCACTGCTAATTAAATTACGACTAACCATTAAGAGAAAAAGCCACCACCCGCTGAAGTATAATCTTGATCCATTTCATTTCTTAGAATAATACACAAATCTGAGGAATCTGCAATGTCCCAATGGGTTTATGTGTTTTAAAATAGCCCCTTCTCTCAATTTTAGACTTTAAATATAGAGCAACTGATACAGGTCAAAGGTTACGCACGAGACGTTGTCTAATAGATACAAGTATCACTTTCTTTTTACACTTTTTAAATGTATCTATCTCTTGTGCTATTCGGCATAATTGAGTCATTTATTAACGCAATAAATTTTCCTCTTGAACTTTGTGCACCCGTCGTAACTATACTCTACTCTGGGACTCAGGGAGGAGTGATGAATGTCAGAGAAAGGAACAGCGACAGTCTGAGAAAGACACATTTTTTGCATTTCTCATTGTCGTGATGCCTTCATTTGGTGCTGGAGATTATACGAGAGTACAGCGATTCTTTTTGTGAATTTAATTTTATTTGAAATTATTTGGATTCCTCTGGCATTAACAGAAGCTTGGGAATTCTCATAAACATTTGGACAGCTATGCTGTTTGATGTCTATTTGCGGTGATGATTAATTAAATTTCAATGTTGATCACAAGGAGCATTTGAAGGCATGGAATTATGCTATGGCTGTGTTCAGGAGGGGTGATGCTTATTAGTTGAAATATTCAAATTGGGTGTGTTGGGCTGCTGGAAGCTGATGGTGTTAATGAGAAATTTAAAGTGCTTGATATGTATGTATTTTGATAGTTTTTAAATAGTAAGTTGGCTGGACAAATGAGCTTCGTTGGAATCCTGGTTACAATCGAAAGCCTTTTTAGTGGTATTCCACTTTCTTACTGATTGCAATGAAGTGTACTACGAAATGTAATATATCAGGGTTTGTGGTATTCACTATAATATGGTATCAATACCAGCACCTACCTACCTTTCTACCTTTCAACCAAAAAGTAGTGCCCTTGTGCCCATGGTCGATAGAATTGCCGCAAGAAACCTGTAAAGGTCCATTCACAAGCTTATCGACCTGTGAATACGAACGGGCGAAGATTCGAAATTTTTGACATTTCATTCACAGCTACTTTCCTATCTAGTCGCAGCAATTAGCGAATTTCACTTGTCATTAACCAGAGACAAAGAGAATTGTGAGGTTTAACTCTGTCTTTCTGTTTTGGTTGCGCAAATGTAGTTTGCATTCGACTGTCGACTTCAACTGTCATTTGTCCCTTGAATGTGCTAAAAATGGTTTGTTTGCAGTTCTCTCATTCGCCGGTCGTTAAGAACTAAATGGATTGAAAAACATACTTATGTCCTGTAACCCCCAGGGTTTCTACGACGCCTACATTGTGTGCGGTTTTTGGAAACCAACTTTTTTCCCAGTTGCCGTACTTCCTTCTCAACTGTTCTGCGCCAAACGCGTGTTTTGCCATCCTGCGTAAGTCGGTTCCATTGCATCGAAATGCTTTCGTAAAGTGTGACCAATCGACTGCCACTTTCATCGTCGTATGGTTGTGCCTATAGATTCACGGCCCGTTCTCTGATAAAGTTTTTGCCGAGTTAATTTTCATTTAAAGGTCCATTATTCTGTGAGACAGTAGGCATTCATCATTGGCGTAGTCAAGGTGTTTGAGTTCATATGTCCATCGAATTCCTCCCATTCCTGTTGATACGACCGCATTCAGCACATCGCTAATCACTAATAGAAACAGTATTGGTGAAAGTAAGCAGTCTTGTCGAACCCCACTTTAGACTTCGAATTCCTCAGACAGCCTTGTCGTGACATGTGGACCCATCGTATGTAGCCTTGATAATTTCTATTATATTATCAGAAATGCCTCTCAAATAAATTCCCGATTGACACTATCAAACGCGTTTTCAAAATCGATGAAAATCAGGTGAAGTGGTGATCGATGCTCGATGATGATCCGTAAGGTGTTGAAGTGGTCGACACAGAAAGATCCAGAGCGGATCTTCTATTACCTAAGTAGATCATTAAATTCTAAAAGAAGTCCTAAGCCGCAACAAGTCAATTACTTTCAGTTGAAGTCGCATTACATTTGGTTCTCTTTGAAGTATATTTGAAAAATTTAGCGGTTTGCATCTTAACTCCAAATTGCATCTTAAATTGCCTTTTTATGCCATTATTATGTACACAACTTAAATGTAAACTTGGTACCCCACACGCCTGTGTTGTCGTATAAAACATAAAATCTTTTTTTCATGATAAGCTTTCCCCTCATAAAAGTCCTGTCACCTTCGAATGTAATTTCGTGCTGCCACTTTACGTTGACGGCTGGAGCCCACCCACGTTACCAACGCATCACACTGTTTCGCAATAATTTATGCATTTTCTTTTTCGAGCTTGTAATCTCCTGTCTCCTGGTTTTTTTGTACCATAAACTCAAGACTTGTGCCAGTTAATGCAATTAAATTCGTTGAGCGATGAAGAAGGAGTACTTATTTATTTTTTTCTTCAATAAAATTAAAATCCCTCATATGTACAATTGAAATGCCGCCTATCATTGCATAATACGCAGAAAAGCGCTGACATGTGGATTTTATTTTTTGTTAATTAAAAGATACTACACTCGGCACATCAGAGTAAAAAGCAAAAAACAGGGTGAATATGCCAATAAGCTTTTGTTGTACATCCATCAAAATAGCAGACACATTGTGTTAAATTGCACAGATGACATACACCGCGCTTAATTAAATTTTAGTTCGCAAAAATTGTTGATTTACATTATTAACACCAAATACAGAGAGACTGAGACAAGACCCAAAGGACAACACATGTCTGCTGAGCTTGTTGTGACTAGGTCACACGTGTGGTCCGAGGTTTAGTAAACATAAAACAACAGCCTTCGAGAAGAAAGAATTCTATTTTCATGTATCTGACAATTGGGTGACTTCCGCTTATATACAAACTTTACATCCGATCGTCCTTGTGCTCGAAACACATTGATTTACTGTTTACAATCGTATTGTTTTGATTTACTATTCACAAACACGCTCGGTTTTTCAATTAAATTGTAACTGCTAAAGTGCTGCCGCGTAAATAAATTAATGGATCTGAATATTAAGCTATCCAATAAGATTGTGTAAAATTGTTAACTTAATTCCGTTCGGGTTTTTACCTTTGCGCGTGAAATTGAAATGTTCGGACATGAGACTAAGATACAAATCTAATCAGTCACGTTTTGAGTTTGGCCTGTGAGAAGCATAACGTGAGGTCAGACTAGCGCTAATAGTTCCCATAGCTAAACATTAATTGGTTTTATTCTGAATCCTCTCTTGTTATCTTCTTTGGCACTTAGTTCCTGTGGACACTTTTTTGTAGCACGAAGACTGATGTTACGGTTTGAGAATAAGAATCTAACTTGGCGTCTTATTTTATTTTTTTTTTTTTATGCGCTGGAGGTGATGGACTCTTTATGGATACTCGCAGCCCGTGCTACGAAGTTATGCCCGACTCCATGCTTTAGCATGTTTACGTGCTAAACTACTGACCCCCATACCTGTCCTTTTGCCCTCTAGGGTACCGCCGATCAAGGCATTCCTTCGTAGAGGCAGGTTATGATGTCCGGTCTTCTTCGTTATGTTGCAGGGCTTTGTTATTATTCGGCTCTTGGTATTTATTTTCCCGCCGTACATTGATCCTGCTAATGCTTGCAATGATGATTTCAGCGGTTTCCCAAGCTTCTTTTCTTAAAAGCATGAACCCTATTAGGTACCTTGGCGTTACCGCATTCCCAATCTCTCTTTCTTGAGTGTTTCTCGCAGGACGTGTTCGGCGGTTTGGACTTTATCTTCACAGTAACGACACATAAGCTCATCTGCGATATTGTATTTGTAAAGGTATTCCCGAAAGCTTCCATGTCCTGTTAAGAATTGAGTGAGGTAGAAGTTTCTCTCACAGTGTTCTCTTGTGGTCCACTCTACGATATTTGTGCAGCAGTTTTTAAGGTTTTGTAGGTCCACCGGCCGTTTTCTGACGTGCTCCATCGTCCTTGTCCTTCTATTATTGCAGTCCCTCTGATGGTACTTCTTTCCTCGTTGTCGCTATTCTGCATGCATGTTGCTATTCTGACCTCTCGATAAGCGTTCGCGCTGCTATTACATAATTGCATCCCCCGTTACTGTGCTGTATGCGGAGCGTATTCTGAGAGATGCTCTTCTGTGTACCGAATTTATACATGAGGATTGACTAGTTAACTAATAGGCTTCTTATAGGCTGCTTTGATCCTCCAATATTAGCCATTAGCCTCTCTAATGTTGAGCCTATGATCAAGCAATACTCCTGGGTACTTTATGTAAGGTTTTGACTCGATAGTGTGGTCGCCTACCTCTATTGTCAGACGCTCAACTTTCTTGCGGCTGCTTACGGCCTCATTTCTGCCAATTCCAGGCCTAATGAACGAAGCCACTTTTTCACGCCCAACACTGATCCCTGTGGTACTCCTCCTGTAATTGTATGTTTTTGGCCCTTCTTCCGTGTCATAATGGAGGGTCCTATCATCAACTTACTTGTGCAGCATCAGTTAGTACTATTCCAACACATACACAGAAAAATACTATGAATTATAAATGAAAAAAAAATGCAAATGTATGTGACAGTCCAGACAGCAACCATGCAGAAGTTTGTACTCAAACCTTTAATACACTACACCCTCCCATAATCACATTTTCGATTGCATTTTCAAGCTCAGTTATAGTAGAAACCAGCACTTCTACCTAAGTGAAATTTTGTTCATGTCATTTTGCACTACAATGTATAAAGAAAAATCTCATATTCATATCAGGAAGTCAACTTAATAAAGCCTAACGAATGTGCTTAATAGACTCGTGGCTGTCCTCTGAATATTCTGCGAAATACACTCTCCAACCCGAAGTTGTGCAATTGTATTTGCCCAGTACATTTGTGTTATTATGCACGTCACTCCGGACAGACATATCAATTAAAATGAAATAAAAATAAGCATCACATCGTACATCATGAGTGATTTTTCTTCTCTTTTTTTTTTGTTTTTGCGACAAATTTTACACTTTTTGTGCTACATAAAGATTATAAGCCAAGACAATCCCTCTGGAATACAAAAATAATTTAATTAGCTACTGAAGCCATGTTTAGAATATTTAAATAGTAGTTTAAAGGGTTTTGTATCTTTCCCCGCAACTGTAGTATTTGAGTAGTATTATCGAGTATTTTTTGTTTGCATTTAGTTAAACATTTTTCTTCTTCTTCCTCAGAACACAATTGAAGCAACTTAAAGCAAGTTCCATGTGAGTACCAATTTTTTTTTTAAATCATAAATCAAATAATTTTTTTCTAACAGACCCTTATCGTGAACATAAAAAAGATTAGAATCCGCAAAATAAGTTTCTTATATAAAAATCATTTGCAAAAAAAAAGAAAAAAAAAATTTGCCAACAAGATAAGACGGTATTTTTAGTTGCAATGATTAAATTGATTTATAACGGCTTTAGGTTGAGAATTATCAGACGCATTACCTAACAATGCACATTAGAGGTGACGAAATAAATATTTGGACAGCAATTATGTTCGAAATGATTCTTTATGCGTTGTCGAGAGAACGTTCGTCATGATTCATTGAGAAGAATTTGAAAAGAATGCTTCCGGGAAGTGACTGCTAGAAAGAGGTATAAAGTGGCGCCAATTAACAACTGTGATAACTCCATTTGTTGAAAGTCAGTTTATAAAAGTAATTTTCAGATAATTTTGGGCTTTACTACCTTTACTAATAGACCCATTGATCGATAGTAATTTTCGAAAATTCTGAATCAGAATCTCGTGTTAAATGTTGTTTTAAATAATTAGTGACGACTCTTCGAATGTTTGCAATCAGTTCAAGGCGAATTGAAACCACAAACATTTTGTACAATATTTAGTTTAGTTTTAACAAGGTTTGCGTAAAAGTTCACAGGACGCATTATTTCATAAACTCTTGTATCCTCTTGTGGGTCCTAGGGCCTCTATAACGCCTACGCGCCATCATGTGCGGTTTATGGAAATGTGCTTCAGCTCTGCCTAACTTTTTCCCAGTTGCCGTGCTTCCTTGTCAACTTGTCAACGCCGCGTATCCTCCCATCCTGGGTAAGCGGGTTCCATTGGTTAGCTTTGGACTGGTCACCCTTTGGGAGAGGGTTATTGAGGATTGAGCGATCAAGTTAGAAACGAATTGGAATCGGGTCATATGTATGACAGTTCTTCTCCTTTGCACAAAGTTAACTCGCCAATAAGTTAAGGCGCAACAATTATTGCATTTAGCGTGCCATAACTAATGTCATAACTGAAGGAAAATTCTGTTCGCGCGCTGTCAGAATGTAAGGGCATCAATCAAGGAAGGAATGCCATATGTCATATCGTCACATACGTCCTATCACACGCTATAGTCACCCTCCGCACACCATACGGAAAATGGGAATAAAACCGTTTTCTGTGTATCAAACAAAAAATGAACGAAAACTCGACGAAGATCAGGGCCAACCATAATCAACATAGGGAAGCATAAGCTAATGTCATTACTAAACGAAATGCTTCATTATGTTGGATCATAAGACTGTGTGTTTTCGTAGGTTTACATATGCGTGCATATGCAGCCAAATGTTAATTATGTTTCTCACTTTAGCCCTGTTTCAATCCGATCTGGGTTTATATGACTCTCAATGCGAATTGAACTCGATCCGCGCATATAAACGGGGTATATCGTTCGCGGGCTGGAATCACGGTTGTACTAGATTTCTTTTAGTGACGTTGCTATACATATAATTAAATATATGTAGTTTCAATTTCTGAAAAACGTGTCTAATGTGACCCAAAACTGAAAACAAAAACTGGCGTGTATTAACATGTATTTTGAAATTGGTCCTAGAACAGCTTGCAAGTTTTGAAGGCAGCCAGTAATGTTATAAAATGGAAAAGACAGAAACGCTTTCCACTTTTCGCCAACGTATTACACCATTTAATTGCCATCTCATACTGCGCAAGTTTGTTCAACAATTTGCAATAGTCAACAGTCAGAGAGAAAAGACAAAACTCAAACGAGTCTCATATTTAATCGGAAACCACTTAAGAAGCCAGCTTTTGAAAGATTTAATCAAAAGATAAACTCGTTAAGTCGCGAAGATAATTATTCAAAAAGATGTAGGTGCAAAGGGACAATGTTCGCGATTACATATTCCGATTAGAAAGTTCTTCGCCTTCATGCTCGTGTCACAGTTCAGATAAACTCTAAGCTGACAGGTGACTCAAAGCAAATAAAACGATTTTTTTGTCTGCATAAAGCTTAGCCGTTTTAAAATCCAATGGAATGTTTTGCGCCACCATCTCTAATTTGGGTTTGCCAAAAAGAGGTAGTGGTCGAAAAATTCCTCGCGGATATTCTGACACACATTCTCTTTTCATATTTAAACGAGCACCCGGCTCTTGCATAAACAATTTCATAATTCATAAATGAAAAGCCTCACACACTTACTCCCGTGCATTACGCAGAATAATTTTTATTATTCCTCACTCTACACTCTCGCCAGGGTTCATTTAACTAGCCCGCTCCAAACGAACCCGAAAAGTAAACAAACCAAACTTAACAAAGTTTTACCATAAAACAAAGATGTTAATATTTTTTTATTATTTATCATTTTCCCTTTTACATTACAAAAAATAAACCAAAACTACAAATACTAGCTGCGTTACAATGAGGAACAGAAAAATAAGTATCTTTTGGTCTGTTGTGTCTTTTTGGCACAAACGCCTACTAGACACTTTTGGGGTAATAAAATCCTTATACTCGTACATCCGGAATGCAACTGGGCTGATGTCATATTGCACTTTAGCGAATTAAATTAGAGAGACTGTCCGACTGCTGTGCTGTCTCTATTGTGTTGGCAATGTGAAATAAATTTCGCGAAATAGTTTTATATGGTAAAGGAGGAAATAAAATACTCTCCGAAAGGTCAGCGCATCACTGAATTATTAATAAAAGTGTTTTTAAGCGTCCGAAGGACTCCCATTAACTATAGAATTTATCTGCTACTCCCGAGTGCAACAGAACCACCAAAGATGCTTAGTATGGCAATGCATGTTTGCGTTTGAAGCCGAAATGCAAGTCAAGCATTACCCATAAAACAAGTAAAAAGACGCGCTTATTTGCCCCAAGTGTCTGTGTCTCGTGCGGTCACTCAATGTTGGGCAATGTGTGTTGTTTTTACGTGTGATTAACAATTTGTGTGTTTTTTAAATTTATTTTTAGCTGCACTCAAGGTTAGAGAGGTAAGAGTTGAACAAATTGACATTTTATACGGTTAAAGTCAATTCTTGCAATAAAAATTGTGTCCTCTGCTCATGTTTGCTATTGCATATGAGTGTTTCTTTTGTTTTCTCTCATTTCTTGGGTGACTTATGTTTTGTCACGTAGGTGAGATTTTTTTTTTTTTTTTATTTTAGGTGCGATGCATCATTTTGTTTGATAGGTAGACTAATGCTGGCGAGGTAAAATTAAGTGTTGACAAAACTGTGTACTTACTGAACAATTCGATGAGTAGAACTGTCACCGAATTTAAAAACAAACAGAGTGGAGGTGGGTCGTATTTAAAAGAAATGGATCATCCTTGTTATGCATTTGCTCAAATAGAGGGGTTTTAGGGCATACCCAAGGGGTAGAAATGATTTAAGAGGCTTTCTTTTCAAAATACATTGTACCCTTGGTTGTTTACCTAACGTTGAGATGTGTTGCCATGTGTCTTTAGGGATACTAGTTTGAATCCTAACCACACTAATGCAGAACATATTGGAAACTGGGTAAGAAGGTACCTACTTCATAACGTGTTAACGCACTTCCAAATATTCGGCCTATATCGTTCTACTTTCTTAAACCGTCTAGCCTATACCTCAGGGCTAAACACATATTTAGCCAATCGAATCAAGAAGGTCTACGTGGCGCTATATGCATGCAGGCGTGCCTTTGGAAAGATATGGGGACTTAAACTTTAAGTACACTGCTTTGGTAATAACCATCTTCACCTGTCCATCTTCAATTGCCTGATGAAAGAAACTTCAAAAGAAATATCACATTGAAAATGCGACAAAGATTCATCGGGCTGGCTGGTCCCGTGGTGACGGAATCGATGAGATCAACACCAACAGCCGCACTGGAAATAATATTGAATCTTCTTTCACTTGGTACGAACTGCAGCAGCTTGGTGGCTAGACTAAGAGCAGTTGGTCTTTGGACGGCCAAGCTATGGTCATGCCTATCCTGAACTGATGGAATTTATCTAGACAACCACATTCAAACTGTGAGCGGAGAATGTTCATCAGAATTTCGAAAGCGATATAGGTATGGTTTCTATCGAAAATGAACTCGCCATTGGTGTGCGAGTCTCGAAATACAAATCGATCTTTCAGGCTTTAATATAGTTGTAGTGTTTTTATAGCCTGAAGTTGCTGCAAATAAACAACCTGCGAATATGATTATTGAGATTGATTGATTGTTAGTACCTATGCGGACAGTCAATCAGTCATAGCATTGTAGTCAGCATCGCTGCGATCCAAGTCATTAGAATGTGCATCAAAAGACTGGCCGATATGTATTTCATTGGCCAATAAGGTGACCTTCTGTTGGATGCCACGCCATATAGAGATCCTCGGCAATAAGAGGGTAGATGAATTGACCAGGGAAGAGTCATATCTAAGCTCTTAGCGAGCCCTTCCTGGGGATCGTATACCACTTAGCAGAGGCAAAAGTTTATAACCGATTAGACACATGCGCTACAGCCAAATCGTTATGGCCTGTGTTTTAATTGAGCTGAGAGTCACAATTGTATGCACCATTATGTATATGAGTATATGAGTGTATGAGTGGGTCACTTTCCAGGAACTTTGCTAAGCACAAGAAGTGTCCATGACACTTTCTCCTCTGTAATAGATACTTTGTATCGAAAAAAGAAAAAAAACATTTCTCAAGTCTTTCCCCGTCTCGAAATCATGTCAAGAACATGACTCTGCCCGCCGGTTGTGTACCAACCTACTCTGTGTGTGGTTATATCAGTGCCCTCTGTTGTGCTTACCTTCAATACACACAGCTCAGTAGATAACTTGAACAAACTCAACAATTGGATATCGATACACGTACATAAAATAAAATCAACAAACAATCAAACCAACTTGTCCGACAATTAGTGCGAAATTAATAAAATCAATACAACAACAAGGGGCGACACAACACAAAACTTGGCATAAAAATTCAATCATCTGCATCAAAGACAAGAAGCCCCTTCGCGGCCCAATGTAGGTTAATCTTTTGGCGACACCACCGACCGCCAACCACTGTGCACTGCACATATGTTTTTTGTTTTTATTTTATCTTTCTTGCCTCGTTAGAGAGGGGATCGTCTTAGATAAACTCATAAACTCAGAGCAAAACAGCTGAGAGAACTAACACTAGTCTTAAAAACCCAGTAAAGAGTATCTAACACCGTTTTTTCCTACTGGTGATCAGTGATCGTTGTTAAGATCGTAAGTTTATTTCCAACTCTCTTCTCTAATATCGTAAGCGCTGAATACTGCTAAAGAACTGCTTAGTACAACCAAAAGAAAAGAAAGAAAAAAAAAAAAAAACAGAGCAAAGAAGAAACCAAAACAAAAGAAAAAGTAAAAAGAAAAAATGAAATACTCACCAAGCACTCGGGCCCACCATCGACTGTGCGCCCCTTTTTGGGGCTGGAAGTTTTCTGTCTGTTGGAATTGAATTCAGTCGATGCGATTACTTTAAAGCGGATGGAGGTACCCACTGCGAGTTAAAAATATATTTTTTTTTCGAATTCAATGAAGAAACAAGTGGAAATCAAGTGAATTTTCCTATTCGCGTTGTTTTTTTGAAAAACGAATTTAAAGAGAGAAAAAAGAAAAGTTTTTAAAAAAGAATTTCACGCGCAGAATCACGTCTACAAAATTTTGTAGTTAAATCGTACGTAGCTTATGATCGTTGATCGTTTCCGGTGTCTCAAAAGTTTTTGCGTTTATTTTCAAAAATCAAGAAATTTATACAAAAAGTTGTAATGATAGTGATAATGTAAATTGAAAAGTATGTGTAATTCAAATTCAGTGTGATCTTTAGTTGATCCCTGTTCCAATGATCGTTTTAGAAGTCCAATGTGTTGAAGTATCTGGTGATATTTATTTTTTTTTTATAGTCACACGTTATCACCACTGCATTAAGTTGTTATCTGTGACGATTATGTTATCAAGTAAATAGTTGAAATGTGACGAAAAAAAAATAAAAATATGACGTATCACGATCAGTGAACAGATGATCGTGATCAGAGTCTGTCTTACCTGTTTTGAGCATTTTTTTTTTTTATTTGTCTGTTTGCTCTCCCTCTCTGTTTCAACCAAAGAATCCAAACAAAGAAGGAAGGTGTTTGAGCAAAAAAAAAAAAACAAAGTTAAAAGACGTTACTAACACGAAAAAAACAAGAGTTAAAAAATCTGACCCACGTGAAGAGAATGAGTAATTTTTTTTGGTCGTCGGTCTATCTTGAATGGACAGAAGGAGACACAATTTCTTTTTTTACTCTTCAAAGCAACAATTGAATAAAAGTTAAAAGTTTTGTGCTAAGTTTTTTTTTTTTTTTGTTTAATGATAAAAGTACGTTTACTGAATATTATGCGAGAGAACGTTGTGTTTATTTTGTAACGTGTTTTTTGTTGGACATTTTTTTTATGTCAGAGCTACACATTGCAGATGCATGCTACTTACACTTGAATGTGATACGAGTTTTTGTTGTAGAAAGTATTAAGTCGCGTGTAAAGCGATTATATACAAAAGTAGAATAACAAGTGGTAGCAGAAAAAAAAAAAACTAAATAAATGAAAAACATAATCGTTCGCTTGAAAGGAAGAACGAGAGAGTTGTATTGGGTATTATTGATCTTGGCATAGGAAGGATGAATGAAAAGGAGGTTATATTTATTTTTATAAGGTCTTTTGTTGACAGAGTTTTGCTAAAAAAACAAAAAAAAAAAAAGAGTAGCCCCTTCTTGGAATTGTTGGATATACTTTTTATTCAGTGATCCTTTGATGAAGATCTACGGTGTAGGTAACTTTGTTGCTCATTGGCTATTCTTGGAAAAGATCAAATTTTTTTTGTATTCAAGTCATTCTTTAAGTCACTGCAGAGTTTTGGTTTCATATAACATTTTTAATTAGCTGATGTGTATAGAACTTTTTTTTATTACAGAGGTTAGGTTTTACTCAAAAATAATGTTACAAAAAGGAAGTTAGGAACTTGTTATTATTAGTTATCCCAACAATCTCGCGATCTAACTATCCCAGTCTGTGAATGATTAGATTTGTGTTTTTTTGAGTTATGTTCCCTAGTCAGCAGTGTACACTGAATGCACTCAGTACTTTACTTGTGGCTATAGCGAAATTGTATAAAGTATATTTTCAGGCGAGGGTAGTAGAAAGGTATGTAGTTGGAGCACTAAGCGAATTTTCAACAGTAGAAATGTTGAAATACTTTTGTGCAAAGCAAAGCCTTATTTTTAGGAATGAAACCAATCATTGTACTAGTTCTAGTATTAGCTTCCTGAAAGTCGAGATTAATTGGATTTTATAATAGTAGTCCTTGTCGTCTAAAACCTGATACCTTGGATTCAAGTATTAGCTTGAATCATTCGATTCGATCGATCGATAAAAAAGGATCGATCGGTAAAAAGTAGCCTCAACCACGAAGCCACGCCTAGGTTGTTGGCTGATTGCAAGCCATTGCCTTGTACAATAGATGAAATGGTGGTGAGTTCCAACTTGGAACTCTCTTTTTCGCTTCTGTAAAATTTCTATCTTTGTAGAGACTTCTCTATCCTGCTGAAATAAAAAGATGCTTAAATTTATATTAATACATAAATGTTTTGTTTAAATTTTAAATACAGTTTTGTTGTGTATTTTTAATTGGTAATAAGCTGAGAATGATAGTCTAAAATATGCATGCTTCATCCTTGAACATGCAAGGTTAAATAGTAAATTTTAAGCTTAAGGCTTGTAAAATAGTTTTAAGCATTTTATTCCCCTTTATTTTTTGTTCGAGCAACACTATGACTTTCTTTTGATTTCCAATCAAAATGGTATTTAAGAATCATGGAGCTTAGTCAATGAGTCCCAGTCCATGCTTTATAGACTTTTTTATAGCCAAGCTGACTTTTAAGACAATGGCGTCGGGCTTGAAGTCAGACTCTAAAAAAAATTCCATCACTTAACAACAGATTAGAAATAACATTCAAAAATTACCCATAAAGCAATGATGGTTACATGTGCCTTGCCACAAAAGTGCACATTTAAACTACATATAATTTTCGCAAACCACTGAATATAACATTTTATGAGTTCTGTCGGGTAATGCTTGTAAAATTTTTCAGTGAACAACTCCATGCTGTATAGTTTAATTTGTACACCTGGTAGCATGTAACTCGTGCAAATTTTAAACGCAAAGTAGTTTAAGTATGTCGCCATAGCTTCACCCATTAACTTGAACAGAAAGGAGCATTTGTTTGAAATTTATTTGGTAGTGTTTCGTTCTGTATTGACAATTGGGTAGGGTTCCCATTTTTTATGAAATACATGCTCACTGGAATCTTATTTTCTTCCATATCTCTTATGACAATCTTGACACTTTTATAGTTAACGTGTACTCTTTCTTAGATAGTTAACAAACTTTTCAATGTTGAGACGTAACATCTGATTACTGAACAAGATTGCCTGGGTAATTAAACAGGCTCATTAGGCAACCTTACATCACTTCCAAAGTATGTAAAGTCTGAACACCGAAAGGCATCTTTTCGTAGTTACGTTCAAACAAAACATTACAACCTAGTACTTTTGTAGCCATCTCTCAACTGGTCGACTGTTTTTTTCACAAAATGAATGTGTTGATTCCTCAGATTACACGTATCAGTTAGCTACTGACTACTTTTCATTTCAAACCCGCTGATAAAACAAAGGTTATTGAAACCAAGGTTCCTAGGTAAGTTTATCAGTTGTTTCCACGTATTGTTTCCCCTCACTTAACTAATCACTCATCGTTCAAATACGTGATTATTGATTTTTGAAGCGCCATAATGCACAACATAAACAGCTTGCAGATACAATGAGTATTAAAACACAGTTAAGGGGGTGAAATTCGAATCGCTTGGCCTTGCAATCTCTTTTTTAATTTTTCAAAGAATTTTCCAGCACTTGTCAAACGAACTAATCATATTAGGTGTCGAAGTATGTGCTTAAAAAGAGGTTTATATACATATATTCTGATATCTAATTACCACAATTTTCAGACTAAATTTAGACGAGTCGTTTTGTTCCTTTTTTTTTTATGTGTGCTGAGCCGGATAAACATTCTTTATTTGAACCAATAAATCAGCTTGTAGTACGAGTAATACATTCATACACACGTAGGTACTCAATCTAAGTGCCAAATTATTTTTGCGGTTATGACTTTTGGTTTTACTTTACAAAAGAGACGTCGTAAGAATTTTAGGAATTTAAATTTTCTTCTAATGTATACAAAGCAAACGACGACGCAATCAAGAAGATAATATTTACTATCATTTGACGATAAGCCAAATTCTTAAGATCTTTTGTCTGCGAAGAGAAATATTCTACTGTCAGCCGAGGCGGCAGAAGTCATTAAAATTAAAACAAATTTGTGCACAAGATTCTGGCCATTCAATAAAATTCTAATGCGTGCGCACACTGTAAAGAAGTGCGCAAGTAATTTTGAAAATACTGTTTCATATAAGCTCCCATGAAATATTTTAGTGTTTCGATATAAGTGTTCTGGTGACCTTCATCTTGCGAAAAATCTATCTTAAGAATACTTTTAGCGACGATCGGTCACTGTCTTCAGGCTGAATTACAATGCTCCCAATTCAAACAAACAAACAAACATGATGAAGGAATGTGTGTTTGAATATGATTGAATTGCTATTTAATCAGCGAGGAATAGTGATTGTTCTGCTCCTTCGACTGGTTTTCCAAAATTCCACTCTTAACTTCTACAGAGTTTGTTCTGATGCGTACTGCATTTATTCCACTCTTCTAGAATCACCAAGCTCTGAGCGCCGTCGTCTCTATAACAATCAGGAATCCCTCGATGAACTACATACGTCCAAATAGGATAATCTCTGGTCGACGATGTAATCAATTTGTCCTATTGGAGCTTGATTATCGAACACGTCAGTGGTCCCTGCTTGGGCGCCAATTAATTATGAAATCATTGTCTCCATCTTGTCCATCTTTCTAAATACTGGCAATTGCTTATATAAAAAGAACGTAACACAACAAACACTGCACAGGTGACAGTTCCGATAGCCATCTTATGGTCAGCCATAAATATCAGCTCCATCTCTAAATGGAAGTAATGAGTCATATTGTTAGTTAGACATTAGATAGCAGATAAGTCCTCCTCTATTAACCAATCAACAAACTTATTATAACTTTCCTTCTACACTCTCTTCAAATCATTATCCAACTCAATGGTGAGAATAATTCGTCACGACATAACTTCCAATTATAGAAGCTACTACATAACTTTTTTTTTATGCTCGTTCCGCTGATGCATTACAATGTCATTGATAATAACAAACAATAATCAATGTCCGTCTCTCTATCAATTCTTTTTTTCTTTTATTTTCTTTATTAAAAAGATAAAATTCATTTTGATTGACGGAACAAACGAGCACTTTGAGCACATTCAAAGGAAAAAAAAAAGTAATATAAAAACTCACATTGGGTGCACTTGACCTTGATTGATAATTAAAAATAATATCTGATGCGATTATAGCTAAAAATCGATGGTTACATCAAATTCTACAGATGCGCGAGAGTAATTGAATTTTTCAAAGCACATAGATACATAAATTCAATTGAACAGAAGCATGGTACATACATATGTCACGAAAGATATTGAAATCTCGACAAACGATTTGTTAAATTGGCTTCCCATAAATTGTTTGACAGTTTAAATTTGTTCAAATTGAAAACTATTTGCAAGACAAATGCACAAAGGCAATTGCTTAATTACGGATATTTATCGCAAACAAGGTCTTTACCTTCAATATTTCATCAAAAGTAGAGGTGAACAAAATGGCTCAAACGAGTCATTCACCGAATGCTTCAGTTAAACGGTTCTGAACTGTTCTTCATTTGATTTTATTCTAATGTTTCCTTTCCATTAGATCGAATTATTTTTGACAGAATGTTATTATACATTCAGTGGAACTGACAGTACTGTGATTCTTACATTTTTCGTTCCCAAATTCAAATTTTAATTTCACTGAAAAGATAATCGAAAATCTTTACGAACAAGTCTAGTTCGTGAACCATTCGCCCACGTTTAATCAAGGCCTCTACTGCTCTATCAAGAGTTCAATATTTTATCTAAAGACGCGCACCATGCACCCTCTTAAACGGTCACTAAGAAGGTCACAATGGACGTTATAATTTCCTTTGATGTCAGAGCTTTTGTTGATTTAAATGGTTTACGTTGTGTTTTTATTTTTTTTTTTTTTTCTTTGGTTTTTATTGATTGTCTTCTCTTCCGCACCTTGATAAATTGAAATAACAATATCGGTTTTTCCAACCTCTTATAGACGCACCTTTCAGTATTGTCTTGTGTGTCTGTTTTTTTTTTACACGATTTCCCATAAAAAAATAAGATTCGATTTTTAACAAGTTCAAGGGCGATCAGGGAAGCGCTAAAAAGAGAAATTAATTAAACACTTAAAGTGGTTTTGTGGTCCACAGACTTTGGCTTTTTGAGTTTTTAAGGTGAAAAACTTACTACCCATTGTTATAAGTCTTTTTTAGCAGCTTTTTATGGAACAATGTAACGTATGGTACCTACATTACGTAACATTGCGTTATGAATACTTGTTTAATTGAAGAAGATTATGAGCGAAACGTGGTACATTTTTTTTAAATAATTTTTTTTGGGGGAGGACTCAGTAATGAGGTAATCATCTTTAATTAGTTATATAATTATTTTTTGTTAGCTTCTTACATGGTATAAAGGTGTCTGTCTCTAATTCAAGACAAAATCTATAAATAGTGAGGAAAAACAAATTTTATGATAGCTTTTATTAGACTTGAGCGTTCAAAGACTCGTTAAAAATTTACTGTATAAAGCTGATTCAATTTCTCTCCTCAGGCGGCATTGTTTTCGAATTAGTTGAGCGTTTGTGAAATTGTTTTTTTGATGGAAATTTTCAAAGTGATTAAGGAGCACCTATTTTTATACAATATGATAAATTTTGCAATTAAATTTGCCATGAATCAGTACATGAACGAGGAGTAATTATAAAATTTGGCGATCAAACAAAACCGCTTTGCGATGCATTTTGCCTATTAGCTGAGAGTACACACATAGTTGATATTATGACTCACTGTAGTGGGTAATGGTATTTTCAATTTAAAAGTACTTTATATTCCAATTCATCCGCCCATCTTCAGACTCAGATATACGACAATTTTGGGCATATTGTCGAGCCTGACTCCGAGGCACTTAAGCAATTCCTTAGAATCCTCCTCGTCTGACATCGATAGTTAAGAAATCGGTTTTAATAATTCCTACCGAAAACTATGTTGCTCAAGCCCCGATAACTTCACTGACAGATGTTTATTTCTAGGCTCAGGAATAGGTCTATCAGAGTTTCGGTCTCTAAGCATCTAGGTCTTTTGAAGCCTCATTCTTTTGTCCACACAATTATGCCAAGATCAGTAAAAAAAAGTTAACAACCTAATGTTCCTCAATTCACCATAATCGCAACCACATTGGACTTCTAAACTGACATCTTCGCGAAAAACCTAAAACAAAACAAAGAAACGATCAAAAATCCAACCGAAATCTCTCCCCCTAGATCCAGTTTATAATGCATCGGCTTGTTTCTATTAAATTGCAAATTTATTCGAAAGCAAGTTGCATCATATTATCAAATGACACGGATCCTAACAACTCCCTCAAAAGGCAAATAAACAAAATGAAAGTGACACCAGTAACCTGTTAACTCTTTAGTTAAACATAGGAAATAGTTTAAAAGCAAGCAAAGAAAAAAATCATCATCAACAACAACAAAGTGTGATATTTGTTAATTGTTTTTACAAATTATTTTAATTTGTTTATCGAATTTATTCATCCTTATAAGTAAGAAATTAATGTGATAAGTTTTATTAAAAACAAAAAAAAAATGCCTGTGGGACAATACACAAGCCGCCCGTATAGCTCATTCCGAGCCGGGAAACTCAACTCAACAACAACCACAACAAATCAATCATCAATTTCTACTGCATCCACAAAACAGCATAATTATTTATCACCAACGACTTCGTCATCATCATCTCAATCAATCCCATCGTCATCGTTCACCAATCAAAGACTACAGCCGTTCCGTAGTAGTTTGTATGGCACAAAGTCAACAACTGGAGCAGCTGCAAAGGATGATTATCGCCGAGGTCCTGTTGGATCTACAGCGACAGTTATAAAACCCTTAACCCCCAAGACTTGTAGGCGTATTGAATCATACGCTGATGCCGTAAATGGCGGAAAACCAACTAAAAATCTAACACCAACAGTGAATAATAACAACACCAACACCAACACAACCAAACAATATCTACGTAGTAGATCGAACAACAATAACATAGCATTCGGTGCGAGATCACAAAATTTTGATCGCACCCACCAAAGCAACATCAGCTTCCGTCGGAGTAACCTCCAACCCCAGCAGCAAGCGTCTTGCCAAATGCACGCCAAGTCACCTGCTGTTAGCAGCAGTGGTGCTTCGGACGAGTCAATTGTCCCGAAATATGGTGGTGCAGTGTACAGTGGGCGAACCACTAGTGCGCTCCTCAATTGTGGCTCACAGAAACGTGCCTACAATACAGTCAAAGTGCCAAAGGAAAATGTTCCTACAAACAGTAATAATAATGGTGCCAATAGTGGTGGTGGCTACTCTTACAGATTGTCGACAAGAGTTGGACCACCACTAGCCAAAGATACAACGAAACCAGGTGCACCAGGAGGTGGAATAGGAGTAAACAAGAACCCGCTTCCGCCACAGCAACACAAGAAGAAATACAAAGAGGACAACAAACTCTCCAGCTCGTCATCGCCACAGCTCAATGGTGGCCATAATCGGCGACAGTACCCGATGGTGGGTGGTGGTGATGGTGCTGGCAGTACTGGAAGTACTCTCAATGGCAGCGGCAGTGGCAGTATCAGTGGCGGAAGTCAAGGGTCACCACGAACTAAGAAGGCGTTCTCCACTAAGTTTCCCAACGGATTGCCCTTCGAAGATGAATTCTATCGGCGGCGATCGTTCTCACACTCGTCGAGCAACTACAGTCTGTACAGCACGCCACGTACCCCGCGCGACGTGGACGACATGACACTAACACGGACCAAGTTCAATGGCAACGGCGATGGTGACATTGACGATGATGATGATGAGTTCACTCGAAAGCCATCGAACGAACCACTTTATGTGGACTTTTCAAAACCGATCACACAACGAAGGAAGAATGACAATAGTGGCGACACCAATAATAGTTACTACCAGCGACAATCGACAACAACGAATCATCATCAGTATTTAGAGACATCGGCTCGTGGCCCAGCTCCATCTAGTCATTTGCATTTTACTCAGCAGAGGCAACAGCAGCAGCAGCAGACTCAATACCGTGCCAACGGATACCTATACAATGGCAAAAATGAAAGTAGTAGTTTTAGGAAGAAGACGACACTAGTCGGTGGCATTACAACATGCTGCCTGCATGACGGTATCAATAACAATGACTGTGCCAACGATTATGGTGATGATGATCTTGTCTACAACAATGATCATCATCAGCCGTTGCAGCGTGGTAAGGACACAGGCGGCAGTATGCGAAAGACGGATGTTTATCGAGCGCCGGTAGGATCGTGGGTTCCAAAATGTCCACAGCATACCAAGACGTATTCGTCGTACAGCGATCGTAATAATAATCATCCACAGAGTAACGGCAATCGGGGAGACATTTTGGAATCCACGAATTGTGAGTATAAGTGAGTACCAGTTCTTTTTATTTTTATTTTTTTTTGTTTAATCGTGTAAGCAGAGAAAGTTTTAAGATAATTTTATTAAACGACGAGACGAATGGGAATTATTGTCCTTTGGAATGTGAAAGAGGAGCTCTTTCACGATTATGCATGCCAACGGTTCTTTGTATTTAAAAAAGAAAGGAAGTTACGAGTATTTATTTATTTTGTCATTTGTTTTAAAAGTTATAGCCAGACTTTCTACTTTGATAAATTTCCTTATTGGCTTCGATTATATTCAGGGTCTATCTTTGTAAATCGATTTAAAAACCATGACTTTCGATATCGAATAATTGACACTTTGTGCTTCGAAATTCGAATCGAATTCGAAGAAACTTTAGTTGTGTCGTTGAAATTGTTTTGTTTCGTGTTGTATGTACATCATTCTTAGTTATTTGTAAAGAGAACAAAATATGTTAGCCTCAAAGTTCAAACAACAACCTTTACTGAGCGAAGAGCTGCCAAGCATTGAAAAAGCTAAAATCTAAATCATTGAAATTTTCGAGCATCCTGCATTGACACATTGCACTTTAACAAAAACCTCTGCATAGGTCTCTCCGGTTTCAGTAAAGGTCGAATCAGCGTCGAAAATTCCTTATACTTGTCGCATTAAAATGTTTAGCATAACATTGGGCATAGAAAAGCAACGGTCCTAACATGGAACCCTGGAGAACTCCAGTTAATATTCAAAAGAGAGCCGTCTAGGTGAAAAAGCGTACATCATTTCTATAAGAAAATCTATTGCCAAAACTATAAAATCCGCTCTAATGTTGTTAGTGTCGTATATTAACACTTGTATCTTAAATACTAGTAGAGAATATCCAAATGATTGACAGATAAATGTGGAAACCATCTCAACCTTCAACAAAGATCTTGAACCCTATTCGACAATAACATCATTCAAATATGTGTACATCTCCAAGATGATTCAAGACTAACAACACGTAGTTATGAGGTAATTTTATTAGCAATGTGCCGGAAACTAATTAAAGGTCACATTAGACAGTTGGAGTAATTATATCTGAAAACAAAACAAGAATGTAAGTTTTAGTAGAATTTTTTATAGCCCACCCAATGAGCCATGTAAACAAAACCTCGAATATATCGCGTGGAACACAAATAGAATCGATAGAATTCCCTCTATTTTTACAACAAATATTTATGACCACCATAAGAATAAACAATCTCAGGCGAGAATAATAATAATTTTGGTTATTTGGAAAATATCCATCTCCACCTCCTACTCCTAATGGCACGGCGCACAAAAATCCAGATACGCATTTATAAATCAAAAGTCATCATCCCCTGAGTCATGCAACGCAATTGGCAAGGCAGCACAAATTTAAGCGCCTTGATGGGGATGATAGCACCAATCCATAAAAAGTTGAATAAACTTCACACGACCAAAGAGACCTTCCATTATTGTTTGCCGTTGGAAGGAATGGTTAAATGTTTCGGCGGGGTTGTAGAACTATAAGTAACCAATCAACAGGACAGGGGTGCTACCGTCCCACAGAACTAAAGAATTCCATCAGATAACCCGAAGATGGTTAATTAAAATCCAAGACAACCTACCATAAATGGACAGTGGTAAGATCGATAAAAAGGATCATGTTCTAAGAAATTCAGTACGTAGCTATCAGTCGTGGGCGATTCTCAATCTATTAGCCGGTATTAATGGTTGAAATTCAATTTCAATTTTGGTTACACTTTTTCGTGGGAAGAGCGAGAACAAGCCAAATTATATACTTCGGCAAATCGAATTTAGCAACAACGGTGGCGATTTGTTTTGTTCGTTTCTTTTGCGTGTGTTGTGCAACAAATTAGCAGAGAAAAAAAAAATTATAATAATAATCACAACCAAGACCATAGAGTTAGACGACAATGCTCAATGGCTTTGGGGATTGGAAAAAGTGATTCATGGGCGGCAGCAGTAGTTTCTCAATATTCTACCAGGTAACAAGATGTAGGCCTACCTACCGCCAGCAGCCAAAGCCACACCATGGTTAGTTGGATTTATATGCGACACATACGAACGTGGGCTGCAGAATGTTCACTGAATGTCAGGTGTTGTTTTAGAAAATTTATCTATTTCAAATATCTTTAATGGAATAAATGTGTAGGCCACCACCACACACATGGTGGCAAAGCAAAATGCACACTTTTCATTACATCATCTGTATGAATACGTGTAACTTGTTGGTTTGTTTCAAATTATAGACACTTCTAGTGCATATTCTTATGGTAGTGTGGAAGTTGAAATGATAAATCGGAAACTGGTAACTTGTTTGACATGGCTTAAGTAGTTAAAAGTAAAACGAGGCGGATAAAATTGAAGAAAATTAATTAAAAAATAAATAAGCCAAGAACACAACCATTGTTATGTGTCTGAAATAACAATCAACAGGTGGCAGTAGTGTTGGTTTGTATCTGCACGTGTAAGAGAACAAGTAGCACAATTGGGTACAAAATTAAAAATGTATTACTGCCGTTTAGGAACATGGTTATACAGTCAGTCTTAACTCTGGGCGTAGAATGATAATGCCAATTTATTTTTCAACCCCTTAACATGGAGCAACCGTACAAATTTATCGTAAATCTTTTCATAATTTGATAAAAATTCTTGACAAATATACATTTTCCTTAAAATATTGTGGCTTCTATTTGATCGCTTTTACAGAAATATCCGTACTGCAAACAGAAGTGGTTGTGTTCTTGGATACTACTAAGACAGATGTTGCTTTAGTTGTTATATCATACTCAAAGCCGATCAAAATCAAATGGAGTTTCTTATGTTTTTGATTTGGAAACCTCTAAAGCCAGTTTGATCTTTTGATTTGCTACTTATGGTTACGGCAAACCCCACTGGCCGACCAGTAGAAATGGACTAAAGTTGGAGGTTTTGTGATCCTTCTACTCCGGGATATAACTTCAGCGTTAAAGGAGAAAATGGTTACTTACAGTGCTGCCATTTCGTATAGGAAATAAAAGGTATATAAATAAGACTGGATATAAGACTTAACCTTGAGGGAGTCCGTATTTCCGTAATCTCATACTTTCGCCATTTGTTCACGATATCGATACGATTAAATATAAATATTGATGTCTTCTGCTAAGACCGTTGTTTGTTCAAACGTATCTATACATCTTCAAGACGATTTTATGGATACAAAGTGACTACGATTTTATGATTCTAATCATTGAACTGTAATATTGGTTGAAATTTATGACCACTTATGGTAGGAGTTGGCAAATACACACTTTTTCGATTGGCATTCCTATTGGCTAATAGGTCGCCAACCTTAGATAAGTTTAATCTTTTGTTTTATAGATTTATAGATAAGATTTCGGACCTCAATACCTCCTAGATTGACTGTATTGAATGAGATTAAATTGAAAACATCTAGGTTCTATTGAATATCAATTGTCAATCGTGTTAATTAAACACGTAGTGCTGTCGTTTATGTAAACATGTCACACAAATTGTAACTAATTGATTTTGACACGAAACGCTTCGAATGATTGAGTCCTCACTAGTTAACCCTTGAGTGAGTATGATTTTGTTCTATGGTTCATTAAGTGTTCATGGCCAACGTATCTAGTTATTCTTCGCTACCCTTTTGAAATACAAGGTCAATATGAGTCTATCTAATATCTTTAAGGCATCCTTTTGTCGACCAAATACTCCACCCATCACCCTTGAACCAAAAAGATCAATCGATCAGCGCCAATGGTATCCCTCTTGAGTTAAGTAGCACGACTAAATATTCACAACGCGCCACACCACGTGTAACCCTTTAAGCCCAACCATAGTCTCCTCTTATGCGTCTCATTAAGACGCGTGTACTCATAAAATATATCCGTCCAATTGACTGTGTAATTGACATCATTCCTCTACTTAAATAGAATTTCAGTTTGTACCATTTAGAGTCGACAATTTTTATTGGCCGCATGTGGTAAAAATATGTGCCTAAACATATAAATCAAAAGAGTCGCAAGCGATTGTGGAAGTGGAACTAATCCGAATGCTGGAATGTCGCTTTTATTCAAATTGTCAATGAGTTAGTTGTACGATATCCGTTTGCTCAATTCATGTTGTATTTTGTTTATGAAAATATTTTAAATGACATAATCACAGACTCTCTCAATCGAAATGCTTCTTTTGGGTATCTATTCGCAATTGGGCTTGTTAAGGAATCTGTTTTGTTGGTTGTTTTTTTGGCGACTCTTCAAGTTGTGAGTTAAATTTCAATGTTTTGCTTTCTGTGGTGTCTGATAGAATGGGGATTTTGACCTTTATGTGATAAAGATGTCAGGAACAATGAATTTGACATTCTAATAATGAAATTTTTGTTTAAAAAAAAAAAGAATTTGTTCTGTTGACGGTGGCAGATTCATCAATATTTATAATGATGTCGTCATTTGGTAGTGGATGCGAGTTCGTTGTAGTGACCGTTAGAAACCGTGAGAAAATTATATATCATACAGAAATACATGTTTAGCACAAGGTTGGTAGTTCACAAATGGGATCATGAACAGTGGATTTGCGCAGTCACTGAGTAGACAAGTGAAGTAATGAACTTGTATGAGCTTTCCTTTAGAGACAAAGGAAGTCTGGTTTACTGACTGGGTTGGATTTGGACTATTCTTGGGATTCAAACACTTCAGTGGAACAGTTCTTACTCAGTTTAGAACAACCAACATATGTCTGTCGTATTTTTATCTTAATTCGTCTAAATAGAAGAACCACGCGAAGCAGATAAAGATCGCTCCTTTATGCAACCGTTCATTTGTCTATCTCTGTTAAAAGGCCACGAAGCACATGACTCAAGACTGTCATTTCGTGAAGAAAAAAGTTTGGCTAATATGGGAAGCAGAAGCGCATTGAGTCTTTTCAAAAAATCGTTCTGTGCTTCGGTTCATGAACTATTTCTGTCACTTCATATTAGATGACATCTTTCCCTCTTCTCTGCACTGCGACTTGACGTTAGCCTTGGTCAACCAAGAAAGCCGTCTTAATGTCTTACTAGTTTCATATTAGATGACATCTTTCCCTCTTCTCTGCACTGCGACTTGACGTTAGCCTTGGTCAACCAAGAAAGCCGTCTTAATGTCTTACTAGTTCAATGCCTAAAGAGCTAATCAACTAATATGACTCATTTGCAATGCAGCAAATCACTTATAAATGAATGAAGAGTTCTATTCTATCAGACACCTTAGCTAAATTTAGAAAGGAGATAATCAAATACTGCAAATTAGTTGCAGATACTTTAGATAATTAAGGACACAATTCAATCTCCGAATTAATTAAAAATATATTTTACATCCGTCCATGTGTCAATGTGCTTCAGAGAAACAAGCCCGTACTTCGAGAACACTCATTCTTTTGTGGTCCCCAAGACGTTGGAAAGCCCCAAATGAACGAACACTTGACTTGATGTAAAAACATAAAAAAAGGTATCTAAAAACCAAAGTCGTAAATAATCGTGTAATTAAAATTCTGCCGTTAATACTCACAGCAAGTTGAAAAAAAAAAATCATGATTCACTACCACAACCACCAAATAAACAAGAAAGAGACTCTAAATAGTTATCTCACATTGCTCATAAATGACTCTGCACTTTGCGTGAGTACTTTAACCCAATCCCTCTTGTGTCATCATGATCAACAGCGTTCCATATGACAGAACCAAGAAAAACTTCATTCCACTTGCCTTTGGTCTTATTCGTTAACGTGTACACATATCTTCTCTTGACAAAGAAAGAAGCAGCGGGCTTGTTGGTGACTTACAACAACTCGGAATCGGTTCGATTCCCTCTTCTTTGGGTGCCGTTGCCGCATGCCTGCCTCTTAATTATGATTAACGCATCTAAGACAATTACATCGACCCCAATACACAATATCGTTTCCTTTTGCGAATTTACGCAAAATAAAGCACATTAAAAAGGGAGTTATGACGACGATGACCTTGTCTCTAAATTCAAACAAACGTCATAATGCCAACAACCCCGATTTAAGAATAAAAGATCGTGTGTAGGATAAAAGAAAATAAAGCGCACTAGGAGAAGAAACAAAAAAGAACAAGTTTGTATTGTGAAATTTGATCTCATTGTGTTACCAGCTTATACCAACACAAAACGTCAAAGAGGATGTGTATTATGACATTTGGTTGTTCTTTCATGACATGCGGGTGTACAAACACCCGTTAGTCATTTTTTTTTTTTTTTTTTTGAGTGGTCACGGTAGAAATGATTTAAATTTCACAAACTTGGCATCTGTCAGTTGAGAAATCGAATTTAAATGTCAATGACCATTGACGTGGAAACAACCTGTCATCTTTTTAGAACAGTTTTGTTTTATTCTTTTTCGCAAGCGTTTTTTCCTCCATTCATCCGCTTAGAAGTGCTGCTTGTTTAACATGCGTGAGGCTAAGTTGTCAATTATATTCTACACACCGGATTTGTTGGGAAGCCTACAAATGAGTTGAGGGAAAAAAAACACACCTCGATTGAATCTGTTCAATTGATCTTGAATACTGATCGATGTCTGTGGAAATGTGGCGGGAATTTCAAGAGTCACTATCTTAATGATGGCTCATGATGAAATTTCCCAACTATACACTTTGTTTTCGATTTAATTAATTGTTTTTACAGATGAGCCATGTATATTGCTTGAGCTGATCATAAACCATAAACGCGTCGTCGCGTCGGTCGGCTTGATCGTTGGGCAATTACATATTCACCGCGAACTGACTCATCTGTGGAGACGACAAAAGACGCACGCACTTCTTGTGGTCGGTTCAGGTGGTTTGTTTTTTTTTTTTTCCGATCTATTGTTGGCCTATTTTTTGTGTTTAATTTTTTGTTGTAACTTGTTTTAGGAAATCGAATTTGTTGTAGTTTTTGTAGTTTTGGTTTTATTATTTATTTGACCGTGATTACTTTGACACACAAGTTTTTCAAGTCTCTTTTTAATGTCTCTCTATTTAGAGGTCACTTGTGTGTTGTTTTGGTTAATTATTATTTTAAACGATCGCTTTTGATGCTGCATTTGAGTAGCTGAAAACGGTGCAATTTGAGAGGGCGTAACGAATGAGTTAAGTCTATCGCAATCTGTTAACCTTGCATTGGGTGAACGAGTTAATGAAAAACAAACGTTTTACTGAATCATTTCAAAGAAAAATATTTTAATCTAACATTTGCATTCTTGAGTCGTATTACAGCAGAAAAGATAACGAGTTTTTTTTTTTCCTTTTTTGCTGAGTGGAAAGTTCTTGGAATGTGGCATGGTTTTCTTTGGAAAACAAAACGATTAATTATGCAGAATGTGCAGTAAATGTGCGGTAAACAAAAGGCCCCCGCCGGGATTTGTTTATAATCCTTAAACTCATTTGGTTTCAAAAATTAGTCATGGTTTTTTCACTAAAATTATAAATTTTCTGGTTTTCTATATTTAGATTGGTTAATGGGTCGTTTTTTCTCTGATAGATAAAGGTGTGGGTGAGTGAGAATATTCGATTAATTTGATTGTTATTATGACTTTGACAGCGTTTATAAGTTTTAAAACATATTTAGATCGAATTAGCCATTCTTTTTTTAATGTTTCGGATTAAGTCTTTAAAAAAAATACTAAATAAGGAGTGTTTCACAGCAGGTTTAAGCTGGGTAGAGATAACAAGTAGCGGAAGGCTTAGTATGTAAATTTATTTTTTAGCAATACGGTCTCATAATTCAGGCTTTAAAACTATGTATATCACATTGTGTAACGGTAATTTTTGTAAAACCAGTTTTAGTTTGGGAATAATAAATCTCATTTGTGGTAAGCTACAATTTTTGTATAAAGAAAATAAGTGCGAACCCACAGTAATCTTCTTAACTAACTTGAAGTTTTATTTTAGCATTAAATAATGCTAGCCAGCATGCTTACCAGATCTTCCGGCGATAGGTTCTCACATTCATGGCGGACATTCTCCTTGAGGGCTTCAAGAATCTGAGGCTTGTTCACGTAGACTCGTGACTTAAAAAAAAAAACCAAAGAAGTCAAATCAGGCGATCTTGCCGGGCATTGCAAATCACAAAAATGAGAGCTTATTCTACCCGTAATAATTATTCTGCATTCTTTAGGGGTATAGCGATTCATATCTTTTTGACGTGTATTTTGTATCTGTTTACTTCACATCAAAGTAGAGTTGACATTTGCCGCCATTTGCAAAAATTATAGCATCTTCCGATAGGGTGATGAGATGACTTTAACGTCACCATGAAGGTTTCAAGTTTTCGTGTTCCGCACCATCAAGAAGAAATACGAAACATGTTAAATTTATTCAAAGGGGAGCCAAATTTTCTGGGTCTGCAATATGCATATGCCTTAAGAGTACGATGAGATGTATTAGCTGCAGTAACACCCAACACACTGTCTTTCTCTTATGCTTCTATATACTGAGAAATGATTGAGATATACTAGTATTTAACAAGCTATTGAGTTCATCTCCTAACTACGATTTTCCACTTAATCAGTAGATTCTATAGAAAAGAATCGCATCTTCATTCAATTGCCAATGCAGCCTACAATGAAGTCTACTGAAGAATATTGCATCGACTTGCATTCCTCGTTATGCAATTTTAATTAAACCATTCAACAAATGAAAACAAGTTTACAACTAAATTAGTTCATGATCTACAAAGTTAAGGATGTCTAGATGTAATTCTGCAATCGGCTTAAGAAATAATATATCATTCGGCATCGTGCACTGCACTTCAAATGGCAGGAAGTTTCCTTGTCTCAAATTGTTCTTAATAACAATCCCAACTTCACAAGCAAACCACATAAAAACTGGAGCAGTAAACATATTAACCCCTACTTCACACTGCCGTCATAAACAGGTTATGCCTAGTCCACTTTTAACCGGATACCTTCAAGTAATTGCCGACATTTTCCCTCTATTAGCAACAGAATATTCTCTAATCTAACACATATTTATATTACACTTTCCAAAATCACATTCGGTGTTTATTTTTTTTTCTAGATTTTTGTCGGCTCAAAACAAAAATTCAAAGTGCTCTTTAAAATAAAAATGTTATTGCCACTTAAAACCAAAAAAAAAAAGAACCTAACTTCAATGTGAAATTTCCGGCTTAAGCTTAAGCTAAGAGTGTGTACTCTGCTAGACTACTTCTGCTTATTAATCTTAAATCTAGATAAGAACCATTGCGAATTAAAAGCTTAATTATCTAGAACTTAAGACAAAAAAATCGTTTGATAAATAAAACAAGAGACACTAACCCCAGACTGTATATATTTTTTTTGCAACTAATCTGAATGTGAACCGTCATCACATGTGTGTATGGTACCAAATGAGGTAATAAGCAATTCGGTGATAATAACACAACAAAAGGAAGGCAAAAAAACTGAATATATATACAAACAAACAAAAACTCCTCAGTGTAACACACATTTGTTAGTTTATTTCACTTTTGCTGCAAAACAAACCTGACCTAGACACTATTGTCTAACTTTCGACGTCGACAACGACAACGACGACGACTACGACAATCCGAGGTGGGAAGATGCGCTGTGCCGTTTCTCTTTCTACATTAATTTTGATTTATTTCTGTTTTATTTTTTTTTTCCCGATGATGAATCAATATTTGATGATAATTTGATGTTCGTTAGAGAGATAGAGACCCCGTCATCATTTTGATGAACGAAATTTTTCAATTGAAAGTGAACGTGAGAAAACGCCCACAGCCGCCGCCGGGAGGAGCAAATGATGAAATCAAAAGGCATAAAGAATTACTAATTATCATGCAAATAAATGGGTTTCATTTTAAACCAGCCATGAATCCACCTTCAACCATGATTAAAGCCCGCATAATTTCTGGGAAGAGTTACAGAAGCGCTGACCTTAATCGCCTAACTTTCCTTGTAATTGTACGCGCACTGTGTTCTTTTTTTTTTTTTTTTGGAAAGTGAGGTGGTGATTCCTTTAATTGACTTCGGCGACCCCACCTGCTGCGTGCTAATAATGATGGAGTTCCATCAGAAGAACAGAGATAAATGGGCCTTATTATGGAATTGGGTCAGCAATGATTCTACTTGGGCAGAGCTTGAAATTGAAACTACAAATTGCAGAAAGATTTGTCATCATAAAATGGCTTTTTTTTATGTACAAAGTTGTTAAAATTTTCGGCGAGTCGGTGAAATTCTCAGAAATAAGAAAGTAGATAATACTTGAAAAATGAAATGGTAACTGAGGCACGAGGTTTAGATGGGAAGTTTACTTTTGGGGGCACAAGTAAGTGCGTGTTTATATTATCCAAGATATTTTAAAGTATTTTGATGAATAATACGTCCGCCCGAAAAGGCGTTTAATGAAAGTGGGGTCTTGAGATTTTTGGAACCGTTATTTTAGTTATTATGCACACACATATTAAAAAAGAAACCAGTACAATTCTCGAGGTGTAGCATTAGTAAATAGGGATTTGGTATTTCTAGAAAGACTGATTAGTGTTAAGATACTAACTGAGCGCCTATTTCTTACAAATGTTAAGAAATACTTAACTCAACTCTTGGGTAGATGTATCATTACGATCTCCAAGGTAAGCCTTACTTTTGAAAAATTTAACCATTCCATTCAAGCATTTGATTGTACAACGAAATTTTAGTAAATCCGTTGTTCGGATAAAAAGTAGCTTCCTAATTCGTCATAATATCCTGCCGATCACATTCTAAAGGGTGTTTTCTTAAGACCTGAGGAATTTAACAGCAAACATTGACTGCATTAAAAATCATTAATTTATGGCCGTTCCACAACAAACACATTATTTGCGAACAGACCCATTGCCATAACAGACAACCTCGGGAGATGGGAGAACTTGGTGCTGTCATCTGTCAACTGGGAGTTCGTATTCAAGTAAAGATCAATTTAAAAACAAAATTAGTTTTTACATTTAAAAAGAATTAGTCTTCTTTATTTTTTGACTTTTACAATTCATTATGAAGAGTGGTTCATGACATATTTTGTTAATGACGACTTAAGAGACAATGTGTCTCATCCTCTCGGTCTAATTTTGGCTCACACTTTTGGTCATTTCAGTCTCAACAATAAGATTGGCTTCCACTGACTAAACAGTTTGCTGAGTTTTTATCAGGGTACGCTGAAGACTTGACACTCTGGGCTAATTCACAGGTCCCTTTTGTGATATAATGTTTGAATCAAGTCCTCGGTAAGTGAGCAGTATGACGCGTAGCGCTTTGGTGATGGAATCACATAGTGCCTATATTTTCGAAGAAATAATCGCGGTACGTTGTCTAAAACCTTTCCTGACATCGCATGGTTCGGTTGTGTTGTTACTGACTTTGATGGAGCAGCGGTAGTTCTCCATTGTCATTCTGCACAGTCGGACAAGCTTAGCAGGGATGCCAAGGCTGTACATGGCATATCATGTGAGAAATGATAGCTGAAATCAACTGGTTGCAAAATCTATCAGCAAAATACAATCGTTCTTTTTAAGAACTTGTTTTAAGTCTGACATTGGATGCACGATTTGATAGTAGTTTAGTTTCGCTTTCACTGAAATTTGTCGCATTTTGTGTATTCGAATAAGCTGAATGCAATAGCTTATGATTGAAATCATAATTTCGGGCTACGTAAAAGGTAAAGCTTACAGCCAAGTACCTGATACTTCATATACACTACAATACTTTGCTCCCCATGTACAATACAACAAATCGTAGTCGTCAGGTGACTACATATATGTACTTGCTGCTTCCATGGAACCATCTATAAATGTAGCATTAACTAGTTTTAAACTCATAAACGAACACCTTAACATATTATTATATTTTTTTTACTTTTCCTTTGTTCATCATTTCCAAAAGAAACTCACGTGACTAAACACATAAAACCGGTTATTGAAAATCACTCATCGAATCACAAAACATGTTGACTCCATTAGTAAGCTCCAATGGCTTTTATTTTCCGGGTGTTTTCTTTTTTTGGACTGATTTATGTTTTGTATTTTTGGGATAGTCTCTCGTCTAGTCTAGGCGCCTGCGCTATGCTAATTTGTTTAAATGGTTTCACTTTCTTCTTATGGGAAGTGGTACATTTCGAAACCATTAATTTAGAAGCCTTCTAGAGCCCTAAAGTCCGTCTTAGATACACATCTAGACTGATTAGTATTCGAAAAGTTGTGGTGGCATTGTCACCAGTTTCCCACATCTATCGCAAAAGAGAAATACTTGTCGCATGCGATCATACAGAAAATTAGCATTAGATTTATAACTGCGTGTATGTATCTATCGGGGGTTATGTGTCCACCAACACCACTCCAAGAACTCGGATATAAATTATCCGCTTTAGTCTATAATCTCCTCTCGAAATTGTGCAATGTAGATACATAGGTTTTCGCTCCAGACTTGTGTGTGTCGACAAACAATTGAGACAAGGTCGATGGCAAATTAACGCTTTTTTCCGTTTCGTTGGTCTCTCTATAAGCTGCTCGCTTAGAATGTTTTATGGATTTGACCCTTAAGTCGAAGTGGAGCATCGAAAAGTGCGTAGTCCCATGTTGTGTGTATCTATATAATGTATCATTTCTGTTATGGTAGTCTTCTTATTAGCCTCTTGTTGCACATCAACTTTGTGTGTGGGACGGCGTATACAACTTTGGAGAGTCACCACTTCACTTTCGAGTTCAGTTCAATTTATTCTCAGAGCTAATCCCACCTCAAAACGACAACCAACGACGACGTATGAACTTATATATAATAAAAAAAAAAAAGATACTCTTGATGCAAATGTGCAAATAAAAATAAAGAAACCCGTTGCTGTTATTATGGCGCGTAATCAAGGTCTATCATCAACTTAACTCTCTGGGTGGATGGTGGTTTTTGTGGTTTAAAAGTTATAGCTTCATCTCTTGCACTTCATCTCGCTTTTAACTATTTATGGTAGATTTTCATATCGCAAATGCAGTGAAGTGAGATTCAAGCTGATTTTCTGAGATGAATTCGCGTGAAATGGAAAACTTTGTGTTTTCACTTTAGATGTTGGCTTGTCTAGAGATGGTTTTTTTTTCTTTTTGTAATTGGACGCATCGAAGCGAGCTGTTTATGCAGTGAATTCGCACCTAAAAGTGTGTGGCTTGTGCTGCCTTAGGCGCGGAGCGAAATGCTCTTGTAAACACATGTGTTGCAGTTTTTGTTTGAATAATTCATTATGAATTTTATGCTGCTGCTGCTACTACTGCCTTTATTACTTGGGTATAACAAATTAGCAATGTTTTGATTAAGATCCCTGGGGGGAATTTAAAAAAATGAGATTAAACAAATTTGCATAAAATTCTTGTACAAAAGAATCGCACGTTGATTTGCCACTTCATGTAGAAGTTTAATTGGTTTTGACAGAGTTGTGCATTGCGTTTTACCTTAATTGCACAATTTCGCTGTAAGGCATTTCTGATGATTCTTCCTACGAACAACCGCACGATCAACTCAGCCACTTGAAGTATTCAAAATGCCAAATAATGTCGTTAAGGGATTATTCACACAGCAACATCCAATGTGCGAATGTGCAGCTTTCTTTTAGTTACTCAAGGAGAAGTTGCTCCTAGGAGAATCTTGTGATTGTGACCATGTCTACCAATAATTTTATGAAAACGGCTAGTTTGAGAGGTACCTACTTCCTGCAAACTTATTTCAATGAACAAGCTTCGGTTTTTTAGCAACATAATCCGTTTTCCAAATTAGTAGACCTGGGTTTATCTAGATCATTGAAGAAGTGTCTTCCCAGGATCTTATACCTTATATGATGGAGCATGGGGCGTTGGCATCGGAAGTGGCTTGTTTCCTCAATAGCTTTCTTAACATCACAACCTCTGCAGAGCTCCACCTCGTAGTTTTTTCCTATGATACCGCAGAGTATCACGAGAGACGAAATGACTTTTCTGTCTTTCCTAGCAAGTCTGGGCCATAGTTTGCTTCTAACGATACAGGTCTCTATGGACTTGCACCTGTCATCTGCCTCTTTCGAGGCTTTATTGCCTGATTTAAACTTGTTGATTCTGTGGTCGAAGCAGAGCCACCTATTGCCAGTTTGTCAGCCCTCTCAATTCCTTCTTGTCCGGGGACCCAACTGAGCTCAGTTTTGTGCTGCGTACCAAAAGTTCTTCGCGACAGCACTTCACAAGCTTCGATTTTATGCATTTTTTTTTATTTTCTATTCCTTTACCTAAAAGGAAAAGGATATTTGCCAAAAGGTGAGGTTATTATATAATTTAGGAGAAAAATAGGCGTGGCTCTCAACTTTCTTTTTAGAACAATTCACTCATTTATTGTTTTCACAATAACCTTCAATTCATTTTCTAATGGATAACCTTTTACAACTATAAATCAAAATCAAGTTAATACATACTTCCATTGTACTTAAAAGTGTGGTCCCTGAGCTGATGGATAGAAGGCGCTATTTGGAAATACTTAGAATATCTTAGTCAACATCTATCAGGTCCATTACTTTCAGAAAGTCAAAAAAGTTTATTACTTAAGAAAAAAAAGTAGGCGTGGCGTTTCGTCTGATTTGACAGTCGTATTTCAGACAACTCTTCTTCGTAAATATAACGCTTTAACCTTTAAAAGAAAAATGGGAACAAATGCAAAGTAAAAACGCTCAAGAACATATTTTCTGCTCCAATTTTTAATGGCGCACATAATTTCGTCTTGTCTGTCTGTATCCACGGTCATTGAAATGGTTTTGTTTTTTATTGTAATGCATATTTTGCAATTCACATCTCCACATGGTAACTTTGGTGCTAATTATATAATCAAGTATTAAATTAAAAAGTAACTCTTATACAAGTAGGCGCAACCACCATCTGCAGGTACAATCATTCGTTGATTTAAAAATTACAAAATAAACTTTTTATAAACTCGCACATTACACAAAAACTTTCAAGAAAATTAAAACAAAAATCAAACCTTGTCTGGAGGGTATGAAAGGTGGGCACAAAAACAGATGACAAGGCGGCAAATTTTGCATAGATTATGCGTAATCTTTTTTTTTTTTTTTTTTGAATTTGAGGCGCCAGTCAGTCAGTCGAATTGAAGGTTCTCAAATGACAAATTTATTGACTTCCGACAAATGGCTAGAACTCTAAAAAAAAAAAAAAATGTTTCAATAAACATGAGCTCGCGCGCGCCCAGGCTACTGTTTTGTGATGAATAGAGTTACATTTGAATTTACATAATAATTACAGCGACTTAAAGGAATAGTCACAGTAATTCATTTTGCTTGTTCGAATGACAGTCAACCAACTGGGCTAAAATACGTGGGCATACTGGTGTTAGCTGGTGCCACCACTCTTTTTGGTGTCTTATACCGCGTGCGTGGTCTTGTGAGAGCACTTTGGCTACTTATGATACTTTTGCGCGAATAGATACAGATACTTTATCTGTGGGTTACCAAATTTGTCATCAGTTGTGTTTGTGTGCGATTTTTTTCGCCAAGATTAAGAAAATATCGAAGAGCATGGGCGGGTATTGGGTGTTTGGCAAGGACGGACGTTTACATTTACTAGCGCACATGCCAGAGTATTATTTTATTTGTTATTTGTGCAATTAAATTGTGGGTCTTGGATGGTGGAGATTATTTGTGTTGTTGGCTTTACGTTCTTTGATTGGTGTTACGAGATTAGAGGTGGTTGGAGCACCTACATGCATCAAAGTATGTTTTTTGCTTTGAATTTGACAACCCCCACGGAGTAAATGCGGAACAGTTATGTAAGGAGATTTGAAAATGTTTTGCAATGACGTCAAAATCGTAGTGGTATGCAATCCTGTTGAGTCTTACATTGGAAATACTTTCTGTTATTGCATTACGAAATTATTTTAGGGCAAATGTTACACGATTGACGCAGTTTTCTTACTATAAGAAGGATACTTTCAACTAATTTCAAAATATAACCCTTATTGAGGTTTATAAAGAGCCATGCCTTTTCTTGTAGAGAGATAACGTCAAACGTCAAAATGCTTCTTCTTCTTCGGCTAGGTTATGTCAGAATTATACGGATCATAACCCTCCCATTTTACTGCATTCCAACTGGTCCGCATCTACTTTTAGCTTGACAGCTGTCAAAGAATGACAGCTTTATTTTAAAAGAAAGAGCTAAATGGCGCGAAATTTTATTTAAATAAACACATGACACATGATTTTAAAACTCCTGCCTTAGAGCCGAGAAGACACCTTTAAATGTGAAACATTATAACTCCCTATACTCTCTTGAAACCACAGATTTCCTACAGTCCAAACACAATACTCTTAATTGGGTCTAACAACCTTTGAACATGTCTGATCCGCATCCAAAGCCGAGGAAGTATCTACTCCACTCTTGCTATTGCAATTAAACCCATTGTGAGGTATTCACTCTGTCCTAAACCTCACTAGAGTTTGTGGTCTGAAGGTTTCCCGCTTTTGCGCGCGCGCACACATAAAATTAAAATTAATTAACTCATTTTACTCTGGTTTGCCTTTAATTCGTCCATGTAGCAGCAGCTGCTGCCACCCGAACAGTCTGATATAACAATCAAGTCGGTGACGTTTTCTTCTTCTGAACACACCACTTCCTTTCAACAGCAAAACATCATCTCGCGGATCTTTCTCACGTCGCGTCGTCGTGTCATTGCGGTATATCATTCCACGTAATCGGTCTAATTTGATTGACAGCCGACAACCCGTATACGACAAATATAGCCAATTCCACACACAAACACACTCATACAATTTGATTAATTTACTGCAAAGAATCTTGTGTCAGATTTTGAGTAGGGGTATGTCCAGCAAACAGAACACCACCAAATCAGAGACAAGTCAACCTACCACAAAATCTCCCAACTCAACACCTAAACAGAGAGAGCACACTTTTAACCTCAGACGAATTAGTTTAAAACTTTACCCCTGTCCCTTTCTGAACGAGAAAAAAAAATTTACTATTCTCAAAGTCACCAAAACATTTCAATCGTTTCTGGATTTGCTGTCACCTCTTCCTTTGGCCCTCGTTCGCGTTAACAGTTGTTGTATGCTGCTATGGTGAGAATGCAGTGTCTCTCAGTGTGACAACCTGTTGTGATTATTCAGCGCTTGTTTGGGGGCTTTTTTGTGACGGCAGCCAGCCAGAGCTAGTTTACGACATTAGTGCCTGGTTGTCTGTCCAGATATGGTAAAAATCTCTTGACTGGAATTCAAATTCGGGGGAAGAGCATTGGATTGTCTGTTAATTGACAGTTTAGTTTGATGTTTCGCAGTTTGATTTTGCACACACCCCGCGTTCCGTAGCCGTATTTGACAGTAGCTACGTATTTGGAGTATTTTTACACTTTACACTCGTTTTATTGACGTATATGGAGTGGTTGTTTAATGATTTCGATGATTTGATGTTTGCTTTAGGTGCTTGTTATAATTTATTTGAGTTATAGACAGTTTCCGTAATGATAACGAACAGTAATTAAATAATAATTTGTTTAAATCTAGTCAAGATTTCAAGGGTTATTTGCAAAATGCAAAACAAAAAATCTTCCGCTTGAATCGTACAAGGAAACGAGAATTGGTTTAAGTAGTTATAAGTTAACGAGTTTAAAAGTTTTTAAAGCGCCAAAGGACCGTTATACCCAATTCATTTCTCAAAATAAGAAAGAATAATATGTCATCGATCAGACAAGGTCGAGATAGCGTTAATCTGTAATTTTAATTTTGTTTTAAAGGCTTTGAGTCTGCTCTGACTTTCGTTTAACCAAAAGCCCATTTCTAATTAATAAGCAAGAATACAGATGGATGTACTAAATTTACATGGTTACTACTGGTTTTCTCCCTATTTGCTGTATGATTGCCACAATTTTCAGACTCCTACTTTCGACACAATAGCAATAGAGACATTGACCCTTAAGAAACCAACAGTTACCCTTCCCTCTAAGCTACCATATCGGTGGATAAATTGAGAGAAGAAGGGATTGTAGGTGGTGTCCAAATTATCTAGGGAGAATTGTATGTGATTTTTGTATTCGTTTATAATTCACCATATTTTTTTTTTTTTTCTTAACAACGTGCTGAAATGCCTTCCGAATAAGTTATTTAATTTTCTACTGTTGAAAAATTCGATGGATATCGTTTGGACTTAAGCCTCCCTTTCAATGACTGAATCCGCTACCGCCACAAAACTTAATTTACTTCAGCGTTACCTCTGGATTGTTGGGTATCAAATACGAACCAAAACAATGACTACGTAACTGGATGTACAGTAAGGTTAACCACCTAACCTATTTCAAACCTGTTAATTAAATATCTGCTGCATATCGTGACTGTACAAATTCTAAGAAGTCTGTTACATTTCTTGTTAAAAGTTAATCACACAGCGTTCCAGGTAACGTCCATTCAAAAAAAAAACCACCTTAGTCACTGAGATATCACCTCCCTTCCCATTCAACTTAAAAGAAACTCTAATCGCCTCAACGATGAGACTAAGTATATTAGTAACGTAACCGATTCGCTGTTAATATGTGCCTTCAACCTTATTTTCTACGAACAAAATAAAAAAGAAAGTCTAATCTGACTTAATGTTCACACTTTTGCACTCGATCATTCGCGCCAACGGCTTATTACAAAAAAAAAAAAAGAAAATTAATCTCACTTCGGGGGTAAATCACTCGCTCGAGTGGCCATAACAATGAGCATGTTAAATGCCTGTAGTCCCCCTCTTCACCACCCATTAACTTTTCAGTTGTGACGCTAAGCAATTAATTTCATTAAACAAAACAAAAAGTAAACAAACTATAGACTAGCCAGGCAAAAGCATTTCTCAATTGACTAGATAGATCCGACAGAAAAAAAGTGAAACTGAATTCGGAACTATGAGTGCCCAGGGAACAACAACAACAACAGCAAAAGAACATCAGTTTGTAGAATGGAAACAATTTCAACACTTCAATTTGCAGGCCGAGAGCAAACACGAAGCGTCTATATCCGCCGGCTGACTGCCTCGAGAGATTATTTTTGGTTGCTTAGCTATTCGTGACGCATCTGCCACTTGCATAGTGAAATTCCACACCATCCATCTCCTCATGGTTTGGAGATGCCCCGATGATTGTCGATTAAAACAAAGAGGAGAACCAAATGATAGAAAAAAAGATACACTGCTGTGAGTGCGGTGCTGCGTTCTAGTTTATCGACATCGGCCTCTTCAGTGAAAACCTAATAAGTTTGATGAAATATTAGATACACTCGTTGCTATAGCCTAGATACACTGTATGTATACACGCGCGCGTGATCATGATGTAGGCGCACAAACTGTCTGCATTTCGACTCGAAATTGTGTCAATAGCATAAGAGATGATGAGATTTATTGAAAACGTCTTCTTCTCCTCCAAAAAAAAGTTATTCATTCAAACGAGCCTCTATCTATCTTTTTAACCAAAGCACGCTCGCTATTATGACAGTAAATGGACACACTTTTTTTTCCTTTTTTGCATTTTATTCACAGTGCACTGTCATTTGTTATTAAAATGCCATTGTTGTATGGCGTTTTGATTTATTTGAAAGCAGCGTATATATATTTTTTTTTCAATAAACTAGACATTGATTGGAAGCG
The DNA here is from genome assembly GCA_949716465.1 of Chalcosyrphus nemorum. Lineage (NCBI taxonomy): Eukaryota > Metazoa > Arthropoda > Insecta > Diptera > Syrphidae > Chalcosyrphus > Chalcosyrphus nemorum. The sequence goes on from OX454333.1 coordinate 8,093,030, forward strand.
ATTGATTACTCAATAAATATTCAACCAACTACCGAGTTTGTGTTGTCTGTGTTCAGCTGCCGCGCATAGTTATTAATTTGAGACTGATTGTTGTCTTTTCTTATTTTTTACCCCCCTTTTTAGTGTTGAATAATAAAAAAATTGAGTGATTCATAGTTTTAAATGCAAGTCTTGATGGGGTTTAGGGAAATTTTCAATAGCTTATCATTGAGTTGAGTTTTAGGAAGAAAAATAAGTTAATCAGCGCGCGCCACATTTCTCACAGCGAAACGCCGGAAGCCAGAGGCTAGACGCTGTTACGGAAGTTTGTGTGTAAAATTTGATATTCAAATTTGTGCCTATGAGACAGATTTGTTATCTGAAGTATAATTAATGCAGGAGTTGGAAAGTAGTGGGCCAGGTTTTGGGCTGAGTAGATTTTCTCGTTCCCGTGGGTGTTTATAAAGCGTTCTAGGAATTGACTTTTAAAAATAAGTAGCTGTGATAGCAGGTAGCAGCAAAAGACAAGGGTCTTGGTTATAGACAAAAACCTAGATTTGTGAACATATTTGGTTACAGAGCACACGAACACGCAGGTTATGTTGTCATAAGAATTCTGGGCAAATTCACGAAATTGTGTCGGGAAGTACTCGTATACAAGATGCTATCAATCGAATTTATTTCAAAATTGTGTAGAATGAGCAATATTCTTGTAGTAACGCCTCTGCGATAAAAAATTCAAGTTCGTATGGTTCTAAAGGTACTAAATCAGGAGATCTTACGGGCCATCTGAACATTCTTGAAAGCGTCCGAAGCGTTCACAAACAAAGTCAGAGTAACATGGATCCTAGTGGGTTTGATGAAGATAGACTATGTGGGACTATTTTGTCCTGCCGAAGAATTTTAACCGGAGTGCAAAAATTAAATTCAAAACTCAATTATTCTAGTTCCCGAGAGCTAGAAAAATTAATCTACTACACTTAATGCCAGATACTTCCTGGTGCAATTAGTCGTTTCTCTAAGACTAGTTGCTAAAGCTTACAACCGAACTCTTCTTGACCGCTCCTGCCTCTGTTTTTAGGGCGAATTCTAATACTCCCAATTCGCCTTGGGAAATTTAGTTGTCAACGATCTAGCCAATTCTAGATCAGTCTGCGAGTTTCGAGGTGTTTTAGTGTATTACCTTGTTTTCTTTGCTTATGTTCTTTTGTTAAAGAGATATCGTGTTCAAAGTCCGCTACAACTTGTGAGTTGCACCCTTCTTTTTGACAGCATATACCTGGTGTTGATTGACATACTGACAGCACAGTGATTTCCGTCGTATATAGTACACTTTTAATAGATTATGCCTTTCCGTTTATTCGGATCGAAATTGTCCCACGAATTTTGTTTAAAAGTACATAAATTTGTAAATGATTATACGTAGTCTCCGCTTAATCATTTCATTCCAATAATCTGTTTTCAAAACTATTCATAAAATTATAACTTCTATTCAACAACATTTCAAAACACAAAATGGACAGAACAGCTTCTGTTTGACGGTCAAGTTGGAGCCATTTTTAAATTCCCAATGACGGAAATGTCCCATAAACAATTTTCTATAATTTAATAAAAACCAATAAAAAGTCGTGCCAATTCCCACCTTGTGAAACAGCAACATGTTGCCATTCTAACAAACATGGTAAATAAAAGCACAACACATTGACCATAAAAGGATACCAAACTTTACTCATCTTGGTGACTTAACTTCTCGATATAATTTGCATACAATCCACTAGAATACATAAAATACACAAGTTCCAACTTCAAATAAAAGCGACAACTTGATTCCGTATTCCATAGCTACACCACTGACAGTCTATAAAATGCCGGCATTCTTGGTATTTATACCGAATTCTGACACTGACCACGCAGACAAATCAATTAGACTAGCGATTTAGAATGATTAACAAATTTGTGCTCAGCAAATTACACCTCATATCTCATAAAATAAATCTCTAAATACTTTTAATTTCTTCCTCGAAATGGTAGTGGGAATATGTAAATTTTGCCTCTCTATGTTGGCTTTCTTGAAATATATATATGAAGTTTGGTTTATGATTAATTAATACCTGAGTGCTAATTGGACATTAGAATCTATTAAATGATTTATTGTTTGTTATAAATAAAATGCGAGGGATTTCAATCACGCATTTCAACATGCTGCTGTGTGGTGACCTTTACCAAATTAGAATGAGGTTTTTTTTTCTTGAATTAAAACCACCAACACACGATCTGATCGGCTGGTCTTATTGGGAGAGGATTAGTCTTGAATTGACAGGTAATCAGTTTTGTGTTTGTATGCAGGAAAATTAATCTCGTCTTAGGTATGTTAGACGTCTACAGTGGTTTGAAAATTACTTTTAAAGAGCAATGCACATGTGGCAGAGTATAATTTTTTTTCTTTTATTAATTAAAAACTCTTGCTTGGAGTTTTTAAATCTTTAGTCGTCTTACAGTCGGGTTTCTTCACGGAGTATTGAAAGTTTTGATAACATTCTCCAAGCAATTGATGAAGACAATTGGGCCGATTCGCTTCTAACTTCATATCTGAGCTCTGTATGCTCACAATTCGAGAGTAATTCAGAATTTTTGTTCTAAGCTTATTATTAAGGGTACTTCACTTAAATCTTGATTAAATTTGAAAACTAGCGCCATCTATTCGATGCAATAGAAACTATTCTTGCAACCACACCTTTCACAACTTTCTGTCAATGTTCATACATTATTGATGAATAAACTGATTTATTATAATTTTTGAAAAAAATATCTTTCCACTCTTTGTTTTCCTTTTGAGTTATGTATTGATTATCCGGATCGTTGACACACCTCCTTACTCGAGTGTGGGGTTAAAACTGTTTCCTTGCGCAACAAAAGTATGAATTTATTGCCAATAGCACAACCGAGCAGATCATATTACATAATGAATGCAATTTTAGTGCGCTTTACAACATCCTCTTTATTTTAATATTTTAACTCGCTTGCATGCAAACGTAGACAGCCCAAATTGAGTCAATTTAACACACAGCCTCACGCTCTGTACCCGATCATTTATTTTGCAAAATGACTTCGCATACAAATAGATTCCCTTGATCAATAACCTATTTATGAAAGTCAGTCGACATTTCGCAATATAATGAATGTCAATATGCGCTTGATGAAGAGAGCCTCGAAAAAATTGATTTCACTTTTAGCGCTACCAGCCGACACTCGAACTTGTTTTTTGTTTTTATTATTATTAAACGTTAAAGTCCTCGAAATAATCACCATGTTATCAGAGTGTCAACTGATAACGTTCAACATAGCGAACACATAAATAAATCCCAACCAGATGCAGTCTAGGTACTGTTGCAGTTGGATGTAGTAAAATTCTCGCAAAAGCAAAATTAGGAAGAAAAAATTCAATTAGAACAAAATCTCTTGCTCTGTAGTGTTTATAAACATTTTTTTCTTTCGTTCCTGGCTCTGCAACCCCTTATATCATAATTAGCATTCTCTCTCGGTGTCGGTATTGTTGGTAATTTGCACAAACTAAAGCTACAATTGAGTGTAAAATTTGATCGCCGTCAGTGTGCACTGTACTGTACGACTAAAATACGCGCGAGTGTATCTTTTCTAATTATTCATTTAAAATAATTTATCTAATTGATATTCTTATTTTTATTGCTCTCTTAAGATTGTATTTTGCTATTTTTTTTTTTAATTAGATCAAATGAAATTCGCTTAAGTTACCGCGCGTATACGCTGGGGTCTATTACAATTATGAATGGTGCTTATGCTGCCTACGAGTGTTGTGTGATCCATTAAACTATAAGTCATAATTAAAAAAAGAAAAGATGTGTTTCGAGCACACAATTCTGCTGGGGCGGCACCTAAGTGATATTGTTCATTTGAAGACATGCGCCACCAACTATTTGTATGTGTTTTTGTTTTTTTGTTATAAAACTCATTTTTCGTAGCTAACCGTTGCCTAATTTAAATAAGTATCTAGCCATAAATTTTTCTGCTCTACATATGGTTACAAATTAGTTTTAGATGAAGAAACAAGTTTATGTTGCAAATTTCACGCACTAAACGTTGTAATTGTTTTATATCTCATACTTTGCTGTTATTTTGTAAGGCTTCCATAATCGCATCGCGTAAATGCGTAAATTGTTGTAAATTATGTGATGTATAATTACATTTTTCATGGATAGCTTATCAGCATGGAAAAAACAGTGAATGCTTTCATTTGTTTATGCAAAAACATGATTCAACCACATAATCTAAAATTCTTAAACTCTGTGTACAACACATGTGGATTTTTCTAAGATTATTTCAAAAATTATTAATGCTTGATGGGAAACATTTAGAACATGTCTGCCAAAAGTTTTTTTTTTTTCTTCCCTCTTTTAACATGGGAAATTTATTTTCATCATTTTTAAATGATCCTTTTCACTTTTGGCAGTCGATTTTCTTTCTTTTTTTTTTTTTGTGGACCGACAATTGTCATTTTGACCAAACCTACATATGTATTTGATTTTTATAAAAATAAAATATTTTTATATATAATTTTTGCGTGTGCGAGCAAACAAAGCATTAATAGACCAATAAATTGTGAGTTTATTCGTGGGATTTTTTTTTTTTTTTGCTAGAAATGATTTGTTATATTATGTTGTGCACGTGAAAATAAACAAAAATATCTAACAACAAGGAAGGAATTGAATCAAAAATGTATATAAACTTTTGAGTATACGTTTTTGAAAATAAAAGAGGAATTTGCTCCGACCGGAAATCTAAAAATGATTTTCGGTAATTTCAATGCATGCAGGCGTCTTAAACTATTTATTTGTCTGCTATTCATCAAACTGTCTGGTTATTTTGTCCCCTTCCCATTAGTGCATTATATTTTTAGTGCATATGTACATACATATGTATGTATATATGTCCCCTCAAAAACCACTTATGTAATAATGGATGGTAGTAGTTACAGCAACAACCATCTCAAGCCCTGCGTTTCAAGTTCAAGACCTATCGCCTTGCAAAGTTTGGTGGTTGGTGCAGTGATGTTTGATGTATTATGTTTCAATATTTATTCTCAGTAGATAGTGTCCAATACGACAGGGGAGAGTTGTAAGCGATTTTTTCATTCGTTCGTAATTCACAGTACTTTTTTCGCGTTCGTGCTGAAATCAAATCATTTCGTGCAAATCATTTTCTTTATATGTAATTACATAGTCTTCAACAGATATTTTATGATGTTCTATTGCTTCGCTGCATAGTTTAAAAATATTCATAAATTAGTTCGTACACAACTCATACCTAGTGTGTACTGAAACCACAAAGGCTCGACTCTCGCTTTCGAGCGGTCTCTTCTGGGAAAAACTACGAAAACTCTCTGTGCGCGAACAGTTTTTCGCAGAAATTTGCTGTTTTGAGCGAGTACGCGAACGGACCATTATGTACATACAGATATTCATTTACATTGGTTCTTCTTTTTCGATAAACTACAAGTACAATTAGTTTAGACAGCAACCAAAGAGAACGCGTTTATACCCACCTAACACTATCTTTCCCACATCAATTGTTGAGTTGCAAAAAGAGGCAAAAACTCTGTGGAAAACTAGAATAACTGTAAAAACAACTGAATAGACAAGAACGTCAAATTGTTTCCATTGCGTTTATCAAAATAGATGTCTACTTCCTAGAGCAAACACAGACTTCTCTATTCCCACCAGACATTAATTTATTTAAACAATTATGTAAAGAAACATAAAGTACTTTCGTTTCTCGAGATAACAATGAAGTTTTTTTTTCTCCCCATTTCATATAGCAAAGTCAACAAATAAACCTATTAAGTGATACCAACAATAAGGTTCAAAGTCATCAAAGTTTTTAGTCAGTCAAATCGAAAGTGTCAGTTTACTCCCTTCCCCCTTCAGAGTAGGTACGCAAACTCCTAGCTACTTTCTCCCCAAAACCTAAAACAAAAACTACATTATAGAAATCTGAAATAGATTTGAAGTTTAATAGAAAAAAATAAATAAACGAATATATTCTCATCTCACGTCTCTCTGTCTCTACTACTAAAACGGATTTAGTACTTCAAATTATCAATCTAACAAACATCAAGGAGTGTCTCAACTATCTTATGCTAAATCTGTGCAATGAATTGGTTCTAAAAAGGTCGTCTGTATTAGTCTTAAAAGAAACTTAAAATTAAAATTTTATTGTTTGAGCATCCTCATTAAATTGATTACTTTAATTTGTGTTTACAGTTATGATCGTTCCTCAAGGCGACGCAAAGAGCGCTCAAAACGTTCACACCGTAAGTCACCGACATCGGGAAGACGTGCACATAAGTATCGATATAGGGACGATGCATCGCATAGTAGTTCGCGCCGTCGCCATCGGGATCGTGCAAAGGAAAGGGATAATAGGACATCACCGTCTAAGGTAAAACCATTTCATTTTATATACAGGAAAAATATATTTTATTTCTAATTTCTAACTAAAAACAAAAGTTATTTACAAAATCAAACGCAACAACTATATGTAGGTGTTAAAGATTAGGTATTCATGTTAGTTTATGAAAAATATTGTAGTTTTATTTTATTTGCAGCCAGTGTTTTCTTTTATTATTATGAAAGGTTTATCGTTATTATTTATGAATAGTTTTTGTTTTAATATTGTGAATTGCATTACACTTAAGGTTTATAATAAGTTGGTTCAAGATTTTACCGCCTACTTTTCAAAATTCATTGAAATCCAAAATTGCTGATCAATAAAAAGAATCCTTGAAATTGCATAATAAAAGAACATACAGTCAAAGGCAAAAGAAAGGACTTTACTCATACAATATTAGTAGTCATTGCCTGTAAATGTAGTTTACATGAACTAGTTACAGTTTTGTAAAAGCGTGTCTAAAAGCTAAGAGCCGAGATGTTAAGAAAACATTCAATCAATACTTAATTAGAATCTGCGACGAATTTCAATTCAAAAACTGTAGGAGTAAGAAGTCGAATGGGACTGATTTTTGATTAACATAAGCCTGGTGTTGTGGTTTGCCTAAGTGTTAATATTTTTGTGACGGAAAAATTGCCTTCGTTTGGTAGTGATTTTCAGTGAATGCGATATTAAACTTAAAAAACCTATGGTACTTAGATGGTTTACCTTTTTACTTGCATCGATACGTCAAATTTTGGTTTTCGTGAACATTTTTGATCTCGAGATATTGATCAATTCTGATACCTTTATAGATAAGTCGAAAAATGTAAGTCTGGCAATTCTGTGTCTGTCTGTTTGTCAACGAGGCTACGGCGTAAACGGGTGAACAGATTCCGATTCAAACTTTATATCATTAGGTTTAATTTTGACAGTACTTTAACAAATTCGACAAAAAAAAAGTTTACTGGAAAACCGTTCCCCTTACTTCGTAGCTTAAATTTTTGAATTTGGGTTAATTTAGTAAAGTTTTATAAAATGGTGTACTACATTTTTGACAAAAAGTTTTAATAACGATGCTTTACCTATACTCAAATCGAAATGTGGCCAAAATGTTATGTGCATATGCTAAAAATGGAATGTTCATCCGTTTTTAACTAAAAGCTAGTACGACACAGTGGTGCACTTTCTTTACTTACTCTTAGAAATACGAATAACGAAAGGTCACGCTGAAAACAAGCATTACTTGTTTTTAACCAGAAATGAGCTAAAATTCGGAGGCCTTAAAATTTATTTTGGACGCATTTCAAAGATAAAGAATTCTGTATTTATTTGAAGACACGATGATTTAATAAAAAATATTTTCCTCCCTCAAATATCCCTAACTCCGCCACTGTGAATACATTTCTTATATTCAACTCAAAAGACTCTCTGTAATCATGAATCAATCACGCTCTCTATCCGCACATCTGTCATTCATTGGCTCTTAAACTAGACCAAAAATTTTAATCTAAATGACATTCGTACAAAACAAAATATATAAAACAACGAAACACAAAAAATTCAGTCACACTTGCCAATACTCGTGATTATTTTTACTCATTCGATTTCCCCCCCAAAACAAATATTGTGAAGAGCTTACGACACATGCCGGCCAGTCTGAAGGATCACCCATCATTGATTGGCAATAAAAAATATTTACTCTACATATTTCAATTAGTTAAGTGTAAAATTTTGCGTGGTTGTGCTTTTCTATAAGTTATGGTTGCTACAATAATTAAAAAGGATAATTTCGATGATTTAATAGGCAAGTTTTTATTTGATATTTATGTTGGAGATTTTGTTGAAGAACAAATATTTCGAGATGACAGCGATGATTATCTTGTAAGTTCTGTGAAAATTAAAATACAGGAAATTAAATTTTAAGAACACGAAATAGTTTTAACCTAACAATTGTGGTGTCTTGTGAGCTTTATATTATATATGGCACGGGACTAACCTACTATCCTTTTCTATCAGTCTTCAATTGACTACTTTGTATTTGGATTGCCACAGAAGCAGCTAGCTTTTCTCGTGTTTTTTATAGTTATAGTTTTTGTTTTTACATTGTATATTGTTCACAAGTTTCTTTTATAAACAAATGCATGCAATTTAGCACTAAACCATTGTGCAGTATTTTATGGGTTGTAAATATAGGGTTTTCCATTAAGCACTTCCTATTTTTAAATTCAAATAAAACAAACTGTGAGTGGCATAACATTAAATGTTTTTATTTATTTAAAAGGACCATGTATGCCATTATGAATGGAATATAACGTCATTCAAATATATCAGACTGAATTTGACCAATGGCATTGTTTATGTTGGATTTGAAAGCAGTGGTGGTTTATTGCCATAGACCTGTGATTTAAGAAATAGCCCGCAAGAAGAAGTCTAACGGGGTTTTACCATTACTTTAACTTTGATTACTTAATTCGTTCAATCCATCGAAGAGCTTAGTGCATTATAAATGACTGTACGTAATATTTTACGGGCAACGCATTTAAGCGGCTTTCTAGAGCGTCTCTGAGTTCTGCCTGGCTGTATGAGCGTGCTTCCCAGTGTCGAAAGTGGGCTTTGCAAAAAAAAGTAATCAATAGTGCTTTCAAATTGGCTACTTTACATTTCTATACTCATTTACAGCTCATAATTATTCATTTTCCACGTAACAAACATACGAAATATGTCACAAACGAACTTTAATAGTCACCTTCCCTTTCCTTTTTTAAAATATTTCAGTTGTATCTTATTTTACGTATATGGTCAGATATGCCCTCTTTCATAGACTTTAAGATAATTCATTTCATTATGTCGTCTGCAGTGGCAGTTCTCTAATATTTATGTCGAATTTCAATCAAAATATTCCACATACGCCATGTGGTTCCTGAAATAACATTTGTTTTTCTACCGCCTAAAAGTATGTTTTTATTTGTTTAAAATTTCGGTTCTCATTCATATTTCTATTTCGATTTTATGGTCCTTCTACTCAATTATTATAAAGACAAACAGCAATTACTCATTAACCCATTCACTATTCGATGATGAAGCCAATGAATCACTTTTTATTTTTAACCCTGCGAGACTGCCACTTCCCTTAAAACAAATGTCGTAGTACAAGGAAAGAGCAGGTATATCTAGAAAAGATCGTCTCGTCATCCCTTTTTTTTAGAAAAAGAGAACGCGGTAAGAGAATTTTTGAAAAATCTCTTTTTTTCTGCGACCAAAAGTACTCGAGTGTAAAACAAATTTCCACCAAACACAAAGGGATTTTCCCATCAAACATTTTCTCACTCAATCACATATAGTGATCCTCTTCATCGTGTGCCATTTGCGCATGACCTCAACCACTAATTTTGCTTTATATCCCACTTATGCAAAACTTCCTTTTAGGAGACGTGTGTAAACAACAGGAGTCTTCTTCTTTCTACTCAGCGGCTTAGCCATATTTATTTTCCCCCCACAAGACGTCATGATTGTTGCGCGCGCCGCCTCAACATCCTTCCTTTCTTCACATCGTTCTACACACTACACCTATCTATCTATCTGCTCTCTGTATCTTTACAAATGAAATGAAGAAAAAAAAAAAAAACAACATCTAAGAAATATATCTCTCGTATCTGTTTTTTCGCCTTGCGAACTTCTGATGTGAGTCGTGTTGTGTGTGGGTCTGTCTGGGAACTTACCCGCCTCAGAAGATCTTCATTTGTCGGTTGTGCGCGGCGAACAAGAATCCGTTCCCAAATATCTACCTTTTCTTCGATTTTTTTTAGGAACAAGATATTTTTCTTTTTTTTTGTTTAAAATTTGTATCTTTTTTTCTCAAAATTTTCGTCGAAAAATTTTTAAAAAAAAACGTAAAAATAATTACATTCATACTTTTAAATTTAATTTTCTGGGGAATTAGTTTAAAATATTTGTTTTTGTTTGTTTTTTTTTCTCTCACTATAACACTCGGTAGTGAAGCAAAAATAAATTAAGTGTGATCACAGTGAACAAAGCGGAATTTTCTTATGTAGAAAAGTTCTTAATGCATAAATATAATTTAAATGCAAAAGAAAAAAAAAATAAGAAAAGCAACCAAATGTTTATCCCTCATTTGTGCGGATCAGTGAATCTTTGACGCCATTGAGCCAATGTGTTTTGAATTTTTTTTTTCTTTTTAATTCTCCTCACCCTATCTATTTTAATCTGTGATATAACATTGAAAATATAAATTGCAAATAGTACAAAAAAAAATATTCATTTTGTGTTTTTTCGCTTTGTGTGTGGAAAAAAAAAAAAATAAAATAAAAATATTGCTGGTTGGAAGGAAAATTGGAATATATTTTGTATATGTATGGACGTGCAGACGGGGGAAAATAAAAAGCACACATAGAAGGAGCCAGCCACCACCAGAGAGACACACGTTTTGCGCCTACTTACTGGCTGAAAATTCTTCATCATGTGTGTATGGATATAGTTCGAAGAGAAAGAGAAGCGTGTGTGATGTAAAATAATGGAAGAAGAACTATTTATAGAATAAATGCTTCTATTTTGAGTTAAAATTTTCTTATTCCTTTTTTCCAATTTCTAACCAAAAAAAAAACGGCGATATAAACAGTGTTCTAGTTTTTATATAGTACTCATGTGCAATCAAACATTTTATAGACTTTCGTTTCCGATTTAATTCAATTTGAATTATATTTTCTTCTTCTTTTGAACCTTGTTGATCAGTTATATTTTTTGTATATCATATCATGAACGAATTGAAATTTTTTGCTCAAATGTTTGTATTTATATGCCGGTTTTGAGGTACAAAAAAAGGTACAACACGGCAAACAGAAGTGAACAGAATCAATCGAAGATCTAGATCAATAGTTTAGATAGAAAAAAGAAAAACATTAAAACATATATAAAACTATTTTTAAATATTAATTGAAGGAAAAGAAATTAACCGAATGAATTGAGAGAAAATAAAAGACCGCAAAATAGAAGCACAAAGATCAAGGTTCTGCGTTTCGTAATTTAGTAGATCAACATATGTATTTGCATATAGTAGCTCGATTTAAACAAATTAGAAGATCAATTTTCAGGTAGCTCTTGAAATTGTTCGTTACTTGAGGTGTTTAGAGGTTGTGCTGATAGGTGAATTTCCCATCCGGTTTCGTCGATATAAATTTGCGAAAAATGTATTTTGTCGACAAGACAAGCACCATTTATTTTGAAAGCTTCCCTTACGACAGGACTAAATGTCATTTCGTTTTGCTTTAGTTAACTTCTAAATAAACATTTGAATAAGACAGACGACCATAAGTTGTGGATGGAAATTAATGTCCTGAAACCTTGAACAAATATAAATTTTAAATAAAAATATGTTACATACATTCTCGTTCTCCATTGGCCAAATATTACTAGGCTCTTTCTTCGGTGCTTAAATCTGAAGACAAACTTGAGTTTCAGGCACTCACTGAAACAAACAAAATAACAAATGACAAAAAGAACAACTTAACCACAAATCCTGTTGATTATACAGTTTTTTTTTTTTGTTGTTATTTTAAAAATATAAGCTGAGTTCATTAAAGTAAACTAGTTTGCAGTAAATATGCCGCAACAGTCTTGCAAATTTTTATGAACGCAAAACGCAATGCTGCAGCAACCATACCAATACCGGCAACTTTCTGCAACAAAATGAAATCTGTCGCAAATTTGCAAAATATTGACTGCTTACTGTCAATTGACTTATGAACGTAAGTGTAAAATATTACTGGGTCATTCTTGTCAGTTACAACAAGTGAATCCGGATATCAGATGAAATCCTTGTTTTCTATACCAGAGACGAACTAAATTAGACTGTCGGGTCATTTGACGCATTCGCCCCCCAAAGCTAAAATCCACTAGATTTTGTCATTGTATTCAGACGTGCAAGCGAAATCAAATGTAAACTCACAAAGGTCACACATACTATTAAAAATTCTAGCAGTTTTCTTGACATCTATAGGCGCAGCCATTTGCTACATACAATTTGTTGTTGTGAATGGAATAACAAACTGCAATAAATATTTTGTTCAAAAGGAGTGAAAGAGATAATTTGACAAATTTATAGTTAGGTCTTGGTCACATGCTACTTCACATTTATTCACAAACAGGCAATTTAGGCACCTCCTTTTTTCAGCACTAAGAGGGCAGAAGAAGTTCGAGTTGTCTAGTTTAATTCGTCTATGTTCCATACTCTAAGCTACGAGGTATTGTTTGTGACCAGACAGTGTAAATGTCATTTTGAAAAAAAAGGATTAATATTTGCTTAACTTTTTTATAATAGCCTTAGACGTAGTAGTGGGACAAGAAACACCGTCACAACATTTCTCCGTCATGAACCTTCTAATTTTGTCGCCTTGTCTTTTATATCTGTGGGAAATGATCCAAAATAAAAGGTCCGATCAAAAACTGATCAAAGATCATTTAGTGCTAACATTTTAAAGATATTATTTGGACTTAGTCCAAAGAGACTGTCGACATACAATTTACACGCTGTCTATTGCTGTTTCTAGATTTATTTTATGATCTTGTAAAATGTAGTTGTCGGTGTTGGTTAGTTACTTCAAGGTCGGAATCCCCGCAAATTTCAAACTGCAATTAATTAAAATTCTCTTCTGTTCAATACGTGATGGCTTCCTGAAAATATATTTGTTAACTACGTCCGTCTCTATTTGCCTGACGTTCTAGTTTCTTTTTTTTTTTATTTTAAATTTGTGATAATGCCATTTGAAGTTACATAGATCTCACTTCTTTTTGTTTTGTGCTTTCAATCTCTTTGAAATTGCGCGAATGAGTGCCAAACTATTGGTTGCGAATCCGATCGAAAGTTTATTCATAGAAAACAATTTTTGTATCTCATCGATGCAAACTACAACTACGCGTTTAGAAATACCCCAAGGGAATTTCAATTCGATTAGAAACGTTCAATGAAGACTGCAGATATTTTGAGCATTAAATTTCAGTTTTATTCAAATTTCCTTTGCAAGTTCTCCTTACATTGGCTTTTAAAAATTATGTGCAAACTATAATAGTGCTAACAAAAAACGCTTTAACTAATATTTTAATTTAAAAAAAAAAAAAACAAAGTAAAAATCTGTGAAAATGGAATATGAAGCAAGCGAAATGATCGCACTCAGTTGCGCTTCATCGAACAGCTTAGGCAGCCTGAATATAAATACTCCAGAAATAACAGCAGATACAACCAACAATAGCATCTTGAACACCGCCAGTAGCCCAATAGACATAACAACTGAAAATCTTATGGCAACGATCAATTTCAATAATCGCAGCTACAGCAGCAGCAGCGCGAGCGATGATGTATCTGCACCGCGTAATGCCCTATTCTCATGCTCGACACCGGTGTGCTTGAAACTGAGGACCCTACCACAAATTATCCCAATTGACTACCAGTCACAAGGTCAAGAGTCGTCGACATCCAGCTCATCGATGTCATCGTCATCGGCCTCATCGTCGGTGACAGCAGACGGTGGTGGTAGCAGCAGCAGCACTACCAACAACCATCTGTTAATAACGACAACCACAACCACAACGGAGAACGTTAATCCAGATCCAAATGGAGAAGGCGGCCAAGAGCTAACCACCACAAAGACAACGACAACAACAACGACGACAGCGATACCTGTTTCGGTGCCCGATTTGACCAAAATCGATCTAACCGCTCCGGACGGGATCGTATTTAAGAGCGGCGGCATTCGTATGACGATGAGTGAACTTGACCATATCGTTGAGTCAGCTGTAGCTGAGACACTTGCGGCTGTCGAGGCTGGGGATAATAAACCAAAAACAGGTCATCGGGTCAAAACTCCACCACCGGTGGGAGTTAATCTTGGTGTGAATTTGAAGCGAGTAACACCGCCAAAGACACAAATCACCGTGAAGAATGGTCCCATGTTGGGTGTGGTCCTGCGTAAGGTCGAAAAGAAAGTCGAACCACAGAAAAGTATCTTAGATGATGATAAGCCACTGTACCACCTGTCTATTGTACGCACTGGCGGTGAGTGTAAACCGAAGCCAAAACCCAAGCCAAAGCTACCAAAGCCAGTACCATTACAAAAAGTAGCCACTGTTGGTGCTATTCGTACTTCCACTACTGCAGCGGCTGCTGGTAAGCCTCCTACTGCCTCGGTGGCGCCTGCTTCTTCCGCAAGTAAACCTGCTTCTGTTGCTGTGCCACCCGGTGGTAGCGCTTTACAAAAGACCAAATCCGCAACAAGTATTAGACCAGCCAGACCGGCGGCAGGGGTGCCTATAACCATACAAAAGATCGAAGGCGATAAGATTATTATAATCAAAAAGATACAGATACCGAAGAACAGTAAAGTACCTGAACACTTTCTGAAGGTTGGTTGTGTCTGTCTGTCTGTTTTTGTCTTATGTTCGTTTGAATGGTGCTGTGATTAGTTGATGTGGGTGATGATTTTTTTTTTCTTTAATGCGATGTCCTTTTATAGTTTTTTTTTTTTTTTTTTGCATTTAGGAATGTATTCTCTAAATGTTTCGAATAGATATCATTTTTACTGTCTCGACATTTCAAAGTACATTGACTGTTGGGAGATGGATGGGTCTCTCAAGGATCAAAAAAGAAGCAAACAACAAATTATACAGCCTCTGCATAAAATTTCGAAAGAAAGATATTCTGAAAAAAAAAAAAAAAAATTGTTGCCGTTCTTTTGAAAATTAATCAAAGAACATCTGACCTATATTTTCTGTTTTAATGAACATGGAAACCACAATGTTTTTATATAAAATCTAGAAAGCAAGTTCAATCATCTCAACGCTTTTTTTTAATCTTTACAAATTTTATTTGCGCACGAATATAACTAAATAAATCCACTGCGCATAAACACGAGCAGCCAATTTGGCATACCTGTCCAAAAGAAAAGTATTATAGTCTCGAAATATTAAGGTCAATTCGTCATCATTAAAGAAAATCCTATTTTTAAATATTTTACACATGACT
This sequence comes from Chalcosyrphus nemorum, assembly GCA_949716465.1. NCBI lineage: Eukaryota > Metazoa > Arthropoda > Insecta > Diptera > Syrphidae > Chalcosyrphus > Chalcosyrphus nemorum. The sequence continues at coordinate 8,108,505 of OX454333.1, forward strand.
CAGTTCAATTATGTACTATGAAATGGTTCCATTCATTTCACAGAAAATTCATTTCATCATTTAAGTGCTCTGGAGAAGATAACAGACAATTCTTCAGTCATTTGACCTAATAGTCCTACCTTAAATCATCATCTAGTTTTGAAGGTACTCAAGGCTACTTAAGAAATCTTGTCTATGCAATTCTTTCCGAAAAAGTAAAAATCTGTTATAAGTACATTCACTGACTTCAAAGACTTCAATGAGTTCATTGACTTCAAAAACTTTAATGACTTCAGTTGACTTCATAGACTTCAAGTGAATGCAATGAATGCTAGTGACATCAAGTCACTATTGAAGAATTGAATTGAAACAAATTCATGTAAATTTTAAATGATAGCATTCTCTTACAGTCCCGGTTCACTCGAGTCTCGAAAGAATGAATTCTGCTTGACTCACTCAATCTGTTTATTTTTTGAGATATCTGGGCTTTCGGCTACCTCTTGCATCTTTTGTTGCAAAGCGTTTTCTGTACAGTCAATGTATAGAACATTTATATAACTTTAAGCCGCTGTATAACTCAACTTGTGGATGACAGATCATGATAAAACATGGACCACGTTTTAGGTTGGATCAAACTAGTACGTCTGCGAAAACCCTGTTTAATTTCACTTAGTAATTTTTGCGTAATGCGTGAACAAATAAACAGGTAAAAATGTTCAAAAATGTTAATTATTGTACGAGTACCTTGTGTCCCTAGTTTCGGCATGATTTTGCTTTAATTTTTAGTTTTTCAAGAATAGCTCTCCGCTTCATTTGCAAACATTCAACTTTGGTTACACAACCATGGTGCAACAGTCTTGTTAGATCCCAATGAGTTCGAAGTGTAGGCCACCACTTTCTCGGTTTGTGAACAATAATACTGCCTTTTCATTAGTCCTATACTGCCTTGACATGATGATTTGCTTGTTTTGGCCAAAGGGAACTGCTGCCGGCTACTGTTTGCTTCTTACTCTAATACTGCAATCACAAATTCCAAAATACAAACTATCTACAACCACTCAATTGTTTCTCTTGTAATTGAAAATACGAAAGTCTTCATAATGCTTCTTTTATTACTATACTTTTTTTCTAAATCCTCTTACATCTCGGTCACCGATGCACTAGGCTTTCATTCGCATTGCATCGCCTTCATAAATCCGACCTGATTTCTCCGCCTGACCCAACAGTCAATCATGTTTTATAGTTTAATGTCTCGCATTATGTATCATTGCCTCATCAATTTATCGAATCCCGACGAGCATTACAAAACGTAACCGTTATTCGATTTCTCAACATTCGCTATCTTACAATCTAAAAATGTGCGCCGCTTTACTAACACGCTTCAAGTCAGATACAAATGCCATCAGATAATATTCTCAAACTTAATTACACTTAAAGAGATCAAGACTCAGCGAACAGCAAGAAAAAGAAGAAGAAAATATGCAAAAACAGGATTTTTTTTTCCTTATACATATCTCTATTCCCAATTTCACTTTCTAACCTCAACTCCAACAGTTCGCGCGTAATAAATCATAATTATGCGATTAGTTTAACAAAAAAAAAAAAAAAAGAAGCATAAAGATGCCAAAGCAAATCGAAGAAATGAAGTAAACAGCAAAAAGAGAAAAAAAATATGATCAAAGATCAGCTATGAATTTCCAATACAACAACAAATGTGTGAAAATGCAAGAAGAGATTTTCCATCACCAACATCGTACTCCCCGCCAACAACAACAACAACTCCATCATTGTCTTCATCACCGACTTTAGCGACAACGACCTCAGGAAATAACAGCACCCAGAGTAGTAGCAACAACAGCAGTCATAAAGAGCAACAAAAAGAAATGATTTCTTCTTCGCAGCAATTATCTTCAAGTGAAAATGTTGGTAACAACAACAACAACAGCAATAGCAGCTCTACCACCAGTTTAAGTAATCAGCGTCCACAAGTAACTACTGGTAACCAGCTTACCAAAGCTCCATCCTCGATGGCGATCAATCATAAGAGCAACAATGTTGCTGCCAGTCAACCGATAAAGAAAATCGAAAGTCATGGCATGCCAACGACCACTCCCCCGGTTGCAATTCCACCCAGGTTAATGGCACAAACTGGCTCGGCAGCCTCACCAGCCTCAAGTTTATCGCTATCCTCGTCGACTTCGTCACCATCGACATCGCCACCACCACCACCGTTGCCATGTCGAGCACCGAAACTCACGAAAACCCTATCAGCTGGTGGCATCCATCGAATGCTAAATCCCAATGATGCCTCTTCGAACCAGTTAACTCGAAGCATGATGGCACCAAATCAAGCAAATCAAAAGCCAACCATACCCATGAATATGTCAAAGTCAATAACCAACGATAATAGCTTGAATAACAACATAGATCTGTTGCTCGAGAAGAAACTCCAACTAACGAAGGAAGTTGTGATACCAGCGACACCGCCCACTGTGCCTGGCAAAGAAAGTGACTATTACGATGCTGAAATAGATTACATGAACAAGTATCTCAAGAGTTTACCCGATTATGGGGAACTGGATAAGAAAATTCACAAGGAGTACCAAAAGTGCGAAGACCTCTACGATCAAATGCAAAATCTCAACAACACCGGCACTAGCAACGACGGAGGTATATCGTCTGTGGCTGCATTCAGGCGGCAGCAACAACCACTTTCTAAATCGAGTTCACATCAAAGTGTAACATCAGTAAAGCCACTACCTCCCATGGTTTATCCAAGACCAGTTCTGCCGTCATCATCGTCAACATCGATAAATATCCCAACAGCGGATGCCTCTGTAGCAGGTTCGAAATCTCGTCTGCAGTTCCCTTCGGTGGTAACACAACCAAGTACGAAACTCACTCGAAGTATATCCAGTTCGAATGTACCACCAAAGTATGGTATTCCGTCCAATCAACTTCAAGGTATACCCCTATCAGCTCCAGTGATGCCAGTATCAACACCGCCACCTCCACTGCAAAAGAGTTCATCGAATACCTCCATTAAATCGAATTTAAGTGCTGGAAAGCAGCTAATGAATAGTTTCTGGGCCGAGAATCTGGGATCTTCGGTGAAAACTCCAAAGAAGTCCATCTGGAACTATGAGAAAATCTGTGCTCCAACGGCAACTGTCGTGGAACCCCGGCGTTTCAACGAACCACAACCAAACAAGCTGCAGAAAAACTACTCCCTGTCTCACTTGGATAGACAGATCCAGCAGAGCGCCACAAAAGAGGACCTCTATAAGCTTATGTGCAATGATAATCCGGCACCACCACTGATCAGACCGATCCCTGTGATGGCTGGCAATCTGCCCAGCAAGGTGCCAATAAAAGTGATTCAACAACCCAAGGATTCCGACAGTCAAATGAGTCTCAACAAGAGTGTATCGCTCTCGCATGTACCTGGAAATATGGGAGTCATAAAGTCGTCCAGCAAGACCCACATACCGTGCTACATGAAGCACTTGCCATCCCTAAGTCGTAGCACCTCAAACAGTGCGATTATGATGAATCAAAAGGACATCAAGGAGAAATATTCACAGAAACCTCCTGCACCTGCACCACCGATAATGACAACATCAACTCCTGCATCCTCTTTCACGAATCCAGGTCTACTGAAGAGTACATCAAGTTCAAGTGTTTTCTGTGCAAAGTATCAGCCATTCTATTTGCGTCAGAATGACTCACCAGCAAATATTGTTCCTAAACAACAGCTGCAACAGCCAAATGCAGGCCACCGCCAACAGCCGCCTATAATGACGACGACGACCGGATCGCCTGCAGATGTTTCAGCCGCCGGTATGACGCATGGAACACCACAGCATGATCGGAAATCAGAGAATAGCAGCAGTAGCAGCAGTATAGCTACAAGCAACTGCTGTGCCACCCATTTGCCTCAGCTTTCAAAATTTACCTCATCATTTCATATTCCACCGACGACTAGCAAACAGCCACATCAGCAGCAGCAACTAAAAACTGCTCCTGCTGCGGCGCCATCGTCAGCAGCAACAGTACCAACACCACTACAACCGCCTCTTAGTGGCTATAAAATTGCGAAAACACAAAGCAACGTTGATTTAGAACTTTCGAAACGCCAAAAAGATGCTGAAAATAAATACGAGAAGTGTCTCAATGATATGTTAAAAATATCCTCAACGAATTTTACCCAACAGCCACAACAGCAACAACAACAGCAAACGGCAGTGAATTCCCCTGCATCCTTGGCATCGGGTACACCTGCAACGACAACAACCACAGTGCCGATGGCAAAGTCAGAGAAATGTCATCCACAGCAGCAAATGACGACAGCATTGCATCACCCACAGCAACAACACCAACAACCACAACAACAACAGCCGCATCTACTACACCAACAACCGGCGCCAATACAAATGCAACAACCTGTTATAGCGGCACCTCTTGGTTCAGCGGCTGTTCTCGGCGCTATGCAACAAAAATCATCTCAAATTCGACCTAATCCAATTGGGAAATCCTATAGTGCATCGCAAGTCCATCAAGCGTATCATCGTCAAGCTATATTGCAACATCAACAGGCTCAACAAGAGCAAATACGTCAACACCAACAGCAGCAACAGCAACACAAAAAACCACTCACAAATTGGAATGCCTACGGGATGGATCCGTTCCTTCCACAACAGCAGAAATTTGTGAATCCTCCTCCTAAGCAGCAGCAACAACAACAGCCGTCTGTGACGAACAATTTATCCTCAACCCCATCACAAGGACCTCAATCAGCCGGTGTACCATCGAAAAGCAATTTCTCTTTCGAAAACGCGTTTTCCAAACTCAAAAACAACAAGGAGAACAAATTCCTTCCTGCTCTAGGATTTCTTCAGCAAAAGCCGAATCCTTTGTCCCACTCGGCATCCTTCACTGTGGGAAAACCAACAGCTGCTTATCAGCAACATCAAATGCATCAACATCTGCCAATGGCTAAACAAATTTTAAATAACAAAACATCAACGGGCAATAGTGGAAGTTGTTGCTACAACTTGGGTCATTCCGATGATAGAAAGAACATCCTGCAACCTTTTGACCCTTACTATTATGCGAAACAACAGGCGGCGGGGGCTGGACAGTACGTACCAAATATACCTCAACAAAATCCTGCCCTACAACAGCAACAATATCCGCAACAACAACAACAGCAGCAGCAGCAACAACAACAGCAACAAATGCCAATCACAACAACACAACAATCATCTATGTGTTTCAATCCTTGTAATATGTCTAAATCAGCATTACATTATCTCGAGGTAGATTTGTTTTGAGTGCGTTGTTTTTCGTTGTCATCACGTGGCTTTTTGGAGTGATTTTGATGTTTGCTATTGGTAATGCCTGCATGATTTTTATTGCCTGCTATATTTACAATATATTTATCTTCAAATTAAACAATTACCTCTTAAGGATTTTTTAAAGTTAATCCGACACCATGGGATGATTTTAGGGAATATTAAAAAATAGTAATCTTTAATTTCGTACGCAATTAGGTACAAGACTGTACCACAATTACAAAAATACAATTTTTGGTATATGCTACTCTACTTTACATTAAATTACAAAGGGATACATATACATCGGAGTAATTAGAAACATTTTCATACAATAGACTGAATGTCATACGTGATTAAGTACAGTACGATATGTGTTTTGGTACAGTACGTTACGTCATTTTAATCCTCAACCCATTTATTCTTATTATTTTTTCCTGAAAATGTATTGGTCTAATCCAAGCTAGTTGTCGATATTCCGGAAAGGATCTTTTGCAGAGTACGAATATCTTTCAAGTTACCTCCATACCATCCCTGACTTTTACAAAGCCAAAGCCAGACCATTTCTGACTTTTACAAAACAGTAACGCGTACAGTCTAAACCAAAAGTCAATTAAAAAAAAAAAAGTAAGAAAACAATTAGTAGAAGATATTTAATTTCGAAATTCAGCGACCATAGCTAATTTGCCAATATAAATCGAATTTAAATTTAATTGACCCCGATTTGCCAATCACCACCACCTCCCCACTACACTTCATTCAATAAATCGCCATTTTCATTGGATTTGCTTCATAGACTAAATTTAGAAAGAACAACAAAAAAGAAAACCCCAAAAGAATAATGAAATAGAGAAAAATTAAAAGAAAAAATGGTTGCTCTAATTATGTGATTAATAACAAAAAAAGAATCTGTTTTTGGCGCCAAATTATCTTACAAGTTCATCATGCGGGGCGGCCCGTCGATGTAGATGATGATCACTTGTTTTGTTTGAAAAAAAAAGAAAACCCGCGGCAAGGGGGGCTAAAGGTTGGTCCATTGCCAGCACACGCTTAGCCTTTGTAGAAAGTGATACCGTGGCGGCGAGCGTCGGTACATTTGAATCATATCTACATTTTCTCATACCCATCACAAAAAGTCTAAATGTAATCTTCAAGACGAGGTATGGACATTTTGAGACAGACCAGATGCCTGTATATAGTGTGGGGGTGACTAATCTCGGGACTTCTGGTACTTTTCTAACGTTTCTAATAATAAGTGCGAAAGATTTATAGGGACGTTTTTACACTTTCTTTCCCCCCGTGCGCCGATGTGTAATCATTTGTTATTGTGTGAAACACATTATGTTGTGTTTTTGAATTAAATCACCAATGAAGTGTTTCTAATAAATTTTATAAAAGAAAGAACGTTTTTTTCTGTGCAAATTTTAAAATAACATTTTTGTCAGCATAAATAAACAACGCAGCTATAATCTGGTTTATATTTGTGCTACGATCTATCGTATCTGTCGCACGTGTGCAAATGAAGTATAAAAGAAATGTGAACTTAAAAATAAATTATTAGACTCATTTCTCCACGTGTATGGGAGGGAGTATGGCGTCGATCTGGCTAACAAAGCAATTTTAGACCGGGCATCCATAAATCCATGATAGAAGCTAATAAAGGCGTCGATGGGCGAGTGGCATAATAAAACATGGCCGTTGACAGCATAGCACAATATGATACAACTTAGAGGCAAAATTAATCTTTAGAAGACCTACTTTTGTTTCAAGAATATGCGCACTTACATATGTATTTTGAAGAATTGCCATTTGAACTTACGATCCGTTTGGAGTTCCAACTTGTCTTATAGGATCTGTAACCAAAGTTTCAGAAATGAAGGTCAAAAAAGTAGAGAAAAATTGAAATAAGTCATAAAGCTACTGCAATTTAAAATATGCCTAAAGGGACAACCATAATTGCGTTAATAGCTTTGTTCAGTTACTCTGTTCAGCACAATTCAGCACACGATTTTCTGTACCTACTTTTGTAGTATAATATATTCGTGAGAAGTATCAAAGACGAAAATTTACTAACAAGTTAATACTTGTGACTGCTAATATGAAAGGACACGTCTGACTCATTGAACAGAAAGTTTTAATTTTTGTCCTATTCTGTTTCGATAGTTTTTGAAAATTTGTACTGTTCTGTTCTATACTGTCAAAATCTAAGCGCACCCATAATTGCATTAAGGAAACGTGGTCATATGTCATTTTGTTTTTATCTAGCGCAATGTGGTACGCTACCATACGTACATGGGTATGGAGCCAGAAGTGAACGAAAACTCAACGAAAGTCAGCGGGAAGTAGTTATAGTCGCAATGTACAAATTATGTGTATTCGCATGACTTCGTACTGCAGCGTTCAGAGCCTTAATTGATTTATGAGTGAGCCTTAACTCTCAGGTGCTAGGTGGCACGCATCCGATTTTTCCAATTTTGGCGCATAAATCAGGCTGAATTTGACCAATGGCATTTCTTATGTTGGTTGTAGTTTTTTGTGTTTTATTGGCTTAGACCTGTCAATTAGGAAAACCCCACAAGAAGATAAATAACAGGGCCAAATCGCAAAATCCACAAACCCATTTAACCAGAATTAGGCGACCGTAAAATGAGCGAAGGGCGTGAAATGTTGCTCGAACAGAATACCCACTTTTCCACAATTTAATAATTTGCACATGTTGTTGGATATGGCAAAAAAAACAATTAATGACAGGCAATTTGACGTATGTTGAGAAAACTCTTTTGGAAAACCCTATATGTATTTATTTTAATTAAGTACAATAATTAATTAATTAGCATTAAGTAAATTTGACTTTCTTTTTGCCAAAAGGATGTATGCAAATCTCATTTGAATTGATGATGAATTGATTGATGCAAGTCTCAAGGACTATTCCCTTCAACAACAACAAAAGTTGTCTAAATCTTCAAAGTTTTTTAATACACACTTTGGTCTCTACCGTGAGGATTTGTTTCAAAAAATTATCTCAAATTGTCAAACTTTGTCGTGTTCTTAAATTACTTTTCCCTCATGACATTCAAATGGGATTGATTTTTTTTTTTTTGAAAAATTCATTATTCCCCTGATGGATGTGCTACAATATAACCGAAAACAACACCGCAACTGTGCCATCATGTAGGCTATAAATTTCAATTAAGCGCCAAAATTATTCTCCTTCTTTCTCGAATTGAAAATAAATTCTATAGCGCATCGTGGAGGGGCACACACAGAGCAGCGATCTTCAAAATGACTAAATAATTATTTTGTGTATTCAACAAGTCAATTGAAAATAGAACAGTTTTTCATTAGCTGATTCTCCATTCATCCCCCACCTAAAGTGAGGAAAATCTTATTTTATTTTCCTCAACTTGGGAACTGTGCAAAGTAAACTAACCGCTAAAAGATATATTATTGCAAAGGAATGTCCGAAAATAAACAAAATCGATGAAATTGCAATAATTTACCGAATTTTTACTTTTCTAATTGCCAACCTGCAGGAAAAGAAACCTTGACATAATTTGAGCCCTTAATTCGAAATCTTTGTGTTTTTTTCTTTTTAATAAAAGAAAATATAACATTCTCACCAAAATTTTAAAAATAGAACTACAACATGTTATTTTTTTATGTTGTGGGCAATTTAAATTAAAATTACAGAGGAAGTGGTTATTCATGTTGACGCTTTTACGAACTGTCTGTGTGTTTTTCCGTTGTTTCGAAGAAGGCAAATTAGTCATTTTTTTTTTTTGGGTAGGTGTCCTGAATCACTAGCAAAAACTATATGCAGATTAATAATATTTAAAGATTCTCAATAAGTTTAATAATACACCGAAGGCATATTAATTCGATTGCAGCGAATCTTAACAGCCCCGGCGGACAATTAAAATTCCTCCATTTACAAAAATTTTAAATTCTATTAACGTCCCAGTCATAGCTCAACAGATACTTAATCAACATACGAATTAATTTCTAAATAAGAAATCAATCAATCGTTATAAACACGCCGCAAACCATAAAAACACCCAGGCGGACAAAGATTATTGCCCCCTTTGTTTGTTTGATTTATTCCAATAAAACTGTGTATTAGTTAAATTTTATTTTATTTTTTTCAAAATAATGAAATATAAAATGCATTATCTAAAACGAGGTCAACGATGTGTATACCACCATTCTTGGTGTACGAGACGATACGTGACGACAACTCGCAATAAATATAAAAAGAAGGAGATACCATATTCCATTAAAATGTAAAGAAATAAATTATAAATGTGCAAAACATGGAGATGATAATAATAAATGGCAAACTGCAATAAATGCAACAAAAAAAATCCACAACACAAATTAAATCGCATATAAAGAAAAGAACACGAGAACAATTTTCAATAATCGTAAAAGTTTCGCAAGTAAATTTTCTTTAAAAAGATTTTTTTTACTGGCAGAAAATTTTATGATCGGAAATGAAAATGGTATTTTCCAAAAAAAAAAAAACGTACACTCGTGTGTGTATATAAACAGAAAGATGTGATGTCTGGTGGAAAATGAAAGATGGACACAACCCCGTGATGCAGAGACTCAGTAAAGAACGATTGTAGTGTGTCTAGTGGGAGGTGATGAATTAATAAACCTAATTCATCCATCTGGCAATCACTTTCCTTCTTGAATTTTCACTTAATTTTATAACATTTTTGACATATTAAACTTGTTGGGTATTTTGGAGGAAAGATTAAAACGTACAAGGCGAACTAAGACCTTCATGTGTTTAGTAATATGTGTGAGGGAGATATTCCGTGGTTAACGAGTTATTGTTATTCGTCATCGAAATGTGAGGATTTGCGATTAAAGCTCTCTTAATCGAGCATTAACTATCGAAATTTGAGATGACAGTACACTTTAGTTAGAGTAAACATTCCCATTGGATTGCTTGGGTGATATTGGCCTTAACTACAGCAGCCACCTTCCCGCCTGTGTACGACAAAATCACAAATTTTTTGCAAAACTTGCGTACAGCAGACGCGGGGGTGCTTTATTTCGTCTAAAACTTCTTTACAAAAACGCACTATTTGGGCTGCACAGCACTCACTTTGGAAATAAGTTTTCAATATTTCCCCCAATATTGTTCAAGCGTAAAGCGACTCTTTTCGTTCCGTGGAGGTATGATACTGACTTTCTGTCAAGATTTCGAGCGGGAAACATCTGTCAGTGTCAAAATAACCTATGTTTTAAAAAGAAACCACTAGATGACCCACCCTGTACTCGAATTTTAGAGCGAACGAACAAAAAATGAGTGCAATGCAGATCAGTTGGCTGATCTCTATGTTCGATTATGTTGCCCATCCGTCCAATTATTCGGCGGTCGTAAGGTGGTGTACTCTCCCTATTGCGCATTCCCACCACCTAGAGTAATCAGTCCGAACAGGTCAATCTTACTGCCATGCAGAAACATTTGTTTGGTGCAGTGGTGAGAAACTTAGCTAATATTTACTTCCGCTAAGAATGGGCAGCCTACGTTCCTTTGTCCCCTATGGAACTCGAATTTACACACAGATATTTATTTATCACAATCGTTTGTATGATCGCTGCTCAATAGCCAAAATCCAAAAACTTATCCATTCGTATCCTCGGCTTTGCTTTTCGTTGTCAAATATGGACCGCCAACATTGAGTGTTACAGGGGTTATAAGTACTCTAAAACTATTATTCAGGAGGAAACATCCGATATTCTATTTTGTGCTGCAGACGTCTTGCCATTACTCCGGATTGTGAAGGTTCTAGTAAGTCTTCATCACAGAGTTCCAAATTAGGACCAAAATTTGTCGGGTGGGACTTAGGATATACTGCTATATAACCTCAGTTTTCATTGAATTACACGCGAGGAATTTGAGAAAAGCCGTATGATATCTATAGGTTTTTATGTATCAAGGAAAGACTGCTATTTTCTTTAAAGTTACTCATTACTTATTCTGGAAATATTCCAAGTTTGCTATTTCCTTAATTTTGTTTAATGCCCCGTAATTTTATTATTGACGCAGAGACTCTAAAGTATAATTTTAAAATTATATAACATCCGACAACTATGTTAATTATATGTATTTCCCGTTTATTGTCACAAACAACATAAAACATCACATTCTTGTCGCCAAGAATAAATTTAATATTAAGTTTTTCTTTATCTGTCTACATGCATACATAGTTATATTTAAGTGGTGATTTATTATTTTGTATCAAATGAGCTATTCGTCAATGTCCGCCCTAAAAAAGATAGTCACATCATGCATGTGCCTAAAAGATCACAAAATAATGTCAACGGTTCTCTCTCTTTCATCAAAAATGAGTGAATAATCTTAAAAGAACTCAACTCTGCTCTTAAGGATACTCTTTTTTCTATAGTTTCACTGATTTATTATTTACCCTGGTGAGTTTTGAAATCAAAACAAAGATTGGTAAAACCCCCCCGAAAGAAGATTCAAACCAACAACAACAACAAAAAAATCATCATGGGAGAGCATTTTTCTCTTTAGAAAATTCACCACACTTACACTCGGGCTCTCTTGGGCGCATTTCAAAAATAGCTCAACTTTTCTTCAATCGAAATGAAATCACAAAATTGAAAATGTATTTTTCTACATAAACCTGAAAGATTTGGGTTTTTTTTCGCCTGTTTTTCGCATTTTGAGAAAATTATAGAAAATAAATACTCAATTTTCAATATCGGGCGCGATTGCAACACACCAACTGAGTAGTAGAGAGCAGAAAATAATTACGCGATTTGTAAAGAAAAGTTTTTTCTTTGATTTTTTTTAGTCGTTTTTGAAATCTATATTTTGCCGGGAGGCAATTTGGTCGACCCTGCTGTACGTTTGGTGTTTATTCCGTGTGTATATCTTTTTTGGGTATCTGACCGCGCGCAACATCTTTAGCATTAAGTCGTCGTCGTCGTAGTCGCCGCGGATCCGTGGATATTGTTTTGTGTATACTGGTGGTGTTTCACCCCTTTTAGCGAATGGGGGTCAACCGTGTTTTCGAGTGATATTTTCAGTGATCGTTGAGGTTTCGGTGATCGTTATATAGATTATACTCCCCAAAGTCTGTCCATTTTTTTAGAACTGCTATCGTCATATGTTTTCGAAAAAGTCGTTTCCTCTTTTTTTTCAAAAGATCCTAACCCATAGATAAATGTGATTTTTTTCTTTTCCAAAAGATCTTTGTCTTGTCATTTATATTGGCAATTTATTAAATTTTTATTACGTCGGTTGCTTCATATAAAAATCATCATCTTCTCACCGTGCATTGACGTAAAATTAAAAGAAAAAAAATATAATAAATATAATTAAAAAAATAGAAAATCTTTTTGAAATGTTCTATTTTTGTCAAGCTAAATAAAAAGTTCTCTTCTGTCGTGTGTGCACATCTATTATTCTTCTTCTACATATATTGTGTATCTTAATTTCCACTCAAGTGGCCCGTGTATTTTATTTTTTTGCTTATCCCATCTGATTCCGCTGAAATTATATATGACAAAAGTTAAATAAAAAAAAATAGATAAATTACAAAAGAAATGAAAAAAGATTAAGTAAAATGTGCTTGAGTGAGCAAAGTGTTTGTTGTTCTAGTGCCAATTCAATGTGAGCTGACTCGAGTTATTTGTGTATTTGGAAACTAAATTAAATGGGATAAAAACCAAACAAAAAAGCTAGCTGCCTAATTGTTTTAACAGCACTAGTCTTAGTGAAATATTTCATTAAGTGTTTCGGCTTGTTTTTTGTTCCAAACTATCTGAGGATCTTTAAATTATTTTGGAATTTAAATAAACAAATTCCAAATGTTAATGGGATGTTTGTTGCAAAGAAATTTCTTTTACTTTTATTTGCCCATAAGGTGATTAAATTTGCGCAAAATTATTCATAAAAAAAATTCATTGTCGGTAGTTGTGTTTTCTTCTATTTTTTTTTACAGTCACTTTTTTGTTTTAGATTTTTGTATCTGATGATTTTATCAAATACTCCGCACATTATAAGAACAAAGTTTTTTTTTTTTCAAACTTTCCTTTGCCGTGCACAAATTTTCGGAAAGAATTGTCAGTATTACTCTTCTGTCATGCAAAACCCTCGACTGAACTTGAGTCCTAAATTGCACATCCGAGTAGATGCTATACGGGAACAATAACGTAGTCATCTTATAAAACAGTTCTTAGTACGGTGACTGGTTTTTGTAAATTGCACGCTCTTACTCACGAGGATAACCTACGAAAAAAAGATTGGGAAATCTATATCTAATAGCTTCTTAGTTCGAAACCAACCATGCACCTGTCCTTACCATAGACCAAATCGATTTCAAGCACATATTTTCGAAACATTTTTAATACCTTTTTCAATTCATTTCTTCGCATAAGTCTTTCACCAAATGCTTACTTTAAATCGTTTAACTTGCTCGAATGCCAAACAAAACAACTAATGAACATACTATCTTCAATCGCCATCTGGGCAGGATTTATTGTTTATAATATGCTCGTCGCTAATGTATTGACTTTTCTCCACATGGCCTTCGATTTCATGAATGAATTATGTATACAGTGGAGCAATAAATAGTGCACAGTATGAAAACATTGCCGCTCCTTTTAAGTTTTGAAGTATATACATGGTGGCGCAGCAAATTCTTTCCAACACATGGTTTTATAAAATATTTGCTAAATGATGTCTTTTATTTAACATTCTGTCACTGTTTGTTTTCCAAAAGGTCTCGAAGTTGACTTTAAATACAGCTGATACTAGCGCTAATATTTTTTTGATTTGAAACTAAAAGTCGTTACTCAAAGAAGCTTATATATTTTTGAGTTTGCATCAATAAATTCAATAAATGTCAAAAGTAGTGGTGGTAAAGTACAACCTTGTGGGACTCCAGATCAAAATGTAAACTGTTGCTCGATTATCATCCGAATTTTTACATAAAGAAAAAACCGCTATCGACAAACCTTAAGATTTCATTTTGTAAATCAGCTTAGCAATATCTATAGTTACACATTTTTGAAAAATTTCCAAAATATATTTTTATATCTCTATTCATCGACTCTAAACAAAATTCACTGCATAATTCCCGTCCACTTTAAAATAAATTTCTTTGTAAACAAATTCCTGTTCAATCATTCGCCGGCAATTATTTTTTCAAACGCTCCCGAAATTTATTTCCAATTTTTTTCGAAACTCATTCAAAACCTTGCAGCTCACTTGGAGAGAACAATTTAAACAAAAAAATCGTTGCTCCATGTTTATGTTTAATTAATATGTGATTTAAAAGAAAAAGTTTTTTTGAAAACAAAAAAATATGGATAAACGCGAAAAAAGCTCAACTGCGTCTAGGAAAACTTTAACACCGCCACCACCGGCGGCGTTGCCATCGTCGCCATCTTCAGCATCAATTGCGACAACAATATCGTCAACACCTTCATCTGCTTCAAATACAACAACAACATCGTCATCAGCACCGAGACGCCATCGTTATATCCGAAGCTCGACAGCAAGTGTTACACAGTTATTGTCCGATAGTTGCAATAGCCTGTTGCAAAGATTTCGTCGAAATCCGAGCGAAAGACCTGATAAACGGCAAAATCGGTAACAAAAAAAAAAAAAATAGAAAATAAAATACATATAACCAAATTGAAAAATAAAAGAAAAAATCGATTCTAAGAAAAGAAGAGGAAGTAAAATACTAAAGTGTGGGGTAGGGCCGGTAAAAAAATATATCAAAACCTTAAAGTTATATAAAAGTTCCCCGCTACTGACACTTGTCAAAGTATCTCTCTAGTTCTGATCGATCGGTTTGTCTTAATTTTCTGAGTGAATTCGAATTCGAATATTTGAACTTTCGGAGTGGAAATTTTTTTCTCTAAAGGTGGTTTTAAGGACAACAATAGAATTGTATGCCTAGTAAATGCGTATATACTAAGCATCGGAAAAAAATGGGTGAACAAAAAGTATCTATATAAATAGCTTTCAAACTATGTTTAGCAATTAATCGAAACGAAAATTCCGATCATGAGAAAAATGTATTTTTATCAACAGGTTTGATGCGAAAGCTTTTTTTTTTTTTGTAGGAAAAAAATGGAAAACCAAAAGCTTAAGTACGAATTTTTTTCGTCGAACGGTTCATTTCTCTGCGTACGCGCATTGCCAAATTTTTAGAAAATCTATTTTTGGATTTCGAACGATTTTTTTTTCTTTTGGCTCTTTCTTTGTATGTGTATGTTTTCAGAGAAACAATGCGTTGTGCGCTCTCTTGCATTACTTTATCAGACGTTTACCCGCCGCGCCGTCTTCCCATCGATTCGAGTTCAAGGTTAATGGTCCTTAGACAAAACAGCCAAATACGCTTCTGTGTTGTAATAAATATGCGAGGTTACTAAGTTTCTTGGTCATGTTTTGACAATAGATAAAGTATATAGTAACTTGAAAACAGACAGGACAGGGAAATAAACAAAGGAAGTGATTCGTGAAATATAGCTCTTCACTACGCGGAAATAAACATTGTTCATACAATTGCAACTTTGTGCTGAAAATGATACAAATGCAATCCGACCGACTTTAATTGATGTTTTCCCTCTTACATGCATTTTAATGGGAATTTTGAAGATTTTATTATTGTTGTCGTTTCAAAATTTCAAGGAAAAACAAACAACCAGTCGCAGTCGGTACCCTCATAATTTTATTGTTTTCCTTAAGGACGTCTCTTGTAGCGCTTTCGGTTTTTATTGTCAGTGATATTGCAATTAGTCATTGTTACTTTACTGGACATGTGATTGCTTTTATTTAAATTGTGTAGTTGTTTTCGTATGGGCGTTGCAAATAAAGACTTGAAAAATCGTCGAGTATTTCCGGGTCGTAAGCTCTCTTACAGATCCATGCATCATGCTGATTAACTCACATCCCCTTATCGCTTTGTTTCGTACATTTACAAAGCTTGAACACTTTTAATACTCAGCAACCTTTCACTTAGCATGTTGCAAGACCTTTGTAAACTTTCCCTGGAAGTCCTTGTACGATTTAGATTCGTATGATTTTATGGGCAGCAAATATTTTTGCAAAGTTTAGTTCAAAGTTAACTTAAATAAATTATTCTTACAACTTTAAAGTCTTTATTACAATTTTCTACAAAATTTATTTAACCTCAAAAAAAATTAATCTACGCTGCTCGCGTAGACAAAAAGTCCAGTTCGGAATTTCTCTCCACGTCAATTGCCGTGACAGCTGTCAAGTTGTAGACCTTTTAGTATTGGGCTGCGATGGTGCAGTCGTAGATCTGTTCGTTTTCGGTTACGATGATGCAGTCTCGTCTTGTTACATTATGTTTCGAAGAAAATTCAAAATTTATGTTTCGAAGAGCCATTCAGGCTTTGTAAGATGTTACTGCCATCAATTCAGCGTAGAACCCTATTGTCAAATAGTAACAATTCGATTTAAATTCACACTCAACTTGGCAAAAGCTGTATTTTTTTAACCTTGTAGATTATATTTTACACCTTATTAAACATAAAATAAAATAAATAAATATTAGGCCGTCAGCAGCCCATGTTGTGCGTGGTTATACATTTCTGCATGTACAGAAGGGACCTACAGTTTTATGCCGTATCCGAAGGGCAGAGGGGTTTTGAGAAGCTTTCTCATGACAATTATACTCTTGAATGTTTGTCAGACACTCGGAAGAGGTGGGGCAGTGAAAAAAACTTTTGATGGTATTTTTCTGGATTCGAACTTGGAACCCCTTGCGCAGCAGTCCAACGCACTAACCACTGAGCCACGGCACCCACCAACTTATTAAACATAGTGAAACCTAATACTTCCAAGTATCAAACTACAACCCTTCCCTGTTTTGCTTCATACTCTAGAAATAAAATCAGGAAAAACGAGGTCCAAAACTTTACGTATTGAAACGAATGCATTTCGTTCTTTATGACACATTACTGTCTAAAATAAAACTAACAAATTCATACTGCATACAGTGGTTCAGTTCTATTTTAAGACTACAAAATTTTGTAGTTTATTGCCACCATTATGGATATGCAGTCAATAGGTTAATAATTCATTTGCCAAATTGGCGTTGCTTTCAAACAAAAACTGTTTGAGAAATTTATATTTCGTGCAAATCATACACACATGTATACGTACGTCACAAGCAAAGGAAGTTCTAAAATTACATAGCACGTTTTCATCGCCCAAGAATGCAGCACATCACCCTTGATGCATTATATGTTGCGTGCATATCTCTGACATTGTCCCAAAACATACAAATTTTCTCACGAAACATAAGAAAAAAAAAAGTATTTTTCTATGATATCTAGAAACAGCACATATTTTTCTCTGTTATATTTAGAAAATAACACATCAAAATGATCTAGCTCAATGCGAACGCACTTTACTACACACAGGTGTAGTAGACAACGACGACGACGGCGGCGGCGACTCTCTGAATATATGTATACAAATGCGCCAATGTCCGCGCGACGCCGTCACCTTAATCTTTTTCTTAAAAGTAAAAATGAAAAATGCTTTTCATTTAAACAAAAACCAGCACAGGGAGAGAAAAGATTTCCACCACCCCCGAAGCAAAATAAATAAAATCAAGACTCTTGATCATTTCCGAAATTCTCCACCGCTTCGCGTCTGTAAGACATTAACCTGTGGGAAAATTTTTATCGAAAGCACACAGTCTCATCTGTGAAATTGTGAAAAACGCTCGTGTTCGACGCGATGCTCCCTCAAAACTTTGTATTATTCTTCTTCTTTTCTTAAAAGAAAAAAAAATTAAAAAGAAAGTAAATCTGAGAAATTGTTTTGTTACCGAAAACGGAATTTTCTTTTCACATATAGCTTCGAGCTAAGTCCATCAGAATCCGCTCCAGATATAAATTTGAAAAACGATTCCATGAGTGATCGCAGCCGGAATCGGTTCAACACATCGTCCGGTTATGGAAGTGGTACCGGAATTGGCGGATACGCGAAAACTACCACTTCATCGGCTCTAGATAGGTTACGATCAAATTTGAGCCCAGTTAGTTCGTATTATAAACCGTTAATGCGAACCTTTGGTCGACGAGATGATGACGCGACAGTTTCTTCCATCAAAGTTAGTAGAAGTGAAAAATTTTTGGAAAAAAAAAGTGTTACGGGAAAGTTTTGCGCATTTAAGAAAAATATTTTGAATTTATTTTGACTTTTTTTTTTGCAATTCGCCGTGACATGAGTCAGATGTCTGGAATAAGCCATCTTAGTATTGAGTTGTATCTCGAACGGGGGCGCGCAGTGTATCGTATCTATCTTTATACACCTGCGCGGTGAATGTAGTATGTAGGTACCATATGATCAATATTTTTGAAAGAAAAATTCTGAGTAATCCTCATTAAATTATTTTGATTCAGAAAATCAAATTTGGAAAAGTATTCATGTATACTATACACTGTGTACGGGGAAAGCTTTCCAAAGTAAGATATTGTCTGAATGAAATTCTGAATACAGGTTGAGCTTTTCAAGCAAGTGCCCGCTAATCTAATTTTCTTCTAGACAATGTCAGAAATTGAAAAAGAATCTATAAAAATGTATAAAAATGTTGCATATATACACATCGGAGACACGAAGGTCAGAGAATCTATTTGTAGGCTACGCCACTTAAATTTTATAAAATACATAAACATACTACGAGTACAAGGTGCGAAGGTACTCTAAAATGATGTCTGTTGTCTATGACACAAATTTAAAAGCTGGCCGTTAATTTATCTTTTTGTAATTGCATCAAATGAGGTCAAAACTTATGTATGCTTATTATTTGGTGCGATGTGATTTGAATCATATTTCAATGATTTATAGAACAAAAACTGAAATATTTCTCTTATGTCTAGGTCGTGCGACCAGTAAGGCTTCAATAAAAGTAGATACACCATCTTCTGTACTTTTATGATAATAATCGCCTACTACATTCGATCCTATCAAGCCCTCAAATAAACACATTCAACGGTATTTACTTCTCAGTGATGTGACATTGTTTTTCCGCGTATTTTCTCGGTTTATTTTTGGAAATTAAATTGCGCAGCATTATGGAAGAAATCTTTTTGTCTTGAAAATATATTAGAGGACAAACAAACGAACCTTCTCAACCTAGACTTTCTGTTCAAACCTTATAGCAAACGAATCCAATGGAACCGACAACCAGCTTATGATTAAACTACTCATGGACGTTATCATTCATGAATAACAAATACGACTACGAATAACTATCGTCATGACAGAATAACAATGCCAAAAGAGTACTAAGCTGCGAGTAAGGCAAACGAATGACCGCAGTTTATTCTAATATTTTCAAAGAGTACCGAACTATTGACAGTAGAATGACAACTTATAAAACTTATTTACTTACGACTTAATAACAATTTATACGTCTATTAATACTGACTAGGTAGATGCATTTACATACCTTGTTATTCGGATAACGCGTGACTTATTTAAGTAGATAAAATTAGTTACACTATGCGCAAAACTTTCCCGACCTTTAAGAAGTTTTTTTAAAAATAAAAAAAATATATTTCTTATAACTCCCATTCTACTGCAGAAAAAAGACAACGGCGACAAAGACAAAACTCCAATAGCCGATGGCAAATCAGTGTCCACAATATCCCGCCTCGAATCGAAATACTCCGATGTTCTAGATCGTTTCGCGCGAAGGAAACGTCACAATGATAAAGATCGTGATAAAACTCTTGAACCTGACGAAAGTGCACATCCGCTGTCACGTTCAGCGACAACGGTACAATTGCCAAGTTCGTCGAAAGCAGCCGCTTCTGCGATAGGAAATTCGTATTCGTTTAATATAGCCGATCGCAAGGAACGAACACCATATCGTCTGTCAAGAAACAAAGCATCCAAGTATCTTATGGACTCAGCAGATAGTGGATACTTAACAAGTACGAATGGTAGATCACGACCAGAGTTGACATTACTGAATGATAACTCTAGATATGGTAGAACAAGGAATAATTATGATTATGATCCTCTTCTAACAGCTAGCCGTTATAAAGATTCAGTTTATGATCCATCTAACAGATATGCATCAAGCTTTAAGCCCCGCAGTGGACTAGATTACAGTCATTACTATGATGGATCACGCGGAGCAGATAAAGAGAATAACTACAAGTCTCGCTATGATCCAGATGAATTATATGCTGATCTGAATAATCATTATGATGCTGATGCTAGTTCGAGAAGACGACAAAGGACATATCGTCGGAATAATACTGGTGACAATGAAAGAAAGATAGCAGCTGCAACCAGCTATCATGTCCCAGACTACGAGCACGATGAAAGACCATATACGGCAGCTGCAGCTACTGCTTCAGCAAGTAGTCGGTTTGCAAATCGTAACAATCGTAAATCATACGGTATTCAGCGGTCAAAAACTCAGGGGAATATCTCCGAATTCGATCTAAGAGAATACGAGGAAGACGATGATGATCGTTCGTCCGAAGATAACGCAGCTATCTTAGCCGCTCTCAAGGAGGACAACAATGACGCCGAAGCAAGAGCTTTTGCCGATCGCATTGCCAAACGAAAACAAATTAAAAAAATGATTATGAAATACGCTCAGGATGATGCCTACGATAAAGACCAACAAAATGAGGGAAAACCTAGCACAGATGGTAACAGCAATGCCACCACCAATGCGGAGGACAAAAGATCTCATGTAACTAGCCCCAGTGGTAGTTCGTCCACTAAGTCTACTAAATCCACAATAAACAATCACGATACGATAAACGATAGAAATAATAACACAACCACGGCCCTTAAATCCACCATTAATAGTAGAAAATACAAATCCCCACCACCGTTTAGTGATCGTTATGCACACCAACAGACTCTTTTAAACAAAAGAGCAGATCTAGGTTTGAGTGGCCGACAATTTTATAATCCCATGGTGTCGTCAACCGCCGCTAGTAGTAGTAGTAACAATCTTAGTAAATATCCTTCCTCCTACAAATCCTATATGTTTGACAACAATCATAATAAATTGTTGAGCAGTAGAAAGCCAACAATTGGAGCATCCAATTCGTCAGCAGCCGCATCTGCTATGTACTCGCTGGCGAAGTCTTCATCGTCGTCGGCATTGTACGCGAACAGGTCACGCATTCCAAAAACACTTTACTCTTTTGTAAGGATGAACATTTTTCTGTTGATTTCTTTTTTTATTATTATTTTTGCTTCAATTTGTGCCGACAATAAGCTTAAATACACTTCAAATAACAATACAGTATTCAAAAACAAATTATATGCACACCTAAGCAATTGATTTTGATTATTTATTTAAAAAAAAAAAAAAAAACCGTTATGTGTTGTGTTTTGTTTAATTAACATGAAATGAACAGGATGGATGGAGTCCACTTTTGCCGATCAGACTGTGTGAGATTAACCCTGCATTTGCTTGCATAAATTTGGATTGTACTAATCAAATATGTTGTTAGGTAAAATCTTGAACTATACTTTAAAAAAAAAACTATACGAATTATTTTGTTTTTTTAATGGAAATGACTATGAAACAGGAACAAACAGTTTCGATTATTTAGGCAGAATTGTAATATTTTTTTTTTAAATCCTATACAACGGCTTTTTAGCAACTTTTTTTAGAAATAGATTTTTAATTGAATTAGGTCAAATACTTATGAGTAGAACATATAACTTAGGCATGCAACTTGTAAGTGAGACTAGAACTTGTATAGCATCGATCAAAGTATAGAAATACGTAATGCAATTCACAAATTTTTACTACGCGGAGGTTTATAAGTACTTCGATTTATTCCGTAGAATCTACGAAAATAATTATTAGTTCAGCTTATAAATAGGGCAAGCAATTATTTGAAAAAAATTTATTTAAATTATTCAAATTAGTAAAAACTATTTACATTATTTAAATTCAAATACTAAAACTAGATTATCTTGAATTTTATGTATTTTTTCAAATATTTCTGTTCGTTGCTGTTTCAAGTATTTCAGGTATATTTTACCATAATATTCATTTCACTTTTAAAGAAATTAAAACTAAAGTGAAACATTTCCAAATAAAAAAAAAAAAAGAGTAAAATGCATTTTTAACTGCAATAACATATTAAGCCAACAAAAAATATAATATGTAATAATAATATATATTTTTTCTGTTTTATATACTATTTTTTTGTTTTAATTAATTTGTTATGAAACAAAACAAAAAAAAAAAAAATTTTGTCCGAACTAATTTTCTTACCGAAAAACGATCCGTATTTTTCTCGTGTTTTTTTCTGATTATGATGATGATGATGATGGTAATCATGGTGTGAACAACATTGATTGGTGAATTGTGAAATGATTCAACAACAACAACTACTCTTCTGTGCACAACAACAACTTGGGTAACTAAACAACTGAAATGATGGTTTTGGTTGATGGTGTATTCGCTTTTGGTGGTCGCCCCCTCAACCTTCTGCTCTGTATCTCTCTGTCTCTATTCTGGATGATGATGATGATGATGATGTACTGTTGAACCCTTTCTCTGATGGTATACAACTGATGACTGATGAAACGATGACCCGAAAACCACTGATGATACTGATGGATGGAACCCAATATCAATGACGATGACACCTAACAACAACAAACAACAATCTATTGCCAATCATATACTGAAAACAGCAAGCAAAGCCAGTTATTCAAGATGATGGTGATGGCCACTTGATATATCACACCGGCGACATTCTTCATAACAGATGTTCGTGACAATTTTTTTTACCAAAAAACAAAAACCAAAACCAAAAAATTCTAAAATAGAAAAAAAACATATTCCATTTTTAATTTATATTTTTTTTCTGTTTTAAATTTTTTTTTTATCTTATTTCGATTTCTCCTTTCGTTTGTTTATTCCTTTTAGTCTAAATTGAATACAATACGCGTTTTTTTTTTTCAATTGTTAAACAGCTATATTCTTATAAATTGTTGAACTGAAACAATCTATAAAAATATTCAGTCATTCTTTTGAAATATTCCTGCGTTTCGAAATGCGTTAAAATAATTTTATTGTTGTTTAGTAAAAATCTCTTTCAAACGTTTATAATTTAAATCTTAACAAATTAATTTTTTCGCGGTCATAAGGACTTCTTTCTTTTTTTGCAATAAAATAAAATTTCTTTCTAGTCGAACATATTAAAAAAAAAATTTAGTAAATTCAAAACAAACGGGTTTCCTTCCAATACACGGTATAAAAATATCACTCATTGTTTTTTTGTTCATAAAAAATATAAATTTTAGTAAATTATCAATTAAAATTAAAGAAAATATCACTTAATTAAAAAAAAAAAACAAACAAGGAGATCCAAGTTCTTGAAAGTTTTTCAATGGGTATTTTCAATTTTACAGATAAAATCATGGCTACTCTGGGCGAAGGCACTTTTGGACGTGTAGTCAAGGTCAAAGACATGGAAAGGTGCGTTTTTATTTTATTTTTGCTTTAAGCTTCCGTGAGGATTATGATATTAATTAAAAATTTGTGCTTAAACTAGGGATCACTGCATAGCCTTGAAGATTATCAAGAATGTCGAGAAATACCGTGAAGCTGCTAAGCTGGAGATTAATGCACTGGAGAAAATTGCTCAAAAGGATCCCAACTGTGATCAGTAAGTATTGATATTTGTAATCAAATCAATTTCAATTTAATTCAATTTATTAATGAAGTTGACGGTAACTAGAAGATGTAATGTTTGAATGAGGGTGAAATTTGTTAACATTAGACTGCCGATCGCATAAAATACCAAAATATTTGTTCTCACCTTTCGCATGCGTCTGACAAACATCCTGACAAGACTATTACTGTCAAAGGAAAGCTTCTCAAAAACCTTCTGCCTTCTCATACGACATAGGACCGTAAGACAGTACCTTGGCCTTCTATATAATATTTATTTATTTATTTTCGAATCTCAATAATGTAAGACGAGTGACTTAAAGCTTTTAATACTCCTCCCCAAGACTCAAAATAATAAGCTTTACGATTAGCTGTGAGGTGGCTTGCAGTCTTAACACATACTCTGTGTGTTTATGATTCCAACCAAATTCACTTGGTAATTTTCTTTCCACAAATGTGTTTAGACAAAGTTGCTCCATTAAACGTCTCTTATTAGTCGACCAATCAATGTTTTAAACTTCTTCTTCTTAAACAGCTTATTCTGACAAAGAAATTATCTTCAGAGGTGGAGACACATCTTTTATGTTCTGTTTGTTGCCTGTTGAGCGCGAAAACTAGCTTTAAAAATCCTGACAATAGTCTAGATTCACTCTTTTACTATTTAAAAATGTTACTGTATCCAAGACTCACCTAAATACTAATCCACTATAACTTAACAGTTTTAAATAGACATAAGAACCTGTTTCATCGGTTAGTAATTATTGTGAACCTGTTTTTTTTTTTTAATATGAAATCATAAATGTGAAATTATTTAATATCTTCAATACAATATGTAAATAGTATACAATATTGTTGCTTTTATAACAATAAAAGTGCACCAGTGACAAATGATCAACCGTTTAATCCTCCCCCAAATAAAGGCAATTCCTTCATTAATTTTTTGCAATGTCAATGGTCAATGTATTCTAAATGAATGTTCTCGCGCACCCAAGTCAATTCATTTAATTTGTCTAAATAAAGACCTCAACTGATGAATAATTGGTGTTAAATATTTTCTCTAAAGTTTGTTCACCCTTTTTCAGCCCAGTTGAAGAAACAAATTTCAATTGAAAGTGAAATTTTACTATATTCATTCTCGTTTTAACTTTTTTTTTCCAGTTTGTGCGTAAGAATGATTGATTGGTTTGATTACCATGGACACATGTGCATTGCGTTTGAGATGCTCGGCCTGAGTGTTTTCGATTTCTTGGTAAGTAAACAAATTTAACCCACTTGTTCGATGTATACAAATATATAATTTATGCAGAGAGAGAACAACTATGAACCGTATCCGCTGGAACAAGTGAGGCACATGGCATACCAACTTTGCTATTCAGTTAAATTCTTACATGACAATAGACTAACGCACACGGATCTAAAGCCTGAGAATATTTTATTCGTTGACTCTGAATACGCAACAGACTATAATCATAAGATTGTAAGTATACACAAAACCATTATCTTCAAATAATTTAAATTCTCCATCTTTTTTTGTTTTGCTTAGAATCGTGAGGTACGTCGGGTGAAGAGTACAGATGTGCGTCTAATTGATTTTGGTAGCGCAACATTTGATCATGAACATCATAGCACAATTGTCTCGACACGTCATTATCGAGCCCCGGAAGTTATCCTTGAATTGGGATGGTCACAGCCATGTGATGTTTGGTCAATTGGGTAAAAGACTACTATTAAACCATTCTTAATGAAACGATACTAATTATCTTTCTTCTTTTTTTAAAATAGTTGTATACTCTTTGAATTATATTTGGGTATAACACTCTTCCAAACGCACGATAATCGTGAGCATCTTGCCATGATGGAACGCATCTTAGGACAGATACCATATCGTATGGCACGGTAATGAAATTGAGACATGCTCTCATTTTTTCCGATCAGTTATTGACACAAACAAAATTAATTGTAGTAATCATGTTCTTTTCAGTAAAACAAAAACAAAATACTTCTATCATGGTAAGTTGGACTGGGATGAGAAATCATCAGCCGGACGGTATGTCCGCGATCATTGTAAGCCACTGTTTAGGTACCTGATGTCCGATAGTGAGGATCACTGTGAGCTATTCGACTTAATTAAAAAGATGTTAGAATATGAACCAAGCCAACGTATTACGTTAGGTAAGTGCGTTTTGTTTATTCTTGGAAATTTGTATTAACACTTTAAATGTGAGTGGTGTCATTTTACTGTAAATGTCTTAAGACTGGACGCTTTCGAAGGAGGAGCATTTATGAATTGAGTATAGCTTTGTTGTGAAGTTCTGTTTGAAATCATATCAGTGAAGTCTGTTTTTACTATGTTTCTGTATTAATAACTAAAGTGAATTCAAACATATTTCTTCAAATAACTAGGGGCTATAAATTACAGTCTAAAAGGTGGGTAAGAAGATAGGTTTGTTATTTAAATCAATCGCCCAAACAAAAGGAATTAAATTTATATTAAAACAGTAGTTGCTCTGCAAGGAAGCCTTACCAAAGAATCTGTTATCTGACCAAATCTCTTAATAATACTTGTGAAAACATTTATTTATTGAGGCGATCGCTACGATTATGACTGCCAGATGGATGGAAATGTTTACCATTTAGGGCACCTTCTGTGCATTTCTCAGGAAATATCACCAGGCTTTATGACAAATTATCTAAAAATCTTTGATGTATATCTTGACCATCATACTAGGACTCTAACTTTTCGAATATGCTGAAGGTCTTAAAGAAAAAAAAAAACATTTACGAAAATGACCCAAATGACCAGGCCGCTGCTAAATTTTTTACAAGAAAATTCTTAAAACAAATTTATTTTCTTTATTTACCAGGTGAAGCACTACGTCATCCGTTCTTTGAGAAACTCCCACCTCATCAACGCATTGGTGATCTTGGCAATAATATAGCCGCATCTGGCAGTAGCAGCCGTGAGAGGTCGCACAGTTTATCAAGATGAGATTTGGCTCGATTTGGTTATTGTTAATTGATTCAATTTAAAGTAAAAGATAACTTCCTTAAGCAAATCAACAGAAGAAATAAACAACATCAAAGAAAAAGGGGAACAAATCTAACCAACCAATACGCAGATCCAACAAGGACACTTAGTTTTACTTTTATTTTACTTCATATTATTTAATTTTTTTTTTTCTTTATTTTTCATTCAGAAAAGCATATGTGTTTGCTTTGTTTAATATTTAAATATTATTTTCTTGGAAAGTTTTTAATTATTATTTAGTTTACGTCAGAAAAAACAAACTCAAACTTGTACTCTTTGTAAGGTACATTCTAAATTTAATTATTATTTTTCTCATACAAAACAAAAATATCTATATATTTTTTTAAATTGTTATAAATAAAGTTACGCAACTAAGAAAAAAAAGAGAAAAAATATAAAGCATACCCTTGACTTATAACGATATCCTTATAGTAGAGTTCAGTGTGTATGTGTGTCCTGTTCTTTGTCACATGTGTCTCCCCAGCGCAAGACTTGCTCCTTTCTGTTTTAATAATAAATCTATTCTAATCGTCTATCCCTGATATAAATATTTTTATGTATGTAATTGGAATCAAGGAGTTATATGTAATTGATTAATTATAACCAAATCGTCCGGAGTATGTCTTTTTTTTTATTTTTGTCCACACATTTTTCCATAAAACATTTAACAGAAAAAAAAACTTAAATGTAATGTGTAATAGATGTAAAAGAAAAATGTAAGTTTTGTTGCGTGCCATTATATGCGCAAAACATTTTTTTTTTTTTTTTTTTTTTGAAGTTTTACTTTTCAAGTGAAAACACTCACATGAGAATTTAAAACATATGCTGTAATAATTTACAATTATTCAAAGCATATTCTTAGTATAAGCTAAAAAAAAAAAAAAAATCTTGAAAATACAATAATTAAATGATGCACTCTTTTTTGTTTCTTTATTTTTCAAGATATGTATCCTAAAAATAAATGTAAAAAGAAAAAAAAAATCTTTAGAAAATTAATCTTTTGTTCAAGTTTAGGGAAATATATTTCGTATTCATTTTTTCTTTTTTTTTGTGTTTTGTTTGCGAAATTAAATAACAACTTAAAACATATAGAGATAAACATTTGTCTGAATTTCGGTATATACATATACGTTTATACGATTCAAGAAATTTAAATCGATTGTAAAAAATTTAAAAATTCATTCATTAACTAGTTGTTAATTCTTTAAATATATTTTTATCTATTCTATAAACACACAAGCAACAACGGTGGGAAAAAAAATATACATGATCTTTGTGAAAACGCAAACAAGAAGAAATAAATATATATTTTTTTTATTTGCCGCTGCAAAAAATATTACGTATTCTTAGAAGTTAAATATATTATAATTTTTTTTCTTTTGATGATTTAAAAAAAAAAACAAAGCATCTCATTGATCATTTTACAAGAATACAGGGCAAACTTATGTATATTTGTCTTGTTTTAGTTCTAATTTAAATAAAAAAAAACTAAAAAAAAACTTGAAAATAAATAAAATAAATATATAAATAATTTTGATTGTTTTTATTGAATTTTCTCATTATATTCCACTTAAATATAACTAGCATATTTCTATGAACGGAACGGAAATTTATTCGGCCGACACTTAGATAGTTTTGATTTACAGAATTCCTACCATGGAGCACAACAAAAGAGAAACGAGGATAATAAACCAAAGAGGAAATCATACACACCCATATCACAGAATCCATCGTAATAGGAATTTTCCTGCGAATTACGAAAGTATCGAATCCGTCGTAGAAGAAGTTTTGCTACGAATTTCCTGATTCGCCATCCGACTTGAGTCGTTTTCGACTCCCGGTAAACGTAATTGGTGTGAGTAGGTCCTTTCGCGAATCCTCCCAATTCGATTACAGAGAATTCTCACAGGAGAAAGTGCTGATGAGAAAGTTAGAAATTTCCAAATTTTTCTTATTTGAATATATATTTTTCGTAATTTTAGATCTCAGAGAATTTAACTCTCACTCTTCGAAATTTGACAATCTACCAATTTTAGTGCAAAAAGTATGCGAACACAGCTAGTGGATTCTTGTTCTCAGACGTCAAAGTTAAGTAGTTTTTCACAGAAATTTCGCTATTTTAGTCCAATAAATTTCGTCGCGCAATTTTATGAGTTTCTGAGTTGGAAAATAGTTGTGTTGTTGCTGGTTGTTGACGTCAAAAAAACACATAGTCCAAAACCGAAACCGAACCCAGATTGAAGCCCAATTCGTTCCCATTCCAATCTCACAATCTGCTCATGTAAACAGGACATGTGGGGTACATCTTTAGTACTTTCTAATTCTAGCTGTACGTTTCACCTTCTAGGGTGTTTCACCAATCTAGCAGCTAGAGAATTCCAGGCGTAGGGAACGCGGCCATGCCATGTGGCCTAACGATTTTTCATTGTAAAAGAAAAGCCAAGCAATATGGCGACTCACCAAAGCATAAACGGTTGAGCAGAAGGCAAATTGCATGTTCCATGGAATCCAGAAGAAGAGAATTCTTAAGTGAAAGCAATGAAAAACCAGTGTACATTCATGCAATGGGTACACTCGAATTTTGACAGCGAGCAAGCAGAATTTTCGTTTGATTATGACATTAGCTATTGCACGCATAATTCAATTATGGTTATAAACAAGAAAATTACATGAGGTTTGCAAAATGTTAGTCAATTTTTTTAAAATAAGTTTTTTAATATGCCTTAAAAAAGTTAAAGATACTTTATTTAAGTCATCTGCTGAATGTAGCTTTTCATAACTCTATTACAATATTTTGACAACCAATTTTTAAACCGCAGCTAACTTCACGGTACCCTACTGTCGTCTGTCTAATTTTCTGACTGCTCGAGGTACGTTCCGTTCTAGGTTACATAATTTTTTTTTCAATTATTTCTCAATATTTTCTAACGATTTTACTAAAACCCCGCAGAGACAATTAGAAAAAGCACTAATATGGCCGATAAAGCAGTTGAAAAGCCAGTGGGTCGCCCCATGAAGTTCCCATACACATTCTCGGCGAAGATTGCCCAGTTCCCCTTTAAGTTCTACATTAAGAACCAATGGGTCTGGAAGTACTACCTAATTGGATTGGCTGTCTCCGCTCCAGTCTTCTATAAGATCAGCAAACTTTGTAAGTATATAACTGAATATCCCTTCAACACAAGTGCTAACTATTTGCCTTTATCTAGCCAATTCCCCCGAAAACAAAGCAGCATTTGCGGCTGCCAAGAAGAAGGAGGCTGCCGAACACCATCATTAAAAGGAGTTTTGCATTGGAATCTTACTTTATTATGGATATTCCATTTTAGTTTTTGGCTCTCAATCACTGCTTCAATGTCGAAATAAAATAACATTTAAACCAATTTGTTCGAGAGAATTTTATCGTCGATTTTTTTTTTTGTTACATAAAGATGCAACGAGGTCTAGATTTTATGACATAAAAGAAAGTTCCGTCTCAATGTAGTTCTACAAAAGATCTCTAATTGCATGCGAGTATCTAGTTTGTTTTCGCAGTTCAATTGCCCGAGAATATTAGATGGAATGGTTGGTGTATGTTACTAAGTGTGCTGTATATTAGCAAACCGGTAAGCTAAGATCATAGACTATCAGCATATAAAGTTTGCCTATGATTTAGGCCGAGTGTTGTTCTCTATATCGCCTACGTACATATTTCGCATAGTGAGATTCAGTTCCCTTTACCTATTGTCCCTAAACTTCTATCATCTACAGATCTGGTCCATTTGTTTCTCGGTTGCCTCGCACTTCGGACGCTTTGTATTGGCTGATTAAATTGCATTACGGACTATAATATAGAATTACCACTTTTTCACAGCTGTATAACCGATCAACGGCCAATTAAAAACGTTCCTATGAAACAAAATACGGTGCCGTAGTTTATAAAGCTCAATCCTAGACAAAATCGAAGTTTTGTTACAAAAACTGTAGGTTCCTTCCTTTTTCGCTAAACTACGTCTGGCTCGTGGATATTGACTGAGTTTTTTAATACCACCGGTAGCCTATTTCACCAAATACAAGTTTGTGCTTGTAGATCGTAGCTTCAAAAATGTAATCTGGGGCTTTGGTGTTTGTAAAGCACAAGCATTGTTTTATGACCCAGGTGTGAATTAAAACTTACTGCCAAATAATGTAATATGTAAGAAAAGCCATTTATGCGATTCAAAAGAGGAACTCCTACCTTTTATCTACAAACAAAACACCGACAGTTAATAAAAAAGAATAAGAGTAACATTTATTCATTGTATAAAGGAATAATCCACAATCGGAAACAAATAATAATAAACCACTGTAGGCGCAGCTCGCTTATCAATCCGTGCTTAGGAAATGATCTGCATCTATACTGGAGTAAATGTGACCCTCTGATGTCATAAAATCGAGAATCGTACTGAAAAATAAAGCACAAATAAGCCCTACAGTCTGTTATATGAAATCTATGTACTTACTCCAATTCGCTCCTGGAAATGTGACTGAATTTCTTTTGTAATTCCATTCGACTGATGCCCTCTTCAGCTGCATAGTTCTTAATCGCTTGAAACACCACCAATTGCTTGCCCTCAAGACCCAAGTTATTTCCACCCTGTGCACCAAGTCCACCAGACTGTCCACTGGTCATGCTAAAGTCAACAAAACCAGTGCCTGCTCCTTTCTAAATACAGAAATGTACTTTGAGCAAGAACTACATTACACTGATTTTACTTACCTTTGAATACTCTTCAGCCTTAAATCTGGCATGTAATACTTCCAGCAGATGAGTCACCACCTGATTGGCATCGTTAACGGGCATCATCTTAAATACCATAAGAGTCTTCTGTCCGCTGTGCTGACGGACGGTTCCAAATACTTTTGAGTAGCTGTTTAGCATGACGTCTGGTGCTTTCAGAGAATCACCTTCCTCTAACCAGTAGTGAGCCTCAATTTGTCCAGTATGGTCTTCCAGCAGATAGGTGATCTTTGTAGAGGATGTATCAATGGAGCGAACAATAGCCACGGACGAAATCATTCCGAAGGTCATACCCCACATTTGGAAATTACCCTCTGGTGATTCTAGAACCTGTTTAATTACAATTGGAACTACTCCCTACAAAGTAACAAAAGTATTAATCATCATTTAACATTTCTTGCAGACACTTGGTGCTAACCTCAGCTTTTTGCTCAGTTGCGGCGCCGGCACCTCCTTGAGTAGCATTAAAAGTATCGCCTCCAACTTAACGAGAAATAAATTAAGAACAAATAATATTAAACAGAGATTTTAATACTTACAAGAATCGTTCATGTTGAATGCTTATTTAGTTTGTTGTGAAATTCGCGATAAAACAATTAAAATGCAGCCAGTGATAGTGTGCAAAACAAAATTTGTGCGCCAATTTTTGAAAGTTAGAGACGCTTTTAAGAGAAACTGTCACTGTCCGATTGACGTTTGTACGAAGAGAAAAAAATAAATGAAAGAGAATGCTTTCCAATAAGGTGGAAATGCAATTACTGAGAGCTTTCTATTTAAAATTATTTATAGTTGGTTATTTATAAATGGGGCAAACCAATGTCAAAAAAAGAACACAGGTGTTAAATCTGCAGAGCCAGGTACGCCTTATATCCTGAATCCCAGAAACCTCATTGTAACCGGTTAGTTTCCAAAGTAGAGTTAATGAAAATTGCCCTCATTCAGTGGCATGTAGAAGACGCAATTGAAGACGATAGGGACGACTAAATGTTGATGGGGGATATCAACTAGAATATTTCTAAACCTAATCAAAGAACATTTATGTAGGTGTAACTCCCGGCATTGCAGTAGTGGCCTTTCACGACACCTTGAATCGAGATCTTCTAACACCATTGTTGAGTAGAAAGTCGACTTTTTATATTTTGGAAGTGCGGTCTTTACCAACCGTAGTGGCACCAAACTGAATGTATGTATCGGAATTCCGAACGGAAGCTGTAAAATCTCGCCAATAAGAGTCTTAAACGCGTTTTAGAACTCCGAACAATACTTAATCCCAGCGAATTACTAAGAGGAGAATTCCCGGTGTCGATTTCTATCGAAAGTTAAAAGATCGAATGCAGATTTATTTGCTTCAACCTGTAAAAGCAGAAGAAAACGCCTTACTAACAGTTAATATCGCATTTAATTACAATAATAGAAGTCAAAACAACTGAGTTTCACTTAAAACAACGATTACAATAAACAAAACAAAATAAAGCTTTTATTATTAAGGAACTTATAGCAAACATTTTATTTTACAATTAATTTATGTAGAGGAGCAAAAAACTTTATCTAATTTTAATGGAAGACTGTGCTATCGCAGCTAATGTGCATTAAAATTTAAGTTTCACTTTGGAATTATTGTATCGTTTCTTCTTCTTCTAATGCTAAATGCACTATTCTTACTCTAGAATTTCAAATTTCCCCAGCAAAGGTACTTAATTTCAACGTATTCATCAATTCCATGATGTGAGCCTTCTCGACCAATGCCTGATTCCTTGACACCACCAAATGGTGCTTCAGCTGTCGAAATGAGACCCTCATTGATTCCAATCATTCCAACTTCTAATTTTCGTGCCACTCTGAATATTTGCTGTACATTCTCACTGTAGAAGTATCCAGCAAGACCTCTTCTTGTATCGTTGGCTTTTTGAATTGCCTCCTCTTCGTCTTTGAACTTAATCACAGACAAAACCGGACCAAAGACCTCTTCAGTGTAGAGTCTCATGCTAGGTCCTACATCTGTAATTATTGTTGGCTCATAGAATAGTTCACCAATATCTGCACGGGCTTTGCCACCTGCGATAATGGTTCCATTCTTGCTTTTAGCATCATCTACGAATGCACTGACTTTTTTGAACTGTGCCTTGTTGATAAGTGGACCAATTTGTACATCAGCGACGTCACCATTTCCAATCTTTAAAGCTGCCACTTTAGTCTTCAGTAATGCTATGAATTTATCGTAGATTCCTTCTTGAATAAAGAATCTATTCGCCGAAACACATGTTTGACCACAATTGCGGAATTTTGAAGCAATCGCGCCTTCCACTGCTTTTTCCAGATCAGCGGAATCGAAGACGATAAACGGAGCATTACCTCCGAGCTCAAGGGAAATTCTTTTAATTCCATCGGCACAGTTCCGGAATAACAGTTTACCAACTTCTGTTGATCCTGTGAACGAGATACCAGCAACATCGGGACTCTTGCAGAAGAGATCACCTACAGGTGCAGCCTTATTTGTTGTGACCACATTGAGAACCCCCTTTGGAATTCCAGCTTCCTCAGCGAGCTTAATTACTGCCAACGCTGTTAGGGGGGTGTCTTCTGCTGGCTTAATGACCACAGTGCATCCTGGAAACAGATTTTTTTTTTAGTAATACTAATTATTCTTTATTTGCATACACAATAGATCTAAACAAGAAGGACTAATACAAATATAAGGCTTTGAATTCTAGGTTTTAAAACGCAAACATATGTAATATTCTTCTTGGGTGTCTAAAATGAACCTTTAGCTGTTATCAAGGAACGTGAGTATTAGAAGAACAGTGGAATCATTCAAGCAATCTCTTGCACTAAATAGACAACCAATAGAAAAACTTAAAATTATACATTGGGAGCAATTAACTGGAAAAAGATTCTTACCAATGAAACAATAGGCAACGTAGCAAAGAAAGCTACCAAAACTGAGAAGAAAGTTACAAAAATCTGCAAGCATTCATAGACAAATAGTACAGAACAGCTTTGCTAGTTATCTCTACGGACTAAAGATATGGGCAACAGCAGAGAACACATACAATCTGCACTTTAAATAAACTGACAAACTGCTAAGTGATGAAGAATTTTACTCGGTCTCAAATAATTAAAATTAGGTAGATTGGACGTAAGCTTAGTTTCCGTGAAAATGTTCTATCGTTTAAGTTGGCTGTTTCTTATGGATGATACTTTCTTTAATCATTAGCAGATCCAAAATTGATGCTTAAAAAACAGTGATACACTAAAATGAAAATAAACTACTTAGCGATGCATTTTACATAGCAAATTCAAACATATGTATATGCCACTATTTGCATATAAACTAGCTTAATCTAGTAATTTTCGTTTAAAGCACGCGAAAAACTTTAGCCTTTCTACATATATGAACCTTCCACTAACGAAAGTAAATATAAAGCTGCAACACAGTATGAATCAACCATTTACCTAGCATTCTTACAAAACAAACAAACTTTAAAACATACCAGCAGCTAATGCAGCTCCAGCTTTCCTTGTGATCATGGCCAGGGGAAAGTTCCAGGGGGTGATAAGTGCCGCCACACCGAGAGGCTGTTTCAAAATAATCAATTCACGATTCGCCGCAGCTGCCGGCACAACCTCTCCATTGATGCGTCGTGCTTCTTCCGCAAACCACTCGATGAATGAGTTCCCGTAGGTCACCTCACCCTGGGACTCATTGATTGGCTTTCCCGATTCGGCTGTCATGATTTTAGCGATTTCATTGCGATTCTTATCGATCAAG
Source organism: Chalcosyrphus nemorum (assembly GCA_949716465.1). Lineage (NCBI taxonomy): Eukaryota > Metazoa > Arthropoda > Insecta > Diptera > Syrphidae > Chalcosyrphus > Chalcosyrphus nemorum. The sequence continues at coordinate 8,144,080 of OX454333.1, forward strand.
CTGTACCAGGACTAAAAATCACTGAATGGAGTCGCACTGTGATATAACCAAAAACTTACCTTTAATAGAATCGACCTTTGTTTCGCCGTAAGACCAGACCACTCAGGCGAATAGAAGGCTTTCTTCGCTGCATTGATGGCCTTCTGTGCATCGTCAGCGGTCATATTAGGTACAGATCCAATCACCTTTCCATTGGCTGGATTTGTTACTGCAAAAGTCTCCGAATTCGAAGAGTCCACCCACGAGCCATCGATAAATGCCTTAGATTGGACTAGAGACGAAATATTTTTCTGGACAAGTCCAAAGGTCGTCGACATTTTGTTTCGCAAGAGGATAGTTCGCAGCATCTTTGTTTTTCTAGCTCCAAAATAAACTCACGAATGAAAAAAAAAACACTAAGAATTATGCAGACGATAAGAACTACTCCCACCAAAGGAATTGAAGTGGTTTTATCAATTGTCAAACGGGAGCTTTTGAAATTTAATTAATCGAGTAAAAAGCTGATAAAAATTTAAGAGATTTGATGCTTTTGAAAGAGAAAGGCATAGGTGAAATTTTCTGAAACAGTGCGAGATTGAAACGAATGAGTGAAAGAAAGACGTTTTTATTTATTTATTAAGTCAATTGAGTGTGATTAGATTTAATTGATTTGGATAGCAGGACTGTAGCTGACTTTTCTGGAAAGTGTGCTTTTCAATGCACTGTGGAGACAAGGAAATGTGGAAAGCATTTTCTTAGAATTAGATTTCACTAGTTGCAAACAACTAGTGTCTTGGAAAGAGAGGGGTCCTATGAAGAAGCTTCTTTCCAACAAGTTTGAATACAAATAAAAATTTGTTTCAATTACCAATTGCCTTGAGATTGGTCACTAAATGGGAAAATTTTAAAAACCGACGTGATACACAAAATTTCGTTCTACATGAGCACCGAGTGCTCAGTGTGCTATTATGATTGAAATGACTGAAGTTTCAAAGCGAGTCAGGTTTACCAGAGATAGGAACCTGTTCTCGTTCTTGTTCCATGCAGGATTCCTGACTTTCACGCGAATCCTAAATAGACTCCAGCAAAAACCAGAAAATAATTAAGACTCATGCTGAAATCAAGGTTTAAACTTGTTGAAATTTTGAGAAATTATCTTAACGCAATCTCCCTATACAGATGAGTTTTAAAATATGTTTAATGTTTTAAAACATGTTGAAGTTTTACTAGTATGGCTAAGATTTTTAAGATCCAATCCTTGGAATTTCTTATGCAAACCCACTTTCCAAGATGGACAAACAACATTGCTTATAGTTCTTCAGGCAGATTAATCAAATAACATTTGGTACGTTGGCGTAATTTTTGTTTTTGCACTAAAATTCGTCGATTATAAAATTTCGAAGAGTGGGGATAAAACTTTCTCAAAGAGGGGTTGAGGGCTATTTCGTAAGCGCTCTCTTCTTTAAAAAAGTATTGAAATTCTCCGTATGCGATCAGATATTCTTAAAAATTCGGGAGGGAGGGGTAGCGAAGTTAGTACCTCCTGAACTATCAACAGCTTATCTCCTTACAAATCACCTGGCTGCTGCAAAAAAAAAAAAAACACTATATAAGTCTATATAAGTTATATTCTCCTGAACCACATTCCTCTGCGTTGGAGGCCTGTTCCTAATTACTGAGATTATGGAAGGTGCCATGGGTAAAATCAGCAAATGTGCCATTGGATTGGACTGCCTCAACCCAAACAAAACATAACTGAAACTCTTAGCACTTAAACCAAAATACCAACTTTAACACTTCAACTACTTTCCTTATCTTCCAGCCCCGAGTCCTTTCGTGTGGTACTTGATTCAAAACTAGGCTGGAAGCTTAATATTGAGCAATAAATTTAAAAGGCCTGCATTTCTATGCCTGCAGCTAGACGTTCGGTAATAAGTGTGGAAGTGCCAAGAAAAATCAACTATGTACAGTGACCAAAAATAATCCGTAGCCCGAAAGGATGCACATAGTGGCTTAAGAATATTTAAAGAACTTCATCTTGCTTGATCCGATACACCAGACTTATTGTTTATTTTAAATACCTCACATTCCACTAACTCATTCTTCAATATTGGCGCAACTGAGAATAATTAATGCATTTTATATCAGATGCAGTATATGAGATTAACGAATCGCATGTTCTGACTCGGAACTACCAGTTCCTCTTATTATACTTTGAAATAAGATTACAGATATAATAGCCAATTAAGCTTATCAGAATCCGGTTATTGAAAAGATCAAGCACATAAAAGTGAGTGCAATTATTCGCTTGTAAAAAATATTACATAAATAACCTTGAACTTGAGTTGATGATCATCACAAACAATTTTAACTTTAACTTCATAAGGGTTAACATACCTTAATTTGTTTTATGGTCTTAAAGTTATATCCGACCCAGCCTTGCTTGGTAATGCGCAAAAAATTCAAACAAAACCAGAACCCAAATTCAAGTTTGGTAGTGTGGCTGCCTGGTATCACAACATTTATCAGCTACCTCTTGCCCCACTTTTACATGCGTGTGCATCTTTATTTCTATTATGGGTTCGACATCAAGAACTAAAGAATGTGATGGAGACTGCATTCCATTGGACTTTTTTTCTTATTCTTTGCGATGCTGCTTTTTCTTTTTTCGCAAAAAAAAGCAAAGTAAAAAAAAAAACAAAAAGAAAGAAGAACGACCGCCACCCAAATGGCCACCTGCAGTGGAGATCAGTTTGAGAATTTGCAATTCAGTTTGAAAATTGCATTTGAATTGTGCGGACGCACGAGCACTGAAGCGTTTTAAAGAAAATTTCAATTTAAAAATTTCCTAATAAATCAAGTGATTTTTAAATTCAAATTATTTAACTCCCAACGGCTAATAATACTTATTTGAATATTTTTGATAATTGTCCAAAACTGACGTCAGACATTCGATCGAACTGTGAAAAACCACTCAAAGATTTCAATTGAAGTTGAGTGTTTTACATAGTGTTTTAAATAGTGCAATTCTGATTTTTTCAACCCTTTTCGTATAATAATCCTAATTTGAATATTTAAGATCATCAATTATACTTTGATTTCACATTTAACCGCTTCCGCCGAAAACTACTCAAACTCTTCAATCGATACTGTGTGATTTTAAAAGAAAAAAAACACTCATTAGAGAAGGAAAACAGGAGATTGACTTTAACGAACTTAACGAAAGGTCCAAAAAGGAATACGGAACGACGCGTGCAAAATGAACGACCGACAGCCAAGAAACAGTCTGAATTTGAACGTCGAAGGTGAAGGGAATACTTCTAATTCTCAAAAACCATCAAGTGGTGTATCAAAAGAAAGTGGAAATTCTACAGCTGCTAAAGAAACATACAAATCCATTCCAGAGGATAGCCTAGGAGCAGAAAATAATAAAAAAGGTATTAATTTTCATTCATAAAAATCGATTAGTGATAATATGGGTCGAAAGTGCATATCCACTCACATGGTACAGGGACCGATAGTTCGCATGTGCCGTCGATGACTCTATTCTTGAGGGGATATTCTGTATGATGCAATATTTCTATACAATTAACAGTACATAGATTGAATGTCTCATGTTTCTAAATCTATTTCTTATATTCGCATCTTAATCTGGGTTAGAAACACACGCCCTTCTATGACAATTGTGTATCTGTAGAATTGTCTTGACGTTGATTTTCTGTATCTGCTACAACGGATGTAGCCAATTCTAATGCGATTCTTCCCTGTTTGCCTTCTGTGCTACGCATATACGATTAACATGAATTGAATTCTTTATTAAATTTGTCTCTTGGTAGGTATATTAACGTATATTTGAGCTGCGATTATTTAATTAAATTCACGTGTCGCATTGGAATGATAGAAGAGCTTTCAATTGACACGTCTCAGATAATTTTCGCCACAAAAAGTGGAATGTGCTGTGTGTATAGCGATCGTAAGCACTGGAGGTTGAGCGAAACTGAATTTTGGATAACGTTTGCAATTTTATGTATATTTTGTTTATGCGATAGGTATTTTCTTTTCGTTGTTCCTATCATTTCGAGGGGTCATCGCAGTGATACTTGATATCTTGGTCTTTGTATTCATACCCCGTATTCCTTGGAAATCACACACCTTATATATTATGTGTATAAGAAGATGAAGTGACAATAAGAACTGGTTATTAAACAAAAAAAATCCCCGAACTTTTCTCCTACCAGTCACGATTTTTCATTAGTTAAAAAAATGCGAAAGTTTACGACACATTTGTTCATGGAATAAACTTACAGCTGGTTCGTTGTTTCGATGTATCTATATAGTGTCTCATTTTTTCTATCATCTTTTTATATATGTACATACATATACATATTTTTACTACCGCAACAGGTGTACAATTTAGTTACTCCAAAAGCTACAACTTTTTAGTTCTCTTCTAAAACGTAAGCTTAATATTGACCACTGAGCTACAAAAGCTATAATTTTCTATTGTGATTTTATCTGTCTTGTAAAATGTTCATATAATATGCATTTTTCATATCTAAGTATAATATATATTGTATAAACAATCGAACAACAATAGATACAGGGATCCATTTGTTCCATTAGTCTTGATTGATAACGTTATCAGTGACTGCTTGCAGGCTCTTCTATTCAATACATTTACTTAAAAAATAATCGCTTTGCTGGAATTTAAATAGATCTACTGCGTACCAAATGTAGGACAGCGATTTGGTTTGGTCATAAATCCGTAATATTCTAATTTCATACTTTAATCTATAAAAAAGCAATTAGATTTTTAATATTTTAATGCATGAGGTTTTGCCCAAGAGTGGGTTGTTGTTGTGTAGGCAGAAGATCATACTGATTACAAACGTTTATTTTTTTTTTTATTAATCGACGAGATTAAATTTTGTAAACAAGTACTAGTCGCATTATTCACACAATCACATAATTGGAATGTTGTCCATTCAGACAACACAGATTTTCTAGTTGCTTCTTCAGTCGGCTGCACCACCAAAATTAATTTCTCTATTATAGCAAAAATACGACAATTTCTTGAGTGAATAAAGTCGGAGTATAATATAATGCATCTAGTCCTACGCTTTCAACAGAGCTCCCAATAAGGAGAAATATCAGAACTTTGCCGTGATCAAAAATTTGTAGTAATCGTGGAAATATAAAAGAGATGTTTTAACAGCAAGTTAAATAAGGAATATATTTTTTATTTAATAAGTTCAGAAATCATCCTTTTGACGAGTTTCGCAGCAGCTCTCCCCTGAAATAACAATAGCAACTGAGCCAGTCGTGCCTTATGTTGTTTGTTATGGACTCCTTTACGCGAAAGCTTTCTCGAATCAAATATACGGACTTTAAATAACGTTGTGTCACGCATTAAGGAAATAAATTATCTTGTACGTGTTGGTGGGGAATTGGACTTACGTAGAAGCGTCAACTTCAGCTATAGCGATATTTCCGGCACAAGTTCGGAATCCCCAAGCAATGATTCATCTGTTCACTCTTAATTTTGATAAGTGAACAACGATTATGAATGTTTTATGTAATTTTGATTATTTATGAGATTATAAGACTGTTACCCTTCGTCCGGACTCGTTTTAAACGTACAGAAACAAAACGCTCCTAATAACCTCTCCTTTTGATCTAAACTTTTGGACCCCAAACACCTGTAGATCTAGAATTGCTTATGCTAATGCTGTTTCAACATTCCGGAGAAGAAAGTATGGAAACTGCCTTTAGAAATCCTAGAAGGATAAATCCACAGAATCCTACATTTTTCATGCCGGCTAACTAGGCACTGATACAAAATGCTGCTGGATTTTAAACCTCAAAATTACTTTAAGTTACAATAGAAACATTAATTAAAAGCAGCAAATCCTTTGCAAACTAGGGATTGAATGAAGATCTCCACCACATAATAACCATAAAAAGATAAGAAATACTTAAACAGAAATCTAGTTTATAGCTGCCTCAAATTTGTCTAATTTTATCAACCAAAAGATAACGATTTTGCCGCAAAGTAATGACTTCTAAGTTATTTTTGAGATAGCCCATAAATTAACAGCTGATATCAATCAGTTGTTATCATGCAAAACAATATTATCATAACTCGTGGGTGGACTATAAAGCAGAAAACTTTGATTCATCCATACACAATCTATGACGGCATTGATATTTCATACAGATAAATGTTCTACTTTATTTATAGAATTTTGCATTTTCTTTTTATAGAACAAACACCACCACCAGTTGAAGTAAAAATGGTCCAAGGTAACGATGGAGCCGATGAGCAAATGCTCGGAAAGAAAGATGAAGTTAAATTCATCAAGGGGGATCGTCAGAATGGTGATGCTAAAATAGACATTGGAACTGTCAGTAATAAGGTGAGTAATCTAAAATTTGAAATAGAAAAGAAAAATGTTTGATGGTTTATCTAAATGTCTGCTTTTATATATCGCTTATTCTTGTAAATGCTATGACGTTTTAGGAAGAGGAGGTGGTAAGAAAAATATGCATAGTAGTCGTTTGTTTTCTTTATGAGTTTTATTTTACATCAAAAATTGTTTGCACTATAAACGGAACGGGCAACTGCAGTGACCCGAACGTCAAATAAAGCAAAGCAAATCCTATTGTGGTTGTTAATTAACACCTTATTTATAAAATTTATCAAGTTTTGTTACCCCAACAAAAGAGTCTGTTTTGTGAATAAAATAGACTGCAGTGAATGCAAAATAGTCTACTAAATTTAAACACTTTAGCTTAAACACTCTTCTAATTGGCAATAAATTTATAAAAACAAATATATACATACATATATTTTTATGTGCTATACTTAAACGTACCCATATCTTTTAATACAGGCCTTCACCGGAATGAGCAAAGATGAGCTCATGAAATACGCAAATGATCCCTTCTGGGTGCGTATTCGTTGGATATTTTTTATTCTCTTCTGGGGAACCTGGGCTGGCATGTTGATCCTTTCCATCTTGATTATCGTCAATGCACCTAAATGCTCAGCACCAACACCATTGAAATGGTATCAACAAGGTCCATTCGCTCATTTCAAATCAGTTGATACAGTTGCTGCAACTGATGTCGACATAGCTAAGAAAATCCATGCAACTGGTGTCGTATATGAGCTGGCAGCCGAAGAAACTTATTCCGTAAAAGATCCCAAAGTGGAGGAGAAAATCAAAAAATTGGTTGAAACCTACAAGGGTTCTGAGATCAATGTTATTTTGGACCTGACACCCAACTACGTTACAAAAGACTCTATTTTACTAAAGGACGCATTGAGCGATGAGACTAAACGATCCGCATTCATTTGGATTGAAAAGGCTGAAGTGCCAAATAATTGGTTGTCAATTGTAAACGGTTCGGCTTGGGCTGAAGTTCAACCAGGCAACTATGTACTGAGTCAATTTGGTGATGGACTCTATGATCTACATATGAATGATACTATAGTTAAAAAGGAGCTCAAAGGAACACTACAGCATTTATTAGGCTTGGGAGTTAATGGATTCCGATTGAAGAATACTAAGTTCTTCTTGATTACGCCTACTATTCAAGATGAAGTGCCCAACACCGATCCCAATTATTTCCACAATCAATACGGCTTTTGGACTCATTCGCAGACTACTTTCCAGGAGGGACTCGGGGAAGTGCTCTACGAATATAGGGTTGCTGTTAAGAATGTCAGCATGGATGCATTCTTATCGATCAACGAAGACACCATTCGTCCAGAAGTTTATCAAGTTCAAACTGGTGAATACGGCATAGATCTGCCAATCTATGGACGTTTCCCTCAGATGTTGAGTGCCCCCGAAGGCAAGAATCTCTACACTGAATTACACAATACAGTCAAGACAGTTGGCAATGGTACATGGCTGCAATGGAACTATGAACCATCAGGAGCAGTTGATGCTTCGGCATACACTCTGTTCTTGAGTATGTTACCCGGTGTTCCAGTAATTCCTGCTGATTCTGCTGCAGCCCAGGTGTCAGCAGTTACACTGCAACATATTAATCATTTACGCGAATCAGCGTCGTACATGCATGGAGAGTTTGACATGTACCGCTCTGGCGAAATTTTAGCCTATTCCCGGTAAGTTTTTTGAGTTATAAGTTTCATTAAAAACATTCACATTTCATTAATCTCACTTAATCATTACTAATCTCATTTTGTACACTCTTTTGGATGCAACTAACTATACGCTAGGCAAAGGTAACTAGTAGCTACTACATGTTTACATTTTCATACTTTCTTGTAGGTTTAACTTGTTTCTTAAATAATAATCTATTTGTTTTCTTTATTTAGAATCAAGTCTGGAAATCCTGGATACTTCGTTGCATTTAATCCAAGTAGGTCAACAGTTACTGGTAACTTTACTGGTGTTGGCTTACCAGAAAAGATGAGTATAGACATCCTCAGCGACAACTTTAATGTCACCGATGTCCAAGCAAAGTAAGACTGCATTCATAATCAATTGTGTTCAGATTGGAGAATAATTTTGTATTTTATTTTTAGGGCTAAAATCTCTGTTGACTCACTGGCTTTGTCACCGTACTCGACAGTTATTTATACTTATGTCCCCGTAAAATCGGGATAAACATGCGAACGAGCGTTCAACAAATTCCTTAAATAAAGAAACGCTAAGTTTAAAGATTCAATTAATTCAAAAATATGTAACCAGTTGAACTGATTTGCAACATAAATAAAATGTTTTTTGCGTTCGCTTTTTCGTGCATTTATGAAGATTTAGTTAATTTTATTGCTTTTTGTTTTAAAAGATAGAGTTATAGGCAATCCCTCGGAATTCTACGCTTGTTTTTGCTTGAGAGAATATTTTTAGAAAGTTTAAAAACGACATCGACCACTCACCCTTATTGCCGTCTGTGGAAAACGCCTGCGACATCTGACGAGTCGAGGAGCTTGAAATTTCACATTGCGTGAATAAAACGACGCGACTCAACATTCGACATATATTTCAGACGTTAATTCTCCATCGCCAATGCCAAACAGTCGTGTCGTTTGTTTTTAGAGTCGTGGACGACGTCGACAATAAGGGTGACTGTATCGACTTGATAGTTGATGACATACATATATCAACCATCCAGCGTGAATGGTACGGAAAGTGCTCAAGCATGGACAAATTATGTATGTATAAAATTTCGAGGGAAAAATAACCCTGGATTATAATAGTACAGTGGCAAAATAATTATTAATTTTAATGGAAGTCCACAGAAAAATAATTTAGACCTCAAATATCTATACTTTTGACATGTTTTCTTGCTAACCCACCTGAGTTTGGACGAAAAATATACATAGACATAAATGTTATTATGAGTAACAAAAAATTAAAACCAAATCTGCTTTAATATTGTAATTTTGACAGTTCTCACTACTGCTACTACTACCGCCACTGCTTCGGCAGTTAATAGTAATACATATAAACTTAATCGTGGATCTCTCTCTCGCGTTTCTTCCTTGGATTCAATGGTCAATGACAGTTTTACAAGGCCGTCTGGGAAATGCTAGCTGTCAAGCAGTCTGACATTTGCAGCCGCGCTTTTTTTTCTTAAAACAAAACACAACTCACCTGCGGCATCAACTAAAATTCTTCGTGTATCATTAACTTTAAAAAAAAGTTATTAATTAAAAACAACTGTATTTAACTAATTTCATATATTTGAACAAATTCCGAGTACTTAAATTTCTAAATAACCCAAGAACCATGACAAATTCCAACGATATCTCACCAGCCGGTCAACAGAAGGCCATCGAGAAGGCCGCCCGAGCCAAAAATCCCCTCGAATCTCTCCCGGATTCATTTAAATACTCCGGTCCAAGTGGAGACTATACACTCTACTGCAAAACAAAGGCCGACATGGATCCTAAGACATTAAAATGGGCCTTCAAACTCGCCGAGAAAAACGTGGGTCCCTTCTACAAAGAGTCGTCTATGGGCTGGCAGCCAAAGATAAAGCAAAACGACTTAAACAAAAACTGGGCAAGGTATTTAGTCGCGTTGGACAAGTCTAAGAACCCGGTAGCGTATGCCATGTTCCGGTTTGACTTAGACTACGGCAGTGCTGTGCTTTATTGGTAAGTTGTCCATCAAATCGTCTCCTAATCAGCTTGTAATATCCATTCCCTCCCCAGCTATGAGATGCAAATTGAAAAGGCATCACAACGACAAGGCTTAGGGAAATTCATGATGACTGCTTTGGAGAATTGTGCTCGACACTGGGACATGGAGAAATGCATCCTTACCGTATTAAAGAACAACCCTGATGCAAAGGAATTTTTCCGTAAAGTTGGCTTCGGCTTGGACGAAACCTCTCCAGACATTCTAGAGAAGGTTGATTATGAGATTTTAAGCAAACAATTGAAATAGGTTTTTTAAGTAATTTTGGTTTTATTTAATATTAGAGTCTAAATTATATAAGTAGTTCCAGAGAGAGGAATAATTAAACAAATTTCTTTGCTTGGTCGTCCATAAATTTGGCGGCTGTGATGTCCTTCATACTCAGACCGTTAACATCGTGTGTAGACATTGTTACTTGAACTTTGTTGTAAACGTTGAACCATTCAGGATGGTGATTTGTTTTCTCAGCCAGCAGAGCGACAGAAGACATGAAACTGAAGGCTTGGTTGAAGTCTTTGAATAAGTATTCCTTGAAGATGGCATCTCTACCAGAAACCAGGTTCCAGCCAGATGCCAGAAGTGGGTTAAGTTTCTCCAAGCGCTCAGCTTCATTTAATTTAGTCTGAAATTAAAGGTGAAATGTTATGAATCGAGGATTTACAAATTTCAAATTTTGTTTGTGGTTAACGCGTCCGATGAATCTGCATGGAACTCTGTGTTATGAAACTAAGATAGAAAAAAACAGCGATGTGTACAGTTTAAAAGAAGGGAAGTATAATCTATTAAATATGGGTTTATGTCAATCATAATGGGCACCATTAACCTAGAATCAACATAAGCCGGCCCTCATACCAAGATTCTTTGAACAAACTTGTGTGGGAGGTGCTCTAGCTGTTGGCTAGTCTAACTTGACGCGTACAATGAGACAATAAACACAGAAGTTAACAGTGAAATATCTATCTACTGCAATTTTATTTTACCATACTTGCTCAGGTATAATACTCATACACACAGTAATATGCACCTATAAAGTGAACTCTTAAAAGTAGTAAGTGAAAGTTCGCATTACTAAAACTAACAACAATAGTGTTTGCATTCGTATATGAGACATAATGACGAAACAGTCATTAAGAAAAGGGGAATTTTGGCAAAGATTTACAGCGGGGCTACTCTACTCTCATTCAATGCATTCCTTGAATTTTGTATGTATCATTGACTCGTTTCGTCGGCAAAGTTACTTTACACGTATACAAATAACACTTGTTGCGATTGATTTCTCAATGCTTTACTTTCAGTAACACAATCTAAACTAATATGTATATACCTACTCTTTTTTAAAGTAAATAAACACTTGTAGTCAGTTATTAAAATGATTAACTCCATAATGAAGCCACCCTTAACAAATTAACAAGTTGCAATCGAGACTTACAAGAACCATTTTTCTACGCTAATTCACTTCTCTGTGTGTACTGCTCTGTCGAATGTTTAGATGGAACTGAGAGTTTGAGCTGATTTACTTTCACTTTTTGTATTCTTTAAGATTTTTCGATTGTCGAGTCGACGTTGCCACCTAATGAGAATTAAATGAAAGAACTGAAAGGTTATCGACAAAAATGTTGACCCTTCTCTCGAGATTACTTTACGCTCGCAGCACAACTAACAACTACTAAAAATAACTCATAAAACAATCAACAAGTTTTAGTAAACTCGCCAATACGGGTTCCTGCATTAGACCAAAAAACAAGTCAGAAAAAATCAATAGGAAAGGAGGGGCTTACCATTTGTCTTTTATGTGGCAGAGCTTTCGTTGTATAGTCACGAGATAACCTGCAATTGAGGCAAAGCTTTAAAAACATCTGAGGAGCTTCGGATTGACTCAACTGTGTACTTACATAGGTCTTATTGGACCAGAATCACGGGTACGTACTGCGGTCGGCTGGGAGGCAATGATTTTCATTTCCTGAATGTATTTGCATGGCTGCGTGATTGTCGTGCAATTTTGTCGGAACAATCGAATGAGATGGACATTGTTCTGTTTAATTATTGTGGATATTATCCGCGAAAATAGTGAATTCATAATTTATTCTACAGAAATATTTTAACTTTATTTACAGGTTATTCCAATTTTAGGGCCGAATTTTCTAAAAGTGTTTTTAGCTGTCACTTTTTGTTGACATTTTTTTTTGTTTTTTTTACAGAAATAGTGATTTGTGTGAAAGGTTTGGGTATTTACTACGAGCGAAAAGAAGACTCGAGAGCAATGCGAAGGCGGAAGCACAATGAGCTGCATTTCGATTCTATTTGTTCAAAGCAATACCCAAACGTTAAAATATGTAGTTTAATTTAACCACTTGATTTACATTTTAAGACATTTTTAGTCGTTAATTTGGCTACCAATAACCAAAATAGTTTTGCTTTGTCTAGTTTTATTTTTAATAAAGGTAAGTGTTGACACAGAGGACAACAAGAAGGTGAAAACAAGCTTTGAAATATTCAGTTTGTGGTTAGGCAACCGTGGGAGCTTGTATTTATGAGTAGATCTCCACGTCCTTATACCATAGGTCGATTGTGATATCACCAAGTCTGATACTAACGATTACGGCTACCAAATACGAAAATAAAACTTATACTTTAACTGTGCTAGATTGATATTTAAAAAAAAAATAATAAATTATTATTAGGCAATTGTTAGTAAGCAGCACATAGAGTGCCAAGGCCTAACTTCTGTGCAGATATGCCGTATCCGAAGGACAGAGGGGTTTTGAGAAACTTTCTTATGGCAGTTATACTTTTTATTTTTTGTCATACACAAGAAAGATGTGGGCCGTGGAAAAAATTTTTTGATTGTATTTTTCTGGGCTTGGAATTACATTTTTTTTTTGTCAGTTAGTTCTAAAAAAGATTGGTTTATATTGATATGAATTAAAGCTAATATTGTTCGCATAATCGTCTTTAAATCGGAAATCAAAATTTTCAATGATGCATTTCAATGATAGCTATAACTGGCCTTTAAAGCCCGTATCTGATTTAAAAATGGGCTTAGACCGAGAGTCTTACCATTAACGCTGCAAAGAATATTCTTGTTCTAAGACGAGGAAGCTAGGTTTGATCTCGTACTTTCTGCACTAAAATTCACAGTTTGCTAAATTTCAAAGAGTTTGGTAAAATTCTTTCAGAGAAAGACAAATCTCAAAAACAGTACAGGAACGGGTTGAACAAAAAACTGCCCACATTTTAGACGTCACTTTTTTTGAATTGATTTACAAATTATCTTGTCAGCCAACAACAACACATCCATTTGACAGAACTTATATTTTTGCCCAAAGACTTAAAATATTCAATTATTCATATTTAGTTTTACGAAATGAAGTAAACCCTTACAGGAATTTAATTGAAAAGAAAAGAAAAACAAAATCTACTCTTTTCAATAAAACAGACTTTTTTTTTAAATTCATCTCAGCTTTTATTTTCTTCCACTAGTTGCTGCCAATTCTATACATACTACACCTATGCCGATTCTACTGAAACCGAGTCATCGTCCTCGGGTCTCTTTGCATCGTTCGGTGCTCCAGAATCATTGTTATCGCTTGGTCTTACCGCACTACTGGATTGGACCTGGTCAACGTTGTTGAGCACATAGTTTGGCACGTAGTAGCTTGGAGAAGCATATGACAATGGTACACTGTTCAAATTGTAACGAATCTCCACTGGGTGGTAGGCCTGGAGGGAAAATTAAAAAAATATATATAACGTCCGCCGGATTCCAAATGCACTTAACTTACAGCTCTGACAAGTGGTGAAACAGCCTGATAAGAGTGTCCTTCAATTGTGCTGTAAGCAAAACTGCCTCCAAGTCTGTCTGATTGAATTATGGCTGAATCATATTGTGGAGTCCTGAGGAGTGTTGTTGCCGGTAGAACGAGAGGAGCAAGTCCTGCTGAAACTAACTGAAGAGCAGCGAAAGCGGCAACCAATTTGAGAGTGAATTCCATCTGTAAACAACGGTATATATCTGTTTGTTATAAATATCCTTTGGTAAGCTTGTAGTGTATCCTTAAAGACCTTTTGTTTTGTTAATTTAACTTAATATGCCCGCACGATACTTGCAGTTGGAATGTCTCGGAACAATTGAGTACGACCAATGAATTGTTGGCCCTTTTATAGATCCATTTGGTTTCATAATCGCCTGCTTCTTTTGAACAGAACTTCTGCTACTCCAGGTGGAGTCGATAAGCAAGAAGAAGGGTGAGAGAATTTATTATTTTGCAAAGTACGCGGCATTAAAAGTCTAGCGGCGCGGTGGATACTTGCGTGTTGTTCTGGATTGTTGTTTGTGCAATCTGTGACAGTTTAGCGAGCATATCGATTTGATTACCACGCCGCCGCGTCAGCCGTAGCCTATACAGTGAGGATCAAGTTTCATTAAATCTTTTTACTGTAATGACTGCATTTTGCATCTCAGATTTATCGAATATATGATGCGGTATCATATCATATCATATCATATCATATAGCAATCATGTGCAAATACTTTTCTCGGTCGCTTGGCTAACAGGTGTGTTGGGAAATCCTATGAATCGAAAGCAGACTAGAATTTGTCTCTAGAGTTGTGATCATATGAAGGTATTTCGTGTGCAATTTGTACTTTGACATTGGTGTGGTACCTAGTTAAGTTCATATTTTTATGTGGTGAAAGAGGGGTACAGGTTCGTTTTGACGGATGCGTGTATGACTTATTTTCTAATGTTTCTGATTACTTGTTGCTTGTAAATTACTTTTACGGTTTGAAATCTGCATTAAATGTATCTAGTTGCACTTATGTCATTTTCCATTGGTTTCACTCAAGAATTCTCTTCTTCTGGATTCCAATGTTGGTGAGCCGCCATTTTTCTTGCCATTTTGCTTTGATAAATAGTCCAATGCAAGAGTGTGTTTATGTGTGTTCGTGCGTTCGTTGCGTCTTCCCAAAAGAAATCGGGAAGCAAAGAGCTGTTCCAGAAGATCAATGGAACGTCATTCGCAGCGATTTTTCTCTTCGAAAAATAAACGGACTTCTTTTTGCCCAATAAAAAATGACATAAGATTTTGCTTATATCCAGAAATCATAGCAAATGGAGAGACAACGCTAAATTTTGGGGTAAATTTACTCATCGACTGAGTAGTACTGCTGCTACCTAATGTTCCGTGAGAAATTCTAGTATTTAGCAGAGATACCATTCATAGACTAAGGAAGCTCTCTTCACCTATCTTGAACGAGAATGAATATTATTAAAGACAAAGTGACGTATGAAAAAAATAATTATTGTTCATGCATCCTTTCGACAAACGAAAAACATCTAGGAAATTTTTATTCTAATATCAAAAGCTATTAGGTCCGTTCGCGTACTCTCCTAAAACAGCGAATTTTTACACAAATCTACGAATTTTTACGAAAAGCTGTTCGCGTACGGAGAATTTGCGTAGTTTTTCGCAGAAGAGAGCTCTCACGAGAATTCCCATGCTACGAATTTTAGTGCAAAAAGTACGCAAACGGACATATTGAGTGACTGATTGGTGTTTAGCGAACAACTTCAACTTCAACAGCCGATGTAGGACTTAGGTCTAACGTTGTTGCTGTGTCAATGTGTTTCTATTATAAAGGCTGGAATATAATGGTCGGTAGCAACCGAAAGCTAATGTCAAAAATCCAAGTTAAGTTTTCTTCAAAGCTGGCAATGCCTTAAGTTCATCTAGGAGGAGTTACAATTTCGGTTTAAAATGCGAATCTACAGAGCTCCGTCTTGCTTATATTCCAAAGACAGACAGATAAAAGCGACAAACATACTTTTTCGAATTTCTTTTTTATCTTAATGTCCGAATTTCTTATTATCTCGAGTTGGAATTTTTTCATGAAAAACGTCTCAAAGTTTAAATCCAGTACACACTAAAATACTTTCAACATTAAAAACATTTTGCAGAAAAATGACAAAAAGCTTAATCCAAATTTGCACCAATCCAACTCTTTAGAGTTCTGATCGTTAAATTGACAAGTGTCAAACCAAATTCACTTTCAGGAAGGAAATCTTTTAACCGCCTTAACGGGTTGATGCACCAACTGCATTTTAATTACATAGTGCAGTCGTTTGGAGTAAACCCGGTTAGCACAGTGAGAGGTAGATGTCAATAACTGGTTCATGCTGCTGCACAAAGGACAAGGTCATCAGTGGTCATCTCTGAACTCTGTATAACAACGAATAAAGTCAAGCTGTTATTTTCCATGTAAGAAATGTAAGAAAAAACTGTTCATGGGATGGACATAAATTAAATTTAATCCAGTTTCTAAGAGTGTTTACAAATAAAACTCAAAGTCTTCATATTTATTTTCATTTTATTTATGTTTGAATATATATAAAAATTTTTTATGATATCCTTCACATTGTGTATTAAAGTACATTCAGTTCCGTCTCTTTGGGTTCTCGTCATCGGAAGCATAATAATCGTAGATCCATTCACTTTGGGTTGTCGTCACTGGGCTCTTTGTCGTTACTGTATTCTGAGAATCCACCTTAATTTGTTTCCTTTCATTTTCGACTGCACTTGTTGGAGTTACATCAATAGTTGGACCTGAAGCTGTACTGATTGCGCCATTGCCTTTATCAATTTCAGTCTCGAATGTTGTCTGAAAATTTTGACCTGGATTTGGGGTCGAAACCATTTGAATATTTGCCTCCAAGTTTGAATCGATCGACGAGTCATTCGATTTTAGCAATGGTAGTTTTGTTGTGGTCCTAGTTCTCTCTCTCACACTGTAGCGACTTCTTACAAAAGGTTTGAATGTGATCAACTCGGTGGCTAGTTTTATACAAAAGAAAATTTATGCACCTTACAAAGGAAAAAGAGCTTTTTTACCCACCTGCAAATGAGCACAATAGTAAAACTCCAAGCGTTTTACTGAAGAACATGTTGACTGTAAGATATTTCTTTTCAAAATTGCAACTGAAAGGCGACTGATATTTTTCAACACGAAGCAATGCGTTTAAATAGATGTTAAAATCGCCATATGGTCATCACCGTCATTGTCTGTCAATATCGAAATGGAAAGTGCAACGAAGCCATTAGGAAGATAAAAACCCTTCCTGTTTCATCACATGCTTTACAAGGCTTTATCCACTGTTAGCACAGCAGGGTCAACGCAACGTTGGTGTCGAGGGATTAATAATAAAATTTATCAGTGAATAGTAAAAGCTAGGTCAATGATCTGAGTATCATCTGTTTGTTCCCAAGAGAGATTTCGATTTGAATTCATATTTGAATATATCATTTTTCTTACTCATAAATGTATGCAATTCAAATACATACCACAGCCTAATTGTATGCAATGCTTGGCTATTATTGCGTTACAAATAATAGCATGGTTTTAATGCTTAAATATTTTTATTGTTAATTCAAAGTGAAGGTAGCAAAGAAGTATCAGATTTTTATTGACGTGAAAGGGTAATTATTAAAATAGAGAGCATATACTAACGCATATCTCAGGTTTGGTCAGACGAGTGTATGTCTGAATGGAATCTCAGCATTTTTGCCGAACTATACGATATTGTGTAAGAGCCTGAAACTTTTTGTAAACGGACTGATTAACCCCTATCAGTGCGGTTTCAGGCCAAGACCATCGATTAAATTATCACACTACGAGAGATCCTGGAGAAAACCCAAGAAGTCCACATGGATTCTCATCATCTCTTTACGCATTTCAAGGCCGCCTATGAAAGCATTAACATCTGGGGTTTAGCGCTGCAACTTCTTTAACATCATACTTGAGCGGATTGTGCGGAACTTACAAACCAACACCAATGACGCAATCAACTAAAAGTCCGTACAACTTCTTGCATACGCCGACGATATTGTCACAATTTGAAGAACTCAGCTAGCTGTCACCGGTGCGTTTGCAAGCATTGAATCAGAAGCACCCAAAATGGGTTTAGCGATAATCGAGGGCAAATGATTAATGTCCCTTCTATGGAATATAGTGGTCAATGAGTGGCGGATGGTCCTGAAACAGAGTGTATATTTTATACTCTATTACTGTCTCTGGTACCACAGTTCTTATAGGGCTGATACGAAGTACACAATTATTGCTATCCACATGTGCTGATTAAGCACACATAGTAAGAGAGACATTAAAATAGGCACAACCTACGACGATGTAAGTGGAAGTGGATTGGTCACACTCTCCGAAAGGGTGACAGGTTCATAGCTAACGAAGCGGTCCAATGGAACCCGTTTACCCAGGATGGCAGGATGTGTGGCGGTCCTAGGAGTACGTGGCGCAAGCTTCATCGGACCCGCTAGAACTGACTGACCTCTTCATAAGTATCCTGCGCTGCGTTCTCAGGCTTGCAGCAGGGAAACTGGCCACAAGAGAGGGGAACCTGAGATGGAATTCCTTAGAAACTTGCAAAATCGCAAAGCAATTATGGCCATCATTCGATAAAGCAAGGACCGAGAGACTTATACGTAAGAACAGACGATCACTGTCCATGCTTGTGGAGATTCTCGCGGGTCACGACACTCTGTGGTACCACTTGAAGAAACAGCGTCGTACGGAGGAAGAACTCTGTAGAGGATGCAGCAATGAGGAGAATGTAGAGGAGCCCACCCACTTCCTCTGCCAGTGCCCTGGACTTCAACATTCCAGGAACAAGCTCCTTGGCAAACACTTCTTCCAGCATGTAGGAGAACTCTCTAATGAAAACATTGACATCGTACAGAACTTCATCTGGTCATCAGGGTGGTTTGTAAACAATGGAAATGAGTAAGTATTACAGTTTTTTGCAGACTTTATATGCATTAAGTGGGACACATCTCTATCCTCTATGGTTGACATTGTGTCAGGTCCAGTTCTAACCTGAGTGCGGCGGAATTACTTTTATTCTTCTGCCAACCCACAAACCTAACCTAACACCTTGTGTCATATATGAAGTAAAATAAATGATTGCCCATCATCTTACATTTTTTACACTTAATCAAAATATTTTGTCAGAAAGCCACAGCATATTTATGTGATGAATCGTCTTCGGTGGCATTATTCCTAAATGTTTGACCAATTAATTGATTCGCCAAATTTTATAGCTGTCATTAACTTTTACCACAACAAACTTGGCCCTTTCTTCATCATGAGATTTCTCAACGTAAAACTCTTGCTCTAACGCTTAAATAAATTTCGTTTCACATAAAATAAATTTAATTTATTAATTAAAATTAAAAATAAAGCACAATAGTATATAATAATAAAAAAATTAAGTAATTAAATAAAATACACAAATATAATAAGTTAATCGATTTAGGGAACGGATGGTCCGTTCGCCTGTTGATCGGTGATGATTGTGAATGATGCTTATAGTTATAAACAATTTATACATTAATACATTACATAACTTAATTTTTGTCTAATTGAGAATAGATCTAGTGTAGTTGTTAAATCACTTGTTTGTTGGCTTGCCGCCTGAGGGTATTGGTGGTGGTGGTACATCCGGTACATCCTTATTACTCGCTGAACCGTTCTTTATGCTCTCTAATGGCACTTCGGCCGGAAGATGTACTTTCATGGGTGCCGGTGAAGTTGGTTCCGGTTGTTGATCTTTGGGTGGTTCTGGAACTTTAGGACTTGGGGCTGGGGCGGGTGTGGGTGCTGGGGCTGGTGCTGGTGCCGGTTGATTTGGTGTTCGTGGAGGAGCGGCTGCAATACCATAGGTGTGAGGTGGGAAGTAATCATAAGGGGGAAGGTAATGATCTTGGAAGCCATTGTAGGGCTCATAGAGGACGGGGAAATTCTGATACGGATAGGGGGGTAAGTTAATTGGTAGCGGTTGACGACTGCGTTGTGGGAATGCTTGCAATGGTATTAGGCTTGGTGGGAGACCATATTCGTTCAATGGAATGGGAAGTTTTTCACTTGGTTGCATTTGCGGTTGTTTTGGGTCTTGCATTGGAATTGGGATGGGCTCTTCAGCTGGCGCTGATGGTGGGGGGATTACTTCGTTTTGGCTTTGTGGTTCTAGTGCTTGGTCAGCGGGTGGTCCAGTCGGTGGCAATGAGGGTGGACCTGATGGTGGACCAGACGGTGGGCCCGATGGAGGGCCAGATGGTGGAAGTTGTGGCTGGTACGGCAGGAAGGGATTCGGCGCTAAGCCCTGAGGTTGGAATGGATATGGCGGCTAGATGAAGAAACAAGAAGTTAGTAAAAAGCAATCAAATTGACTTTGAAAACAAACCTGATTTCTTGGCGTCAATCCTGGCACTAGAGGTTGTCCAAATCTTACTAGTGAGTTACTGTATAGTCCATAAGGGTTGTAAGGGCCATAAGGATAGGAGGCAATTCCAGTCTCATGAATTGATGGCTGAATCACTGGATATGCTCTGCTCGATGTGAGGTTCTCATCCGTCGTTATTAGGGCATTGTATACTTTCGGCGTTCGCCTTAGTGCTGCTCCACAACTGGAGTAGCAGTTTATTACCACTAACAGCGCTATCAGTATCTGAAAAAAAGAATAAACACAAAGTAAAGTCATTGACTTCTATTGAAATGAATCCCATGGCCATTTTTTACTTTCTATAACCTTAAAATAATTTCATTGTCAACTAACACCTGCCATGGCTAAGACATTGTGTCCATCATTGGCGCATGTAGGTACAAACAATAGCCCCAAGACACCCACCGTGGTCGGCACTCTACTTTGTCATTTGATTTGGTGGAATTCATTCAATACATTCTGCTTCAGATGACTTACGATCAAGAAAGGAAAACAGAATTGAGTACTGTCCTTGAATGGGCCAGTTTCAAAGTGTCAGAACCTAATGACTATATTTAGCCACTGCAAACGATTGTTCATTTGATTGCCATTGTGTTAGGCATAGGTTCTTGCATGTACAGCAAGTGACTAGATTCCTTATCAAATAAATCTATCTCAATTGAAATAAAGTGTGAATGTGGAGCAACTACATTCTGTGTGTATGAGTGGTGTGTGTTGGCCAAACGACATTCTGACCAGCTGAGCAGGCTTTGTTGCACGACTTAGTCATGGCATTTGAATATTAATCATGCGTAAAGCTTGTGGTCTCTTTGGGGGACGGGGTCTATGAAGTTCTAGGAAAATAATATTTTTGCAACGATCAACAGAACATGCAGGAACTATTTATGCACAAACGTAGGCATGCAATCGCTCAAAGTGATATAAGTGCCAAATGGAAAGTGGCAGCCTGTTGCAAGTTGGATTGTTGCATTGATGAAGTATTCCATTTTTGATTTCGTCCAAGTTATGTAATGCAAGAGTGCATTGAATGAATGCCGATTATTATGGAAGTTTTATGGGGGCCAATACTTTAAGAATGCTTTTGATTGTTGCTTGCGCTGTAGCATGTACTTAGCACGCCTTAACGGCGTGTATATGTAATTGTTGTGTGTTCAATTCAATTTGTGTACAAGGTTGGAATTTTCAATAAGTTAAGGGGAGTAAAGAATTTTTTTTTCGTAGACATCCAATGTAGATGACTGTCGTAAAGACTTACAACAAACAAATTATATCGATTCAAGACCTCGTTGTAGACTAGAAAGGGCGTGACTGTAACGTGAAACAAGTTTTGTTTTCTTATTAATTTGTGGGACTTGAGGTTTGGTTCTCATATAATTTGGAAACGTAGTATTCTATGATTAAGTTGGTGTGCTTTGCACGAAATTGCATTGCATTGCATTGCATTGGATATATTTGTATTTGATGATTTGTATTACTAAAAAGGGGTTAACTTTGTAGTTAAGACACAGTAAATAACATAAGGAATAATGGTAAATATTTGTTTTACTTGAAGTATAATAATTTGAAGTAACAGTATTTTCAACAATTTAAACACTTGACAAGACCAAAATCAACCAGTCATGCCTGTAAAAATTTGAGTTTATGAAACAATGTAAAACAATTGTTTATGAAATGTTTCACGTTTTCTATTTGAAGTGGGAAAATAATTTTGTGTCTCAAGCTTTACGTGCAGAAAAATAGTGTTAAATTTTTTTTTTATTTTTGAACTCAGGACAAGAAGAAGCATTCAATTCTGGTAGTGATTGTGTATCTGTCTGTTCGAGTAATGAATTTGCGATTTTATGATTGCATGTCAAGCTGGTATACAGAGGTATGTATGCTTACCCAATGAGTAATGCAGTCTGGTGTTATCGTCCTCCACAAATACAGCAGTCCCTGATACTTGATCGGTTTTGGAACCATCCCTAAAAAAACTATACTCCATTCCTGGCTCAGACACTTTTAGAAGCCCGTCTTGAATACAAAAAAGAGTGTCTATCATCACCCACCATCTGCTGTGCCCACCCCTGTTTACACCACACAACACATATCGGCAACACTCTGCCAGCTGGTATTTTTATGGATTCGAACTTGGAACCTCATGCACCAACGCACTAACCACTGAGCCAGGGACCCAGAAGCAGGCGGAAATAGCGCGAGTTTTCCAATTAAAGAAACGGAAACATTGTGAGTTATTGTTCGCTAAATGCCCAGTTATGTGTATAAATATCATAAGTTCATTTAGTTTAATGTTTCTTAGTCTATTTAGCTACAAAAAAAAGAATTGACAATACTCCCTTCAGGGTCAGAGTTATGCAGGAGCATAGAAGTGAGCGAATGTGCTTGATTTCTCCTTTGTACATTGCAACTTCCCAAAACAGTGAATCTTGCAACAGATCCTCCTAAATGATAAGATCTGCCACTTAACCATCGACGTGAATTTGTCTGTGATCAAGTTCATGACATGGAAGTTGATCAAAGAGTTGTGTTTTTGAACATCTTCAGCAATCAGCCTGAATTTTCGGAATAAAAGTTCAGCGTTAGTATCTTTTTGGAAATCGGATAAAGAAGTCTCAACTACGCCACTCTTTAAATTTTCGGACAACCAAATTTTCATAACCTGGGGCTTTTGGATCAAAAACAGTTTTCCATGGCAAATGTGAAGCAGAAAGGTTTTAATAGCATCTACACCGAAATGTGGCTAAAATGTCTCTTTAGGTCTGAACGGGGAAATAAGGAAGCGAATGATTTTGTATGGGCGTTCAAAACTAAAACATATGTACATTTATAGTCGCGATTGAGAAATGAAATAACACGGTGCGGCCTAATTTAGTTTTTCGTTCGCGGTTTAAATTTTATGAATCTAGGCCGCGTGTTCTAGTTCCTTTTTCGATCGCGGCCTAATTTCACGCAGTCTAAGCGTTATATTTTCCATCGGCAAATTTTTCTAAATGTAAGAAACTTTAAGCAAAAACATTTAATGATATTCACTTTAACCATCTCAACAAAACGTTATAATGAAATAAACACACGTAGTTTCCGATTTCATAGTCTTGATAACGACGAACTAGACTTTGAGGTGGGACATAAGTGCCGCCGCCGGTAGTTAAAATTATTCCATCATCAAATAAATCTTGAAAACCTCCTAATAAAAAACGACTTATATTTCCCAACTAAATTCAAATGATAACTTTTAGACCTTCTTACCATATGTATGTTATGTATCTATCAATCTTAAAATTTACTTAATATCCAGTTCAGAAGTACTCAAATGGTAAAAAAAAATATTTAATCTCGCAATAAAATCATAAAAAACCACACCACCCAAACCAGTTTCCATACAAAACACATGTAGTGCGCTCCCCAAAAATAAATTATTTTCATCAGAATCCCAATCATTCTGTTTATCTCAAAGAAAAAAAAAATATAATACACTTTTACTATTTTTTTCCCCTTCATGTCTACAAGCTAATAAATCACCAACATACCGTTGGTTATCAACAAAAAAAAAATATGTGTATATATTATCTACTCAATCAAATGGGCATAATCGATCATCTCGAAATTGTTGTCTTATTAGGTGTGAATGGTTACCACCAGAACATGCCAATAAACAATTAAATAACGATAAAATCAAGACCACTTTTGACAAAAGACAAAACTCCCTCACAATTACACCCTAATTAGGCGTCAATTGCTATGACTCCATGTATAAGTATAAGATACACCCTCCCCCTTAAACCACCCCACCCACTTGAGGTGCTAAAACTGCTTACAAATGAACTGGCTCAACGCTTCTAGGAATGGAGTGGAAGCAAAAGAAAAAAACACTAAACGAAACCGAAACCCGATCAAATTTTATATTCTAAACCAGTTAATCGTTAACTTCCGTCCATTTGACTACTGCTGGTGGTGGTGTCCCACAATAGATACAAATTTTTACTAGTGCAAACACTTAACCACTTCTCGCATCTACAGATGAATGACGAGGTAACGTTTGATTGGTCAGCCTTCAAAATGTATCTGCAATCTCACTAGCGAGGGAAAAAAGAAACAATGCAAACTCTTAGATTGCATCTGCACTAGATTTATGCATCATCATAGATCATACCGCCAATGAAATTGAGTATGGCGACGTATTTAACCTCCATTTCTAGTCCTAGTTACCCATTAAACTACCTAGAGGGGATTAAAAATAAAAACCATAAAGATCATCTCAAAATACCTTACATAACTGTAAACCATAAAGATCGCTCACAGAAACCATCCAAAAGAAACAAGCACAACAGAGAGACAAAGAGGAACGTGCAAAATGCATAATGGCTGAGAGTAATCTACGAAATGTATCTGCGACCCACAGCAAAGGTAAATCAAATCCCACATCATAAAGTCCGCATCCAACTACTACTAGCAGCGCTGATAAATGTTTGGCCGCAGAGTCATCGCCATTCAGGCCAGTCCAACAAACAGACAGACTGATAGATAGATGAACGCTTTGAGGGACAAAAAAAAACAAAAAGAAGAATACTGTGGGAAATTCTTGATTAAGTGGATAATTGCAGAAATATCTCGCGCTTCAAGGAGGTTCCTCTCACTCATCCATCTGTAACTGTGCAAAGTATCTGTTAACTCGGTCTCGACTTTCAGCACTGCTGTCGGTCGTAATTTCAGTTGTAACGTGGTGAACGTGTAAAAATCCATGTAAAAGAGTGCCATCATTAGGAAGCCGAAGAGAAACGCTGCTGTAGACTTGTCACAATTACACCGCGGCTGATTACGATTTACGATCTTCACTCAACTGTCGACGCCCGGACTCACAGTGTTATTCGCTTACTTATTTTTTTTCGCGGTTGCGATTGTAGGTTGTCGCTAAATCAGTCCCAGTCGTCACTTGACATGATCTAGATAAGTTAAATGGAACCGACTAGATCCCAAGAGACTGACGGGCAATTCAGTGAAACCAGACTGTTTCAGGAATTAGAATGAAAGCTGTATGCACAGCCTATATGAAAGTGATCCTTCCAGTTAAATTAGGCGGGCTGTATGTAGTTCCGCATTAAACTCACTGTCGACTAATGTTTAATCCTAAAACTCGATTTGATTGCGAGCAATTTTTGTAACATGTTACACCAAATAAAACCTGATAACAAAATTTGTAAGTGAAACTTTTTTCTGCGAATCTGGAGACAGGTTAAATTATTAGTCTACAGGAAATTGGCAATTAAACTTTCGAGGCATGACAACCTAATTTTTTTTTTTTTGCATAAACACGCAGTGGTTACCACCAAGTCTTGTTATACTTTGTTGAGTAATAAGTTTGAAATATGTAGATACATGACATTCTATCAAATGCTAGACGATATAGTATAAGAAAAATAAAAATTTAAGTTAATCGATAACTTTCAGAATTAGTGTCATTGCTGACACTTATCAGGAAAGCGGATTTATTGAAGCTTGATCTTGAGGACTTGATAGTACTTTTAAAATTTAAAGAAGTAAATGAAGAAAATTTGATACTGTTTGGCTTACAAAATGAGTTATTGGAAACTCAGTTCACGTTAGCAGGTATTTTGTCAGGACATCTTATAAGAAGATTTTCTGCCATCTTATAACTCCGCTAAGCCCTATTAGAAGACCAGATGAAATGTTACAAATCCCCATACTTGTATGTGTCAAATTACACAACTGAATTGAACCTGACGGGTTCAAGATCGATGAAGGAGTGTGTTCAATACTTAACCACCCAAAATTTAAAGATACATACTGTAAGATCTAATCTTCAGGAAAAGACTTTACGACATTTATTTTCGACCTTTAATAATGACTTTGAGTATACATATTAGGAAAAATATGACGGGGAAGTCAGTACGACAAACATAAGCAAGAACCAAAAAGTAAATAGAAAGAATATCAGAGACCTGTACCACGAGATTTGACAACGAGCATCATGACTTGGTTTAATACCACAAATCTTCAACAGTTTTCGAATTTGACAAACAGAAAACCCCAAACAAAATTTTAGTCGGTATTCACAGTGACAGATGGCATTACTGATGAGCTAACCACCGGCGGCCGGCGGGCGCTCTTGTCGCTTTTGGCTTAGGCTTACTCCACATAATCATAGCACACGCATTGACTTTTAGGCCAGCAGCGAGTTCCAAACAAAGTTAGTAATCGCAGACATGGTGCGAGAAGGGTGCACAAGTGGTTTTGAGTTGCCCGTAAAATAGGAATAGATAGAATAGAGAGGTACTGTCAGAAGCGAGGAAAAACAATGCATTCCACTTGCGTGGTCTGAGATATAACACACAGCAACTTTCTTATCTAGCAGCAATCATTTGTCCTATACTAAAGAATTTTGGCGTCAAACTGTCGCTCATGCGAATGTGGATTGCGTTCCACATGTGTGGAATGTGAATAAAATTTGACAGTTCGTTAATTCCTTTGCACAAATAAATGAAAATTCAAGTTCTTTTGTATAAATCGCTGGATTATTTAAGCTGTCTCCTTTGGACACAGTCAAGTCCTTGCCTTTAAACTAAGGATGGACCTTTAATGTTCCTTTTCTTTATATGCTCTAGGTTTTATAGTTTTTGGGTGAATATGGAACAATAACTGGCAATCAACTATCAAACTACTTGTATGTGTACGATTTCTGAAAAGCTTTGGACAAAACCCTAGGTCCCATCTATTCGTGCCTAAATGTATACCATGCACAACACATACACAGATATGATAGTTGTGAGTAGATAGGTCTTGGACCTATATGGGGTGCTTTTGCTAAGACATTACGGCAATTAAGTTAGGCAGTTGAAGTGTATTACTCATTAGACACTCACTTCTTTGAGTGATTCAATCTATGACGTGATTTAGGACTACGTATGTACTTCTAAGAAAAAAACTTTGTTAATACATCAAAAGGATGCCTTGTAAGCTGATATTCGGTTTCTGTTTAGTTTTGAATCGAAAGCTCAATCATCTTCAAAACCTAACTGACATATTGATTTAGTGGCTTAAATTGAACAAATTTTATTGGAAATATGATTCACTGGATATGATGTAAAAGTTTGATCTATCTGAAAGATTTCGAGGAATTTGTGCGTACATAGTTGAATACAAAATTACGTTTGTACCTAACTTTTCATTTAATTCAATTGTCATAATTGAGTGCCTTCTTTATGACATCAAGATACAGGGTGTTTTTACATGAGAAAATTGTTGTAAACATTCAATTGAGATTTGATCTATTTTATTTATTCTCTTCTAGACTTTGCTCAGCAATATTTATGCAACTAAAAATAAATCTCTCTACTCTGCATTGTTGGAACTGAAAAAAAATATAAATTTCTAACATTTTGATTTGAATTCATGCGTTAATCCAAACGTCTATGTTGTCTAACAAATCACGTATCTATTGAAACCTGTCAGCAGTCAATAACACTGTCTTGATCTGTCTGACAGTATAGTTAAAGGCTATATGCATTGTTTCAGTATTCATTCTAAATCTGACAAAAGAACCGCACATAAATAATTCAACATTTAATTTATTCAAAAGCTTAACAACAAACAGGGTGGAAGTAAATAATCTAAATTCTTGTTCTCGAGATAAAAGTCATAGACTGGTGGACAGGAATATTGTGGACGCCCAGATTTTTGTTCAATGAAAAAGTCTAATGTTTTATTACTAATAAATCAATAATAATAAAGTCAAGAAAAAGAGTAAGTTTAAGTAAAAAGCATAATTGAACGAGAGCTCATAAAGACAGGGTGTTGAATATTCAACGGGTCGTAGGATATAGTTGAACCAGACTATGAACCATAGAGGAACTAAATTAGACAGTCAACTTCGGGTCGTTTGACAGATTCGCACCCCAAAGCTAAAATCCGTCTAGCCGAGATTGATCATTGTTTTCTGATGTCCAAGTTAAATCAAATTGGAGCTCTTAAGGCTCACACATACAAGTAAAGATTTCGACGGCTATAGTTTGACAGGCAGGTTTGCTACAAACTCAAGATAAAGTACCGAATCTCAGCTCAGCTCAGCTCAGTTTAGACTACTTATGGTACTGTCTTGTTGCTATTAGTTTCCAACAATATCTATCAATCCAGAAAAATACACTGAAATCATTATTAATTCTGAAGGAGCAGTTAACTTAGACTTTAGCCTCAATGCCGATATTTTTTTTTTTTTGGTATCATCAGTATTAAGGACCAAATCCTCGCTTCTGGTAATTTCTTGGTTCCTCAATTTTCTGTCAGAATTTATGATATCTCCTGTCATAGTCAATCATGATCAAATGCCAGAATTTGGCGCCAAAAATTAAAATTGAAAATATAATAGCATTACCTGGACTTACACAATGGATTTCTATATTTCTTTTAAAGGTTCTATCGGCTCCCCTAACTCCATAAAGCCTAGCCTTGAGAATGAATATATTTTGATCAGGGTGGAAACGTAGGAGTTATTGTTTGAAATAATTTATGATCACACGTATTAGGAGTAACACCACACCCTGTGGACTAAGAAATTCCAATAATTCCCACCTACAATTAATGAACTTATTTAAATGATCTCCTGTGGATTTTGTATATAAATATTTAACGAAAAGTAAAAGCAAATCTAACCAACCATATCGTGGATAAACAATTTCTTCCGTCGGTCCGCCCCTGACCAACAAACTCGAGCGGTATGCAAATGAATTACCATAAAAATGTCGTCGCTAATGTTCCAAACGATAGCCATATAAAATTATGGAGTGCACACGAGTGCAATACCTAGTGTGCGGTGCATGCGGTCCCCGTGCCACGCGTCGATAGTCATCAATAAGTCACATAGTTTACACTGTGCAGCCGAGCATGTGTGTTGCCATTTGCCCGTGTTGCCAAAGTTCAACACCAGTAAGATGCTCTTTTAATGTAACAACACGCTGAATGACCTCTTCAGCTAGCGGAGTTATTCAATCCGCTTAAGTGATGGCTTCGATATTGCCTGGGGGGTCTTTGTGTAGAAAGAGCGTGGTCGGTCGGAGCGGCACAGCAGTGGGCTGCGAGCGGCATTGGGGACATTGATTTGCACAGAGTTTAAGACCGAAATTAACGATCACAATGCACACACGAAAAAGGAAAAAAATCATCAATGTAAACTGGGTCACATCAAGTACCAAACAAAAGATATGTATTGTTACTTTCTTGGTTAATTTTTTTGTCTATCGGTTGTAGAGCGGTACGGGATCATATAGAGATAAAGGTGTATCTAAACTGCGAGTAGGAGGACCGGTGTATGAATGTACAGCGTTACTGACAGTTACTTTCACGATCGCGCACAGTTGATTTTTGCTATTTGCACTTGACCCGAAAGTGAAAGTACTTTGAGATTTGTTATAATTTTCTATAGATACTCGTACAATGGGACTCTTTGTTGTCTAGTTCGCACAGAAATTTTATGTCGAATTTATTGTTTGGTTGTTTCTTCAGTCAAGTTCAGCGAACTTGATAGTTTTGTCAATTGGAAGTGTTAGTTATTATTGAAATTAGTGCTGGATATGGTGAAAGAAATGACTTTCAGCTTTAATGGGGGAAAAGTTTCTATTGAAATTGGACTCGCATTTAAGGGGACAAATTATGAGTAACTATTTGCAATCTTAAGCACTAACTTTTGCAATGGTTTTCTAAGTGGTAAATGTGTTGTCTGTCATGAAGGATATTGTTGTTGCTTTGCATAAGCCTCGACTGGACCAAGATTAATATAATGAATGAGTTCGGAGCATGTGCTGATAAATTGCAAAGAAATATTGGAACTACTGCTGTTCATAAATCAAATTAATAATGGAGAAATGATTAATGGTAGTTCGATCGCGAAACAGTTCAGTGAACAAACATTTATAAAATTATTGGGATTTTAGAGGAACCAAATGTTTTTGAGTTTTTAACGGAGAATTAGAATTAGGATATTCGAAATATTTTAAGTTTTTAACACTTAGTTTTCAGCTCCATAAAATGCGCAGGGAAACCGGACACTAATTTTGGTACAAGCGTTTTCTAGGACAAGCATAAAATATAAAGTCTTTAATCTTTCCGGTACTTGTTTGTGGTTCCTCCGGCAATACTTTTTATTATTTGGCCGGTTCTGTCGCTTGTTGAAAGTTTTCATCACTATTTTCGCTGATAGTTCAACTACGAATCTGTTGCTAAACTGTTGCTAATCACAACCCTAAAACTTGAAGAGAAATGCCAGAACTAACTTAAGAAAGTGGCCAACCAAGAATCACTCTTTTCTGGCTCAAAGAATACATCATCTGTATGAATTGTCAAGGCAAGAGTCAGACCTTACTATTACCTGGTAGAGAGGGTCAATGTTCAGCTTGGAGTCGTTAAGGGCTATTC
Organism: Chalcosyrphus nemorum; assembly: GCA_949716465.1. Lineage (NCBI taxonomy): Eukaryota > Metazoa > Arthropoda > Insecta > Diptera > Syrphidae > Chalcosyrphus > Chalcosyrphus nemorum. The sequence continues at coordinate 8,174,951 of OX454333.1, forward strand.
CGTCTGGAGGAGACTTTCTAGGTCAGATATTAATAAGAATAACAATGAGAAGGAATTTCTTTTTGGTTTTCTTTCTAGATGTCCGGAAGTAGCAAGAACCAAGCAAGACACACTAAGTAGACCTTTCATAGATGATCTAGGTTTGGTTGGGTTAAGTTGATAAATGCAACTTTGACCAGAATACCGTGGAAACCAGTTGTTAAAGTTAGGAAGTTGTGAAAATCTGTATTTTTGCTTAAGCATGATGTTTTTCTTTTCCTGCGTCTGTGTTACTATAAAGATCGTCTATTCGTAGCCTTGTAGTGTTTCCCAAGACTAGGGACATTTTACAATGAGTTACATCTCTTCTTACGTCAACTTGTTGTTTGAAGTCAAGTACTATGAAAGATTTAATCAATGAAAAGAGGATAGTCTAAGTTTTCGGAAACTGACAGGTCTTGCTCGAGTGGTTGTGTTCCTAGAGCTAATTCAGTTCGTTTCTGAGCCATAAACTGAATCCATCTTCTGTCCAAGATGATGATATGAGTTCTTCGGCTCAACATTACTTACGTTGAGAGATATGGTCATTGTCCATGTGTCTACTTCAACTAAACATTGTACGATGGATGGATTCATCCTATTTTTTTTTAGCTTTAATTGAGATCGCTATAAGCCGGAAATAACGCGAACCATGCAGCACCGAACCCGTCTTGCAAAGTTTGTTAGGGTCTTTGTTTCTTACATACACCTACATATATGCATATCCTTATATCTCGCTCAAGCGTTCTTAAGCGGTTTTCAAATTCCCATAAGTTTCTATTATGTATGATATCTGATAGGAGAGTTCTTAGCCTCACATGAGTTTCATACATATATCAAAACACTAACTCTTTCCCATCCCTATTTCTTACTTTCAATTTTACCAACGCTCGTATCCTTTTCATCCGTAAAAGGGTATTTCAAAATTGATATTTTTAAAAGCCAAATCTCGTTATTTATAATTATTTAAGCTTAAGTTCAGTGTATGCTAATTGAAAAACAAATTGGAGAGTGTCGTGGCTCAGTGGTTTGTGCATTGGACTTAGTTTCATGTTCGAATGACGGAAAATTCTGCCAATGTCTTTTGACAGCTTCACCTCTTGCTGTCTAACAAACATCCAAGAGTACTACTGTCATGAAAACTTCTGAAAAACTCTGTGCCCTTCTGATGCGTCATAAAACAAATAGGCCCTTGATGGGATGCCTAGCGCCTAATGTACTCAACCTAAGAAAAGTCTGAAAGGATTCAAATGACTTACACACTCCCACTTAATCACTTAAGAAATATTTCTAAGGGAATTTATAACAAGCCGACAACTGACTTAAGGTCTTGAAAAATAAAATTCCTAGGAAAATTTTCTGCGAGGATTCTGCCAAAGAAAAACTTTCCGGGCATCATAGCAAATACTGGAAAATTTCTGAACGAAATAATACTCATACGCCTACGAATTAGGACAACATACTTCCAAATTAATTAAAAAATCATTTTTAAGTCTAACAACTAACTAACCAAAATAGTAATAAAAAGTGTTACCAAAATTTTCCCAAAAAAAGAGACCGCTAAATACAAAAACAAGATCACGACTTCTTCTTGTAAACACTTCAACAGCAGAAAAATAAAAGCAAAAAAAAAAAAAATCAAAAATATTGATACAAAATAAATTAAAATTCACCTTTGCCTCCATGGTACACGAAAATTTTAAAATTTTACGTAATAAATGACAGTGTTGTTTGTTTCGGTTTTTTTTTTTACACTTAAACGTCCATCAAATCCGCAATTAACAATGCAAACGATGTCTCTGCACTTTGCCAATTGTACCGAACTCCTGTTGCACTTTTGTTCGTTTCGTTGCACCACGAAGGTTTTTTCGTTCGTTGGGATTCTTGTTAAATACACTTTTTTTTTTGTTTTAGGAGAAAAGAAACATGATACAAGTCACAGAATTATTTATGTCATTTAATTATGTTTTCAGTTCACGATTTTCACCCACAAGGTTTTTTTTTTCACTTTTTTTTGTGTTCTTTTTATAGAAAATTCAAAGTGTTCACTTTGGGCACGAAGCAAAAGAACCCAACTGATAAGAAAGGAGTTATAATAAGAGAGGACCAACAACAAAAAAAGAACAAAAATACAAGACTAAGCACAACGCGAACAGACCGCGAGTGATTGAGCAAAATTTAAAGACTCGAAACCTTTTATACCTTTCTCCGGTTTGAGTCACATTCATGTACTCGTATCTCTGGCCACAACCAGATAGATGTATCTAACTCGTTGTCGTTTGGAGGGGTTCCCGCTCTGGGTTAATGCTTGTGCGCTGGTGCTAGTGCTGGTGGTAAATTTGTCTATTACAAAAGATTGCACTCTATTGTCAGTTCTTTATTGTGGATGAATGGGCTTGGCGGCGGCGGTTGATTGTAGAGATTCGGGCTTTTGGGGATGGAAGAAGAAGTGCAGTCGAGCGATTGATCGAGTTCGTTGAGTTCGTGCGAATCTGCCCAAGGCATTAGGTTAGATACGAGAGTACAAAAATAATTGCCTAATGAACCCGAACCGAACATCATTCGGGCAGAGAGAGAGAGACATTAATGTATTTATAAATCCCGTTGCAATTTTTTTTTTATTTCTTTTTTATTTGAGTCATTGTTTTACTCTACTTCTTAGAATGTGCGGTGACGGATATGACCCGCAGTTTGCTGCATGTCTTACATTTGTGACACCAATTATATAGTTCGTTTTATTTTTATTTTTTGGTTTACAGCCAACAGAGTCATTAAGTGAGGCACTTCAGTGGTTAATTCGCGTTTTTTTTATGTAGAAACGCAAGCTTTGTTCTTAATTAATTCAGTTTAAACTATTAAGGCTTTGTTGATTAATTATTTATTTCTTACTAATTTTCGAGGACAAGATCCTGTAACCTGCACACAAGTTATTGACGCAAAGCATGCTGAGAATTGTATAACGGTTGGGCGTTTTTGGGATTATGACCAGACTAATATCTGTAGGTAGTTTGTCAATAAGTGTAAACAGTTTAAATCTTCGTGTATGACCTGTTTTCTTCCTGTATTTGTGATTGCTTGCATGACTACAAGTTCAGCAGGCCTCTTAATTCAAACTTAAATTGGATCCTAGTTTGTGTATAAATTTATTTACACCATAATTTTGAGCTGCTTACATTAATCTGCTATTTGCTAGTCGAAGGGGATGTGGATGATCATAAATTGACCGCTCGTATTCACAAATCGTGAAACGAAACGAATATTTGTGCGTAAATATGTGCACGAAAATGTATAACTATTTCACAAAAATTGTGACCATCTGCGTTATAATTTGTAAACGATTTATGAATGCGAGTAGTAAATTAGGGACAGGGGAAGAAAGGCAGTGGTTTTGGTAAACTAGTGACTAGGCGGACCTCATGAAATAGTGTTCCGGGGTAAATTTTTACCTGGCTTTTAGTTTTGCTTCCTCGGTTCATAGAAGGCGTTATTTGAACTTGTAGTCTGATTGTGAAAGATATTTCATATGGTCATGTATCTGGAAGTAGGCTTAGTTTTCCAATCCTTTTTTTCTCCTATCCATCTGAGATCATGTAAGTACTAGTATATTGACTAAAGGTTACTCTTTACGTGAAAAAAACTTTGATGGTATTTTTCTGGAATCGAACTTGAAAACCCATGCACAGTAGTCCAAATAACTAACCACTTCGTTAGATTATACTGGATATCTGGACACTGTGATATTGAGGGAAATGAATGCGTTGATGAAAGCTGCGAAAAAAGCTGAGAACCCCCTTCAGGGAACGTCCTGTTGCCAGTAGAAGTATTATTACCATCCTATGGTAAGAGATTAAGTGATTAATCATAAAATATCAGGTAAAATCATTAAGCTAGGAAGACCTCAAATATAGTTTATGATTGTGGTCCTCTGTCTTTACATTGTCTTCTGACAAGGCAAGCTAGTAGATTAGGATTATTAGAGCAGGATATTTGTATGTGTTTTGAGAATCTACACGGCTCGAAGGATAGTAATACATTTTTACATCTAGCCAAGTACTATCTACTTCTGCAGTAATGTGGAAGAGGTAGGTTCATGGACCAACTCAATTACTGCAGGGCCATTTTGAAATTCCGAAAGGGATTATGGTGTATTATTTACATAATGTAGCGATATTTTGATTAGATGTTGGGAAATTATAGAGCGTGCTGCAAGTCTCCTGTCTAAAGAAGCCCAGGAGAGTTCCAAAGCAGGAAAGTCTTCCATATGTCTTTCATATGGATTATTGTGGCTTCTTTCGAATTTACTTCCAGGTCAATTATTCTGTCCTTAATACATACATACAATTCGTTTTGGAAGACCACGACTCTCCCATTTTTCTATATCCCTACATATGCAGGAGTTTGGGGGCAAACGTCTCGATTCTGAATCATTTCACTTCAGTAGTGAAAGCGCAGCTAATTTTTTATTCATTGATATTACTTTTCGGATGGGGCTCTAAGAAGCTGTCCAGCCTAGGCTCGAACTCATCAATTTATTGCTGAGCAAACGGTTGAGAGAGTAGAGATTTTCCAATACCTTAGAAGTCTTGTCTCAACCGATGTCGGAACTGAACTGGATATAGCCACCCGAATAGGCAAAGAAACATCTGTGTTTGGAATGCTATCCACAGTTTGGCGAAGTAATGCGATTAGCCAAAACACCAAACTACGATTGATCCGTTCCACAGTTGAGTCTGTGCTGCTATATGGATGTGATACCTGATTATTGATTGCCACTACCACGTAATGATTTTCTTGCCGAAACGTATCTCTAACAAACAGCTTTTTTAGAGAACGGGCCATGAATCTATAGGCACAACCATACGACGACGTGGATTGGTCACACACTCTGAAAGAATGATATACCCATAGCTAACCAAGCGATGCTAGTGAACCCACTTACCCATGATGGCAGGATACGCGGCGGTCCAAGGAGTTTAAAAGAAATCACGCCAACTGTGAAGGAGTTAGGGAGAGCTGAGGCCACATTTCCAGAAACCGCACCCTATGACGCGTAAGCATTGTAGGGGCACTAGAACCCACAAGAGAATACAGGATATACATAAGTATGTAAGCTATATATTTGTTGTTCCTTGACAGTCTATTATGTATCAACAGTTAACCGATGTATATAGTTTTATTTTTTGGAACCGCTACAAGTTCGTTCTAGCCCTCACCAATCAATATTATGATATAAACACACTTACCAATATGAAAACAATATTTTACAATCCAGAGTCAATATCCAAACCTGGCCCCACCCACTAACAGAGATTTCCCTATCTTCGACCGCACGCCATAATACAGTTCAGCGCACCTTCTATAAATCTATCAGATTAAAATATCTACCTTTCGCTCTTGTCTTTAGACTTATTTAAGGTGACTTACAAAAATATTCGGATTACAATTTCATTGTCAAGTTGAAAGAGTCCACCATTCAATAGTGGTTGCTGTCTAATGAACTTTTTTGACCTAGTTTAAAGGCAGAAGCAATACAAGACCGAATTGAATAGCCTAATGAGAAATTAACAAGAGATTCAATTTTCTGCTGACACTTTTGTCCACACTATTGTCATTTCAATCCGGAAAAAGTGGCGTGTTTATATCAATGCATGAAAATTGGACAATGAACTTAGTGACAAGTGACAAAGACACTTATTGTTGTTTGGTTTGTTGAACTTTTCTTCTTTGGTAAGAAGAATGAGCGAGCTATTTTTCGAAATGTCCACAATTATTCGGCTCTTAAAGAATTTATGCATCTGAGAGACTCGATTGTTATTCAATCAATAAGTGAACAGATCTTAAGTAGCAACTCACTTTAATTTACTGTGTCACCGAGTTTTAAGAATTTTTAAGAAGATACACTACAATTTCTGAGTTTTTACATCCTCCTTTCAAAGATACATTTGCTGTGCTTCCCCTTGCATAAGTTACTCATAAGATTCACTGAAAACTCGGAAATCTATCAACTAAAAGGTATAGATAAAACCGCAATAAGAATTTTATTAAACAACATAATTCCCATGAACCAGATAGTATCTGTATCTATATCTGTAACTTGTCTATCCGCGAGAAAGTAGTCCATAAATAATTACTTGATTTGAATAAATAAACATCAGTACAGTAGGACTTATTAGATAACAGGGATCAATATGTGGTACTTGCATCACTAGACAAACCACAAGCACATGCTGTTGATCTTTAAAAAGACGTTAGTAGTTAGTCGTTAGCACACATTACGTACTAGTATTTCTGTTTATATTCAGACTGACTTCCTGTCCTGGAGTTGGATGTTTTTTTTTGGGATGCGTTTCATTTTTACTATTTTGTGAGTTCGCAGGACGAGTTTAAATGAAATTTCACTTTCAACCAAGTGGCACGTAAGTAGGTAAATTTATTTCTTACTTTCCTTGATGCCGGTTAGTTTGTTGGCCACTAGGTTGGGATAAAAAGTTTTAAAAAAGGTCTTGTGTATCTAACTACATATATTGTGTAATTATTTTAATTGCATCCTACCTATGATTGCGAAGTTGACTTGCTCATTGGAAAGTGGGATTTTAGTCTCGAAGGAATGCAAACACTTAGATAATCCGATGATGGAATGGGATTACATATTAATGAGAGCGGATTCAAGGAAAGAAAGTATTTATTACAATATTTCGTTTTATTAGACTGGAGACGTGTTTATACGTAAGAAGGATGAGGATAATTTCTGTTGGCGCTGTCTTTGTATTTTATTTGATTTATGATGCAAAATTACACATTACCACTTCCACATGATGCCTCCGCGGTAAAAAAAGGGTGAGGGTGTGTCAAATTTGTCTATTCATATGCTGATCATGGTAGCTAATGTGTGTGAGCAAATGTCTACATAAGTAGAACCGGATGAGGCATCTCCAGTTGTCAGAAGAAACATGAACGGCGAAAGCATTCTCTCAACAGAATCCATAGAAGTTTTGATAGACGCTATAGGAGTTGCTTCGATATACTTTCAGGTGGTGGTCAACCACCAGTTGGAACAACAAAAACTGCTGGCCTTCAGGCCATCCTCAATGAGCTTGAGATGTGCTGCACGAAGAACGTGAGGTCTTGGAATACAGCACAAGGATTCTTGGATGCAGCGTATTGCTAGCAATGATGAGGCTGCTGAGCTGTTTCAAATACAAACAGACCCCTCGGCGAATTTTTCACATTGCATTGCATTGCAGGGGCAAAAGCCACATAAGAACACAACAGAGGCCTGCGCTAGGACAAAGGAGTTCTTATATAAATCCTAGATCCTAGAGATTTGTGGAAAATGTTCTGACTGACTGACTGAATTTGATAGATTGGAAGTTGTACTGTGTTTACACGCTTTTGATATTGAGTCAATATCGTTTGGAAAGCAGATATGCCTATCTATTGTGGGGCGTTTATCTGCTGGGAAAGGCTGAACTATGCTAGGTGAATGGTTTGGTACGGCCGCTTTTGTAATGGGCTACTGAATCAATTGATAGTACTGACGGAAATGTAACGTAGAATTTTCAATTTCACATTCGATTGCTTCCGACTTTTAAGGCTCAACCATAAAGGCACCACTTGAGAGTATACCAGCGAGGTCAAATATCTTGGTATCATACTTGATAATCGGCTTAACTGGAATTCACATATCAAGTCTACCACCGAGCGTGCTACCAATGCACTGTGGGCCAGTAGACGCCTATATCGCCGTTTTTGGGGTCTCTCTTCTAAAAAAGAAATTGCAAAGGATTTCCTGTCTTGATATTACAGGTGCCTTACGCATCTACCCGACCGCAGCTCTAGAAGGTGTTGTAAGGTTCACACCACTACCAACCTTCATAAGGAAGACAGCTGCTAGTTACGTCATCAAACTGCAGGTAGAATATGAGTATAAACCAGGTGACCTACTGAAAAAAACTCAACTCAAATCCTAAAGTAGACATGATTTGTACATGTGGATCGGGAAAACTGGTCCAATGGTGTTTTGACACTAGACTACAGAAGTCTGGTATGGTTCACTTACGAATCGAAAATTGATTCTGGAGTAGGAGCTGGTGTCTTTGGACCCAACACAAAGATTTCCCTACCGATGGGTACGACTCTGACTGTGTTTCAAGCTGAACTCCATGCCACTGAGATCTGCACCAGACATAATCTCCTTAAGAGGGCGCTAAAATATATATCGCCAATATAATGGAGTCTAAAATTGTTAAGTGCTGCTACGATGCTCTGCAATTCCTTGCGAAACACAACAACGTAAAACTTGACTAGGTCCCTGCACTCCAAGGGATTGACGGCAACGAATCTGCGGATAAGCTTACAAGGGCCGGCCTCGAATCTGCGTTCATTGGTCTTGAACCTTATTGTGGCTATAATTTAATTGGACATCAGCCACTACGCTTATTAACGACTGGGAAAGCAAACTTTGTTTAGACGACTGGGCCGAAGCTTCATAAATACATTAAGGAAACGTGGCCGTATGTCATCTGCGTATAGACCTAAAACTGAACGAAAACTCGACGAAACAGAGAGGAAAGGCATTATGGGTGCAAGTATACAAATTATGTGTATTCGCATCACTACATACGGCAGCGTCCATAGCCTTAATTAAATTATAGCTGAGCCTTAAATGTAAAGAGAGAAACATTTTGACTAACTAAAATTCCGTGATTAAACAAAATAAATATTAAGCCGTAAGCAGCCCATAGAGTGCCAAGGCCTAGCTTCTCACAACTGTACATGTTGTGTGTGGGGACCATAAGGGAGTTCCGTGATTGGCTAAGCAAAATAAGTGGTCACTTAAAAGTCATACACTGTTGTTGTTTATTTACGAGTATTTTTTAAATTCTTATCGGAAACCTTATAAATCATTTAATAATTAGATACATTTAATATTTTTGTTTATTGAATGATTAGCACGTTATGTATCTGCTAACAATGCAGTAAAATGATTTGAAGTTTTTATTTCAAAAATCGTGATAATCCTACCCCTTTATTATCAAATCAATTGGGAAATTCCTAAAATCATTGGAGGATTCACCCATCGATCGCACCTTAATCTGTGCTCCGCCCATTGATAATTTTTCCAAGCAATCATCAATATCTGATGTTTATTGCAATTTTCCCATAATTAATAGTCCGACAGAAGAAGAATTATCTTCAACAATCCGTGAGTAATCTTTGCCACTTGCCAACAATAAATCTTTCAGATAAGCTAATTCGCTAATTCAAAGAAAATTACCACCATATGGCTGTGTCGGCCTTAGATGAATGGACTCCTTTGTTTAGAACCGAATCATAACACTTTCCTCGACAACGACGACGACGACGCGGTTTTTAGAAAGTGTGATGAATATGCGCACGCGCGCCACACTCGAAAGAAAGTGTACTTCTAACAACAAAAAAAAGGTAAAAGTGCTGCCAAAATCAAAATAAAAACAATAACGGAGAAGGATCTTCGCGGTGGAACCACAAATTACATTTTATCTCCCATAGATGTGCTGCATGTTGTGAAAGTTTATCGATGCAAACAACCAATAAATCGACAATTTTGACTAATGGTGCAGCATTGCAGGCGCTGCAACAAATTGGTGGTCCAGATTCTGGTCTGGGACGCCGTTAATCATAATGATCATGATCAATGCACAAGTAATCGATGATGACATGAATGCGATTATCTTGAGCATCTTTGGTGGGATCTTTGTGGTTCCTTAGCCGTACACATGCGGTTCTTTGCAGTGCTTATTGGTTCTATTAGTGGCGACGTTGCACAGGAGTCGGATGTTCTTGTGCAGTAGCTGTCTCTTGGCATGGATGAACAAAGTTATGGGCAACGAGTGGCGATCAAAGAAATGGGTCAGCAGTGGATTGCAGGAAGTATTGTGGTCCAAGAAAATCATGTCGTCTATTGATAATGCTTACACGGTGATCGACCGACAGTTGGGAGATATTCATGATGACATCGAAGAGCTTGGGTGATGTAATCTGAGGAAACACGAAATTATCTTCATTCCTTTCGGAAAAAAATATCATCGTTTGATCTCTTAGCAGATGGTCTTGTAATAGAAATAGGGAAGGACTATTGCTTATTGACCAGGGAAATGGAGTTTCTTACGGCGTGGGAACTATCGGTTTGATTTAGTGGAAGTCACTTCTTGGTTGCGACCAGTTGGTATAATGCACGAGGATGTATATTTTGGATGAAAGTGTTTATCACAAAAGTCACTTACTCTGATCCATTCAGGCCTATACATTTAGCCACTATTCCGTTCACAAAAATAAAAAGAAAGATATTACCTACCGTTCACAATGTCACAGTGTTACAACATGTATGGCAGTACATATAGGAGCTACGATGAATTTTGGACCTAAATCTGGGAAACACAAAGAAGTGGGAGGATTGTGTTTCACTAAATACGTACAATCACTTTCATTGGAACAAAGACGTAGGGTAAGTGTTGGCTCAGTTAATAGTTAAGACTCAGTACCGAAAACAATAACAAATATGTTCACCAGACTTTACAAAAAAGTCTCAAGTGTTACTGCTTTTATTCGGTGTTAGATCGGTATATACCAGCTCAGTAAGAATACTTACTTACTTACTTAAAGGCCTCCGACCCTTGTAGAGTCCCTGCCTGAGACATCGTTGCCTTCCATCCTCTGCGGTCCCGAGCACGCTGGTTCTAGTTGTGAAGACCAAGTTTTCTGCGACAGCTTGGTCTTTGTACCGGAGTTTCGGTCTTCTTCGCCGCCTCGAACCTGGGGGCTGGGATTCGAAGATCCTCTTGGCTGGAGCATGTTGTCCATTCGCTCAATGTGGCCGAGTCAATGTAGTCTGCGTATCTTGGCTTTTTGGACTACATCCACATCCTGGTACAGCTCATAGAGTTCGCGGTTGTATCTTCTCCTCCATTCGCCCTCCTCGCATAAGGGACCTAATATCCGACGGAGTATTTTTTCGCTCGAAGGTGCCTAATATTTGCTCAGCATTCTTACTTATCGTCCAGCTCAGTAAGAATGCCGTTTGATAAGTTCGATAGAAGAAAAAGCGCGCAAGTCAAACAGTCTCTATGCCAAATCCGTCCCCTAAATTTGTATTACCACATGTTTTACTGTGGAGCTAAGGAACATCTCATGGATAGCAAAAGATAGCAAAAGATAACATATGCAGAAGGTACAACGAAGGCTTAGAATCAGCAGAACATATACCTACTCAGTTAAGGTCCATTTACAGCTGTGAGATCTGCGAACACGAGCGAGCGAATATTCGCATATTTTGAGATTTCAAACTTTCTTAACTAGTCGCTACAATCTGCGAATTTCACTTGTAATTTACCAAAGAAAATATTGAGGTTAAGATCTCGCCAATGTTTTGGTCACGCGAATGTGGATTGTGTTCCACATCTGTGGAATGTGAGTAAAATTTGACAGTTCGCAAAAACTCGCAAAATCAGCGAATCGTTGATTTCTTGGCAGAAAATTATTGCAATTTATTTGTGTGTACGCAATGTCCAAATCCTATTTGAAATATGCATGCTAAATTTCCACATTGTTTGGATAAAAATGAAACAAATGTTAGTAAGGGAACATTAACTCTACATTCCCATGAGGGTTCAAAATAAAGTCACTATCCATTAGTTCGCAACGCCTGCATAAAACCTTTTACCACCACTGTCAGTGCCACAAATATTTCAACAGATTTAACCCTATGTTGTCACTATGAAAATTATAAATAATTCTGACACTATGTGGGTGTCACAAACGACCAGCATTAGTTGTAAGCCAAAGCTTCTCTAAACTGTAATTTGAATGATTTTCTTACTCCAAGCTTGGTTGAATAATAACCGATTAGAATCAGTTACTTTATGATTCATTGAACTCCATTGAGTTCTTATTTAATCAAATTATCTCTTTTTGAGAACCATGTCAATGAGTAGAACTCCAAACTGATTGACTCATCCAGGTGAGATCTTTCATCTGAGTCTCCCCTAATTTACACTTCAATTACTATCCATTCATGCGCGTTACACCACTATCTGTAGTTTGTTATTTCAACCTAATTCCCATTCATAGTTTCACTTTCATTTCAGAAGTACGAGTATAAAGTACTTTTATCTACAATCGAGATCATTGATGGTCAAAAGTCACCACAGAGTCATACATACATTCCTAAGCACTATAAATTGAGGGACACACTTTCCATTCCTGGTCGGAATAATGATCTGTTGTTTTGAATTTTTGCCCCATATATCTGGTAACAGGTTACTGACTCCAGAATTTGGTTCAGCGAAGAACGTGAGCACAATTCAAGCAACTTTGGAGGAATTCAAGCAACAATCTGATGTGTGTATTCTGCTTTGGAAGTAATAAATTTGCGTAAACGTTACGTGTCTACACTCTGCGTAACAATGGTTTGCTCTTTATTATTTTTTGGCAATTTTATTTGCCTGTTTGTTTGCATACATTTCACTTTGATGCAACTTTTAACTTGCTAACTGGTAACATCAATAGAAATAAATATATTAAAAGTTCAAACAAGGAAGTGAATTCTCGTATTTCGTCAAATACAGCTGCGGTTTAAGTGCCACAACTGATGAACTAGTGATTTTATTATATTTCTTATTTTGGAAAGTATGAGTAATATTTTCTTAATTTGCAATGAAACAATCTTATTATTGGAATTGAATCGAACTTATGGATTGGCGTCTCTCGATGGGTGTATTTCCTTCGAAGAATACTCTAAAATTAATTGTCGCTCGGTGGCCTCATTTTTGAAATGACTTTTTGGATTTGCATCTATATGAGTTGCTGACTCATATCGCTGTTGTTTTGAAGAAGAGTTTAGGTCAAAATACTTAGCATGTATTTTTAAGTTACCGGTTACCGAATTTGTGCTCCATTTTTATGACATTTATATGTTCATTCGCCAGGAAGAACAGTAACGGGGCAATGATTTTTAAATCTTTTCAGATTTGGCACGCTTGAAATAACTGGCAGGTCACAAATTAGTTGCAATAGCACCGGAAGGTAGTCTTTTTATAGACTTATCAAAATTAATAAAAAACCTCAGGCATCGAGTAATAGATAAGGGATCAGGTGTATTTTATAAGTAAATAAAAGCGACCTACAGTTCTGTGCTATGTCTGATGGCAAAGGGAATTTAAAAGGAGGATCCTGGTTAGAAACAACTTATCCGTTTAGTGGCCCTGTATCTAGAACAGTCACAATGGTACTCTTAAGTGACCCAATTGTTAAAGTAAGCCCTGACGGATGATGCAAGGAGAAGAAACGAAGATTCGAGGTATGAGAAAATTTGTTCTGATCCTTGTATAACAACCTCATCGGAGATGTAATTTCTTACTCAGACAAGAGTCAAAGAAGTTGTCGTAAGATTAAGACAACTTTTGTACTCAGGAGCTAGGTTTAAACGGAAGTTGAGCAATAACGTAAGCTCAATTTCACTGTGGATGTTGCTTCAAACACAGATGCTGCAAAGTTTTTAACCCTTTTGGCTTTTTCCTGACAGCTCGTGGTTATTGTTGCAAAAACATCGGCTTGGGAGATAGAATGCGCCGATTATTGTAGTTGCTTCTAACAATCAGACTCAGACTCTGTGAATCCCAGTACTGAGTGCTTCAAAATGGACTTCATGATGACATATTTGTCTCCAACGAATCTAGCGACATCTAGGGCAAAAACATTGATAGAATAAAATCAATTTAACTTCGATGAAATGTAGTAAAGCAAGTAAGTAAATCAGTTAAGGCTAAATGAACGCAAGGAAAGTGTGGCGTGTTCCACTTGCCTAATTTTTCATAGCGGTTTGTAAAATGTTTGAACCTTTACTGATTAGTATGTACTTTTTAGTTCTAGTGAACAATTTTGTCTTCTAGCAGGTTGTAGCAGTCAAGCGGTTAGCGAATTTCTTGCGCAGACCACTTTCTTCCAATTGGGTTTTCAAAATTAACGAATTTATTTTCCTAACTACTTGAATATAGATGGCAACAAAAGTCATGTTCGAAAGTTTCGATAATGGTTGAAAACACGACTACAAAATACCACCTTCAAGCGCCACAACTGTAGGAACAACAGTTTGACAGAAGCTGGGCAAAGGGAATTATGGATCTTGTCTCGGCTGTGTACATTACGAACAAAAACATTGAAAATATTTATTTGAGTGTTTGTCTTTAAATAAAAAAAAAATATGTATATAAGAGCAAGTAGTTGAAGATGTATATACATACGAGTATTAACTTATATTAAAGAAAATAAATGAATTGTAGAACGGGATTTCTTCCATTATAAGCACGAGTCTTGATTTACATTCAAGTATCGACTATGTTCGTTCCTAACACCAGTAGATCAATACACCTTTGGATAAGAGCTTACGCAGGAAATGCAGATGGGGCCTAACAACAGAACCGACGAGAAAACCTGTCAATAGCTTATAGGAAAACACTCGGAGCCTACAAAATAACCGTGAAATATAAATATTTTGTGTCTAATAAAAGGTTCGTAGGACTGGTCTTTTTTTCCGATTTCTGAATCAACTGAAACTCTACTCCGAAAATTGACAAATAGCAAGCACAAAATACAAAGAAAATGCCTAAAAATGCCTGATTTTAGGCAATACCAGTTTATGCCTCTGAGCATATATGTGTATTTAAGCAAAATGGGTCTTATGACGCAGCCAAAATAGAAGTCTTGAGAATTTTTATAACATGTTTTCGACTCAATATTGCCGGACAGGAAGAAGACAAATTTCTGTATCCTGGAAGGGTTATACATATATAAATATTGGAATAAAACAGCATATCTATATTCTTGGAGAGTCTTTGCCTGAGACAAAGCTAGTCTACCTTCTATCTTCTGGTTTCAGGTACGCTGCTTGTGAAGACCGAGGAGAAGTAAAGAAGGAACAAGTTTCTTTGAGTGTAGGTAAGTTGGATAGTGTGGAGGCGTCTTTGTCTCCATATGCTCCTCGAGGGGTGAAAGGATTTCCTGATTTTGGTTTCATAGTACCAAAATAATTCACTCAGAAACACGAAAATATACTGTGAATTACGAACGAATGCAAAAATCGCATGCAACTATACGCAGCCGATTTGGACACCAATCATGTAGAATACATTTTGAAACCTAATACCATCTGAGCTTAAAGTTCCAGTAAACCAACACTTTTCTATCCCTGTGCCTGTACCCTGTACATCAGTAATGAGGTTTTCAAGTTCTTATCCACTTTGGCACGTGCTGATTAACAACAAAAACAAAATTTTGCATCTGATGCAATGACAATAAAACTGCTCTGGCCAGATTCTTAGCGGCCCATAAAATGTAGTATGCATCTATTTGACGAGATATGCTAGAAGCTATGGGCTATTCTGTAGAGAGTACTTGTAGCGACGGTCAGACGACACCGTTAACCCCTATAATCACTCTGACGCAAATTATGGACTCTTGCCTAGGTCTAGAACCTGCCTCTCTTGCCTCCTCTCTTTGGCTTCCATTGAAAATTCTTTCGGGCATGGCTTTCCAGGACATAGGCAGACCAAATGGATACTCTTTGATGTCCGCAAGGAACCAGTGTAATTATTTTACAAGAAAAGCCTACATACAACTTTCTGGCGCCTCAGCAAGAAACTTCTATTCCTAAAGTAGTTCAATGACTAAGGCTAAGGTAAGGCTTTTTTAAATTGTCGAACACAACTTAAAAGAGATCTGTACCTATGATCCATAAAGCAGCCATAAAGGCTTCCAAAAAAATTAGGAAATCAAAATTTTATAATTATCCCTCATATCATCCGTGAAACCTTTTAACAATCAGTATTTTTTTTTGTTTTTTTTTTTTTCTTTTTGCCGAAGATACAAAAATAAAAACCGGAATTTGTACAACCGTTTAATGTCAGTTTCCAAATAATGTAATTAAATCCTTCGTAGATCTCTAGGAAACCAGAGAGAAGGAAAAAAAATCTTGAAAAGTACATCAAATGCGCAAAAAAAAGTATAGAAAAATTTAATCAATTGAAGCCATAGTCCACGAAACAAAAAGAAGTAGATACATTCCTTTGTCTACTTTTATTTGTGTTTACCTCAGCATCATCGTCTCTTATTCCCATTTGAGTTCTGTGAAAATAAACACTCGAAGGGAGGATGCTCACGCACATCCCCCGCCAACAAGTGTGCACCGAAAAGTAAGTACGCCAGAGGGTACATTTGATATGTTTATTGAACAAGATTACATCGTGGTTTCCATTCTTCATTAAATCAATCAATCGACGGTGGAATTGTTGCAACAATTGATCGCCATCGCCAAAAGGATCTATCGTTTAACCCACTCTCCCAGGGAGATAGCAAATCGATGTGCGGTTAGATAAATATCGAATGAACTTTACCTGTTTTGTTGTGTTTGATTGTCTTCAGCGTGGGAATCCTGCGAGGATACATGGAGATTTGATAGCTCAGCAGGTGAAACCGGAGCAACCCCTAATGTGTGTGCGATATCAGATATGGGTCCAAACAAACAAACAAAACTAAATGTATCTCGATTGATTTGCTAAGGTCTCTTCTGCAAAATGAGGTTATTACCTCCGGTCAGGTGTGACGAGTGACGACGAGATTGGGTAACCTCTCTGTAAAAGTTCAAATAGAAAACATTACCAATTCCATTATCGAAATTTTTCTTCGAAAAGTACACGAAATTTAATCAGATACCGTGCTTCGCTTTAATCTTACTTCATAGATGCTTATGCGAGCCGCCAGTTGACGACAGTGGCACTTATCCTTGAATAATTTTGTGACCATTGTGGGTAAACAGGTGTCGGTATATTTACACTGTATGAAGTTCGGCGGCGGCCACTGGGCTTCACTGTAGGTACACCAATTCAATTGGTTCAGTAGCCAAGTATTCCGCTTTGTGTACACAGTGGGGATCAACAAAAACATCAATATCGTCAGATACAATAACAATCCGACAGTTAAAGCTGGCCAAAGCCACGTTAGCCATTGAAGCCACCCAGAGTCATGGTGATGGTCGTGATGTTAATGGTGACACATTCATCTAAAGCATTGAGATGTCATCAAATGCCGACAGATTGACAGATAGACAGTCAGAGGCGGTTGTCGGTTGGCGGTATCCATCTTAATTGGTCGAACGGTCAAAAAGTATACAAAAGACGTTTTTCTTTCTTTCAAACAGCCACCGAGCAGCTACTCGTGTTTCAGGAAAAAAAAAAAAACTGAGACAGACCATTATGAATTAATGTGCGGCACCATCATCATGGTCCCAAACAGTAGTCGGAATAATTATTGTCAACTGCATTGTGATAGTGTGTTGTGTCACTTTGTGGCGGGAAGGGAACCAACCCGACTTTGTGTTGAATTTCAAAATTTTAAAATGATGGTCAATATTTGCGCTGCTGGCTTTGTTTGATTTTGCTTAAAAGAAACTGAAGACAATTTTTTGGTTTCAGATTCGTTTTTTTTTCCTTTTTGGTCGGGGTTTCACAAAAATGTTTAACATTACTGATGACATTCGAAATGAAATCATTCGTTATGGGGGGCCAGACTTTTGGATGCCTAATAACCGCGTCTGGAAAGTCATTAATCATTGCGTGTATGAGGTTGGTAATCAAATTGATTTTTTGTAGTAGATATCGTTACACTGATGGGGTATGGCTACTTTTTTTTTGTTTGACATATGTAGGTAGCAAGTAAGCAAGCGATATAGAAATTTCAAAGCTCTCTGAGGCATATTTACAGAAAAATTCATAGCCACGAACATACAGTAGAGAATATGTCTTAAACAATAAATGTTGAGACCATAGCTGAGTTCTATCAAGATCAAGAATTTTTGATATTCTACTAGAAGAATATCACCTTTCAAACACAAAGCTGTCATTTAGTGACAGCTGTCAAGTCGAAACTATATGGTTAGAAACCTACACGTGGACATCGTTTGAAAGTTACGTACTCCAAATGGCTTGAAATTTTGCAGAAGCATTAGGTAGGTGTCCCATTTCCTGGCAGCCGTATGGTGATAAGATTTTAATGGTCTAATTCCGAACACGGCATATTTGTGGGAACCTTGAATGGCAGATTGACTGCAACTCACACGGACAACTCAGCATATCTGGAAGGCGAAGGTTACATTCCGAACATTACTGGAAGAATGATCGATAAAATAAGTAAGCAGCTTTAAGCTCTGACAGTTTTATGTATAAATAGTGATGAATACATAATACATAATACTAAACGGTACGATGAAGGAATTAGAAGCCCGTTTCCACTCTAAATACTCGGACGCGTCATAGAAAATTAAAATTTCACAATGGACCAACGAAATATTTACAAGATATGATCTTTAAGAAATAAATGTCAAGTATGGTTCTTTTGTTTGATTATAAAGACATCTCGACAAAATTAAAGTTTTTATTTGATTTTAACTTTTGAAAAAAATACCTCTAAATGGATAACTCTTTATTAGTAAGTCCTAAGAGAACTGCTTGGTTCCATTCTGCTTTTCAAGTTCATCCTTATCGATTTAAGTATTACACAAATTATAAAAAAAAATCAAAACAGTCTTAAGTAAATGTCAGTAAGTGTCAGTATCACTTATGTTCAACGTTCTTACGTTTCGTTGAATTTATTAGCTACGAAAAAAGAAATAACGCTTTTATTCTTGTCTGACAAATTGGCAGAATACAGTAGGCGTTGTTTATCAGCATGATGTTGAGGTGAACTCTTCGCTGAGATGAATAATTTGCTAAACACACTTTTAGTGTCGAGGAGCGCCCCAACAGTGAAATGTTGAAATATAGATTGACACCATATTCAACGTCGTCTATTATTCTATCACCTGTTTCAAAATCTTGAAATGTCCTACCATATGCAATCAAAAGAATGACAATCTGCATTGTAAGGAAACATGTCACTAGAGGAACACTCTAAGGAGGTGTCAGTACTCTCTTCTCTGGATCCTAGTAATTGATAATATACTAAAGGAACAGCGTCCTATGACGTTGTGATCCTAGTTCGGTGTCATTTTTTTAGACACTATAAGTGACGTAAAGGAAGCAGCCTTCACGAGTCCAAAAAAGAAAAAACTGAGAAGTGCTCTTCACCCATTAGGCTAGCAAATTTAGAAGGAGTAGAGCTATTTCTCTCAGACGAAGAAAAATGGCGTCATTGAAAAACCTCACCTGTAAAGCTGACCGTAGATAGTTAGATCTCGAAGGACATATGGTGCGCAAGGGCTTAAAGTCGGAGCTACACCGTAGGACACCCGAGGCGAGAACAGCGGCTGCCCTGACAAGGATCATACCAAATATTGGGGGACCTAAACAAATGAAAATACTACTCTAGCGACATTGACGATGCTCTACGGCTCCTAACACCAGAACATACAGTAGAAAGATAGAGGCAGTTTACAGAATCAATGAACTGAGAGTATGCAGAGCCTTCCGAATAACCAACAAGGCGAAGTGATGACCAATTACCACGGACAACAAATCTGAAAGATAGATGGAATTCTTCTGACAAAGGTAGATGGATGCAAAGATTCATCCACAATATCGACCTTTGGATCAATAGATGGAGAGCTAAACTTCTACCTGTCGAACATGCAGATGTTTCAGAGCATACCTCAACAGATTTGGGCATGAAGACAACACTTATTGTCCAATGTCCACAGAAGCAGTGGTACACATGGAACACATAATATTGCAATGCCCACGATATCGTGCTGTAACCTATTAGCGAGCAGATTAGATATGGACTCGACCCCAGACAACATTATCAGATTGATGCTCAGCACACCAGAACCTTGGGAAGCAATAAATGAGACAGTAGCTACCATCGTGAAGTCAGGAAACACAACGAAATGCAGCACAGATAGCTTCCAATACGAGTCGAGTATAAGTCTGAAGAGAAGACCCTCCTGAAACTGCTTTCTTGACTGCAGTACCGCATCAGGGGTGGAAAGGGAGGTAGGTTTATTGGTTAGAAATCCCAGACTGTTACTGACTACGGGCTCAGTTTAGTTTTTGAAAAAACCTATTCAAAAAAAAAAAAAAAAAGCAAAAGGACACCCAAGTTAACTACTCTCTGCACAGTTTTATTTGAGGAAACATGTCAGGCGATTAGATTTATCAGACGCGGAGATGAAGCGATCGCGATCTCCTATAGTGCCTTAAGTTTTATGGTAGCCTCATAACCCTACCCAAAATAACCTGCAACAATTTGTACAGAAACAACAACGAGCACGCTCGTAAGTTAATTTAATATTTTTAGTCTGTTCTTTCATATGTTTTTATTCAAGCTTATTAAGAAATATTATCCTCCATTACGCCCTTATCCCTGTGTTTGACAATAATAGCAGAATGTCCCAAGAACCAGAAAGAACAAGAAAATAATCACCACGACCGCTACCATCATCATCATTATTGTCGCCGCCGCCATGTCTGTCGCAAGAAATCGAAAAGAAACAAAAAGGATTCAAGAACCAAAACACAATTTCACGCCATGTTTCACATATACAATTTGTTATCCCTGAAAAGGAAGTTTTCTTCTTTGCCACTTTTTCTCTTTTCGACTTTCTTCGTTTCTCTTTTTCTCGCTCGGCTTCAGTTTTCACAGACGAATTTCTTCCTTTGTTTGTTCAAATGTTCAAATGTTGAAAAGTTCAAAAGACAACACACAAAGGTTAAAGAAGAAGAAGTTTCCTCCTTGTGGCGGCCTCACAATCGGTGCGCAGTCAAGCGTCCTTACAACTCACCACCCACTCAACATGGTCCAACCTCTCTCGCTTGTTTGTTGTTGCTATTGCCTTGATTTTGATCAGAAAGGCACTGAGCAAGTGTTTCTTTGGGAAGTCACTTCTTAATCATCATCAGTTCCATCCACCCTCCGCTGAAGGACATTTTCCTCCCGAGATACAGATAATCTTTGACAAAAAGAAAATAAGTCAAACCTGCCTTCTACCTAAACCTTGGGGTACGATGTGCCAAGGGCTTGACTTGACTTTTTGGTTGTTACGGTTGAGTTGCCGGAAATTAAAACAATCAAAGAAATTGTGAAGATTTTGCAAATAAGTATCCGCTGTTTGAGTTCTCTCCACTCCTTGGGGCACTAACGCAGCAGCGCAAAGGATGTGGGTGGACACGCTATTGCGGTGCGTATCTTTTATGTTTTCTTCTCGGCAAAGTGCTGTGCGGAAAATGGAAAGGATATTTTCAAGGATGCTTGCGAGTAAATTAACTTTAAACAAGATGAACTGTGAGTGGAGAGTTTTGCATTTGACAGTTTCTGATACGATCGAAGAAAATTGTCTTTTCCATTTTTAGAGACAAAATAAAGTTTATTATTCGATGAATGGAGTTTGGTCAACGTTTGTTTCTCTGTGGTTAAGGAGTGTGGAAGGTGGTGTTCCCTAAGTTGAATTTCTTTAATTGGACTTGTGTTATTTTATAATTATTCTTTGGATTCAATCAGCAATAAGACTGAGAATCTCTAATGCAATGGTAAGAGTAACATACTGGACATGTCAAAGTACTGTCGATGTATAGTCATCTTCAAAAGGTCGCCGCCCACTTGCCTACTGAGGATACTTTCACTATGGGCGGCAAACACTTAATACCAAACAAGACCGAGTGATTACAAGATTCTGTCCCTTTACAGAGATGTTCTGTACTACAAAAACCGCTGTCAATATTTAACGAAAAGGCCCAAATCCGGGGACGGAGTCGATGCTGGACTTTTCTCAGAATGACGTTTTCCTTTCCTTCAAACTTTCTTCAACAGCTGTCGTTCGCCAAGTTCTTGACTGAATGGTGGTCACTCTGACTTACCAAGAAATTGCGAAACCATCCCTGGAAAGGAAGATATTTTATTGTGGCCACAACTTAGCTGTCAATGACTGACAATTTTTAATTTCATAAAATGACTTCGAAGAGTCTAATTGCATCCCCATCGGTGACTGACAAATCCTTGGTTGCATGTTCCGCTTGATCATTAGAAATTGGCCCAAGGTGCTACTGCTATTTACCTAATGACGCATTCAGAACGCTATTTACCTAATGACGCTTATACCCCCATACACCACACATGCATGCATGCACAATCAAAGCATGTATGTACAATCAAAATTGCTATACTCAATCACACAATCTACACCATAGGCTCGTTTCACACTATCCGGTTTTAGCCGTACGGCAAAAAACCATACGGCAAAAATCCGAATGCTGTTGTCCATTCACACTATACGGTTTATGCACGGCTTTTTTCCATCGCAAGCTTAGTTTCTGATTAAGTGCTGTGTAACTACACTGGCTTGAAGACAACTGATCGTACGATTTAAAGCCGGCAAATGTGAAAGCGCGCATTTGGTTATGTACACCACTGCGTTATCGGCAGCCGTACGGTCGCCGTTAGTTGCAGTGGCAGTGGACGGCTGCTACACGGCATCGTGACGGCATTTTGCCGTAACCGTGTAATGTGAAAGGAGCCATGCTTTTCTTCGGGCCACTAGAATAATTTCGCCGTACGGTTTTTTTCCGTACGGCTAAAACCGGATAGTGTGAAACGAGCCATACACCTTACGCCACTAGATTGCGCATGCATGTATGTTTGGTTTATGTTTCCTATTTAGGGCGTAGACGAGCAATATTTGACAGATTTACTACCGCAAGCTAAAAATTTCCGAATTTCATAATTGTATTCTCACGGTCAAGAAAAAACAAATGGGAGCTCACTCACACAAGCTTAGATTTCAGTGGCTCGCTTGACAGCATTGGGTGCGGCCATTTTTGAATGCCATTTCGAATATTTATATACGAAAACGAAAACTTTAAGATGCGACAGCAGAACTTCAATTTTGTACACTTTTTTAAAAAAATTCTGTTTTTTGCTCATTTACAAGAAGCTCGAAAAAATCAAATATGTATCTACATATTCACAAAATCCAGAAATCTTCCTTACTTTATGCATGACCACGCCCACTTTTTAGAAGCCATTTCTTTTGAATATCAATTTGTTGTAGTTTTGTACAAAAACTTTAAGTAAAACAATAATTTTTTGCACTGTTAAATGAAATGACGTTTTCCTTATTCTTATGTTATTTTCTGAAAACTCCCGAAATATTGAGGAATATTTCTGGCAAGCCTCTGTCTAATATAGTTAGTCTATGGCCTAAGGTTTCGATGAACTGCCACTGAATAAGAACTAAGACTAAAGAGTTTTAATGTTTAATATGGCTTTATTCGGTAAAATAAAATACAATAAATATGTAATAAATTATGTAAAAGCTAAAAAGACTTGCTTTTATTTATGGTAGAGCCATCTTTGCCTGAATCCAGGGAATGAATTCAGACACTCTTGTGAAAAAGTCAGGTACTCCTTTTGCACATGGTTTTGTTCCGAAGGCAACTATAGCTACAATATTTTTTCTGTCTTTGCTTGCCAATGGTCCACCAGAATCACCCTGTTGACAATAAATAGAAATGAAGTTTATGTAAATGTATTTTGTTGAGATTTAGCATAGACCAAAACCGATACTTTCCGTTATGCTTATAATTCGTGGGTATTTTTTCACATGGGAAATTTTATTAATTGTACTTACATTGCAAGCACCCAGCTTCTCAGATCGCAATGCACATATTTCTGTAGGCTGCAATGGTGGAAAGTACTTCAGACACTCCGAGTTGTACAGCGTATATGTTGTCAAGATTTGTAAATTATCAGGAGGTGGCCCATATCCGGTTTGATTAATCGATCCCCATCCTGTGAGGGTTACTGGTATTCCTCCGGGCACAGGGGTGGTATCGGTGAAATCTATTACATCGATTGTAACTCCATCTATTGGGAATGGCGGTGTAACCTTCATAATAGCAATGTCACACTTAGTTATTGGTACGTATTCCTCATGCACTACGAAACCTTGCACATAATGACGTGATCCGTACGGCGACTTAAGGTTAGTCACTCCAGCTAAAATGGATAATTGCCTCGGATCCTCTCCATTTACACAATGAGCCGCTGTAAGGACAAAATCTCGTGAAATAATTGATCCACCGCAGAAATGTCTCCATTGATTCTGAAATATTCTTTGAAGGGATATTTGATAGGGAACTGGTTCATATACATTGTCGCCTCCAATAATCCGAGTTGATTGCGAATAATCTGTTAAATAATTGTTAATTTATTCAAAAATATATAAACGAATGTCAAAAGATCTATTACTTTGGGAACTCGTGAGTCCAATAAGTGTAGATAGACTGATGAGTAGAATTAAGTAAAATGTTATACTAGAGTGTGTCATGTTGTTGAAAGTAATTGTTCTCTGGTCCACTAACTCAATTGCAGCGCCTTTAATACTAAATGGAAGGAAGTCTCGGAAGGTTATGTAAAGTGATGTAAACAAACTTTGGTTGAGTAGATATTGAACTTGAATCTGACATCGGAAGTTCAGCAACCCCTAAAGTAAGTATGATACAATAAAGTTATCTAAGTTGCGTAAGCAAGTATGTTTGTTTGTCATCATATGTGGGGTTTGTTCACATCTGTGTATGCAAATATTTGATATCGGTTTATGAATGAATCTCTATGAACAGATACGAGTAAGATTTATTTAAAGACATAATCATGAAACTCAACGAAGTCATGTTCTTATTTCATGAGAGGCGATTTGATCACCCTAACTGATTTGCAGATCAGTGGCGAGGAAATCGGAAGAGTTCATGGGTTTATAGGTTAGGTTAGGTAGATGGACAAGAAAGTCACAGGAACACAGGTAGGTTGTGACAAGAAAGTCACTGCTTACGTAGACCAACAAATTAGGTTCATTGTGCCCAATCATTTAACCCTCGAAACACTGTAAGAGAATGTTCGCTAGTAAACCACCTGGATAGTGATATGAATATTCATTAGCTCGACATTGGCTGAGTCCTCCAGCAACTTCTGCAATAGTCATTATGCAAAACACCGAGTCGCTCTACGTGAAGGCCAATGTCAGATTGGCCGATAAATTATGCCAGAAACGACCCGTGCGCTATAACGACTGAGATTAACCAGAGTTGATGATCTCCTCTTACTAAAGTCCGCCATAGCCCCCTGGCCGTTACACACGTCTCCAGAAGAATCCAGCGTCTGTTTGCTCGGTTGATGGTTTCATATTCTAACAGAATTACAGAAGGTGTAGTGTTGCACTTCCATATCCATATGCCCTGGTACCCAACGTCACCGGATTGGCTCTGTATATCTCGCTTAAGAGTGATTTCTGGATCTCTATATATAGTGATCGACTTTCCAACGAAACCGCTCTTCCGTATATGTAATTTCAGCAGACTATATAATGGTTGTGACTTCGGCTTCAAAAAACTTTGCAGTCATCGTTTATTCCTAGAGCTTCACAATACACACCAGCTTCCATATCAATGTCCTTCTTAGGGCCATCGGTATGAGTAAATTCTGTCAGAAATTCTTATATTGAATCTCCTTTTGAATGTGATCATCGGACTCATGTGTAAAATGAACCTAGATTTTTGAAGCTTCATGCATCTCAAATTTCGTGTCTGTCGAATGCTTTCTAAAACGCAAACCCTACGCTTTGGGGTCTCAGTTTCTAAACTCTGTTTTAGACTATTTTAGTTATACAAATTTAAATTGGAAATGACGTCAAATGAAAACAATGAAGAAGCTTCAATTCTAGGGTAAAGCCCTTCAGAACAGTAAAGGCTCTAGTGGCGCAATTTGTGTTTTTATAAATAGGAGGCTTCTTAAGATTCATCCTTTACATTTGCAATAAATTGTTTGTGTTTTTCCGAGTGCAAAAAAGTGCAACATTTGCATACTGCCATTACGTCAAATATAATTGACAAACAAGTAAACAATTAGGACTCATCTCCCTTCATTCCCCAAGTCTATACTTCTTACGACCAGTGATTGCTTTAAATTATACGCACAGCTGGATTTTCCCAAACAGATAACCTCCGGGTACTCGAGTATCACCACCGAGCTATCGAACAACAACCCCCTTTTCTACAAGTTTATCAAATTAAATAACCAGCATGTCAAATTCACCGAAAACGAGTCCTTCACCGTACGTTCGCATGCCATATCATTATTCATTTATTTAATTTCACAGCCCGCTCTCTCTCGTTCACACTCCGTATCCTTCTGATTGCAAACTAATAACAGTATCGGCGTTCATCCCCTGCAAAGAGGCGTTCGAAAACATCGGAAACTGTATTTACCCAAAACAATCACCCGATTAGCATCAAAAGTGTGCTCGTGTGAGATCCTTCCTGAATCCATACCTACACCATAATTTTGCCGACACCCGTTTTATATGAAAGCACTGCCATAAGGTTACACTGTTATTTATCGAATCGCCCCTGGGTGAATAAAAGGCGTCCTGTTACAGGCACAAACATAATAAGGTAGTATATACAACCTAATAAGTAGGTATAAGGATATTCGGTCGAGTATTGTGTCAAATTGCTTAGTCAATGAAGATTATTTTTTAAGGATATTAGAAAGAAAAAAGGCGCAAAAAAAGGACGAAAAAATGTAATACAGTAGATATTGAGTATGGTGTCATATTAACAGTTGAAGAGGGTAAGTCTAAGCAATCCTCAAACCGGAAACATTTTCAGCTTCTGCGACGACATAATGCTAAGATGTTCGATTTGATCCTTGAAATAGGACCTAACTTACGATTGAATAATATTGATACGAATGTTTACTTTTGTTAACCTTGATCGAAGTGTATTGAAATCGGGTGTTCCTTTGTACGTAATCCTCTCGAAGGAGGCGTAAGGTGTCAGTATATTGGATTTACAAGATTATACTTGTAATTTGATTAACTAAATGTTTGACTGTGGGCCTCAAGGATTTTTCGAGTTTTTAAGTGCGTGAGTGATGTTCTTGGATCGATATTGTAACAGTTTATGGCGGATGTTTTAGCCATTTATTGAATGTATGAATTTTGAAGCTGATTCCGTCTATTAAGAGAAATGAAACCTTCAATGCACTAGGTGTGTGTAAGGATGAAGATTAATTCGTTAAAGGCGTATCAATGCCTCGCATAGCAACAAGTTGATGACTTCTGACTTTCGTATTCGGTCTAACTTGGTTTCAGGAATGTCAAGAGGGTACTTGATTGACAGAGACTTTCATTGATATTTTGATAAGCTAGATGAAGTGTTTAGATACCTACTCAGTCGTATGGCGATAGGATCGACTTTAAAGCGAATGGCTCGTTTGAAGAAGAAAACGAAATCATTTTGACTCATTTTTTCGACTCATTTCGAGGACATTGCGAAATACTTACCTAAAATCGAGTCGCCATTTCGCCATCAGTCACCGTTATATAAATAGGCATGGGAATGGTAAGAGATCACGATTATTTGATTGACACAAGAATTCACAGGTTCAACATCAAACGACCTAAGGATCTCACAGTGCCACAAGAATTAAGGACTTGTCACTCACGTGATGTAGATACAATTAACAGCGTGGAACGTGACAAGCAACACTGCATCAATGCGCTGACTATGCAAAAATGAAGCAGGCAGATACGGCAGCAGGATCGTTTATGGAATTAAGCAAAACCTCTTATGGCCGCACTTCAACTTAAAAAATTGGGTAAGTGCGAGGAGGGCCTCGTGCAATAGTGTTCCGGACATTTTATATTGTCATTAAATAGAAGGCAATTTATTCATATCCTGCATAGGTACACCTAATACTGGTTTTGATATGAATAATGTAATGTCTTGTACGTAGGTATGTCCTAGTAATACTGAGCTGAGATTCCAGTCCATTTGAATTTACACTTTCAATATAAAACATGGCGTACCAAGCTTTTGGATAAAAATTAATGTAACGGTACTTTGCTTGTTAAATGGTTTAAGTAAAGCAAAACACTGGCAATACTTGACATGCGAAGGAATACAGCATTTAGAGTTTTAAAAATTTAAAAAAAAAAATATTTTTGAAAAAAAAAAAAAAAATTAAAAAAAAAAAGTTTTTAAACTTATTTAGTTTTCAAAAGCAGCATAGAGCTAACATATACGATCCATTCGTGCAAAGGACTTCGTTTTTGAAAAATCGAAATCGAATGCAGTAGCAGCAAGAGAAGAGCTTATAGGGAAGTCCATGCGCTTTTCTTAAATCTGTAACTCGGGAACTACGTAGCGGATTTAGATGAAACTTGAAACTTGAGCAAATCGTATTATCAAAATGATCTACTGTAAAAATTATTTGGATAACATAAAAACTGGGGGAGATACAGTGGGGTAACTAGATGCCCCATTTTTTTAATTTTTCTCAGAAAATATATAAAATATAGAAGTTTTCGTACTTATTGGTTTTACAATCTACACGAAATTCTACGTATCTCCAATTTTTTTCATATTTTTACCATTTATGGTCTGGCCGCTAGGGAGGGGGACAACATTTTTCAAATGAGCAAAATTCTCTTTAATTTGATATGCCACATGATGGGGAACAAAATATTTTCTTTTGCCCTTCATACAAGGTGCCCAAAAAAGGGCTCCCAAAATGAAATTCATTGCCGCCATCTTGTGCAGGCTTCCACATAATGTATACATAGCGAAAGTCTCAGCTCTCTATGTCTATCGGTTCAAAAGTTACAGGGCTGTGACAGACTGACGGACAGACGGACAGACGGACAGACAGATACCGTATCAAACCCATAAGTGTTCCGTCTTACCTTTTAAGGTCCGGAACACTAAAAAGGCTTAATGCTGAACGACCACTTTCAAAACAGTGCGAATACACAGGACTGAGCGACCATAATAGCTTTCGGCTTCGATTCGTTAAGTTTTCGGTCACTTTTGTTCACTTCTGAAAGGCCGAATCTATTCGCTCTCACCAGCGAAACTTCTTGACAGATCCTTCCGAACGCACACTCCCATTATGGGTTACTTACGGAAATGACTGCACTGAATGAAACTGAACGTAGAATTTTGGCATTAGCTTTCGATTGCTTCTGACTATTATAGTTCAGATTTTAGATGGATCTTGCTTGTTTTAGACGAGGACCAGTTTATTTTTGTTTTCGCTAGCAAAATAAACTCAAGTCAAATTGAAGATGTGCAAGGGACAAATGCCCAAATTCACCCAGTGATATGAACTCACCTAGCAATCGTGTGAACTGACAATGTTTTGTCTGAGAACGTTGACCCAAGACCAGCCATCTGTAAATTGTAAGAAACTGGGTCAAAAGCAAATAGCCGTATGAACTGACGAATTAACGTTGGACAGATTTTATTGACAGATTATCGGCAGCTAATTGGCTAGACCTGGCAATGTTGTAAGACCTGATGATCGTGTAAACATATCTGTCAAATGTTTTGACAGTTAGTAGGCAAATGTAGACATTTACAAATAATGTTTTGGACTTAGAACGAATAATAATTTGAAATATTTATTACAAAACAATTTTAAAACGGCAAAATATTTTGACTGCAATCCGATGAAACTTAGGTAATTACTTGTTATTTCAACAAGATTCCCCGTGCCAATTGTCACGCAAAGTGATGAAGTTATTGAAAGCCATGTTCCTAAGTCGCTTCTGATTTTTTAACTTCCAATTTTTTATCGTTAAGATTCAGGTGAACTTCATCACTGTGTTGTGATTGTGTTAAATGTCTACTATTAGACATGAGAGCTTTATTTAAATACTATGTTATTGTTGAAACAACCTGTATGCCTACAGCAGCGGAAACGTTATCAAATTTGAGAAATAAAATTTTCACGATCTGATCTGCTCAAAAATGATTTCGAAAAAATACCGGTGTAGGCAAAAACTCAAGGCAGGGTATCAAACTATAACTCCTTTAGTGCCACTTTTTTGTCTGATGTAGGTATGACAGCAGGCCACACTAAAAAAAGTAATGTGTTTTCCAATAGGGGCTTCTGAACTTTGACAGATGATTGCGACCATAATATTGAGACTACATCTGTCAAATTGGCTGTTCTTTATTTAATCTATTTTGCCAAATCAAGATGAAGAGTTATAGCTAAAATAGAGTAAATTGTTTTGATAAAGTGGCACTTCTGTTCGAGCAACATTTCATTTCTGGTTCGTCAATAAGCAAAGCTGTCGAATTGGGGAGGAGAAGGTTAATGAACTTTTTATTTTATACAGGCTGGGACAAGGTCGAAAAAAGGACAGCCAGCTTTTCCACAATTAAATGTGGAAATGAGAAAAGCGGTAACATAATTTTGTCCTTACTAAATGTTCACTTTACTCCGGTTGGTCAAAACTCTCCCGTGACTAAATGTAAGTAAAGAAAAAGTGAGACTCTGCTCTTTAACGAGTTAAAAGCCAGCCTTTCTTTTGACATGACTTAGCTCTCAAGAACCCATCTGTAAGTAAGAAATGCTGCTGAATTATGGCGTAATAAAATAGTTCGGTAGATATCTAAGTAAGTATGTATAGGCTACCTACGAAAGAATCAGTTTTCCAGTGAACTTGTAAAAAATCAATGAAAAATGGGTATTTTTTTAGCAGCTTATCCACGGCACAATTGCACTTATGTGTATGTAGGTTCTTACCTACTTTTAGTCATCTAAGCACTCCTTCTACCACCTAGATGTATGCCACCATTTCCCACAATATCTCCTCTAAGCCCTACATTAAGCTGTCCATTTTGTATAGACGTAATGTCAATTCCTTTTTGCTGTTCACTTTAGTCTGTTAATCATTCACAATGCAACAGAATTCTTATTCAACTCTATACAAATGGATGCTCCACTCTACCACTTACCCGTCTTCAGAATTATTTCTTTTATGTACCCGTATCCTAAAAGAAACTATTTCTCTTCCTACTCTGCCTACACAGATACAAATTGTTAGTGTATGTGTATTGGTTTTCTCTTTCTGCATTGGCATCTTGAACTACTTCCCCACCCATGTAATACAGTTTCAAAACCAGTTTCGTTGTGTTGCTGTGTGTGCCGCCGGAACTCCTCCTTAAAAAGGGCGGAGCTCAGAAAAATATCTAGTTTCCTTTGCTTTGCTACGCAAACTTATGCCAAATATCCATTCTGTTTCGAATTGTATCTTAATAATACATTTTGTCGTCTCACTATTCGTTAGACTGAAAGTAGGTGCATTCCTGCTCAATGGGTGTGTAACGATTTTGTGTTCCCTTCTTTTTCCGGTCCAGTGTATGAGTAGGTTAAGAAATGAACAATTGTGTTAGTCAAGTTGAACTCCGAGCACAGTGGGAGCTTTTCCATTGGCATGAGGAGTTTAGTGTTTTAAAATGACTTTATTTAAAGGATACAATGAAGGATACATAGGGTAATATGTGTCATTCTTAATTTAATAGTTCCTTAACAAAAATTCAAATTTATTATTAAAACTATGGCGATAAATATTTAATTGAAATGGTTAACAACAGTTAATTAACTAATTATTGAAGTTGATGTAGGTATGTACTTAAAATATGAAATAGCCAATATATCAGTCAAATTGCCATCGGCTATCAGTTGGTTCTGTATTATAGACGGGATAATTTTATGAGTAAGTAAGAAATTTTTCTCAGGACCTTAAGAGAAACGCTCTTAGATATGGCACTACTGCTTGACGCAATTGTTTTAGCAAAACGAACCAAAACTGTCAATTATATAAGTATTTCACACATCATATTCGAATTGACCCATTCACAATCCTGTTTCACAAAAAGAAGAAAACTCGGGACATATCCCGGCAGCCATAGAGGTAGTGAATGTTTAAAACTTTATGGAACTAATATTTTCAACCGATCTTCTAGTGCGACATATTCTTCCTTTTCCTCGTTTTCTTCAGTAATTTGTCAAATGTTTGTGCACACAGAAATGATTCCTTGCAAACTATTATTCTAAAATATCATTCACTTATGAATTTAAAGTTTTACGAAGTATCAAATATATCAAAAATATTTGACAGATGAAAATTGCACGAGTTACGTTTAGATCAGCTATTGCAATGAATCATAAAATGTAGTTACATAGGTAGGTTTAACTCTTTTGGAAGGCATTTAACTTATGGAGAGAATTAAGTATTTGAAACTGCTACAATAATTATTGTATAATTATAATTATAGGTAGGTACATACCTTAACGGAAGAATGTAGGAAGGTATATTAAGCGACAATTTTTCAGCAAATAACTTTTTGGCATGCTCTTATAAATTGTGTCAAGCGCCACGTTTTGATCTTTATTTGAACTAATGCCCGATTCACAATACCGCTTGGTCTGCTTCGCTTTGACAATCATTACGGGAACTGCTTTCATGGCTTCTGTCATTTTCTTTTTTGAATTGTCGGTCAGCTGTATTTTGTTGAAAAATTAAATGGAAAATACGATTTTAAAAAATTATTAAAAAATGACTTAACGTTTTTTTTTTTCAAAATTTGAATACAAACAAATTCTCACAAACTTCAAAGCGAAGCAAGAGTTAAATTGTTTTGATTTCTGCATCGCTTTGAGTAATGTTCTTACGTGTATTTACGAGGCTCTTACGTTTGTCAACCGAAAGCAACGTGCTCAAAGCGTGATTGTGATTGGATACACGCATATTCTATGTTCCAATCTCAGCTTTGTTTCAAAGTTCTCAACGCGAAGCAGACAAAGCGGTATTGTGAATCGGGCATAATACAAACGACACTAGAGAGAAATTAAAATTTGATTAAATTTGTATTAAAATAATTACCTGTACAGGAAGTTTTATTTGTTTCTTGTAAAATTGAGAAAATGTCTCTTAATACATTTTTTCCGGGAAAGTATTTTTATATGCGTAGAAGAAATATAGCATTGTGGGTGCCGTGACTCAATGTTTAACGCGTTGGACTACTGCGCAAGGGGTTCTAAGTTCGAATCCGGGAACATAGAATCAAATGTTTTTAACGGCCTCACCACTACCGAGCGTTTGACAAACGTCCAAGAGTGTTTACTGTATAAAACTGTAGGTCCGTGGTGTCATCGTAACTTATAATAGAACTAGGTATTTATAAGCAAAGAGTTGCGTTTGCGTGTAATTGGGATTCAAGGACTTGTATTGTAGGTTCAGAATGATTTCTGGTGATTTTTACTTCTTTTTCAATAAAAAATGAAAACCACGTCCAAGAGTTATTCAAATGATTATTTTTATACAACTAGTCAGATAGATACATTTCTTTTTTGCAGAGGTGTGAAATTTTGGGGATACCTATGTACCTATTAGTTTATCTGTTATCAATGGCTGAGGACTCAATGATTGTATTATTTGAAATTCAAGGAACTTCAAAGAAATATGTATATACATACATACATATGTATGTCACTGGTATAAATCCAGTATTATAGGGAACTCCTCAATTGTCTTAGAATGTATCGCGGCATAACAAAAAAATTCTTTTACCAAATAATAATGCAGAATTTATTTTAGGCTGACATCTCTATTCGGTTCATCTAAAAGCATTCGCATGATTTGCACGGACCTAAGGTCCATTTATAGGATAGCGACTTGCACAGCAACTAGTTTATCTTCTCGCAGCAATCTGCAAAATTTAATTGTCAGCCACAAAAGAACAACATTTAATTCCTGCTAATGTTTTGATCGTGCGAAAATGGATTACATTCTGCAATATAAAAGTTCACACGAAGCATTCACTCATTCGCGGATAAATCGGTCAATTATTAGTTTATACTAACAAAATAGTCCAAAGTCAACGTTTTATTTTTATTTTAATTGCTAAATACTTAAGGTTTGTCCTTTTGGAATAATAATTTTGTCAAGTGTCAGCCTTCAAATAGGGTAAAAATGGTTTGATCGCAGTTCCCCGATTGAGTTGTGATTGCACGTCTAGAGTATTTCTTTGCGAATTTCCTAAGCCTTACACTCAGAAAAAAAACGAGCTAAAATCAAGAATATCAGTGATATTTCAAGCCTATTCGTTGACGAAAGTATGGTAAACTCGGAAAATCTTAACCCAAGTACAAAAATCTTATTTTAAGCTCATTTTTGATTAGCTTAACATTCTTACTTTAATACTGTTTTGCGATTATTTTAAGAATGTGGTTCTTAAATTAAGCCTGAAACAAATTTATTTTAAGAATACAAAAGCTACGTTTTGGACCATTGTTAGCTCAAATTAAGCTCGAAAACGCCGGGAATAAGAATGAATCCGACTTAAAATGAGTAGAACATTCTTCAAACAAGACCAAAAATCTCATTTTAAGATTGTTTTAGTAAGCTTAAGCGGCTTGTTTTAATACTACTTCGTGATTATTTTAAGAATGTGGTTCTTAAATCATGCCTGAAACAAATTTATTTTAAGTATCCAATATCTAAACCCTAAATTATTGTACGAATTTCTGGGTTTTATTATTTTCATATGTGTATTTTCGGTCTTTCTGGAATTTAAGAAAGAAATACATTCATTTTTCAACAAATCTTATAAGACACCTATTAAAAGAATAAAGAAAGGCATGCAGTTCAGTCAACAATAAAAGAAACAATTTTTTATTTAATCATTTAATTCAAATTTAACTTACATACTATTTACATTTTATACAAAAATTCTTTTCCCTAAATAAACTGTTCTCGAACATAAGTTTTTCCATTATTTAAAGGATATAAGTGTAGTGGTGGACTTGTGACTTCGTCATCGATTCCAAACTAATAAAAGATGTTAGAATCAATCGTTTTGTATTAAGTCGTAACAGCCTTTACCTCAGATTTTCTCCAGGCAAATAATTTTTCACGAAATTCAACACGTAAACCAAGATGTAGCACTGCTTCTTTTAAATCATCTTTTTGAATATATTTTAAGCTCCTAAATGTAACATTTGCATCTTAAAACAAAGATTATAAAATTAGTTGAAAAATCCAAAATAAGTTCACATGTTTTGCTATTCTGATTGTAACCAGACCTGTAAAGTAATCACGTACATTGGGACTGTAGTAAAAGTATACATTGTATGTGAATAATAACTTACCTTTTAAATAATCAAAAATGTTTTCCAAGTCGAATTTTTTTAGCAGGTCCCTTAAATGTTGGTCATCATTCTGTTCCTGAGAGCTGACTTCAAGAGTTTGGTTTTCGCTATGGAAAATTAAACTGGTTGCGCTATCATCCCCAAGCAAAAATTCCAGTTCATTTTCATTTACTTCTAAGTCAATAGTTTTAACTATGTTTTCATTTTCACACATTTTGAAACTTTAATTCACTTACGCTTTTAAAACCGACGAAGAAGCACACGACTAAACACAACGCGACGGCGAAATCAAATCATACTGGATTTTAGCTTGCGATTTTTCTCTGAGTTTTGTTCTTAATTTGTTTTAACTGTACAATTTTAAGATTGTTTTGGCTTATTTTAAGACAAAAACCTAACTCAAGATTATGGCGAGCTTAATTTACGACCATAAGATTGAAATTAGATTTAAAGATATTAATATAGAGGATGTGTAATCTAAAATCAAGTTTTTTGTTCTTAATTTAAGAATTAAAATTTGTTTTTAGAATAATGATATTACAACAAGAATTATGGGTGTCATATTAAGATTTAGCACGTAAGAATAAAAAAAATTAAAAGCAAGCCTGATCATACTGGATTTTAGCTTGCGATTTTTCTCTGAGTGTAGGTTAACCCTATTGATCTAAAAGCTCTGTAGGACCGTCGTTCCAGGGCCCTTATACAAAAAATTTGTACGCAATTGCTCGAAATTTCACCGAAAAGCAGAGAATATCAGATGTTCCACCTGCTTCCCTTCTTTTCTTAGTCTATACTCTAAAATTGAAATTCCGCCGGTCACTCGGAACGGTCTATTTCGTAAATGAAAAACTTTTCAAAAACTTTTGAACGATTCTTTAACAGGATCAAAGAATAAGGAGGATTTTAATTGTCAGCTAGGGCATAACGAAATCCCCTTTACGACCCAGCGACTATTTGAGCGAATTATGCTTTTTTTTTCATTGAAGCTAACAATAATCGAGGGTATACCTATTCACTTTTATTACAATCTTCCCAAAGGAGAAGTTATAAAACTTTTAATTATCAAATCTACTTCCTTTTTGAGCGACGTTCATCCATGTATCACAAATGGGTACCTAAGGTACTCCCAATAGGAAAACTTTTCTCGGAGTACAGTTCATAATTTCGTAAATGTTTTCTTCTTTAATTTTTCTGAAAAATCATCACGTTATCTGTATCAAATTACAGGCTCGCTATCGCTACACAGAAAGTGGAACACACATTTTCTCTCGTTCCACTCGAAAAGTCACTTACGCCAGAAAAACTGTTTCAAGTTCCCATTGTATACAATTTCCACCAACACACTTTAACACATCCTGTATCCTTCTTTCACTGCCACTGAACGACTGGAAGGGCAATCCTTATATCCAAGCGGGAAACAGAAAAAAAAAACACCGCCTATCAGAGGCAAATACACAAACACATGGAAAAATCCTGCGCCATTTAGCAGAAAGTGTTACTCGCCAAGGATACAACTCACTCACACAGCGGCGTGCGGATTTCATCCCCCATTTTGCGATTGCAAAAGTAACCGAAGGACTGATACAAAATCAAAATGATTTTTCATCCCTCCTGCCTTCGGGCGCGCATTCAAAAACATCACATCAGCCGCGCACACATTCTCGCAACGCTTTTGGTTGGTCGACGGAGCCGCTTTGAGTGTGTGCTTTGCCCCCGATGAATACAGATACAGTACCAAATTTCAAGATTTTTTCTTATTCTTCTCGCCGGCTCTCTCACTCTCTCTTTTGCGCTCGTTATGTGTGACATTTTGTGTTGAAGTTTCGCTCTCCTCGCATTGTGTTTGCCTGCTGCTGTATGTAGTACGTGGAAATATTGTTGCCAAAGGCAGTGGCGGAGGAAAGGTAGCAAGTAACCAGCTGTGCCGGGCGCTAAAAGGTGTGGAGGTGGAGGCATGTCTCTTTATCAACCCTTAGGAAGTTCGGTTGAAACTATTCAATATATATCCTGGGACTTTGGAATCAGTTGCAATTGGGATATTGTCGGGTTATGACGTGTGTGCGGTCGTGTTTTGTTGCTCTCAATCGTACCAAATGGCAATGATTTTATAAAAATTGATAGTGAATTTTGTGAATAAAAAAAAAGGATACTCTGATTGAATTAAAGGATACCTACTCCTTGTGGATACTTGCGAAAACAAAAAAAAGAAGAAGATATTTTGAAAATCTCTGTATTTTATTGTGAATATTTGTGAAATTATGAGTTTACCCAGTGGCGTCGATATGCAGAATCTTATGTCACAACATCCGGTCTTGGGCGCCTTGCCACCTGCGTTTTTCTTGCGTGCCGCTTCGGAGCGCTACCAAAGGACACCAAAGTGTGCTCGATGCAGAAACCATGGTGTTGTGAGTATTTTTATTTAAATTGTTTAAAGAAATTTGCAAATGTATCAACCAGTGCTATTGCCGTCGGAACTTTCATAGGTTTCAATCAATCTAAAACGAAGTTTCAATTTGGAGTGTTAGAAAAATATAAGTGCTACATTTGTACTTAAAATGACAAAGAAATGCATGCATTTCCAGTATTATCAATCGATTGAGCTATGAGAAAAGCTATAAGAGAAAATCATTGCAATTTGTGTGGGTTCCTACAGTTTCATGGTAATTGGCGCCCGACACGGGGTCGTTCTGATCAAATATATTTGACGGCGGTCTTTTGAAAAGTCTCTCCAGGAGATGAATTTAGAAGACATTTAGTGGAAACAGCGTTGAAAATTTATCGGACCTTTGAAACTTAAATTTTTCTTGTTTGGATATTATAAGCTTGTTCAAACTTGACATTTCGTAGACACATAGTTATCACTTGCCTATTTCAAAGGTACCTAAAGCTGCCACAAGCCACCTGAAAACAGGGCATCAGCTTCCTAAACGGATAGTAAATAAGCGGTCATTCGTTTAAAAGTATGTACTTATGTGCGCTTAATAGTTTCCGATCCATAGCTCGATTATTGCTGCTAATCGCTCAAATGCAATCTTTAAATACCAATTTTTTCCGCTTCGATCCGAAGTTTAATATGCACTCATGTTTAGGCATTCTTTTGCTTTTCAGGGCCGTTAAAAAACTTAATATTTTTTTGGGACACGAACCTCATGTACGGTAGTTCAACGCACTAAACACTGCTATACGCCGTCTACTTTACTTAAATTTGATCGCAGAGTATGAATTTGATTGCTCTATTTTCATGGACCGTTTCTTTAAAAACCAAATTTTCTTATACAACTTGGCAATGGCGACGGAAGTTTTTTGTTGGTGCTTTAGCATTTTCAGCGCAGCTATGGTTGCTTCGGCATAATGGTTAACGCATCGGACTACTGAGCATAAGACTACAATTTCCATTCCCGGAAAACAAGTTTTTTCCATGACCACTTACGAGTATGAACGTTTGACAAGCATCCGACTGAATTACTGTGATGAAATTGCTTTTCAAAGCGAATAGTTCTTACAAAGTGGCCCAATCGTTGGCAATTCATTCCTTTAATTTGGGCTATTTTACCCGAATACTGGTGACTCCAAAATGTCGGCATGGAACAGAGACTTACATAATGGCAGACAATCATGGTCATGAGATGACTTCTGCAGTCACGATGTCAATGTCATTTGCAAAAATATATAAACGCTGATCATCCTTCATCGATGTCTGCTCAATTTCCATTTCTGTTTAAGGTTTTAATGATTTTTACGCAAACATATGACTATCGAAAAGACTATGACATTTTGACAGAAGGTTTTTAAGTAGCGCGAGCTCAATTTACAGTACTGCATTTCGGGGTTATACAAAATGCGTTGACACACTTACCTTCCCATGAATGACATTTGTTGAAATAAAAGCAACCCTTTTCTTTCCTTCTTTCTTTCAATCTACATGTCTCAGCGGACATATTCATGGGAAGGATGGTAAGAGTGGCTAAGTTCTAAGTTTATAAAAACAAATCTGGGTACCAGGCTAAGTTGAGATAGTATTCACACTGCTGTCCTTTTTCATAATGATTGACAGAACCTCAGCCTTTATTAAGAGAGTTAAAAATTAATTTGGGAACTTTTTTGTGCAATATTGGGGACCTTGCCCTCTACATCATTCACTTGGTGCTTTGGAACTACCAATATTCAAAGCTAAATAAATCTGCGTTATGAATTCTCGAAGTGGTCAGTGCTGCTGTCTCAACATCTTTCAAGTGTACCTAGCCTTCAAATATGATGTTGAAAAATATGAATCCTGGTGACATCCGCTTATGTGATTCTATCATTCTATCCAACTCACCCCTGGATGGCATTAGTATTGAACTCAAAATAAACCTTAGGCGCATCTAAATAAGTTCATTTTATGAAAACAAAACGTAACTATGCATATGAATCAAGTATTTTTGATACAAATGTTAATTAATGGAAATGAAAAAGAATTACTTAAAGGTATGAGCACAAGAATATTCTAGATTGTTATCGATAGATGGCGTTATATAAGTTACTTCTTCACTCTTATATCCTCCTAATGAATAAGAAGAAAATAATTGTTGTGAAGTGCATCACAATTTGTAGACTTCGATGACACGTGCATTTTCTATTGGTCTACATTTTTGGGAAAAACTTACCTAGTTACTATTGGGTGATACTTTATAATGACGGTACTATTGTATTCTAAACTTGTAAGTCGACGCTTAAGAAGACTAGTGATTTAAATCATTGAGGGCGAAAGCTGCTAAAAAAACAGTTGTTGGTGCTGTGCCTTAGTGGTTAGTTCGTTCAAGCACGGGGTTCCAGGTTCGAACACCAAAAATATCATCAACAACGTTTCATGGTCTCTCCCATTGCGAACAACTGACACATGAGGATATCAATATCATGTGAAAGCTTCTCAAAAAGGCTTTGTCTTTTGGGTACGGCGTAATAATATAGTCCTTGCTATATGTACGTTCAGAAGTATGGAACTCAACACGTATAGACGTCAAGAACCTGACGTTCTGAAATCCACGTTCTGGTTGATACAATTCTTGAAAATGCTTGCAAAAGCTTTAATATGAAATATTCCATAAATTTTGCGCTTTTATAATAATTCTTATTTAATTCGTTTATTTGCTTATTTCAGGTTAGTGCACTGAAGGGCCACAAAAGATACTGTCGCTGGCGAGATTGTGTTTGCGCCAAGTGTACACTAATTGCGGAACGACAACGCGTTATGGCAGCTCAGGTATGTAAAATATCACTTCAAGTGCCTCGTGCCCGCTCTAAGTCAAATGTCCTTTTAAGAAATTTCTCACCTGCATGCACAAATGCACTCAAATCTTTAACCCCCCCCTTCCCCCAAGACCGTGTTCCTGTCCAATGTCTAATTTATGTGTGTGAGCAAATCTTTACATGCGATTTCTAATGATTCCAAGTATTTCTCTACCATTCAGGTGGCTCTGCGCCGTCAACAAGCTCAAGAGGAAAACGAAGCACGAGAGTTGGGCCTACTCTACTCGACAGTTCCAAGTGCCCAACAGAATGGTGGCAATAATGGAAATGGCACTGGAGCGGGAGATGGTAATGTGCAAGCACCACCGCCGGGTGTTTTCCATTCGGGAATTCCATCGCCACCAAGTGATATGGATGCTAATCAACGAGTGCAGTTCAACGGAAGCGAACCGGATACGGATCGGATACGTTCGGATAGATTGTCAATGGGATATTCACCAGATCGGACGGATGTTGATAGTCCTGGTTAGTATAAATGATTCTTTTTTTTGTATTTATTTTACTTTGTGGTGTGCCTCGAATCCTTGCAAACACATTTCTCTGTACATTTTCTGTTGTATTGTTGCGAAGCATGAAATTTCTTCACAGTCAAATCCTGGAACCCTTCAGGTGTAAGAAATAAAAGAGTAACAACAAAAAACACCCACACATATGCAGTTTCGCCTTTGACACCAAAAGAACAAACAAAAAAAAAACGCGACGCGAAGTGGCTTCTAAAGTGTTAACATTGTGTGGCCACCCACCTTGGTACTCCTCGTTCCATCTTAATATCCCAAGCCGTTTGGGTGGCAACACAGAGTTTAGTTGAAAAAAAAAAAAAAAAAAACCGCCACACAATGGACATTTATAACGAGCCGTTACCCTTGTTGACATTTCGTTTCTGTTGTTCAAAGATGGAATTTTGTTAAAAAACACGCATGAGTGTTTCTTTTGCCACTCATACGCAGGACGATTGAGAGGAGCGAAAAAGGAAAAAATAATATGCATATGGCAACCGTTTTGATAAAATTTGATTTGGTTTAAGGAAATTGTTTCGGTAAACAAAGATGTTTGGAGTTAACCAACAAAGAGGGTGTGCTTTATGTGGGGGTGATGTTGCTTTTTAAGCCGAAGGTGAAACAGCTGAGGCGAGTAAAAGCTCAACAGTATGGAAAAATTTTTTGAAACATAGGATAGGGGTGGTTAACTGGTTGAATATGAAAGCGTTGTGAAGTAATTCAACAACGGGTTAGGTAGATGTACACTAGTTCCATTGAAACATATAAATTTTTAAAAATGTTGAAATGTTGAAATTCCCTGATGGCATTCTTGATTTTGCTTATAAAGTAAAAGTGTGGATGCGGTTTAAAGTCGGGCTTCTAACTGATGCAATTAAGGCGGAAAAATCCAGTTGAAATCGCATAAGAAAATATCCAGTTGCAGTAGCCAAATTGTAAGAGTGAACGCAGATAAAAGTGAGCTCTGAAATTCATTGAGATTGACAGACACATTTGGTGTTAAGGCTGGTGTCAAAGCCTTCGTTCCTTCAAGGATGTAAACATTTGTTTTTCTCTCTACACAACAGTCTCTGACAACAGTCTTTTACACCGCGTCTCCACTAGCAATAGTTTATAGAAAAACATCTGTCATTTATGATAGAATGAGAGCTATACAGAAGATTTCTTTCCGTACTAAAGTTCGCAGCTAGTCAAATTTCTAAGAGTGGGGGTAAAATGATCTCAGACAAAGGCAAATGCCCAAAAATGTGCGAGAGCGGGTTGAAAAAAAAAGCTGCCCAGTTTTTAGACGTCACTCTTTTTGGTATTGTTTTACTTCAAATTATTTTGCCAGCCACAACCACAAAACCACTTCACAAAACTCATAAATTTACCAA
The DNA here is from genome assembly GCA_949716465.1 of Chalcosyrphus nemorum. Lineage (NCBI taxonomy): Eukaryota > Metazoa > Arthropoda > Insecta > Diptera > Syrphidae > Chalcosyrphus > Chalcosyrphus nemorum. Next base: position 8,217,150 of record OX454333.1, read on the forward strand.
TTTACTCTCTCGTGAGTTTTATCTTTTATAAAAAATTACGAAACTTTGTCGTGAGGGAACAGAAGTTCACTATTTGTCGTAAACTTGCGTAGATTTTCGTATAGTTTTAGTCAGTGCGGGAACAGACCTAGTATTTTATAGAATTAAGAGCGGGTTTTTACATAGATCAATATTGTGAGTCATAGACGAACTAAATTTGACATTTAACTCGCATTTCCCCTGAGCGAATATTTTCTAAAATAGACCTGAATTGACTCATCTGTAAGCTTGCGTGTGACCAAGACCTAACTACAAATGTGTCGTGCTACTTTCTTCTTTTCTTTTGCCAACAATATTTTTTGCAGGTAATGATTCCTTTTACAACACTTGGCATCTACAAAATGGCCGCACTTTTGTGCAATCAACTACACAATCCAAAACTACACATGTGTGAGTTATGTCATTTGTTCGCTACTAAGGCATGGCAAAAAACAGAAATGTCAAACCAAAAATGGGAGCCCATAGAATATTTTTGATAACACAATACGTACAGCTGTGAGTCCTACATGGGCTGCTTACGGCCATATATTTATTTATTTATATTTGTGGTCTCTACGAGAAATTATTATAGAATATCATCTAGCATTCATTGAACTATTCAGCGAATTGCACATTTAAAGCCACGCACGTCAGAATTTTACTACTCCCAAAGAAGAGAGCTTGATTTATCTATCGAATTAAGTAAAATAAGTTGAATTTTAATTGGTTCCTGCAAAGAAAATAACGTCTTCTTGCTTCTTGCAAACTGTCATATTTTATTCACATTGCACCGATGTGGAACGCAAACCTTACGGTAAGCAACAAATTCGTAAGAGTTTAACATCAAAATTCTTTTTTTTCTTTGGTAAATGTCAAGTGAAATTCGTTCGTATTTGTATTTCGCTGACCTGTGAGTCCACCTGTACAAAATAACCTGCAATGTAACCGCAAGTGTTGCGGACGGTTCAGATCGAAGGTATCCTAAAAACTACTGGGACACTGAAATATAGTTACATTTGACAGCTAAAAGTTCAGTGAAGTCAACAGTGTGACCAGTTGAATTTGAGAAATGAGAACCATAGAAATATTCGACTTTTCTGAAAATTAATAATTTTATTTCACTTGCATTCAGTAACTGTCCAACTTATCCAAGTGGTTATTCACCTTATACTACGTTATACGTTATTTAAGAGGGAAATCGTAGCTTTCGGTAGTCGTCATTATACCATAGATTGTATAAAGTTGCTCCAAAACGTAACACTTTTCTGTGTTCTGTGCAATATGAAAATGAGTTACCTACAGCATATACATATATCTACCTACTTCGTATTACACGAGCACAGAATTTTGTTTGAATGGGCAATCTATAATAATTTAATGATAAAAGCCACTAGCAAAACACTGGTATAATCAGTAGGCACCTAAATCACTTAAAAGCATTATTGCTAGAGCAAACACTCCCAAACTTGATTCCATAGTTTCCACTAAATTCTGTCCATTAATTTCAAATGCACAAATAAATTGCAGTTATACAATACAATATTGCCCAATATGTATCTAATGGACGCACATTAAATTTTTCATTTTAAAACTTCCAAAAACAACCAAAATTTTAGCTAAAAGGCAAAACCAAAATATCAATATCCCACAAGTTTTAGTAGAAATACAAAATTTCAAACACATTTTTCTCAAAACACAAGAAATTTACTTAAGAGGCAATCACTTGTGACCACAGATAAATTTTATTCTCATTTTATTTTTGAATATTTAATAGTAGTGAATAAAATAATAATATTCCATTTGAATATAAAAGTATTCCTCTTTTACATTTTCTTAAGAAATACATTCCACTCTGGTCACACTGATTGTCTTCGAATTGTTCGATTTCGATCCGATAACTTGTGATTAGAGAGTAGATTTCTTTTTCCACGAAGAGTTTCTGAACATATGTATGTATTTGAAATTTGGGTAAACATACAAAGGGGTGAATGTGATGGAATAGTAACTGCGATTGCTATTAAGGTGTTGAGTTTGTTTTCCGTGGACTCGTCATTGTCACATTATGCTGTTCAGGGCGTTTAGTATAAGTATAAGGGTTGTTAATGGTCAATAGAAACTGTAATGCAGTACTCGCCACTTCCTTGTTTTATCTTATGATTTGGTAATGGGCATTAGGCTCGCTTGCACAATATCGAACAGATAGGATCTCAATTGAAGATATCGAAAGTCCTCCTAAAATTGACAAGGAGTAGATATAGCAGAGAACTAAACGCGACACATTGTGGTATCAGGACATGTGCTTATGAGAACATGCCTAGGGGTTTCCTACTTTAGCGATAGCGACTATCATGATTACGATGCCTCCGTATAGAGTTTTATTGTAGACGGAAACTACATACATATGTCACTCATCCTCAGCGGAGATGAGATTTTCATAATATGAATCTGCTCTATGCTGCTGGAGTCTGCATTAGTCCTTCTTCCAACGCTTGCACATTCACAACTGATGTCCCAGAGTATAGGGAATGACAGGGTATTCTACTCTGGAGTTGCATTTCCTATATCATGTGAATTTACACTCTAGTTAGCGCTTAGCTTAGCGCTTTGGTATTGAAATTGTATTTCACTTCGAGGAATACGTTTTCTGCCATATCCACTACAACGTTTTGACCCGCAATATCATAGAATCCCCCCCAATTATTGACTTTTCCCAAAGACCTTCTTGCTTCCGTTCTCCTTAAACAGGTGTATCCTTCCAATTCATCCATCTCATCTCCCTCATGAAAACTTTCATCGAAATTTCTCACAGTCAATTCAATTATCTTTGACTATCATTCAAATAATAAAATGTCCTGCCATCGCATAACTAAAATCTGACACAAAATCAACATATGCGCAAACAAAAAAACCCAAAACACACGCATACACTTCACCATTCACCCAAAGGCAAACAAGGAAAATCTCATTTCCCATTTGAAGCCTCCTTAAACGACAAAAAACATATCGAATATCAATGGGATCCATATGCTCCTGTTGCTTTTGTGATAACATTAATATCCCGAAATCAAGGTGGTCCTCGATTTTTGTTTGTTTGTACACTATTAAGGGATAAGCATCGAGTCAATTAAGGCAAAAATGTTTCCAAAAGGACACACGCAAGAAAATTAAAAAAAAAAAAAAAAACTTCATTCTCAAGTGCACTTTCAACCCCAGCGAGACCAGGATTTGAAAATGTATCCTTTTGCACGAAGAGAGAAATAATTGAATATCCTTTTTTATTGTGTGTGGTTTAGGCAAGGGTGCGTAGCGTCAGGTATGAAATGTAACAACTTTGAGGTTAACGTTTGAGTGCACATTGTGAAGCCTGTAATTGCTGCTCTTAATTGGGGATTAGAATGTTTTTATTAAATTTGTTGGGTTTCCCTTCTCTTTTTAGGATCGAAACGTGCCCGTCTATCGAATGAAACGGATCAGGATACCGGCTCAGAATCGTCGCCCAGTAGTCCGCGTCATAAAAGTCAGGCGTATCATTCGGGGAATCTATCTCCAGCACGCACTGGTCCACCATCTTCGCCAGAATCTGACCTTGATGTTGACTCTGCTCCGGATGAGGCGACTCCGGAAAATCTTAGCCTGAAAAAGGATGACTCCACCTCACCGCCATCAACACCATCGGACAGCTTACATATCCTGCGCAGTTTCAGCAACAATGGCCAGGGATTCATTCCCTACCACCATCATTCGCAGTTCATGCCGGCGGCGATGGCCACACACCAGCATCAACAACAACAACAACAGCAGCATCAACAGAGATCTCCCGTGGATGTCCTACTACGAGTATTCCCCAATCGACGACGCAGCGAAGTTGAACAACTGTTGCAGCGCTACAGAGGTGATGTCCTACAGGCAATGGAAGCCATGCTCTCTGGCGAAGACATGACGCAAGCGTTGAATGCCACCAATGTACCACCCTCGCCACCGTTTCCCATCAAATCGGCATTCTCGCCACTAGTGCCACCAGGGGTATTTGGATCGCCCACCAATCGATATCCTTTCATGCAAGCCCATGCGAAGAGGTTCTTGACTGCACCATACTCTGGGACAGGATACCTGCCGGGAGTACTACAACCTGACGCCGATCAATCGGAGTCCAACAGTGCCAACACAGACCGTAACAGCAACACTGGCGATTCGCAGGATTGAGCTCATGCAATCCTTTGATTAACTTTTCATTTTGATAGGGCTTCTGCGCGCGCATCTTGGTTTGTCGTTGGATCTGTAAATATGTACTAGTTGTTCAGCTTGTAGGGCAGAGTTAAGTTTAGAATTTTATTAAATTTAGTATAAATGTACCATATATCTACAAATTAAGCGATTTATATATTTTAAAAAACGAAGAAGAAGAAGGAGGAAAATAGTGTATACGAAATAAAATACAAAAGACAAATGATACTTTAATGTGTTAAGGATCTAAAAGTGTATGTACACCATGCCATTTAAGAGTAACGTGTTATGATTATTATTGAAACAATAAACTATATAAATATATAGAATGCGAGTTGTTTCTATGGGTCTCCCTTTTTAGCGGTATGTTGGTTTAAGAAAGGAATTTGAAGGCAAAGGGATACACTTTAAATATTTTACTAGCAGACATCTATTAGTTGTCAATGGTTGCTAAGAGATCTCGCTAATGTAAGTATACCTAAACCTACTTCTACTTGGTATTATCAAAACTAAAACTATATAGCTATCATATTTTACGTCACTAAATGTCATTATATGTCAATCAACGAAAAAAGCGCATTCAGACATCAACTTGTGGATTAAAGTAGCAAAATGCATCCACCTCATCCGTACCTAGAATTTGCGGCCTGATACGAGCAAAGGCAGACGAACCTATAGGAAGTGTTCCGCAGTGTCGTCGTCCTGTCCACAAGCGTCGCAGACGGATGTTTAAGATGCTTTGCAAAAACTGTCTTCCTTATATTGGAACGCCAAAAAGTTAAAGTCTATTCTGCTGAGAGTCAGCAAGAATGCCGCGGATTTCTCACTAAAGTCTGCGAGAATCAATTTAGTCAGCCTAAAGCCCGAAAAGACATGCCATGCTAAATTGTGTTCATAAGAAACCCAATCATCAGTGGAAGCCCTGACCGTTGATGCAAGGAGACCTAACGCAGGTTCGGATCCTGAGAAACTCCCCTCTGAGTCTTGTCTAGCAACTTCATCGGATGTCTTATTTCCCCTGATACTAGTGTGAGCTGACATCCAGACGAGAGTCAACGAATTGAGTCTTGCGACTCAGTCAAAGCTTCCAACTGATTTGGAAGCGGTTAAAGGGTTTAGCAAGGCCCTAAGCGCAGCTTGACTGTCACTACAGACACAGATACTACGACCCTTCCACTTATTTCAAGTAATGTGGCTTGCAGCAAAGACTAGTTGCAGCCATTAGAATTGCAAAGATCTCCGCCTGGAAGACAGAGGCATGCTTGCCCAATGAGTATTGAAGTCTTGTGTTGTCACCTTCCACAAACACACCAGCCCCTGATCCTTGATCGGTCTTAGAACCATCTGTGAAAATACGACTAGACTCCATTCCTGGCTCAGACGCTAGCAGTGGCTAGTCCTAAATGCCTGGAGTCGACTTCGTATTTGCATCGCAGCTGAATCCTTGGAGTCATAGAAATAGAAAATAGCCTGTCAGCACGACGCGAGTGCGAGTGGATGATTCAGCAGTGCGTGTAGAGCAGAGCTTGGGGTACTCGGAAAGGCTCCCACGCACACGAGATATATAGACTGCTCTTTGTAGTTTGGCGCTAGAAGCAACCACGTGTTTAAAAGAAAGACCCTACCACTAAACCACCGACGCATAAGCCAGAAATGCTTTCATGTAGAGATCCAGAGGAACTTTTCAGTGATAAGCCGCACGTGGTTCCAAAAGCACCATTCTCCTGCTAGAAAACTAAGAGCGCCCTGGATGTTTTTCGTTCTACATATTTTATTACCAGAGAAGATTCTTATCGAGAATTACTCCTAGGTACCAGCGAGGTAATGATGTGTGTGAACTGCCGTGTCTCCATCTCGACCGTTCTGCGCTCGGACCGCCGGGTATTCTGCCATCATTGGTTACATTGCATAGCATGGCTAGCTATCATTTTGAGCTCGACCATAATTCTGTGAGAAAGTAAGCATACAGTTAAAATGTCGACAAAGCTGCACGAAGCACATCACCAATCACCAAAAGGAATAGTATTGGTGGAAGAATGCAACCTTGTCTTACCCGACTTTGGATATCCAATTCCTTTGATAACTTGGACATGTTGTTTAGGCAAAAGTTCGGTTTCGGTAGCTTTATGATTTCATTACCTTCTTCACTTAGACTAAAAAGTGCTAGACCCTGCGCCCTTGCAGTTTCATCCTACATGCATAAAGATTTATACATGTATGTAGCTACTATTTAGCTACCCAGGGACCAGGGTTGTTGCCAAATCCATGCTTTGAGCAGTTTCCCAATCCATGAGTATTACAGTCATAAGGAAGCTTGTCAAAATACTCTACCCTCCAACTTAGGTATAAAACTGTGCGCGCAGTAATGTAGGTATACCATGCACAACACGTATAAAGGGAAGAAGCTGTTTAGTTTGGTTGAATGCAAATGCTAGCAAAAACTTCTTTAAGGTATAGGGAGTAGGGAGTGAAACTTTCTTTGTGTTGTGTGTGTTTTTTTGTGAGAATCGTGTTCCCCTCATATTTCGCAATCAACATCAATTATTTCAGCAGAATTCATCCCCCTGGGTAGTTCGTGCCCAATTACAAGCGAGTAATCATTGTCCCAAAATAGCCTGTCAGCCTCCATAATAATCAACTATAAACAATATATCGCGCGGCAACACAATTAAAACAACAACTCCACAGGATACAAGTGAATAATAAGAAAGAAAAGTCCTCATTGTCATCGTGACATCAATCACGCACACGAAACGAAAAGTGTTCACACGGTCGGAATCGTCCCATACATCATCGTTAATCCCATCCGAACAATTAGAAATTAAATTTTAAATTAGGACTTCGAAGACTTTCCAAAAATAAACAAATAAATTCACAACACCCAATTTGTAGGTCACCCCCTTGTTTTCGAAAACTCGGCAGAGAGCAAAAAAGATTGTAAACACTCCGCAAAAGGTATGTATTTTCAAATATCCAATTGTATTAGAGTTTTGAAAACAATAATTCCTGTTTCACTCCCTGGATGCGACGACGTTCGATGTCAGATACAGATCCACGTGACATCACCGCCGAACAATGGTGGCAGCGAGCCGAAAGCCGCAACACACCAAGCGACGCGAACTTTGTCGTCCTGCGAACTAGGAATATAACAAGCCAGGGTGATTTTCCACAGTGATAAACTGGCGTGGATTGCATAAATTCTTATCGAATGGTTACTATTTGCATTTTAGTCCTTTTGTTTTGGACGGGCGGCATTTCTGAGATGAATCAAGATTTCAAAATCAAATTCAAAAAGGACATTCCTTGCAGATTGTTGTTCACCAGTATGGTGGCGGCTGTGTGTTCGTTCGGCTATTGTATTCGGATCGAGCTAGGAATTTTTACAAATGTCCAGGTAAAATGTCCAGTCAGCGGGTGGAAAACAAAAGGAAATTACTTATACACGAAATGTCCTCGGTTGTTGTGTTGTTTTGTGTGTTTTGGAAGGAGACTTGCATCGGACAGATATGTACACGTTATGCATTCAGGTTGGGATGCTAAAATGCATGCCAGCATACATACAACAGGAGAGCGGTTCTAAATTTTTTTTTGCCTCATGTTTCCACAGATTACAAAGGACGAAACTATGTTCGAGACAGTTCAAAGTGTAGGTACAAATCTACTCCCTTTTCATGGTAGAAAACAATGCGACGAGCGACGAGAAGATTGTCGGTCGTGTCCCCAGAAATTTTGTTGTACCATATTATTTGCTGTTTGCTGGTGATACCCTTCGATGACAATGTCCAATTCATTGACTCCTGGAGCAATATTTTCTCTAATTCCATCGGCTAGGACAATGGGTTTTGAATTTGATATGTGTGCAGTTAAGTCGCACCATCATAATCGAGAATCCAATGTGAGAGGCAGAAAGAATATCCTGAGAATGGGCACGGGTTTGGGTTGGGTTTTCCTTCTTTCCCAACGAGCTAAAGCCTAAAAGTGGGAAATCATTTTCATGTCCTGTGTGCGTGCCACGAAAGGATGCTCGCTCTCCTCACTGACCATTATATTCGGCCGAAACTATTGTCTTGTCGGGTATTGAGGACTTATTGAAAGTCCAAATGGGTATTGAATGCCGGACAATGGGGTTTTCGCTTGTAATCCTTTGCCTTACGCTGGTCATTATTGTCTGAATGGTTTGTTATTTAGTTTTCCCCCGAACAAACACACACACACTCACAATGCTGTAGAGGTAGATAAGTTTGATGAAACATATAATATCCAATTAATTGTCCTGTCATTTCGTTATTATTGTTATTTGTTTTGTGGGAGCGTTAAGCCATAATGATTTTATTGATAAATGGTGGCAAATAAAGGTCCTGACTTTATGATGGTATTTTTAGCTCATACACACTCCCCAGAGGGATGAGGTTTAACACTGTTTAATAACTCATTAACGGGAACAATAGCTATTGGCAGTTACACGTTTGTGTTGCGGTAATTAAGGGCAGATTAATTGAAAACAAAATTTATTGGCTTTTTTTTATATGAGCTGTGCATAGTTATGATTTGTAATTAAATTTTTTTTTTCTTCAGAAATACTAAAAACTGTATCGGCATAAGTATTGGTAGGTGTAACGGGTAAATTGTATTTTAATAGTCCTAAATGAATTCATTTAAAAATGGTTGATAAGTAATAACAATTATGCAATTAGTTAAGTGTAAAAACAAGTCTGAAACTATGATGAGAGGAAGATTTCCGGGCCACCAGGTGGCCTGTACGAACATTACAGAGACTGCATTCATGTGTTTCAAACAGAACTAGCTAAGGACTTTCACCGGATCACCTTCCCAGCTTTGTTGATCTGACTGGGTCTTAGACAGCGCTTGTAAGTTATGCAGTGTGTACAGATATAAGTGAGATACACAGAAATTAAACAACTTATTGAATTAATTACGTGACAAGTGTAACTAATGTAACTAATGCATGATTCTGCAAGTTCTGTAGGCAAAAACGTTAGCTGTATTCGTAGACTAAGAATGTTGGACAGTCGTCTCTATATGTAGGTGGAGCTTAAGCCGACCAGTCTGTGTTTAAATGCAATATGGTAATAAATGAGCTAAATAAAAATGGATTATGATGTTTCTTTCACTCATTTTGAGCGCCTTGGTGTCGCCTTATCTTATTGCATGCCTTAAGCAGCTGCTCCAGAGTAACTATTGGTATGTCCCCTGTACTGACATCTCCTGCAATATTGCGCATAGTAGCTGGAATTTGGCGGACAAGGTGCTCTTCTATGGATCTTTGAAGTATTGGACATGTTATTGGCAGGGTTTTATAGCCTTTCAGTTTGGTCATTACCATTATATATGCCGAGCTTAATGGGCTAATGTTGGCTTCCTCACATAGGCATTTAAATCATATGCTTTTGCTCCCCTTGATAGGTCTATTTAAGTTAGGTCTTGCCAGTTTCAGACTTTCCAGGCGTTGTTGGAAGTATGGTCTCCTTATTGATCGCTGGACTTTGCGCCGAGCTCATGGGCATCTTGCACGAAGTGTCTTTATACATATTCTCATTCCACCAGTAACACGGTGGTATCTTTCTGCAATTGACTCTTCTTGGCATGGATGCATGGATGCATCACACGCTGTAGTGATGGTGCTGTGAAAAGTTGTGCGAGGAAATCAGCTGTTCCACTTAGGCTTCGGTAATTCTTCAAAATTTCGTCGAATGTTTCTTCATCGAAAGTTTTGTGGTTCCACTTCGGGCCCATGAGCTTTGAGGGCACGACTGGTTTCTGTTTTTTTACTTCAAGTATTATCCTTTGGTGGCCACTGTGTGAATATTCCTCACTAACCCTCCAGTTGATGGTTTGCACGATTGAGTTGCTCACTATGATTATGCCGATGATAGATCCTATTCGAGCCTTCCGATACGTGTTTGCGTAACCCTTGTTGGTGATACTTATCGACAGCGGAGCGATGGTTTCCAGTAGAGCTTGGCCTCTGGTGTTGGTGAGATGGGTACCCCATTCTGAGAGGCCGGCATTTAAGCCACTGGTCGTTTGTTTCTTGGAAAGCATGGCGTCGGCAAATCCATATAGCCACTTGATTTGCCTTATCGCAGATCCAATTATTGTCCCCGTCGGGACATTTATAGGACTCAGTAATCATGATAACGTCCGCCCGTTTGTCCTTGGCCGTTACTCTGCAATGATTAGGATTTAATTGAAAAATCTTCATGGTCTTTTGTTAGTGATAGTTCTGTGAAAGGATGGGCATCTGTTACTGTCCGCTACATGTTTCGCCTTGTTTGCTACCTAATTGAATTCGTCTTTACCTCTGGGGCTTGATATTGCACACATAAGGTTATGAGCAAGTTTGGTTGAAAGACACACAGCACATTTCGTACAAAAACAAAGTCGACTAAATTCTGACAATTTGTCAGAGAAGCACGTATTATTTTTTAATGTCTTTTCGCAATGTGGACAGATTGGTTGGGACAAATGTAAGACCGTTTACAAAATACTGACTTGTAAATTCTTACAAAAATGACACTCGTGTAAATCCAGATCAATTGTAGAACTCTTTCTCGTTATTCAAATGAAGTGTTTTGCAGACTTTTTCAAGTGACAAGCCAAATCCTGAGAAATGTTAATAATTCCAAGACGAATGGCGGAAAAGATAAAAGCAACCTTGAACTCGAAAGAGACTTCTTAAGTTCATACTTTTAGCAACAAGTCCTCTTATAGTTAAACTCAAAATTTTGAGTCTATACTCTGGCCTTGGCAAATCTAATTAACACCACGTCTACAAAGCCCCATTGTAGGTACCTCATTCAGTAGCTCTTGTTGGCTTTGTGCATTTTGCCAAAAATTTCAAAAAGTATGTGAGAAACAAGAACCAAGTAAATGACGGAAAAGTACTTATGGCAATACACATTAAGAGCCCATCAAGGAAGAACAAAAGTTAAGTACACACTAAGTTTTCATCGTCGCAGCTCTCTTTTTCTCCTCGAAAGGATTTCAACTTGAAATGTCATCTCGTCACCGATGATGATGTTAAAAAAGGATTCAAAAAGCACCACTTTGAAACAATTTTGAATAAAATATCCACGAATAAGGATGCAGGAGAAACAAAAGAGGAAGAAAAAAAAAAAAAAAACACCACCAACTGCATTCAATTGGGAACAATTCGTTAAGTACACCGCCATTGTAGCTGGGACAGTTGAAACAATAAATCGCGCCAAGGAACAAGAAGGATGAAGCACAACTACTCGATCCTTTGTTTCAAATTTTGCCAGGGGAGGATTTGTGCCATTCCCTTTTGCAGGAATGCCAACCAATAAGGATATTGTGAGCAAAGGGTAATCGCGCTCATAAACGATTTCTCGTTTTTTTTTCTTTGATGAATTACAATTTTATTTGAAATAAATAAAAAGGATTAAACGCAGGGGTAGGCAAATGTTTTTGTAAGCTTCAGGGGGTGCCCTTTGCCAATCTTCAATCAGAAAAAAGGAATCCCTAAAATCCACAGGCGTGGTCGCATAGTGGTACGTTGGATCGTTGTTGGTTAATTTCCTGGAAGCGAGTATGCGATTGCGGACTATTGCGCGTTTGTGTGATGAGTACGCATTCCCCGATTGTCCTGGAGATTTACACTACAATTGTGTGGAGGATTGAGGATCAACGAGATGACGATTGCCTTTGTTGGAGTGATGATGATGATGGTGTGCTGATGATGATTGGGTTGTTATACAATTTTTTTTTTGTTTAATTTGAAGTTTTGTATAAAAAAGAATTGATCCTTTTGTTCCGTATTATGTGGTACACAATGGCCACAGTGGTTGGAAACTTAAGTATTGAATTTTTAGTTGTTTTTTGCTTTCTTTGGGGCGGTTAAACGTTTTTATTTACTCACTGGCACTTCTTTATGTACGGCAATTGTGTGCAATTCACGATCGGACAACTAACAATCATCACCCTCTGTGCGCAGGATATGTATAAGGATATATTTTTTTTCCAATTCATTGTTGTTTTTCGGTCTATTAATATGTGAAATCCTTTTGTTAATTCGTCGTTGTGTCGTTGTGCATTGTATTGTAATTGATATTTGTTTGAGCGGTTGAGTGGAGTACCAATACTGAAGAATGATGCCAACAGGAAGAGAGGTAGTTTATGGATAGAAATTAAATTACGGATTGCGATTTCGATAGAGGTGGGTGAGTTTTGGAGGGCATGGCAGATGTTATGTTGAATTTGGTGGGCGTAGGTATGACTTTTTTGTTCCTTTAATTTAATACCTAATTTTGTTAAGTTTTTCGGGGTAGTTTTCGAAAATGGACGGAGTAGTTTCAGTTGAAAGTAGTTATAAGTGGATGCTGTATACAATATACATATGTACATACAATGACTCAGCAAAGTAGCACATCAATGTGTTATAAACAATTTTTTTCGGTTTGTACACGGAAATTGCTAAAACAACATCAACTGCGACTCGAATTCAAATGTCTTGAGGCGTATGAATCTTTCTATTATTTGTTTACTTTTATCCAAATTCGCAACAAGTCATGTCTTTGTATAAAATTTTGAAACTTACTTTTATTTGTACACAATGCTGAGTTAAGAATTTTAATGGAACATTTGTTTGCTCGTGGCTATAGAAAGTAGGACATCGACAAAAAAGAAAAAGAAATACATATGAACACACATTTATTTTTTGAATTTATGGGAAATGGATTCTTCTAAAGATTTAAGTCATTTGAATACTATATCTGATAAGCGTTCGCCTCGTTGACATCGTCCACAGTAAACTAACAACGAACTAGGCTAAGTCTGCCGATGCATATTAACATGATCGATCGGAGCACACGATTTAAACCAACCAGATAAGCTAATGTCATCAGTAGGAGCTCGTTTCATTACAAATTTTCATCTTTGAGTCAAGTCTTTGGAAAAGAAAATAGCCGATGAGCCTGCGCCATGGGACCCACTTCTCTAGGTTCTAGTCCTGCTTCTTTCTCTATACTTATTATTTAATTTTTGCAGGATCTATGGGAGGGCTGAAACCTGAAAGGTTGTGGATTAATTACTCCCATTCAGCCGATTATATGGATTCATGCATTGGAGGATCTTTACCCTGTCATTCTACATATTGGGCAACCGAGAACTCCTTGGAATATTCTCAGAGAACATAAGTCTTTCTATGCTTCACTAACTATATATACCTACAGATCTTCTGAGAAAATCTTTGGAGAACTGATTCTCATATTTAATAATCTTACATCCTCTGCTCAACGAGGCAAAGTCAAAGCATGACAGAGGATCTTTCGGACTAAGGTAGTCCGTGACAGCTTGGCCTCAATACTGCCCCGGGCTTAACGAGTGTCTCACCATCGATAGAATGCTCGTTCACGTAAGCAGATTTGACAGATTTGGGTTTCTTTCTGAGCTCAGTGGTTCTCATCCCAAGACCTGTTGCGCTACTTTTTTGCTGTTTTACAAGATCCGCGATGTACTGGTCGACTTCTGCTTGATCTTTGGCCTTGACTTCTGCACTCTTCGCATGAACGGTACCAGAACCTTCATTGTTTGCTCCTTTAGAATGAAGCGAGCAGTTCTCTATCGATACTTTATGATGAGGAGCCTAACAGCACCTATATTTCAAAGTTTTGGTTTTTCTTATATTAGGTCCATTCGCGTGCCCTCCTAAAACAGCGAATTTTTACCAAAATTGACGATTTTTTACGAAAAGCTGTTCGGGTACGGAGAATTTTCGTAGTAGCAGAAGAGAGCGCTCACGAGAGAGTAAGAAATTTCGCCATGCTACGAATTTTAGTCCAAGAAATTTCTGTGGACTGGTTTATGAAAACTGTCAAACCAATGTATTTTCAACTTTTTCTTGTTCAACCCGTTCGTTTAATTTTTCGTAATTTTAGCTCTCTCTCTGAGAGAATTTTACTCCCACTCTTCGAAATTTGATAATCTACGAATTTTAGTGCAAAAGTACGCGAATGGACCTATTTTTTATATGCAGTTTCCATTTTTTATAAGATGGAGTAAGTTCGAAATAGCGACTTACCAAGCTTTCCAAATAGGAATTTCTCTGCTTTTGACAGATGATTGCGGCCAAATTGTTGAAGCTACATCTGTCAAACTGGCTGTCATTTATTTATTCTGTTTTCGCAAATCAGCGTGGAGAACGGTAAAGCTTTCAGCAACATGTGCAAATGATTGAATTGTTTTATGAAAGTGGGTCTTCTGTTGGCAGTCAATTCCACGTCGCGAATAAGGACTCGTATCTTCGCAGACCACAGCTTGGCGAATTTCGCGTCATGACTTGGGCCAACCTCCACACGAGATTCAACTGACCCAGGAGAGAAAAGTAAATGACCATAGATAACACCGATCGTTAGCTGACTGGGCTCTCCGGCAGTTGGAAGTTGACTCTAATATCGGTCGAAAAATCAATCATAATCAGTGACGATGATCATTTTAGGAAGAATCGGTTCGTCAAGAATCAAACCCACCTAATTGGATTGCATTTAGAGCAATGCTTGGTGTGGATTTTGTACTGGCTGCATCATCGGTCCATACTTCTTTGAGAGCAACCAACGTTGGCAAGGCCATCACCGTCAACGGCGAGTGCTATCTGTCGATGAAGCCATTTCTTGTTGGCTCCACTTGGATGATATGTACACCGACGACATGTGGTTTCTACAAGACAGCGTTACATGCCACATAGTTCTCCTTAAATAGTTTTATTAGCTCATTAAGTAGCCGCTTGATTTGGAATCCTCTTTTAGCAATGAAAACTCAATCTGCCCTAGACTCATTTTAAACAGAATATAGGACTATATATCCATTACACGATGACTCTCGAATGCCATATGATGCACGGATATGCCCTCCTTGCTGATTTTTCTCTCAGAAAACCACATCGCATGAAAGTACTTCTTACATTTAATTTGCCTTAAGCACCCTTGCATTCTAATTTCTATCTCTGCCCTCCTCCACCCATTTTTTAATTGAAATTTTATTAAATTACTCATTAAAAAGGCGTTAAGCAATAAAACCCTGAAAACATCCTTGACAGTTAAACATCTTTGCAATTTTCCAGCCACCCTCGAGACCCTTTCGTATTTTTCTTTCCTCCGGAGACATAATCCCCCACAAGCAACACACACACACATACATATACTTATAAGAAGAAACCCTTCAGATAAGATTAACATGGCAAACAATCAGCTTCATGAAGTCATCCTTCCCTGGGGTGATGTGAATTTTCACCTTTTTTGCTCCTTGAATGCGAATCGAAGAGAGAGTAAGCCACAGTTTTGCGTTTAACCATCCCGAGGGGGACCGCTTAAACTGATTCCAACTCGAGGGTGGTCTTAACCAGCAATCAGTGTTATTATCTCAAGTCCCGCCACAACACACACACCATAAACGAAAACAAATTTTTCGAAAAATTTCTCTCTCAATCCGAAGGAAAACATTTGAAATGTTTCTGAAGTACGTGCGGCAACTTCTTTGGTTCTAAACTCAGTTTTGAGAGCGCAGCAGTTTCTCCAGCCGATAGAGTCCTCTTCATCTCGTTGTAATGAAACTGTTTTGAGAAGCTGCAGCACAGACACTTGACAGCGGAAGCCACTTAATTTCTGACTCTCACCGCCTGTTTGCCGAGATGTTCTTGTCCAAGGGGCTACCACCAGTCACCGCACAATACCGGTCTAGCATAGGAAGTTGAGGATGCCATCATCCGAAAATGTTCGATGCTCCTCCTCGCAGCTAAGTCATGGTAATGGGAGGTCAACGGTGGCATTGTTTACACTGTCATTCAAAAAAAATTATTGATGTGCGGTGTGCGGGCTAAAAAACAAAACTCTAAGCAAATAATGCGACAAATGTGGCAGCTCAGGAAAAATATTTCGTTTTTGACAGTCCGTGCGTCGGGGAGTCGCGCTGCCATTTGAAGTCTATTTTCGTTTCATCGACAGATGACGATGATGGATGATGGATGATGAAGTGGAGCGGTGCGGTGAAGAGTCGCCGCTGCTGCATCGTGTACGTGTGAGATATTGTTACGCTAATTTGCCGGATACCTTGGGGCGGGCCAGAGAAGACACACCGGGGCCTAATGGGATCCAAAGAAAAGAAAACATTTGTAGCCTTTCAGAGGACTATCCGCGGCATGGCTCAGTCTTGTGTTTTGTTTTGTTTTTATTGATATTTTTGTTTACTTTTGTTGATTTCGGGCAATAACGAGGGAAGAATATGAAGCATCACATAGGGAGTAGTGGTGTGCATTAAAGTGATGTGGAAATTTTGTCTTTGGGATTGGGGAATGCGTCTGCTGGAGGCTTTGATCTTTGGTGTCAGTGAACAACGCAACTGGTTGCAGTTGGTGGTGCAATGCATTAGCAGGGATTAGTAATCATTGATAGTGTTTATGCAGTAAAGTTGTGTATTTGTTTTCTTTTTGTTTTTTTGAAACAAAATTGTCGAAATGTTAATGTACTTCATTTTGTTTGGGTTTCTTAAAATTTTAATTGAAACAGAAACATCGGGATGCAAGCAAACGCAAAATTGTATCGTCTCTTATTTTCAGTTTATCATAGATTCATTTAGATTCTAATTTTACTTTCATTATGGTATACACAAGCGATGAGTTTGCAAACTTTGAGTAGAAGGGACATGTACATATGTACATATGTATGTAGCTATATAGCTTCAAGACTTTTTTACTTTGCAAGAGATTACCTTGGTTACCGAATAATAACTGATGCACTTTACCTTGAAATAGATCATCAAGGAGTCCAATAAATAACAAAGGACTGAGGGCGCTTTCCTGGTGTACACCTGGTGTTTTGATTGGGTACTCCGCGCAGAATCCTGTCCTTACTCCCTCACACATGTCAATGATCATGTGCACGTATTTTATTGGCACTCCTTTTTCTGTAAGCGTCATCTATATAATATCTTTAGGTTGTCCATCAAAGGCTTTTGCAAAGGGTGTCCTATTAAGTGTTTCATACTTTAAATTTGAAAAAAACAAACTGTGAGTGAGCCATTATTATTTTTTTACATTTTATTTGAAGTCCTATGCATGCCATTATGCGCGATATACAATATCATTCAAATGTCCGCCATAGCTTTGCTGGGTGGCGCAAAACCGAAACGTCCAATTTTCCATAACGCTGGCGCATAAATCAGGCTGAATTTAACCACGGGCATTGATTATGTTGGCTTTCAAGGCAGTAGTAGCTTGTGGTCTATTCGTATAGATCCGTAATTTAAGAAAATTCCACAAGAAAAAGTCTAACGTGGTCCAATCGCACGATATCGTTGGCCAATTCACATCGCCTCCGCGTGAGATAACCATGTTCGTAGACGTAGTCATGTCCTGTTGAAGCCACATGTCGTCGGTGGCCATATAATTTAATTGGGGCCAAAAGAAATTTGTTATCATCGACCGATAGTGCAATGATCAATGTCGTTCTCAAAGAAGTAGGGACCGATGAAACCGCCAATCCAAAATCCACACCAAAAAGTGACTTCCTCTGGATGCATTGCAAATTTGATGGATTGTTAGTGTCCCAAGTTCGACAATTTTTATCCACCACGTTGCGAATAGTCCTCTCTATCGTTGAACGCTATAGCTCTCCATGTTGATTTGTGACTTAATAAATGACAGCCAATGTGACAGATGTAGCTTCAATAATATGGCCGCCAGCACCTGTCAAAGTTCCTATTGGAAAACCCTTTATACACAATATTCAGATCCTTTAAGGAATCACGATGTGTTTCCTCGATAACTAGTGAGTTAGACTCTTGAACCCATATTTCTGATGTTTCGCTCGACGAAAAGACAGCTCAATAGAGTTCGAATGAAATAACGTTTGCTGTCATCTCAAATGTCAATGGTCGATTATGACAGCCGTAATGCTCACTTTTCGATGACGAGTTGCTCGTTATCGATTGTTGCAATTTCTTCAACGGTACTCGTCGCTTTTGTGCCATTCACAAGTTATAGAAGTTTTTGAAGGTACCTAAGACATTTTCAAAAATGGCTGTCCAGTAGATCCTAACTAACGACTGTCGACAAAACCCACAAAGAACATCAATATCAGTTGTTGCAATGGAAACCCTTTCAAACAAAGGTCTCCTCCATTCAACCGTAAGAGATCATCATCAGTTCAAATATTTAAATAAAAATGATTTTAATAATAATAATTTCGATCGACATGATTGCCCAACCAGCCGCATTCCATTAAGCAGCAGGACGCATTGTACAAACATGGCTACGTCGCGTCGTCGTGCCACAATCGACAAACTATATATCTTTATCTCTGCGAACACAAAGAGGAAAAGAATGTTTTTTAATGGCGGATGTAAAGTAAAACACATTCCCATTGGATTGGTATAGTTTGTCATTCGGAGAACCAAAGGGATCGCATCCCATCCTTTGACCCCTTTTCAATTGAATGTTACCTTTGCATTTACCGAAAGTGTGTACTTTACCATGTTCTTTTTTATTTTTTTATTTTTATTAATATCCCTCCGGCTGTTGAAGGACACAACTGGATCAATTGAATATAAAACAGACGACGATGAGCGCACAGGACGAGAGCAGACAGGAAGAATCATCAACATCATCATCATCAATGTATACTACCTACTCGTCCTGTTCTATTGAAATTTCAATCAAACTGAAATAAAGAACGAATCTAGAAACGAAGCGTAATTATAAATTGTGCATACACAGTCACAATAGCAGGAGTATAGTGGCAAAGGCAATAGCAACGGCAACGGGTGGTGATGGCGCGGTGGAGGGAAGGATAAAATAAAACGATATCCAGCGATCTTTTGTAAGTTTGAAGTTGAAGTGTACCTACTGTTGGAAGAAGATACCGCCGTGCCGTGCCGCGCGCTTTCATTCAATTCAATTCAATTGAAATGAAATAAAATAATAACGAACGAAAGGAATGGAATGCCAAGCGTTACGGAGGGTGAGGTGCGAGGCAGGATATTATGTATATAGAAAGAGACACAAAAAAGGACTCAAAGAGGAGTTACGTTTCCTTTTTTTTTGTTGTGAATAAACTCCTTTTATATTACTGTGATGTTGAAGTAAATGGGCGGAGATACAAATGCAGATACTTTTCTTTTTTACATGCAATGAGGGCCATTGCTTAGCATTTAACTTGGATAATAGTTTGGATCTGAGGGGTTTTGAAACTAAGGATTGGAAAACTTAAATTGGATACATATAGGTATAAGTAGATCACTGTTTTTGATTACATACATAGCTCAGAATAATTGCAATCAGCCTTCTATATTTAGTACCAGGAATCAACAATGATCGTGTTTTTTTGAAAGCTCTGCAGCCAGTAGAGGAAAATCTTACACGTAAAACAAAAACAAATGTACCTAGAACTCTTTATTTCATCCGCAGTAAATGAACTATTGTCTAGGAATTCGGCAGCCTCTTGCGGGAAATCAATGCTTTTATTTACAGTAAATGTGTCTAATATTTAAAAGCTTCAATCATTTTTGTTTCGTTAAAAGAAGAACCATCAATTTGCTTATTTTTGTTTGGCGCTACAGTTCGGGGTGGGGACTCAACCAATATGCCTCTTCACTTTGCTAGGTCTTTATATAATTGCCTCCAGTTGTGCACTCCAAGTTGGTCGAGGTCCCCTTCAACTTGTACGAGCCACCTACGGGGAGGAGGCTCTATACTGCGTCATCCCTCCGGGTTTGATTAGAAGACTCTGCGGGCCGGAGCGTTGTTGTCCTTTCGCTCTACATGTCCTAGCCATCTCAGACTAGGACGATGTTGCTGTACAGCTTGTATAGTTAAATCTTCTTCTCCAAAACCCGTCGAAGCAAACGGGACCGATAGTCTTACGAAGAATTTTTCTCTCGAAGCGAGAGACATCTTCATCCCCTTTCAATTAAGTCCAAGTTTCAGCATCGTAAAGCAGGACTGTACCATCACCAGAGTATGGTAAAAAAAAACATAACAAGAGTTATGATTCACAAATGTAGCCACGACAGCTAATGTCATAACACCGAAAAGACACTTACCAACTTGAACCGATAATAATTTTTTTTTTTTTTTTTATAATCTGCACATGCCAAAGGGGATATGAATACCCTTATACTGCTTAACAGGGCACGGGCGTTAGTTAATTTGGAAGAGAGAAGAAGGGATAGAAAAGAGTTGGTGTAGTGGTATTTGAAACTCAGGTGATATTAGGTTTCAATGGTTATTCTCCATGGGTGGCATCCAATTCGATTGGGAAGAGAGTTGTGTGTGATTTTTGCATTCGTTCGTAATTTATTTTTTATTTTTCGCGTTCATGTTGAAATACACAAAGTGCTTTCTGAGCGAATTATTTAATTTTAATACTGTGAAAATTGAATGGACATGGTCGGGAATTGATCGCCAAACCTCCCATTCAATGACCGAATACACTACCACTACACCGTGGCCATCCATCAAAATGTTACCAAAATTTGCCAGCTCATTGACAGATTTCCAGCGGCGAATTGGAAATTCGTTTGAAAAATCGCGAGCTCATATAAAAACTGAAAAGTTAAGTTAAGTTTTTGTTATAAAATCTGGGTCGAGTACAGTATTTGCTGAACTGGATCTGATGGGATGGTTACAAAAGCTTCTTGATTAAAGCGGGTCACTCGAGGATTACGACACGTCCACGTAAATAGTTCCTTTAGCCTCTACCTTCTGCTGCGGATCTTCAATCATGAAAAAGTCGTCATCATCGATGGCTTCCCTTGAATCTATTCCTGCTGCTGTAAGTATTTGTTCATTGTTTGTAGTTCGAGGGATCTTCAGACACGGAAGTTCGTTGACATCGCTTCTCCGAAATATTTTATTAAGCTGGGGAAACATACTCGGGTTATCAGACTTGATAACCGACAGCCTATAATTTGTTCTAATTAATATTCAGCGTCCTTACTTCTGAGATTTGTCTGTCAGTAAACTGCCTATGCAAGTTTTTTAATCTTGTCTTGTCTTACTTTTTTGTATATACAGTGCGTTGATCGTTGCGTTGAGGTAAACGTTGTCAGTTGGTCGATAGCGAGGTATAGTACTTTCCATCGTTCGTTTAATTGTGACAAAAGTACGTTTATTCAAATCGGTGTACCTAATTTTGTGCAAGTTACTTTGATCGAATCGTAAATTTTGGAAAAAAAAAATATATTTCTATGTTATGTGAGATTTGTCTACTTTGGCTTTTTTCGGATTTTAATAGCTCATTCTGCGCCGAGTTGAATATTCTGTTGAACATTAAAGTAAGTCCAGAACATTACATATTCTCACTCAAAAAACCAAACTCATTTTTCGAAATTTCTGACTAAAACTTGCGCAAGAAATGTGCAGACGTTGACGTTAAGACCGCTTTAAAATATGAAGGTGGGCTTAACATTCCTCCACAGTGTAAAAGTGAAACAAATCTTCTTTCGAACTTTATTCAAATTCAATATTTGGGGCACTATTTCAAATATCTGAACACTGATAAGTTTGTTCAAGGAAAGTCCCCTAATTGACCAACTACTCCTATAAGTTGTCACAAAATTTGTAGAATAATTATTAATTTATCCTTTCATACTATATTTCTCAGCTTGGGCGCCAAAATATATACAGTTTTACAAATCTATTCTATTCATCCTCTCAAGAGAATAGTATATACATAATGTATACATTTTGTATACAATGTTTCGATTTTGCGCCTGTCTCTTTTGGCAACCAATCCACTTCAATGTGCAACATTTTGTTCTATTTTTGTAGACGGATATTTTGGGAGGAGCTATAGACGAACGAAAATAGATACTTTCTTTGTGCTTGTATTCGTTGACTATTTGCTTTTGGGGAGGAAATGTATCTACATTACGTGATGAAAATATATTGGAACAAGAAGGGAACAGTCAATACAGCACATTGTGGGAGAAGTGTTAGATTCTATTTATAAAATTCGTTTATACATTTTGATACATGTACGTAAAATTATTTGTAGAAACAGTCAGTGGCGTAGAGTGGGTTTTTTTTATTGGGGTTTCAAAAAAGTTACCGTTATTTGGTTGATTGTACATATATACATACATAGTTCTTAAAATAAAAGAACTGATCCATTCATTCTCGTTTATCTAAAGGGAACAGTGGTTCTCAAATGCGAAAAGCTAAAAAATGGAGGTTCTTGTTGGAATCATGGCTCAGCGGTCCCAAAAACAAATCCTTACACAGCCCAACCTATTGCGAATAACCCAAAGGTTTTTTTTGGTTGGTTGGAAGTGGCTGCCAGCTTAGAGTGCCGACACACTTGCAACCAACCGACCGACCAAAGCCAGAGGGTTTATCTTGAGAATGTTTCCCAAGATCTACTGCCTTTCGGGGGAGGCTAAAACTTTCAGTCCTTCCTTTTCTACATGGATAAGGGACACAACTTGGACAGTTGTGAAAAGCTACCCGTCGGCCGTCTAAAAGCCCAATATGCAATAAGGCTAGGTGTTTCCGCAAACGATATCTGCGAAAAGATAAGGAAGAGGAGAAGACAATTCCTCACCTTCTTTGTGTCTGCTCGGTAGATGAAAGTTTTACTAAGGAGCTTTCTATTATGTGATCTAGAATATGTAAGAAGCTTAAAATTGTTCCAAGGAGTGATGGTGAGTCTCTGATCCAAACTTGGTGGTATCACAATGGTCTAAATGTGTTGGCGTTTCTTAGCTGGCAACCACTTTCAATAGAAAGTAACCAAACCATGATCAATATCGAAGCAGGCTCAGCGTAGGATGGGTGACAAAGACATACAAAGCGGAAGTAGATAAAGGCTTGGACACGGTTATCTTACCAACAGAACAAGTATGCACAGATTCAGAGGTGGATTTAGAACACTACCTTCGTAAGTGATCTATCCTTCGTTATACTTTTTTGTCATATCTTTCCAGCTTCATCCACAGAGGAACCTCTACTCCAGGAAGGTCCGAGTACTGCAACTACCTCCTACAACCTAACCCACAGAAACCCAAGCAGACTTTATATATTTTCATCTCCGTCCAAAATGGTACTTATTTATGATTATTACTTTGTTTGTTACAACCTCTTTTAAGGACTCGTAAGATATTCCCACGCGAATAGGCTGTCCACTTGCATTTGTTTTTCACATTTTCCGTCGTCCCACATAAATGTTGTTGTTCATTCTGTTAACAAGCATCACTTTGATTAATGTGCCAATATCAATGATGACTATTGAATCCATTTAATATCACATCCACCCAACTAAAATGGGAAGAAAGAAACGCCTTCACACATTAATAGGCACATGTTTTTGACATCACCACAAGAAATGTGGTGCGAAATTCCTCAATATCAGCCGCAAGACATCTCTTCTCCCAAATATCTTATTCTTGTACAATAATATCTCTATTATTAATATCACACTTTCGCCCTCGAATATAGTCCTCATTCCATTTATCGCATTCCTTCATGCGTCAGGATATTTCTCCGACCCTTGCTACACATAAAAAGTGTATAAAGTAAAATATTTTATGTCCGTCCGTAGTTATTCGTAATGTCCTGGACATAAAAACGAGTTAACTGTAGAACATTTCGCAACAAGAAAAATAGGAGTTCCATCTCCTCAAGACATTGCCAGGAAAGAAGAAAAAGACATCCTTCTTTATCCAGTGTGACGCCTCAAAGCAATAAAATTTGAATAAAAAGGGTGGAAGGACATTTTTTATTTAGACAAGTACTTTTTTTTTTCTTGAACAGTTTGCAATTTAGTTTCAATATCTGTTTCGAATGGTCTATTAGTGGAATCGATTCCGGATGGCTTTCTTCAGAGCAATTAAAGGTCAACTACACAGAATCCTGTTTGTCCTTTTAAACAGGTTACAAGCCACCCACTCAATTTAAGCAGCAACCCCTTGTGTATTGGTTGCCAGTCAACCCAAATCAACCCACTTTTTGAAAACTCCCGTCAGCGCATCATCACCCCGACGTACAGTGTCCGGATCCGGAGTGTGTGCGGCGGCGGCCGGGGGCACAGAGTAGAGTATCGAAAAGCCAAAGAGTGTCTAAATGTCTGCGGGTGACATTCCAAACACCAAACAAATTTTATTATATCTCATTGGGGGTGGCATGGCGTTGGCTGCTGCGGTGGGAATGTAACGGCAGTAAATGAGAGTGGTGATTTTAATATAGGAAATACACAACAACCCCTAATAATATTATAATATCCTGCCTGGCGTTCGACGGAAACTCCATTTGCGATCGACCTTTTTTCCTTCTATTCTGCTGGATTCAAATGTGCGGATTGTCACTCTTTTGTGGAGAAAGATATTTGCATTTTTCTTTCCTCTCGTTTTTTAGTGGAATTCCATCGATAGATTGCAATTGAAAATATTTTTCAATGAGAAGCACATTTAAAATTTCCATTCGATGGTTGGAAAATATGCTTAGCGGGTTAAAGTCTTAAGGTTAGAAGAATGATTAGGGAAAAGTGTTACAAGTTATGCAATGGGTTGAAATTGAAATCCTTATAAGGAAATGAAAAGGGGTCTTCTGTGCTTAAGTATAAGTCTCTCGGTCCTTGCTTTGTGGAAGGATGCCCATAGTCGTCTTGTAATGGTTCAAGTTCCATGCAGTTCTACCTTAAGTTAGCCTTTCTTGTGACTAACTTCCCTGCTTCAAGCCTGAGAACACAGGACGAGGTGATTATAGACAGACAGATCATTTCCTTGCTAATTATCATCCGCTTTTCATTGCCAGGTAGAGCAGAATCTTGTGCTGTGTTTTTCGCCACAGAACCTTACAAACTTTGCTACACCGGAGGCATGTACAGAATAGCCTCACGGCCTGCGGTAGGAGTTGTTATCAACGCAATAGTGCCACCAATGCACGCTGGTCTTTGAAATTTGGTGAGAGCCATTAGATTACTGCTCTTGTTTATCGATGGTTTTAACACCATATTCTTCGACTTACAGCAGCACTTCATTCAAAACGATAGAACAGAACAGCCTTGGGGGTACCTCTAGATCTAGAGGTATGGCCATACTTTCCAATTCGAACCAGTGCCATGGTAAGAGAAAGATTGTTCATAGCAAATAACTTTCCTTTAAGCTTTTGTACGAGTATTGCTTTCCCAAATTCTTACAGCGCAGCGGATCACAAAAGTTTTATTACCGCGGTACCGATCGCTCTTTTACTTTATAAAGACACTCCGATTGCCGAAAATTCGCTCCAAACGCATAGTCATTTCTTGAGTCGCAAGTGGATCTTCAGTTTTGTTTTGCGGACATTGCTTGTTCTTGGAATGATTAGAGGTTTAGTTTAGCGGGAAATCGAGTTTAAAGATTTCTATGATGAATTTTAGATTTTTGGGTGGAAAATCCATTTTTTCGGTGCCCGGGGTGGGTGATCCCGAATTTCGCTCCTTTTGTCGATTAGGCGCTTAGTTTAGCGGGAAATCAAGTTTAAAGTTTTCTATGATGAATTTTAGATTTTTGGGTGGAAAATCGGTACCCGGGGTGGGTGATCCCGAATTTCGCTCCGTTTGTCGATTAGGCGCTTAGTTTAGCGGTAAATCAAGTTTAAAGTTTTCTATGATGAATTTTAGATTTTTGGGTGGCAAATCCATTTTTTCGGTACCCGGGGTGGGTGATCCCGAATATCGCTTATTTTGTCGATTAGGCGCTTAGTTTAGCGGGAAATCAAGTTTAAAGTTTTCTATGATGAATTTTAGATTTGTGGGTGGCAAATCCATTTTTTCGGTACCCGGGGTGGGTGATCCCGAATTTCGCTCCGTTTGTCGATTAGGCGCTTAGTTTAACGGGAAATCAAGTTTAAAGTTTTCTATGATGAATTTTAGATTTTTGGATGGAAAATCCATTTTTTTGGTACCCGGGGTGGGTGATCCCGAATATCGCTTATTTTGTCGATTAGGCGCTTAGTTTAGCGGGAAATCAAGTTTAAAGTTTTCTATGATGAATTTTAGATTTTTGGATGGAAAATGGGTGATCCCGAATTTCGTTCCGTTTGTCGATTAGGCGCTTAGTTTAGCGGGAAATCAAGTTTAAAGTTTTCTATGATGAATTTTAGATTTTTCGGTTGAAAATCCATTTTTTCGGTACCCGGGGTGGGTGATCCCGAATTTCGCTCCGTTTGTCGATTAGGCGCTTAGTTTAGCGGGAAATCAAGTTTAAAGTTTTCTATGATGAATTTTAGATTTTTGGGTGGAAAATCCATTTTTTCGGTACCCGGGGTGGGTGATCCCGAATTTCGCTCCGTTTGTCGATTAGGCGCTTAGTTTAGCGGGAAATCAAGTTTAAAGTTTTGTATGATGAATTTTAGATTTTTGGATGGAAAATCCATTTTTTCGGTACCCGGTGTGGGTGATCCCGAATTTCGCTTATTTTGTCGATTAGGCGCTTAGTTTAGCGGGAAATCAAGATTAAAGTTTTCTATGATGAATTTTAGATTTTTGGGTGGAAAATCCATTTTTTCGGTACCCGGGGTGGGTGATCCCGAATTTCGCTCCGTTTGTCGATTATCGCTTATTTTGTCGATTAGGCGCTTAGTTCAGCGGGAAATCAAGTTTAAAGTTTTCTATTATGAATTTTAGATTTTTCGGTTGAAAATCGGTACCCGGGGTGGGTGATCCCGAATTTCGCTTATTTTGTCGATTAGGCGCTTAGTTTAACGGGAAATCAAGTTTAAAGTTTTCTATGATGAATTTTAGATTTTTGGGTGGAAAATCCATTTTTTCGGTACCCGGGGTGGGTGATCCCGAATATCGCTTATTTTGTCGATTAGGCGCTTAGTTTAGCGGGAAATCAAGTTTAAAGTTTTCTATGATGAATTTTAGATTTGTGGGTGGCAAATCCATTTTTTCGGTACCCGGGGTGGGTGATCCCGAATTTCGCTCCGTTTGTCGATTAGGCGCTTAGTTTAGCGGGAAATCAAGTTTAAAGTTTTCTATGATGAATTTTAGATTTTTGGGTGGAAAATCCAATTTTTCGGTACCCGGGGTGGGTGATCCCGAATTTCGCTCCGTTTGTCGATTAGGCGCTTAGTTTAGCGGGAAATTAAGTTTAAAGTTTTCTATGATGAATTTTAGATTTTTGGGTGGAAAATCCATTTTTTCGGTACCCGGGGTGGGTGATCCCGAATTTCGCTTATTTTGTCGATTAGGCGCTTAGTTCAGCGGGAAATCAAGTTTAAAGTTTTGTATGATGAATTTTAGATTTTTCGGTTGAAAATCGGTACCCGGGGTGGGTGATCCCGAATTTCGCTCCGTTTGTCGATTAGGCGCTTAGTTTAGCGGGAAATCAAGTTTAAAGTTTTCTATGATGAATTTTAGATTTTTCGGTTGAAAATCCATTTTTTCGGTACCCGGGGTGGGTGATCCCGAATTTCGCTCCGTTTGTCGATTAGGCGCTTAGTTTAGCGGGAAATTAAGTTTAAAGTTTTCTATGATGAATTTTAGATTTTTCGGTTGCAAATCCATTTTTTCGGTACCCGGGGTGGGTGATCCCGAATTTCGCTTATTTTGTCGATTAGGCGCTTAGTTCAGCGGGAAATCAAGTTTAAAGTTTTCTATGATGAATTTTAGATTTTTGGGTGGAAAATCCATTTTTTCGGTACCCGGGGTGGGTGATCCCGAATTTCGCTTATTTTGTCGATTAGGCGCTTAGTTTAGCGGGAAATTAAGTTTAAAGTTTTCTATGATGAATTTTAGATTTTTCGGTGGAAAATCGGTACCCGGGGTGGGTGATCCCGAATTTCGCTTATTTTGTCGATTAGGCGCTTAGTTTAGCGGGAAATCAAGTTTAAAGTTTTCTATGATGAATTTTAGATTTGTGGGTGGAAAATCGGTACCCGGGGTGGGTGATCCCGAATTTCGCTCCGTTTGTCGATTAGGCGCTTAGTTTAGCGGGAAATCAAGTTTAAAGTTTTCTATGATGAATTTTAGATTTTTCGGTTGAAAATCCATTTTTTCGGTACCCGGGGTGGGTGATCCCGAATTTCGCTCCGTTTGTCGATTAGGCGCTTAGTTTAGCGGGAAATCAAGTTTAAAGTTTTGTATGATGAATTTTAGATTTTTGGATGGAAAATCCATTTTTTCGGTACCCGGGGTGGGTGATCCCGAATTTCGCTTATTTTGTCGATTAGGCGCTTAGTTTAGCGGGAAATCAAGTTTAAAGTTTTCTATGATGAATTTTAGATTTTTGGGTGGAAAATCCATTTTTTCGGTACCCGGGGTGGGTGATCCCGAATTTCGCTCCGTTTGTCGATTAGGCGCTTAGTTTAGCGGGAAATCAAGTTTAAAGTTTTGTATGATGAATTTTAGATTTTTCGGTTGAAAATCCATTTTTTCGGTACCCGGGGTGGGTGATCCCGAATTTCGCTTATTTTGTCGATTAGGCGCTTAGTTCAGCGGGAAATCAAGTTTAAAGTTTTCCATGATGAATTTTAGATTTTTCGGTTGAAAATCCATTTTTTCGGTACCCGGGGTGGGTGATCCCGAATTTCGCTCCGTTTGTCGATTAGGCGCTTAGTTTAGCGGAAAATCAAGTTTAAAATTTTATATGATGAATTTTAGATTTTTGGGTGGAAAATCCATTTTTTCGGTACCCGGGGTGGGGGATCCCGAATTTCGCTCCGTTTGTCGATTAGGCGCTTAGTTTAGCGGGAAATCAAGTTTAAAGTTTTCTATGATGAATTTTAGATTTGTGGGTGGCAAATCCATTTTTTCGGTACCCGGGGTGGGTGATCCCGAATTTCGCTCCGTTTGTCGATTAGGCGCTTAGTTTAGCGGGAAATCAAGTTTAAAGTTTTGTATGATGAATTTTAGATTTTTGGGTGGAAAATCCAATTTTTCGGTACCCGGGGTGGGTGATCCCGAATTTCGCTCCGTTTGTCGATTAGGCGCTTAGTTTAGCGGGAAATCAAGTTTAAAGTTTTGTATGATGAATTTTAGATTTTTGGGTGGCAAATCCATTTTTTCGGTAAAGTTTAAAGTTTTCTATGATGAATTTTAGATTTTTTGGTTGAAAATCCATTTATCACCCGGGAAAATCCGTTTAGCGGGAAATTAAGTTTAAAGTTTTCTATGATGAATTTTAGATTTTGCGGTGGAAAATCGGTACCCGGGGTGGGTGATCCCGAATTTCGCTTATTTTGTCGATTAGGCGCTTAGTTTAGCGGGAAATCAAGTTTAAAGTTTTGTATGATGAATTTTAGATTTTTGGATGGAAAATCCATTTTTTCGGTACCCGGGGTGGGTGATCCCGAATTTCGCTCCGTTTGTCGATTAGGCGCTTAGTTTAGCGGGAAATCAAGTTTAAAGTTTTCTATGATGAATTTTAGATTTTGCGGTGGAAAATCGGTACCCGGGGTGGGTGATCCCGAATTTCGCTTATTTTGTCGATTAGGCGCTTAGTTTAGCGGGAAATCAAGTTTAAAGTCTTGTATGATGAATTTTAGATTTTTGGATGGAAAATCCATTTTTTCGGTACCCGGGGTGGGTGATCCCGAATTTCGCTTATTTTGTCGATTAGGCGCTTAGTTTAGCGGGAAATCAAGTTTAAAGTTTTCTATGATGAATTTTAGATTTTTGGGTGGAAAATCCATTTTTTCGGTACCCGGGGTGGGTGATCCCGAATTTCGCTCCGTTTGTCGATTAGGCGCTTAGTTTAGCGGGAAATCAAGTTTAAAGTTTTGTATGATGAATTTTAGATTTTTGGGTGGAAAATCCATTTTTTCGGTACCCGGGGTGGGTGATCCCGAATTTCGCTTATTTTGTCGATTAGGCGCTTAGTTTAGCGGGAAATCAAGTTTAAAGTTTTCTATGATGAATTTTAGATTTTGCGGTGGAAAATCGGTACCCGGGGTGGGTGATCCCGAATTTCGCTTATTTTGTCGATTAGGCGCTTAGTTTAGCGGGAAATCAAATTTAAAGTTTTCTATGATGAATTTTAGATTTTTCGGTTGAAAATCCATTTTTTCGGTACCCGGGGTGGGTGATCCCGAATTTCGCTCCGTTTGTCGATTAGGCGCTTAGTTTAGCGGGAAATTAAGTTTAAAGTTTTGTATGATGAATTTTTGATTTTTCGGTTGCAAATCCATTTTTGCGGTACCCGGGGTGGGTGATCCCGAATTTCGCTCCGTTTGTCGATTAGGCGCTTAGTTTAGCGGGAAATCAAGTTTAAAGTTTTGTATGATGAATTTTAGATTTTTGGGTGGAAAATCCATTTTTTCGGTACCCGGGGTGGGTGATCCCGAATTTCGCTTATTTTGTCGATTAGGCGCTTAGTTTAGCGGGAAATCGCATTTAAAATTTTCTAAAATTAAATTTTATACCATATTTCCGGGGTCTGTGATCCGTAACGCGACATTTCTGGTGGACCATTCTTGGGCCTACTGAATTTACTGATCCGTACAATAAGTACAATTTCAAATATACTAGAGTTCCGATTAAACCATAAACCAATAAAACCAAAAGATCCCTTTTATATTTTGAAATGTGCTTAGCATCCAGATCTCGATCAATTTTATACACTTTCTTAGGTTTTCTCAAGAATTCCATACATTTGCAATTTTCCTGTTGACACCGCACAAGGAAACCCAATTGTGAAAGGCAGAATCCACCCTGCCTTCGATGATATTAAAAACGGATTAGCATCATGTTCTCCCTTGCACCCCTTCGTATACTTTCCTTCTACCTTTCAAAAAGCAGATGATGATGTTGATCATAATAATCGTCGTCATCTTATTAGAAGATGTATCTGTATATCTATGACCCGAAACTTTGGTATTTGTAACCAACCGAAAACAAAACGATGTAAATAGAGAATCAACAATAAACCAGGGGGTGAGCTGCCAACTGTGAACGCTTGCGAACCCCCTTCTTGCAGGGTTGAAGGATGGTGATGAGCTGACAAATGAAAATACCATGGAATCGAATTAATAAACAACCCGAAAGCAATGAACTCGTCCTGTTGTCTGCGTGTCGTACTGTTATTTGGGATTTTAATAAATTTTCAACTCTCCATCTGTGTGTGTATAATAAAGAAATTAATTTAATTTCATTATTACAACAATGGTCACACGAATTTCATTTGTACTTGTGATTTTTTCTCTCGTTGTATCTGCTGCTGTGCGCTCAGGCAAATGAATTGTATCTTACAAAAGGATTTTGTATCCGTGGGTGAGATGGGTAGGGTTGCTATTTATAAAGGGGGTGACTATATCTATGGGATGTACTTAATTTATTGGAATTATTTATGGCACATGTCTTTGGCAATGGACAGTGCCAATTGTTTCTCTAAAGTCGTTTCGGTGGAACTTTTTCTATTTGAAATGAATGTGCAACTTTTTCTATTTATCATTTTCCAGTTTTTGGTCCTTTCCTTGGTAACAGCGGAAAGGGTGAAAGATAGAGGCAGGTCAATGCCATTGTACGCAGAATATGTTTTGGTGACAGTAATCTTCTTGGCTTGGGATTAACCGTCGTCGTCGTTGTCGTTGTCGCGGTGAAGACGTCGTCGTAGTTGGTGGAGATTTGATCTGTTTTTTTGGTTTTAAGCACGTGCGTGTCATTGGGTAAAGTAACGAATTTGTCATTTGGTTTTCAAGTGATGGGATGGTGCTTGAGTTTGGAATTTAAATTAAATTGAAGAATTTTCTTTTTTTTTTTTAAAATAGTGTGGGGCGAATATTAAGCAATTATTTGAGACTTAATGGCCGTTGATGGTGATTAGCTCTGGTGGTGGCATATGTCACGATTTTTTGATGACAATTTTAATGTTTTTATTTTAAATTCGATTGAGTGAATTTGTTGTGAGTAACATATGGTTAAAGTGGGTAGAAAGATTTTACATGATTTAATTTGACGTGAAAGTTGAATTATTGAATTGTGAACTGACTCAAATTGGCTCCTTTTGAATGTATGAAGCTCATGCTTGAGCAATCTCTGGGTCTTCCCGAACTGCCGTGCTTCCTTTTTAAGTGTTCTGTATCGGTTCCGTGACGCAAGATCTATCGAAAGTATTGCCGCTGCTTGTAAGAGTGTGCAGGAGAATCCGAGGCAGTCGATTTCGGGCAGCGGACAAGAACTCGTAGACCTAAACTTGGCGAATTTTGCGTCACGATATGGAGAAGATTCAACTCACCCAGGAGCTTAAAGCTACTGACCATAGACAACTCCATTTATTCACAAACTGGGCTCTTGAGCTCTTGGAAGTTGACCCCAATGGTACTTGGAACGGTGGAAACATTGTATTCAGCGATGAGGCCCATTTTTGGATGTATGGGTTCGTCAACAAGCAAAATTGTCGACCACAGTCTAGACAAGATCCTTTAAATTGCAATGCATTCTGAGAAAGCCATGACGGCATCATTAGTCGAAAATTCCTTGAGAACGATGTGGGCCAGGCCATCACTTTGAGCGCTAATGTTCGATGATAACCAATTTCTTTTGGCCCCAATTGGATGTCGCTGCCTGGGGACCACTACAAGGATGAATCTTGGAGCAAGAACTGTAGGAGGACGAGGAACTTGAGTTATAGCAGAAGCAATCTCAAAATATTGCCAAGCTCGTTGCCTTATAATAATGTCAATTCTTTCAGTTCTTTTAATGATCTGACGAGGTTCATCTTTAAGAGACTGTGTATAAAATCTGCTTCCAACATGTTTTATGAGCTGCTAGCGACTGTCTTCATGCGATATAGAAAAGGACTTTATTCAAAAATAATATTTCTTGTTGCAACTCATTCCCCAGAAGTCTCGGGGACTACCAGACAAAATAGGCACTTCCCATGATGGCATGAATATCTGACTTACTTTAGAAGTTTGTGTTTCGAATTGAAGTGCAGTGATTCGAGATTCTCTCATCCCATTTTGGATTAGGTAGATGTTCTCGATTTCTCGAAAACAATTTCTATACTGAAAAATCGTGAATGGGAAATCTATAATCCTGCATAAGTAGCTGTCGTGGCTCAGTGATTAGCGCGTTGGACCAAGGATATTTGTTCATGATCTCACCTCTATCGAGCGATAAAGCTTCGCAAAAAAATAGGACATGTTAAGTTGTGAGACGCTTGTCCTTGGCCATCTAAGGACTGCTTATGGCCTATAAATATTCAAATTCCATTATTTTGTTTCTAACCTGCAT
The DNA here is from genome assembly GCA_949716465.1 of Chalcosyrphus nemorum. NCBI lineage: Eukaryota > Metazoa > Arthropoda > Insecta > Diptera > Syrphidae > Chalcosyrphus > Chalcosyrphus nemorum. The sequence goes on from OX454333.1 coordinate 8,250,575, forward strand.
AAAGCGCGACATTTCATCTGATATTTCAAAGTTTAAAGTAACTTGAAAAAAACCTTATCTATAGTCTCACAAAAAGTTATATACACTATTCTCGGTTGCATTAATATCTTTATCTTTTCTCAAAGGGAAAAAAACGAAAAATTAAAAAGAAAAAAATATGTAAAACTCTCTCCCTTGGAGATGGTGGCCAAAGGAAATGAATATGCCTTGCCATGCATACAGAACAGTCCTGAATCTGCAAACGAAAAACACGGTACAGTGATTAAAAAAGCAAGTACATGTTCTTTTCCACACAAAATGCGCTATGCTTTTTTCCACAAAGGATATTATTTTTACTAAAAGCAAGAACACTTAAAAGTCCTTTTTGAAAAATTCTTTTATTTCTCCTCTTTGATGTGCTTTTGTTTCTATGTATGTCAATCCCTTTTTCACTTCATAAGTGGTTTCTCTATTTTCTTTTTCCTAATTGCATTCCGTAGATACATGATCTTTTTGAAAATTTGTATGGAAAACTACTGACTTCGTAATTGTCTAATTAAATTGTTTAAATTCTTTACGGGACCGTTAAACCGCAACTTTTCACACATTCTCTTCGGCAGACAACCGAAAAATTCCACGAAACAAATTCCACGATTCAGTCAAGTGTTGGAAATTCAAATGAAGTTGTTATCCTGAAAAAGGGTTTTTTAAAAAAAAAGCTCAAGTTATTTTAATAGTCAGCCAGCGTTACGTTGCACGAAGTTTAACAGGTTTGGGAGTGGTGAAATTTGCACTAATTATGCATATTAATTGAGTCTAATGTCGCTTTAATTAAATTCGAAATTACTTTGTGCGATTGTACGATGAGCACGATTTTAATTAATCACATTTTGTACAGGTGGAACTAGAATCGACGACGGGTTAGTGGATTTTCAAGGAAGCAGAATTCGTAAACGTGAGTTGTGTCACGCGTTAATCAGTAATTCATCACATGAGTTGATATTTGAAATTGAAATTTGACGGTGTATTCATTTGATGTACATATTTGACTGGAGTTCAAATGGAATTTGGAGTTAAATTACCATAGTACTTGTTAGAAATAAGTTACGGAACATGTTTTGGATTTGAATGGATTTGGAATGATCTTAAGGATAAACTACTAAGGAAAACAAAGATTCAGAGTGAGAAAGTTCCACTTGCTGTTTTTCTGATCACAGAAGGTAAAGGTTCATTCACAGCTCAACGACAGGACATTTAAAGGCAGACAATGGACAGTTTTACTATTCCCAAAGTTGAGAGCTTATTTTATTTATCGATTTGTATAAAAAAAATTAAATCCTTCTCAAGAACTGTTTAATTTTATTCACAATCCACAGAAGTGGAACACAATCCACATTCGCGAGAATATAACCACACAATCCTTTCTTTGGTAAAGACCAGAGATACCATAAGTGCAGATTGGTCTACATTTTGCAGATTCACAGCCCAGTTGCAGACCCTCAAAATCCAAATTGAAGATTCGTCCAATTATTTTCATGGCAACACTGGTAAGGACAATTCAAATACGCGAATTGTTGCGACTAGATAAAAAGTTGCTGTGAATGAAATGTCAAAATTTTCTACATTTCTAGCTTAATAGACTGACAAACCAATACCAAATTATCCGGTCAGTTAAAAAAAGAAGCTTGATACTTTGATAAGTCCAAACATCGTGAGGGAAAGTTAAATCACAGCAATGTGGCTCTCAGATTTTTTGCCAAGCCTTGAAAAAGTCCATAATTGATTCTCTGGTCATGAGAACTATGGCTACACTATAGCCAGACTTTTGAAAACTATGCCTTACAAATAGCAAGAGAAATTCTGGACGAATATCCATCCTATCCAATGCCAACTTTGGTGCATAAGGTAGAAAGGTTGTCCTACATGCGATTTAGCCTATAGGCCAGTTGAACCTTCTTCGTTCAACTGCTGCTGAGGTTACGGTGGTTACCTTAAGTATCTTTAGCAATTTGACCATGATAGCTCATCATCTTGTCCCGAATATCCAGATGAAGATGAAGATACTGGACATGCAGTATTTAACTGGTTCCGCTTCATGGCATGAAGAACTACTCTGCTCTGGTATTACCCAGCCATCGTTGATTTTTATGCCGACCCACTAACCACTGTGTCACGTCCCCTAACGCGGCGATATCCTCACCCAAAATTTGTTCGATGCGGCTGCTGAAATCTCTAGGAGCCACTGAAACTGAGGAGAAGAATGATCACCTACCGAGAGGGTGTTCCCTGATCTTCAACGGTCGCATTATGAACTACCATAAGCTGTAGTTCAACGTGCATTTAAAATGCAGTTGAGATTTATTAAGTCATGGCAGCAAATACCCACGTTGAATGGCAGGACTTTGCGATCAGAAAAACCTTTAAAAATTTTAGAATACTCATAAAAGTGTCATTGGAGCTTTAGAGTCTACACATCGGAACAACTCCGGATTACATGTTCACGGTTACACACGCTTTGCATTCAACTGAAAGCTTATTTAAATTTAAATTACATTTGAATTTCCATCACTGCGGAAGGGAAAAACCCTGAAGTGTCACTTTTCCATTAACACGAATCCTAAAGCCAAAGTACGAACAAATGAAAATGATTTTCCAAAGCAGCACATGTTTACCATTCAGCGCCACCAAGCAAGGATGTTAGTATTTGTACCCCCTCGGCTTGTCACAAAAAAAAAAACATGCCAAGGACTCCATAGACAATTATTCCAAAAATACTTGTTTACTTTTTGTGATCATCATGCTCTCACACAGGATGATGACGTGTAGGTGGCTATGGTTGGTGACAACAAAATAACCTTGCTCACAGGATGTATATAATTTCGCACAGAGGATATGATTCCATCAAGTAACGTTCACAGCAACAAATATTTTCCAAAAAAAAAAAAAAAAAAATAAGAGAAAATACTGAATTTGATTACAAGGACATCCACTTCATTTTTAATTTTTGTTGCTGTCACAGAGAGTGATTCAACGAACCAATGATGATATCCTTATAAGGACATCAACGAAGCAGCAAATAACAAAAATCTTGTTTTGACACTTTTTCGCTTCAAGGATTCTCAATTGGCACCAATCATGATAATGACAAACCCGCCACAATGGTAATGATTGTTGTACTGTTGTACACCCCCGCTACAATGGGAAAGCGAAGAAGAAAAAATCTTTCACGTCGGAGTATGTACACACATGTGTCCTTTTTAACCCCCAAAACCGCTTGGTAGATTGAAATTAATCAACCGATTAACCGAAGGTATTCCAATTACTGATTAATTCGTGCTTGCATATGAGTATCATCATAAGTGCCACCAAAAGGGATATATACCATTTGCTTTTGTGTGCGAAGAATCCTTTTTGTTGTGTAGTATCGATCTACCTCTGGATGGCTGTATCTCTAATGAAAGCATTTCAAACATTTCTCATATTTTTTTTTTTGATAAATCACCCTCGAGGAATCATCATTTATGAGAAATATGTATTCGTCCTTAACCGTTTGCTATCAAAGTAATCATTTGTGATGAAAATTTGACGATACGATTGAGGATCTCTCAAGTGGTGTGGACGGTGAATAATAGGCCTCCCAAGTTAGAGGTACAATTTGGCCGGTAGCAATTGAAAAGGATATGTGTATTTCTTCGTCAATAAAAGTATTATCCTTTTTGTGGTTCAGCAGACCAACAGAAAGATGCTAGATCTGATGGTAGAGGGAAGAAAACATATTGCACTTGTGTGTGGATAAGTTTTCCACTTGAGTGAATTGCCTGCGAAGCTGAGACTAGTCCTGTGATCATCGTTTTGTGTATTCTTTTGGGCTCTTTTTCTCAAGGGATATTTTGAGGGTGAAGTTGCCTTTTTGGCAATAAAACGATGATTGCAAACAATTAAAATTTAATTCAATTGTATTTTGTTGAGGGAATTGAAGTGTGCGTTTGTTTTCTTTTTCGCAACATGGGTGGCGAATTGATATAACTTCCTTGCATCAGTAGGCGATGCAATTATATTGATTGATGACAGGATTAAGATTGTAGATAGGAGAAACTTCCACTTCTTTGTTCTAACTCACAAAAGACGAAATCACTGGTGCTTTCCGCTCTGATCCGCATAATTACTTTGTGACGCCTTCTATTCTTCTCGAAATGAATCTTTTCAATGAAATTGGATTCCCATTGAAAATAAAATGAATTTTTCAATAAACCCATTGAATAAGCACACAGTTCCAATTTTCCACTCTACAGAAGCAGTCGTCTCTGCATACGCGCCTGGCCCCGAGAGAGCACCCAAAGAATGTTATAAAGTTGGGAAAACTAAGAAAAGAATTCCATTCCATGCCACAGCGTTCTGTGTTCTCCTCCTCCTCCTCCTTGGCCGTTACTGCCACCAGAAATTGCAGGATTCTGCATACATTCAGTTGGTGCAAAACAAAAGCCAGGACGAAGCAGGCAGGCACGATGAAGCAGGAAATTATCAGAGACAAATTACAGAAGTTTCAGTATTCATAAAGAATTGCCAAAGTTACTCCTCGAAGGATGGCGCTGCGCTGCTCGCTCGATCTATCTATCCAGGACCTCTGCACATAATGTTGGCAACAACTTTAGACTCGGGTAGAGGTGGGCTGAGGTGAAAAGGGTTTCACATAAAATCCTCGCCGCTCTCTTTGGATGAATGCCATAAATTTAATTAAATTACATCTGCAGATGCTGAACTTGTTCACCGACGAATAGCAACCACCACCAGCACCACTACTATCATCATCAAAGCAACCACCCGCTCACCCCATTGCCACTATAGAGATACATATTGTATCTCGCATTATATTCATTGGTCCTGGTAGTGTGTACTGGTACTCCCATAAATCTGGACTACTTTGGTTGCTGCTGCGGTTCGTGTTTTTTGTTCGCCATAGTGGGCTCCTGATGCTTTGGATCCTTGGCGCATGCATGTTTCCATTGTAAACATTGTAAATGACCCCTGCGTTGCGTTGTTTTAAACGTCCTGGTGTTGCTTAGGCGCGGGCGGAGGTATTTACATGCTATTGTGTTATTTTCCACTTGATTGTGTTGCTAGCTACCTCATGGCTGCTGAGTGGGGGAGTGTGTATTTGACCTGTGAGCTGGTTATTATTAACTCTATCCCCACGCACACACACGCTTGCTGGAAGTAAATCCTTGCTCTGCTCTGGAATGAGGGCACTTAATAATCTGCTATTGTGTTATGTCGAAAGTACGCTTGGTGGCAGCAGTATCCGGTCTTGACAGCGAACAATGCCAATGAATACAATAACGAAGCAACCAATGGTCGGGGTCGGGAAGTGCATACAGATTTTAGATCGAAAGATGGATGCGGTGAAGGCAATTAGTCGCAATGAATAACAATCAGGACCTGAAGAGGATTAGGCATATACCTATACATATGTGTGTAGTTGATAAAATTCAATTGTTTAATCCTTAAGCTTTTTCGTCAAGTTTTTCTCTGGCTGTTTTTGGAGTTGATCTCATGCCGCTGCTTTCTAAGTTTTGGTTGTGGTCTATGTGTGGGTCTTTTAGGCTGGAACTATGGAGGAACTCTGTGTGCCCAGTTGAGTGTATAAATCTCCAGAGTTTGCTCAGCGGAATTCTTTTTTTGCCCATTTGCTCTTCATGCTTATATCTTTTACCGTAGTCACAAAGGGGCTATGTAGCTTTAACCGTGTGATAAGCTATCAGTGTCCTGTCCTGATATCAACAACTGTTCGGATGTCTTTCTAACTCATTTTCAAACGACTGGTTGCAACGAATGTGCCTAAGCCACACTACCATTTATCAACTTAAGCTTTTGAGATTCAATGCCTATCTCCCCCATTCTATCATGTAACGTGGTATACTAGCCCTAGAAAGTCAGCAGTAAACCTTTAGCTCGAATTACCAAAAAGACTCTGTGTGAGACTCTCGTCATGCTACTCTTACTTTACAGAGCTAAAGGGATTCCGATCTTTGGAAAGTCTCTTCATTACACACGACTGCTTTCCATCATCAGCTCGACCTTTTTGATCATCTGAATCCTAATGGATGTGATCTTTGTGGCTTCTTGATTTTTGGGCTTGTATCTATCTTTTCCCCTTTCGCTCTCCTTCTGAAGTGTTTTTTCTTTGAAGTTGACCTAACAGCTAATAAATACTATCTACATATCCTACGAGTTGGATAGATTTTTGATAGATAGTGCCTTTTGCGTTTACACCTGCCCTTCGCTCTATCTGCTCCAACATGATTTACAAGAAATCACATGGCAGCGGTTCAGGTTTGGAAGAGCTCAAAGGATTTGTTTAGTTTTTACGGTATCCTGAATCGATAAATCATCTGGTAGCTGGAAGAACTCGAGACACTGAATGCTGCCATAAGCGGCTTTTAAGTCGATGAGAAAGACATAATTTTCGACCTAAAATTCATTGGTATTTTTCAGGATTTTTTTTTGGTGTGACAATTTTGGTCTACTGGTGCAGTGCAGATTAGTTTGTCGCAGAAAGCTTTAAGAAGTTGTCACAAGTTAGATAGGATCTTGTACCATTAGCAGGGATGGGATATGCCTTATAAGTTAGTTGTTACAAGATTTTCTTAGACATGGGGCACATGGAGCTGATACTCCTGCCGAAACACTAGGTAAGAGCTTAGTCTTATCGTTGTTCTCTCTAGTGCAAATGTATGCGAAAGGATGGCTCAAGTGCGCTTACAACGTTTCTAAGGCTATTATTCATTCAACATTTAGCAAAAGTTCTTAGGCCTTATTGTCGTTTGTTTGTTCCGAATGCTAGTGGTTAGTTCCCACTACCGAAGGCTTAAATCTCTATTAAAGCACACTCTGTGCAAACCCTCCATTGCAAATACGCACCTCATATTAGTCAGAGTGAATACACCTAAGGCTGGTAAGCTATAGATACACGACTATCGTTGTCCGGACAGCTCTGCCACAAGTACAATCTAAAAAGTACTTCAAAAAACGATTGTACTTGATTTTGAATACTTAATATTAATTTAAAATGATTAATAACATTTGCTTTTTGTACCAAACACAGGCACACATGCAGTCGTCCTTGGGCAGCTACTATATACCTATACCAGGTAGAGAAAGAGAAACCATTCAAGAGTGGGTGCACACTTCTAAAATGGTTCATTTGGAAAAATGTTATTGAATGGAAAAATTCAATTCAATTCTCAATGGCCAGTGTTTTTCCTCCCTCAAGTGGGCAATTCAAACAGTTTTCATATTTTGCACACAATGTTCAGGGCCGAGTGTGCACAGTGAAAATAATATTCTGATATTCTTTTTCAAGCCATTATAGCCATCACGAATGCGGTCATTTAAAAAAACACTTCCACCCTTACCCCCATTCGTATCCAACCTCGAAAAACTGAAATTCCGAACACAAAAAAAAAAAAAGAGAAAAACACTATATAGGATATCCTTCGAAAGTGGTTGGCCAACCTCTCGCAATTCAACAGAAAATTGGTTTCTCTTGGATTTTTTTGAATTTTTTAAGCACTGTTTTTATTTTATACGAGCTCTTGTACCAAACTGACCAACGTATTTTCCGCTTACATAAATAAAACGAAATTGTAAAATTGAAGCGTTGCCCTCTTAACGTGTAGCAGGGTGCTTATAACCGCAACGGCTCCAGTTGTTTTTTCGAAAAAAAAAGAGAAAAAACAAAATAAAAATGTTTTCACTGAATGCGAAGTGAGTGGAAAGTTAATAAGTATTTTTATACGAGTCCTTCGAGCCATCCACACGTATACATATCCAAAACTAGTACATGCATTCAGTGGACCTCCAACCACTCTGCGGTTTATTACAAAGTGACCACTTAGTGGATGCCCGAAGGATGAAATGCTCACCTTTCTCCCTTCGGTGGTTGTTATGCGTTTTCTTTTTTATTATGATTTCTGGGGAAAAAAAAAGTAAATTACTGGCGCGCACCCCTCGTTTAAGGACTAATTGCTATTAATTAAGACCATTTCGCAGGCCATTGTGGGGGTGGATATGCTGGAAATACTTTGGAAAAGTGCTTACGCAAAAGCAGAGCACAAGAAGGTTGGAGGAAAATAAAAATAAAGACGCTGGGCAATTGGCGAAGCATTTTTCAAATAAATTGCATAGTCCTTAAGGGTGGGGCTGGCAAAGGAGAAAAGTAAAGAAAGAAAATTTTCCTTCTTCGAAGGGAAGGGAACTGTTTTAACTCTAAACTGTGAAGTTGAGTCCAGTAATGGGGTCGATTTGGTGGGAGGCAGTGTGGGCCAGTATCGAAGGAGTAAAAGGACATTTGGTTTGATAAACTGTAAGAGAGAAGAAAGAATCATTTTTTGCGTTGGAGGATGGGAATCTTTGCAAGACCTGATCCCGTACTCAGAAATAGCTGAGGATATTCGCGCACTGACACCCACCTCTCCCTCTACCTCTTGTACTGCCATGACGACACAACCGTTAAGAGTTTGATCGCGAGAAGAAGACTTTAGCATTTCTACTTAACAGCTTTGTTTTCTTTAGTAAAAATGCCTATTTATACTAATCCGACCAAGGGGCTGCATACTATCAAGGCGTTCATTCTGTAAACTGCCTCCGACTTTCTCTAGCCTTATGTACGTAATTTTTGCATTCATTTGTAATTCACAGTATCTTTTCGCGTTCATGTTGGAATACATGAAGTGCAATTGATTGGATATGATTAGAACTTGAGCACCTTGAGCACGCCTTCTTTTCAGATTAAGCTTTTTGGTCCAATTATTTGTTTCATCACTTGAGTGACACACATGATGTTTGCGGGTCATCTATTTCACAGTTGTGCAACGCGTTTGAGGGGCCTTAAACTAATTGTCAAGGACTTTGATTTCTCCTTCACAGTTCTACTTCTTTTTGGACCGTACAATGCTGACATAAATAGTAGTAATGTCAACGACTAAGATAAAGTACGTCATGTACGATGATACCATTTAATGGTGACACATACTAGGCCATTGTAACGCTCTTAGGCTACACTGACTAGCACTGAGCATAAACAGGTACATTGAACTCAAGAGAGGAACCATCTGAAAAGTAGTTATTGTCCTCACTGGACACTGTGGGATAGGAATAATTTCTGCAGAAGCTGGAGGAAGAAAATACCATCCGCCATACCATCATAGTCGTAGGGTCACCTTAACCCAACGCTTTTTCAATCTAAAAGTTCTCGTTAGCGCCTAAACAGATCAAGTCAACTCCTTTATTCAAAAAAAAAATGTACATAGTTTCAAGAGTAAATGGATGACATCCCTGTCGTATTCTAACGAGTCTACTTATTGGCTAAGATCATCTTCATCTTCATCGAACCAAGTAACAGGTTCTCTAATCATTTGATCATATTCTTAAAAAAATTCAACAGGTTTAAAACATGCTTAAAATTTTATTTACATTTTTCATTCCAAATATTCTTAAGAGGAGAATGATTTCGAAACAAGTCAATATTTCAAAATATGTTTAATAAAATGCTTTACCTGGTAACCCATTCTTCCATTCATCACACAATTGACGGTCTCATAAGCCCATCTGTCTGTGCCATCTGGTGAGGTGTTAGGACAACATTTTACAATTGTTTCTGGTACAGCATCTTGTATTCCTCCAAGGCGATAAACAAGTTTATCATTCATAATTGCATTTTCGTCTTCACAAATTTGTAGTCCTTCCAAAACACACTTCAAATAGGAATGAACGTCCTCTGTATCGGGATACACAAAGTTGTCCACAGCTGCCAGATTTTCGGGTGCCAAATTGGACGTGTTAATGCAGTTGTTAAGGGTCGCTAGTAATAATTTACGGAAACTAACCGAGGTGGTTAGTCCTTGTGCCTGAGGAGTATTCTTAAGTTATAAGGCTAAAATTAGTTAGATTAGGACCTACCATGGCAATTGCAGAGAAGAAAATTATTATAAACTTCATTGTGTAGTAGAATATTAACTTTGGCTAACAGCGGTTGGAGCATGTGATCTTTTATAGAGCACCATTGATCGAGTGGAATTCCAGAGTCAGACAGCAGAGGCGATAAAATGTGAACTTAATGGTAGCGTGAAGCAATACTTGTCATCGTTGACGGCAACTATTAGCGGCGGAATGTTTTAACTGTGAATTAGGATGAGATTGGAATTTATCTAATTTGCGGAGCCGACAAGTGAATTCATTTTCGAGAGTTTTAACGTATTTATTGGATTGTTTTGCGACAAAAGTCAAATCTATATCTATCTATCTATATTTACATGCATAGTAAAACCCTCAGTAGGGGCTATGTATTTGCGCTGAAGAAACTAGACTTAAGCTTTCTATTTTATAATATGTTCACGAGCAATAAGTAAATGTTTTTGTAGTTCGGAGAATTGAGGTTCAGTTCTAATTAAATTTAAGTACTGGACGCTGTCGTACTTAGTCATGCATACACAGAACATATAACTTGCACCCATAATGAATTGCCGTTCAGTTTCGTCGAGTTTTCGTTCACTTTCTGCTCTCATACGTATAGAGCTGCAAGTATATTTGACTTTACTCAGTATTTCTTGCTGATAACATCAGTACCAAAGTTCAGTTCAGTTGACATTTGCTGCCTTTTGGATTTGACAACTTGAAATCCTGTCGTGGTGTCCATAAGGAATAAAAGAAGTCAAGTCTGCTGTCATTTGCCAAGAAGTAGATTGGAATATGAAAGAGATAGAGATTAATAAATAATAATAGAGTCACAGGGAGTCAACATTACTAGATTAGTCGAAGAGTGACTCTACTAAAAATAAATACAAATACTTAGAAAATAAAAAATTAATATTAGGACATAAGCAGCACATAGAGGGCCAAGGCCTAGCTTCTCACGACTGTACATGTTGTGCTTGGTATACAAAAGGTGACGTAAGACTTGGGTTGGGTTAGGTTATGATGGTGTGTAATTGAAAAAATAACTCACTACGTAGACTCAGAGTCACGAAAGGTCCATTGTGCACACCTTTTGTTATGAAGCGGGAAAGGAAAATAGTGAAGAACTGAAAAGGCGGGCACGTACCTTTGAACCTCTCTACGTGCAAGACAATGCCATGCTTTTAACGCATATAAGTTGGTTCAATATAAGTCAGTCTACTACCTCTGCAGTAATAGGAGAATCCGTAGCCTGGAATATGCCCGCGTTATAATTGTAGGATGGAGCGGTGACAGAACCTGTGTAGGATTGGCTCTATCACCTCTTCTTTCCCGTTGGAAAATAGTGTGACTCTGCATTTCGCTTATAAAGGATAACTTTTATGGCGCAATATACTCTGATTACTCCAGTGATAGAGGGGCGACCTCTATAGGTGACAGATCTCACTTGGTTTTGTGCATTCCTTCCAACCACGAGGGACTGTCACCCAATCTAAGCCAACCTATGTAGATGGTATAACCTCGGACATATTCACTTAAAGAAAACAATCAGTGAAGAAATCCAGATCTCTATAAAGCCTTCTTAGGGTCCTTTAAGATCAATTAACTCACAATTAAGTCATGTCCGCTTGTCAGTACATTCATTCAACAACTGAGAATGATGCCCGCAGAGTAATTTGATATTTTTGTTAAACTGACCCAAGAAAACCACACCAAACTTTATCACAAATGCAATTACAATTCTCAATACAAACACCATTAATTCCGCTCATTGTTCGCCACTTGGCCTTTTGTCAACCGTTCGTAATCGATCTTATAGCTAGACCGGAAGGCTGTTCGTTTCCTAATTGTAACACGCTCTTCATTTCCCAATAGAAAAGGAGAAAAAGAAAATCCTAAAATTACTTCCGAAGGAGAAATCCGATCCTCCTCCAATTACAAAACGCATCGACAACAATCGCATTAGGAACCGATGCGTATCGATGCCGCTGCATTGAATGCCTACTACTAGCGTCAATCCTTACACCTGGATCCCAAAAATGCACACGTCATTAATTTTTACATTTCAATCGAAAAAAAAAATAATGTAAAACCCCAACCAGTGTTCAGATGAGAAATTTCTTCCTCCTCCTCAAGTGCAAGCTTCGAATGCAAACACTTGACACAATCGATTGAATTATATTTTGAACTCTTAATTTTTTGAATAGAAATACTTCCTCCCCGGTGCCACAGGCAGTTCTGTAAATCCATTTGTCATTCAGTATTAATCGGCTTCGAGGTAACAAGACGCCAAAGGTAGGTAGGTAGGTAGGTTCCATCACCCGATGCCAGCAGAGCCCCATCATCATCGGTGTGTCGTCGAACCATTAAAAAGGATTGAAATCAATTTGTTAAGCACGCTAGGGCAGAGAGAACCCAACAAATCACACATATCCTTCAAGGACTTGTGGTGCAAAAAACTACTATTCAATGGCGAAAAATCTCCCGAGTGGATATGCAAAAAAAAAACGGCAAATCGTAAGCTTTCCAGCACAGAATCGAATCCGAATAAATCTTTTTAGAGGTTCTAGTTTTTTGTTTTAGAATCCTTCTCGGGAGGACTCCTCGTCCTCGCTGCTTGTATAGTATAGTTGCTAGGACGAATGTGCAACCGAGTGTGGGTAAGAAAAATTAATCTCTCGCAATCAGTTTTGATCCAATCGGTTGGGGATATTGTTTTCCACTACACACACTCTCAAAACGGGGGGCCCGGATTTAAGGTTGGTTAGGTGGCAAGGACAAAACCTCGTCATAGACGGGATTTATGATTGATGTATTTCATTTGTTTGGGGCTGATGACTTTGCCAACCTGTAAATTGTTTGTTTGATTTTCTGTGTTTGTTTGTTTTAGTCCCTAGCCCCTTTTGAAAAAAAATTGAAAAATTCTTGATTTTTGATTGGAAAAATACTCTGCTCGATTTGGCAAATCGGTAAATCCTCTTGAACTAAGTTTTTTCCAATTTCTTTTTTCAGTTTTTCCTTTTGTTTTTAGAAATTTTTCAATGCTAGTGCAGATGAGTTCATGCAATGGTTATTGACTTTTGCAAATGAGTTTGAGGTTCGCCTTTTCATTTTGTCTTTTGGAATATAACTCAAGATTAACGAACACAAAAATAAACTTTTCGCTTGCAATAATCTTTGGAATTGCGTCATTCGAAATTATAGCTGTCTATTGATTGCATGGCATCGTTGGTATTTTGGACTCTTGTTGTTTGTTTTGTTCTCGAAGTGGTAAGAGATTATTCTTTATGTTTTGCAATTTCTGAAAGGTACAAAGGCAAAGACCGCCACGTCAGCGGTCTTAAAATTACGTTTCAATCACCTTGGTTGTCCCTAAATGAGCTTGAATACAAATATGGGGAACCTATTGCTAGAGGGATAGCTTCCTTGCTGAACAAGACTGATGCATTAAGCTGTTCTCAAGTGATGCGATGTCCAACGAATAGCATTCCATATTCATTTTAAAAATAAACCATATAGGTACATACATGTACAAAGAAAACAGAACAATATAAGACTGTGAACACGAAAAGTTCTTAAGCCAAAAACTCATTTTAAAGTCATTCGTTCGTAATGCAAAGGATGCATCTAACAGAAATTGTTGAGAGACTTTATAAAGTGGCGCTATTCTTATGGAATTGACTGTACATGTGCATTCAAATACTCTCGATCTTATCGTCAGATGTTAACATGCGAGCTCAAAAACTGAAACACATCAAGAAAATATAAAATTATCTACTCTTTTATGCCTTTTAAGTAGCTTCTGTGAAATGATGTACTTCCACATCTTACTTAATTACCATGATAATCTTTACAGACTTTTTTTAATTACAAAATTAGAATGACTACTGTACGAATATATATACTATGCGGTAGATATGTACGAAGAACAATACAAGGTCATTTATCATTGAGACAAGTAAGTAACACATGTATGGATGCATGTACATATTTTGTGCAATGAGAGATTAACAGCTCTGATATTTAAGAACTCTAAGGTGGAGCATTGGATTTATGTTTGACTTAAGAAAAATTCCAAACGTTTCGTGAATTGAAGACCGTTATTCATAATAAAATTGAATTATATGTTCTTCTGACATAAATCAATTTACAGCACTGTGTCAAGCAATAGTGAACATAAATGTCAAAGAACTGTCAGAAATGACAGCACAGTATGAAAGTTATCCCTTAACCTCTCAGTAAAAAAAATAATAACATCCTTTATATTTGTAAGGATCACTGGCAGACAGTGCAATAGTTGGTTTTGGAAATTCAATGTTGCACGTCGCAACTCTACTTAAGTCTTTTTTAAGGAATTTTAGGATTGATTTGACTAACATTCAGCTCAGATAAAACCCTTTTCTCTATACGTATACGCCGTTACAAACCAGGTATTTCGGAAATTTGTGAGAAACAGGTGGGTCATAATTCTGATCCTTCAGAATTCTAAATGCATGGATACCGTATTCTGCCATTATTTTTCCTTCAACACGGTCTCGCGTAACGTAATGTTCAATTCTGAATTTATTTTCATATCGCCGAAACTCCATGTCCGTAGGCATTGATTCCAAACATTGAAAGGAATTCTACTGAACAGGAAATCTATTAAGTTGATACGGCATTAAGAATTAGCACATTTTGAAATATTATAGCGTTTCAACCATAAACTTTTTAGACAGGGTCAATCTATTTGCGGCACAGTTTGCAGAGAACTCAACACGGAATACGATTTACCCCTTTATGAACTTGAGGGCGTTGAATATTCCATGGAACATATCCATTTTCGCACTTGTAGAATTGCAGGAGTACTAATTGATCTTAATAGTAGGCTCATTTACCAATCCTACTACTCTGGTCTCTTCCTCGAAAGGTGAGAACGAAAGCCTAAAGCATATGAAAATCCGTTTGGAGCGGATCGTATGATACCCTATCCCTTTCCTATGCACATACTAGCTCCTTCTTCCACCAATGTTAATCCTTGAGCAACTTTTTTTGAAATATTTTATAAAACTACTCCAAAACACCAATTTTCTCAATGAGTGGGCGTGGTAGTGGGCGGATTTTGTAAATTTTTCAACATATACTGTATTCCCAAAAAAAATGCCCCTAAAAGCTGGGCGTGGCCATACACAATGTACTGAAGATATGTAGGGTAAGAGAATACCTACATATTACCTTAAGTAAGTTTTATCGAGTTGAATGTAAAAATAGCCGCTGTCCATGAGAGTGTGCAGGAGAATTCGAGGCAGTCGATTCCTCACCGCGCACAAGAACTCAGTCTTTCGCTGACCACAACTTGGCGAATTTTGCGTCATGACTTAAGCCTACGTCCGTACAAGATTCAACCGAAGATCAAAGTTAATGCCCATTGATATCATTTGTGGCTCTCTGGCGGTTGATAGTTGACCCCAATTTCGTTCGAAAAACATATTTAAATGCGAAGCATTTTTCATTTATTCGCTAGAATTATTATTAGATATACGTTTCAGATGCGCTCTACAATAAACATTTAGAAGATGTTATACTCCATAAATAATGGCATACACAAACCTTCTAAATTAATAAAATACTTTAATGCTATCTTACTCACAATTTGTTCTATTCAAATTTAAAGATAAGAAATGCTTAATGGAAGACCCTTTAATCATTCTCACAACGGCAATAAATATTTAAATCAAAATATTATTTCCGCCTTGACGTCTTTCACTGTTTTCTAGAGCCCAAATCAGTTGAGACCTTAAATAATCTAATTTGACAGAGATGTGGACAACAAATTTCATCCGTTGTAACCATTTGAATTGAATGCTAATGTATTCTTTTTCCAGCAACTGTTTCTTTTATTTCAATTAATTTTCTTCCTCTTCTTCGACCATTGAACTGATACGAAACTGATTTTGATAAGAAAAACTGTTTACAAAAATATTTTGTGTACAAAATCCGAAATGACAACAATTAAGACTTGTTTACTTCTGAGACCTGTTGGCGTTCTTTAGTGATGTCCTCTTTGAACCAAGTGCCCACTCGACTATCCAAGATGCACTTGAATGCGCGATGCGCCCACTTAGATGGCGGATCGTTCCGGCTATTGCGATTGCATTCGCTTATTATCGGAATGAGAACCTCAGTGTTTGCTCTTTCTCTGTAAAGACTAGCGATATGTTCCACATTGAATCCATTTGTATCATCCCACAGCTGTAGGTCAATCCAAATGCAGCGCAAGTATCTATGCACAATCGGTTCATCGGGATAGTCGAATGCATCGAATTTGGGCTTGAAACTCTGCGGTACCTTCAATTGTTCAAAGCATTTGTCACTTGCTTTGAGGAACTCCGCTTCGGTTTTGTCTTGGAACTCAGTTGAGATCTGTAAGTTAATTTGTTTAAACAAATAAACAAAGCACAATGATTACACAATCTTAACTCACCACAAATGCTGCTAATGAAAGCACAACAACAGCGATTATAACTCGTGTCATGTTGTGAGCGGTTTAATCAGTTCGACTGACGCGTCTACTCAGATGCTGATTCGAATCAAAACTGAGCTTAAGTAGTAGCGAATCTTCTTTACATGACTAGCGTGATATAAACTTAATCGTTGGACAATGAAAAGAATAAAAAAAACAAAAAAAAAACCACATGTCTCGACGAATCTTGATTTGAAGTGTATCTTGTGTGATAGTTCCCAGCGTTGAGTTAGTTTTGGGGGCTGCATTCGGTTGTGGCGGGGACAAAAATAATTTTTTTTGAATGACTCATTTTAGGCCAAGCGAAGCTCTCAGATTTGTCAACAAAAGATGTGAGAGGGAGTGTCAACTGATTGTTTTTTTTTTCTTGTTCTGTAAAATGTTGATAGTGAAATAAATATTGGCTTGTGACCAATGCAACCAAAAACTCGTTTGGAGATACTTGTAACAAAGGGTTGTTCATTGAATTTTATAAATTTACGAAAGATCTGGACATGAACAGGTTTAATTTGCGTTAATGAGATACTTAAGAATCGCACTTGTTTTTATGAAGGAGGAAGAGCTATCATTTCTAAAGTATATGGAATTTATCGCTCAGTTATAAGGATTATGCAAATGACTTGAGGAAATATTGCGATATAGCGTCTACCAGTACATCTTACAGTACAGACACTAATATATGTATGTATAACTAGGAGTAGGCTCTTAAAAAGCTTTTCGATGTAAGCAGAAGCGTCTCCTTCTGTCTCGTATTTTGATGCGGTGGAGAAGCATAGTAAGCTTCAGTGATATCAGGGAGTGATTGTAACAGGGCTTCCCGACATTGTAAGGCCTCCGACGAAGAGTCTGACGCCAAAGAGTGTTAAACCCTACTCCAGTGGTGGCATAAGCATGCGGCAAAGGGATGAAAGGTTGTAGGACATATGTATCAACCACTTACGAGGAGCTCAAAAAACGACATATTGGGGCAGGCTACGGCAGTGATAGAGATCCTAATCCACTAGTATAGATGCTCGAAAACGATTTAGTGCCAGCATCATTGCATATGTATAGGAAACACGGTGCAGCATTCTTCAATATCACCCGTCTGGATCAAAAGGGACGGAGGGATTGGGATGTGGCCGATAAGGTACTTTTCTAGCAATCAGTCGAAGAAGAGACTTCGATCTCAAGATGATCCTTTCACCTCTACCTCAAGAAGACAAGAAATTTGGCTGCAGTTAGCCACTGATAGGTGGTGGTGGTCCCTCAAATAGGTGGTGAAGGAAGATCTGAGCATGGAGATCATTGATCGTGGTCATAAAGGAAGCCTAATCAGCCGAGAGCACTAAAGATTGCTGGAGTACTAAATCAACCTTAGTTTCCTCTATGTGTGTAAAACGGACCATACCGAACCTCTGCCATCTTCAAACTGATTGCCAGTCAGTGCGTAGGTAGTAAGGTGAGGAGAGGACATCCAAGGACATTGGATGAGTTCTCATCCAAGACCATGCTTAGGCCATCACCAACAGTTCGCCCAGATCGTTGAAATATACATATATCTGCATGTTTTGTTGCCCTGGCTCTGCTGAGCCTTGGGTATTCAAAAAGGAGGTGGGTAACCCCAGCACAGCATTTGTTCTTATTCTTATTGTCTCTTTAGCACAACAAGGTCCATTGTTCTGTAATTTTTTGAAGTTCTAAATAGGAGAGAGACTTGTGTTCTTTAAACTAATTTTTAATTGGTTGTCTTGTATATGATTGCTTTAATCCTATTCGCTATCAACGTCCGCAGATATCTATGTGCCTCTTGGCTGTCATAATCATTTAGATTACTTATCTGGGGATGTCCTAGCTGTGCCTAAAATCGCTCTATTGCAATGGGGAACTCCGTGCAACAGGATCTGTCTGCTTATAAAGGTTCTACGCATTTAACAAATGCGTTCTCCTCTTTAGTTCAAGGGACTTTTGTTCTTATTCTTTACAAGATCCATGGAGAGTAGATTTTTTATTGCAATAGACAGCTTTGCAATGACTTTAGAGATGACTTCATTTGCATTTTTTCAATAAAACTTCCAATTTCTATAAAATTGAGCTAACGAATGAATGGTGTACCACATTCTTAGCAAGCAGTGAGAATAACGGTATTTTTCCTAGTGCCAAGAGGAAAGCCAATTTGTTCGCGAACAACTTTAGCGATTTTGATGCAATTTTATATTTGAGTTAGTCTAGGCAAGTGCTATAATATGGCGACCTAGATTTTTCACTAAAAATGCTTAAATATGTACAGTACTGTGCAAAACCTAAGCAACCATCTGGAGTCAGCACTTCATAGTAAATCTTTTCAACTTTCTACCCCACCAAATAAAAAGAAATGGATATGTCTGTGGCAATAAGTTAAAGTAGCTTATGTCTAATTTTTCAGTAGAGGCAAAAGAAGTTTTAAAAATTTGTTTAAAAAAAAGTGCTGAAGCTAGGACCATAAAAATGGATCACAAAATAGAATTAAATAAAACAGAATTTTGTGATCCATTTTTATGGTCCTAGCTTCAGCACTTTTTTTTAAACAAATTTTTAAAACTTCTTTTGCCTCTACTGAAAAATTAGACATAAGCTACTTTAACTTATTGCCACAGATGTAATGATGTGTAATAGAGTATATTTTGAAATTCACAACTTTTTATAAAAATAATAATACTTCAGATTTAAAAAAAACGCATAAACCAACAAAGTAGCCAAATTGAGCTGTGCAAAACCTAAGCAACTTTTTAATATTTTGTGTAATATCCTTTATTTTCAATAACAGAGGCGCAACGACGAGGCATAAAAGTAATTAACTTTGAAAGTGTATTTTTATTATAGTCAAGTGGCAACACGGATATTAAAATTCACATGGTGGAAGTCGCTCTAACTTGGTGTCTAGCAACTGCATACATATGTGTGTTTATTAATTTAAACCTTTATAGTAGATGATTTTTTGTGTATCTGTTTCTGGTTCTTAATTCACTAGTTGGTCATGTTGCAGGATAAATAAGTAATACAATACCTATCGGTAGATGGAATGTACATACTTTCTAAGCAACAAAGCTTAAGTGTCTGCTTCAGAGAATTCAACATTTTAATGAAGTATCAAGATACACACAATACATTTATTGTTTATTATTTTAGCTTGAAAAGATATAGAAATCAACTGAACGTCTCTTCCCGAAGCATAGTAGCATGATTTCCTAGAAATAACATGTGAATGTGAAGACGACATGTGGGTAACGTGTCATTGAATATAACCACCACCTATAGATAGTAACTTATGGTAACCTTCACTCCATCACCTTACCAAGTGCAATAGCATTACTTTATTGAACAAAAAAGAGCGATAAGGACGCTCTTTGTCACCTCTCAAAAAATGATCACCATCGCATTCATGTCAATACTCTATAATTGCACATTATTTTTTGCCTATAAATTGATAAGAACCACATCCAAAGCAAGAACTGAGAAAAAATTATTCATATAAAAGGGTGCCAGCAACGCAATCCCCATCTCATATCGTTCTCGTGTTCTCAAAGCAAAACAGCAATCTTTCAACATGAAGATCATCATTCTCCTTGCACTGGTTACTCTTGTAAGTTAAATTGAAGTTGTTTATTTTTAGGATACAATCGACATCCTTTTTAATAAATAGGCCGCAGCTGAGTGGAAGCCCAAGCCTCGAGAGGAACTTCAGAGAGCTCGTCGGGAATGCGCGCAAAATTCAAATCTGCCAGAGGAGCTGAAGCAAAAAGTCAAACGTCTAGAATATCCCGATAAGGATGAGGTGAATGAGTTTATTCTATGTGGTGGACGTTCGTCGGAATTATGGGATGACAAGCAAGGATGGCTGCCAGATCGTATTATTGTCCTTCTGGGGGGTGAAGACAGTGACTTGGACAGGAACGAGGCACGTCAATCGATTGAGCAGTGTTTGGACAACAATAGCCAAGGAAGCCAACTAAGAGATTGGGCTGCCCGTAACTTTAGGTGTATCATTGCGAGCTCTCTTAGGGATTCCTTCGTTAAGGTCTTGAAGAAAATTGAATAAGATTTGAAACCTTTAATCTGATCCGAGCTGCGTATCCCCTGAAACCCTGGAACCCTTAAACCGTTTTTGCTTTTTGTTTGCTTTATTCATTCTAGTTTCGCTTTCTGTATACGTACCAACCGCCTTGAATGTATTTTTTTGTTTTTAAATAGATAAAGCTAATAAATTCGTTTTCTGCAAAAAAGAAATTGTGTTATACTTTCTTTATCTCAACTCGACTCATCAAATTCCTCAATTTTCCGGAGATAAGGCCCCATTCAGCACTTCGCTAATCACCATTGCAGCCTTGCCAAACCCCACTTTGGATTTCAAATTCCTCTGACAACCTTACATGTGGATGCATCATATGTAGCCTTGATAAGTATCAAACGAGTATCAAATGCCTTTTCGAAATCGAAGAACAGCAGACGAAGTGGCTATCTGTATTCAATGCACTGCTCAATAATAATCTGGAAGGTGTAATGTGGTCGACACAGGATGATCCAGAGCGAAAACCTGATTGTTCGGGGTCAAGTGTGCCTTCTAGGTGATCGCTCCAGGATATTTTCAGATGGTATCTTAGGTATACTCGAAGCAGGTAGCACGCAGTTACCCCTTCTGTTTCCTTACTCCATTAAGTTACCTTTCTTAGGAAGCTTAGAAATCATTGCCTTCTTCCCTTATCAGGATAGCTCTCATCTTTCTAGGCTTTACCAACAAGAAGGAAAAGTAATTCATCAGATGTTGTTGGCGCTGTTCTTGAGAGTTCTGCTAAGACAAATCCAACTGCCTTGTGTCTTGATCCTCGGTTAACTCAGTCTGACTTGGACACATATAACTTGCTTCAAAAACGTTGAAGCTCTTGTTCCTGATCCAAAATAACGCGAACCGTCTAAGTCTTTTACTGGATGTTGGCTAGAGCTAGTCAGCTCTTTTGAGATTCTGTAAACAACTTTTTACAGCTACCTCTGCTTCTGTAGCTATAGTGTTGACACGGTTACGCGTTTCACGTCACACGCTACGATTTACTTCTCTCATCTACATGCGGTACAGGGACCCTGAAAATATGCCAATCGAGGTAAGTGTCATGTACATTACGGCAAGATGTCGGAGGATTTGAAGTGGAGTACGTCAAGGTTGCAGTCATCACTATTGTTCTTGATGGTTTTCAACGATGTACTCTGTGCACCATTGACGAAAGGTACCTGTGGAATCCTTTGGACTATGAGATCTTCCCTTAAACGCATTGACTACCCTGTCTTTATACTTACTAAAGGTTGAGGGCAACAAGGTGGGGCTCAAGATAACAAGCACATCCAAAACAAAAGCTCTCAGCATCCAACTTAATATTGCCAGACACGAAGTCGCAAAGAGAACACAGTCTACTGCATAGATTCATTTGCTTTTATTAACACTAAAACTGAACTCAACAGGAAAAATGAGTCAGGAAATATTGTATATGTAACGGTCGAGATAAAAACAACTTAAAAAAAGGTCCTTTTTTCAGTAAGTGTATCACAGACTGGTTTAAGCAGCGTATGTAGAGGCAAACAGTAAATCGCGCTTCAACTTAATTTACAGACCAGGGCAAGTTGAATTTTTACGAAGCGACGTGACGTTATCAGATATGAATTTTAAAAGGTCAGCTGTAATAGAACTGACACACACATGTCCACGGTATGCCCATTCGCAGACACTCGTTCCTAGGGGGTTCTTGTCGACGCACTTCTCAATCTTGGCACGGATTTCATCACTGTCTTTGTGAAAATTCACAATACTACTGTATGGACATTCGCGATATTCCCATTCGCAGACACTCGATCCTTGAGTGTTGGTGGTGCACTTAGTAGTCCTAAAACGATATTTACCCTGATCGAGATTTGCGAGTAATTGCTTGTGAACCTTGTCAACACTGTAGCCGGTGTCTTTGTCGAAAAGTCCTATTTTCTCCATCAGGCACTTTATGAAGCATGGACTGCTTTCATTACTTGTTTGATGATCAGCAGGTATCTTGAGATGCTCAATACACTCCTCGTAATATTTTGAAAATTCTTCGTCACTTTTTAATTTATACTCAGCTGATGCCTAGAAGGGGGTAAAATGTATCTTAAATTAAATGAAAATAATCAACGAACCATCTTACCAAAGCGGTCAGGATAATAATTGAGATGAAGGGTTTCATTCTAAGAAGTAAATCAAGCATTGTACTGGTGATAGAAACTACAAACTCGAATTGTCTATCGGTTGGAGCAGCTAACGTCGTTTTATACCGCAGTGAGACGTTCACACGCAAGGAATGTACGGTCTTTTGCATCTTTATTTGTATGTTATTCGAATGTGCGTCTAAGTGAAGTAAACAAACAAGTTTCTTCTGCAATACTTCTTCTTCTGGAATATACTTTTCTTTTTCTTTAGACCATGACTGTCCTGTGTCTAAAAATGAATGAGAAATAAAGTGCACGACGGAGTCGTATGTACTGGCATATGTATGTATGTATGTAAGCTGCTGTTTGCTTATTGTCACTATCTTCTAACCTCTTTGTCAGTGTGAACATAAATTAGTGTAGTCAGTGTAAATTAAATAAAATGTGGTATGTCATCCAATAAGACCTTCTTGCGAACTGTCAAATTTTATTCACATACAACCCATATTCGCACGTCTAACCTCACAATTCTTTCCTTCATTGGTAAATGCCATGTGAAAACTGCTGACGCGATGATGTGAATGAAATGTCAAAATTTGGAAGTATTTGCAGGTAGCTGAGCTGTGAATGGTTCCTTAGTTTCAAGTGCTTTGCTCAGCGCTGTAGGTGATTCACTTATTTGTTATCTTGGCCACCGAGAGCACAATTTCGTATATCGTTCATGAGACCGATAAAAGTATTTACACTACATAACAAGATCATTATCTAAGGGTAAAGTTATATTTATTAATTTATTTGGCCACACACATCAGCAATTTTCTCAGTATTGTTATGATGCCTTTAGTTGCCAGGTTCGATGGACGATAATCAATCTGCGACGACACAACCGGCTCCAAGAATAACATCAGACAGAAATTATCGTTTGGCGGCTTCATGCTTTTGGATGTCATACCACTATTGCAATTTTACCTGTATCTTTATACATGTAGGGCAAGTATTGGATTCGTGGAAATTCGTGCTTTAAATGTGGACCGTCTTTCTCTATGTGCACGAGACTACCACCAGAACGAATGAATGGATGGAATATTTTGACAGCTGGATGTCACTGGTAACCTTGACAGCTGCTGAAACAGAAATACTAAAATCTGTCGGAAATGAGAGAAGAGAATGTGAGAAATGGACATATGCCTCAGCTCTTCTCAACTTTTTCCCAGTTGCCGTGCTTCCTTCTCAACCTACTTCTAGAACCGGCGCAGATTTTCCTTTGCCTATTCTCTTAACCGTTTGTCCAGCAAGACATATATGAGTTGATGAGTTTGGTAATAAGCTGATAATTTTTGATTTTGCCGAGTTAATTTTGAGCCTAACGACGTCTCCTTCCCTCTTCCCATTTGTTGTCATTTGGTGAAAGTCTATTATTCTGTGAGACCGTAGTCGAGGTGTTTGAGTTCAGATGTAAGAGTCATCGATATCCTGTTGATAAGGCCGCATTCAGCACAGCGCTAATCACCAATAGAAACAATATTGATGAAACAATGCAGCCTTGCCGTACCCCGCTTTGGACTTCCTCAGACAGCCTTCCTCTGTGTAAGACGCGACCCATCATATGTAGCCTTGATAATTGCTATGGAATGCCTCTCTTGCGCATGGCACGCGAAATAAATTCCCGACTGACACTATCAAACGCCTTTTCAAAATCGATGAACAGCAGGTGAAGTGGTGATCGATCCTCAACACACTGCTCGATGTGGTCGACGCAGGAGGATCCCGAGCGGAAACCTGCTTGCTCGGCGTCGAATGTGTCTTCAAGGTGTTCTTTGATGCGCTCGAGGATAATTCTAGCTCTTTCTGTTATAAACAAAAGAAAGCATTGTATATGTGCCAATACATACGACCTAGTCATGTACCTTATTTCTGTTTTGGATCTCATCCATTTCTACACAGCGGACAACTCTGAATGTTCTTCGAAAGGAAAAGAAAAGTACTCTAGAAGAAACTAGTTTGGGCAACCCACACTTGTACCTAAGCAGCAGATCAATTTCTTGATCACGCATGGATGCGCAAATTTTGTTGCACTGGCTGTTTGAAATCATTGCCATATACATAATATGTGTATGCGATAAATTTGATATTTGTATCTATCTATTCAAATGAGTAGCAAAGAAGGAAGCGGGAGACCATACATTCTGTGCGTGTGGACGTCTCTCTGGGGTATAAAACGACGTGAGCTGCTCCACCCAATAGACAGTTGGAGTCACCAGTGCAGACCCTAAGATCCTTTTCACAATGAAACTTTTCATCGCAATTATGATGCTGGCCACTTTGGTAAGATGCTTCTTTGATTAATATCTAGCTTATATCTAATTTTAGCTTCATTTCATCCTCATCTAGGCATTAGCTGAGGAAAAAGTCAAAAGTAAAGAAGATGTGAAGAAGTACCATAAGGAGTGTATGGAAGAACTAAAGATACCTGCTGATATTTTAAAGATACACGAAGAAGAAGATTATGAAGAAGATGAAGACAAAAAAGGCGTATCATCTCTCAGCGTTGAGACCAAACAATGCATCGTAAGGTGCTTGATGGAGAAATGTGGCTTTTTCAACGAGGACACCGGCTTCAATGCTGAGAATCTTTACAAATATCTGCAAATATTAAAGGGCGGTAACAAAGTATTTCACGGTGAAAAATTCCGTGCTGCAGTCATTGCCAGGATTATGAGGTGCGCCGACAGGAATACCCAAGGAGGCAAGAGCGTTTGCGAATGGGCATACAATGGATCTGGTTGTATCTTTATGACCATTAGGACTGTGGAATTTATTAATTTTCTTGAGTTCTAGTTTAAATTGTTTCAAAAACGTTTCTGAAATGTTTCGCTCTGGACCCAGCTTAATAAAAACAATTAAATACTTATGATGTTAGTGACTGATCACACGTTCATTGGAATGAATGTCGTGTCGAAGGAGTAGAAATGACGGGGGCTGCTTTCAAAAACATCGAAAATCCATTTAAAAATTGAACAAGCAGAAAAGAAGGATGCTTCATTCCAATTTTTTGTGTGTAACTACGACGTTCATTACTACAACTGTCATTCCCATGAACATATCACCAGGCACTAAGAATGTTAGTATTGAAGGTTTTCCAAATGAATGTGTATGCACTTCTTCAGTGCACACTCACGGAAAACACTTGGTTGGTTGGTTAGTTGAAACCAGTGAAGATGCACTTAGACCACAAGTAGGTCCATTGTGCTGCCGATATGTAAGGTGGGTGGGTCACCCTCTTACTCCTGGAACCATTTACTCCTTAATATGAAGGAGCTAATCTTAGCATGAGATCATTTAGATCAGAACAGGAATTCACCTAGGATGTGACTGATGGTCTCCTCTTCGTCTTCATCTCCACAGCTTCTGCAGAAGTCATTGTGGGGATGCCCGGTCTTAAGCACAGTGTCCGGTGAGGGTGTTTAAGATTTTGGTGAGGGATCCTTTCTTGTATTTCAGAAGTCCGATGGACCTGGTTTTATTTACCGAGGGCCAGAGCAGCCTTACAGTGGTCCAGATGTTGCCACCGATGGTTGGAATGGGAAAGGTATTAAGCATAAGACTTCTCGGTTTTGGAGCCATCCGTAAAAATTGTCAGTGATTCATGTTGAAGGACATCCAGTTGTGTCAGTTCAGTTCTATTGAGCATTTGTAGCTCATGTTAAAGTTGTGTTCAGTGGGCAAGTGGTCGGTGACCTTTGGAACATGGTGAAGCATAGACAGTACTCTGGCGTGTCAAGTGTATTGTTCCTTCCATTGTTTGGAACTTCTCAGTCTTATTGCTGAGCTGGCAGTCACTTGTTTGCTGACAATGTCAGTTGGAAGTCGATGGAGCATAGCTGCGGTGGGAGAGGTTCTCAGTGCACCAGTCATACTGAGACAAGCAACTCGTTGAGTTCTTTCCATTAGCATTGGGAAAAGACTTACACCAACATTCTTCTGCATGATCCGAACTCAATACGGAAAACACAAAAAATAAATATAATTACGAATGATTTAAAGGGAAAGCAGAAGACTACTACTACTTCGCCTTGCTTTCGGCCGACATTTATCCTCACAGCAGAAAGCACACCATTAAGTTCAGTTGTTCACTTCTTACTGAACGTTTTAGTTCAATTCGTTTAAGTTAGTTCAATTGGTATGGTATTTAGGTACCTGAGCTATACCATATTCCTGACCTTCACTTCAGAACTAATTCATTCATAAGGAACACGTGCCTACTAAAGATATTAAGATTTATTTTTCTCTCGGCGGGAATCATTCTCACACGACAAACTCAATATGTTTGAGTTGAAAAAGTATAAGTCATTTTAGAACACTACGCATTTACTCGTATTAGAAAAAGTATTCTAGCTATTCTGTTGTGAACGAGTTCCACGGGATCCCACTTACTTCTTGATCCCTGTCGATCAATGCCATCACTTAGTAATTTAACCTTCACCCTTGATTGAAAGACACACGTTTTGTTATACCTTTGTTTGGCAATTATAATTTAGTTTTATTCAAATTAAGCACTTTCACAAAATATTCATATGCATATCGCGCAGGAGATCTCCTCTAATGGTGATGATCAGCATGGTCATGATCGGCGTGGTCATGGACACTTGTCTTTACCAAAGACAAATGCTCTGCCATGAAACACATAGCTCCACGGTATGCCCATTCGCAGACACTCGATCCTTGGGTGTTCTTGTCGGCACACTTCTCAATCTTCGCATGAGTTTCATCACTGTGATCGGCGTGGGATCCTCCGACCATTTGAGTGTGAACATTCTCAACATTGTAGCCGGTATCCTTGTCGAAGAGTCCGAATTTCTCCAACATACACTTCATGTAGCATTGAGTGATTTCGTCGTTGGGAAAGTCCCACTTTTTGTATTTCTCCAAGTGATCAGCGGGTACCTTGAGTTCTGCAACACATTCTTCACGGTACTTCAGGAGATCTTCACGAGTTTTGACTGTGTACTCAGCTGATGCCTAGATGGGGGTGAAATGATTCTAAAATTAGATAAAACCAAAAAAATTATAAAAGAAGCACATCTTACCAAAGTGGCCAACATCATAATTGCGATGAAAAGTTTCATTTTGAAAAGTATCTTAGGGTCTGGACTGGTGATAGAAACTACAAACTCGAACTGTCTATCGGTTGGAGCAGCTCACGTCGTTTTATACCCCAGTGAGACGTTCACACGCACAGAATGTACGGTCTCCCGCATCGTTCTTTTTTAATCATTCGAATGTATAGATACAAATATCAAATTTCTCGCGTATCTGTTGTTTTGATTCTGGTGAATCCTACGCCAGTCATACGGTAGGTATATTAGAAAGAAATGCAGTCCGCTATATATACATATATTTAATTATTAAGGGTAACAATTTGTTTGACCTGTGGTGGTGATTAAATTAGCCGGCCGGCTAATCTATTTAATTTGCATTGCATTGTGGACTGCGAGAGATACCTTTGGCTATTGATTTTTTTGGAAAGAAAAAAAAAAAAGGCAAACTGACCTACAGGTCGACGGTTGGGCGATAAGCTGATAATTAGAGTCTCTAATCAGTGTCTCTATGGGCTTATCGGTGTTCTGTTGAAGTACATACATAGGTGAAAAGTGTTCTAGATGGTTTGTGTGCAGGTTGCTTACGAATGTCATGGGGAAGAGATATTTTTCAAATGAATTTCCCTTGGCAGTGAACACTATTTCGGGAAATTCCCAATCCAATGGTTTGTGCTTTTGATATGTGTCGATTAGCTACAGTTTGAGAAGTTGTACGGCTGGTTTTGAGTTCGAAAAGGTTTTTTTTATTATATCTCTAGTTGTCAATAGATGGCGCGGAAGAATTTTGTTTGATGTAGCAACTGCAATCGTCATCCGCTGTAGGTTAGGTACATCTGTGAAAATTTGTAGTTCTTGGCAATACGGCTGCTAGACGACATTGTAGCTGACGCGTGAGGGTGGGGCCCAGTAATTACTGAGCTACTGAGTGGGGAAGTAGAAGAACAGACGCAAGAAGACTAGCTCTCCTGGAATGGACATTAGTCTGGCCAAAGACGATGCAGCAGAAAGACAAGTTTGGAAAGACAAGCAGAGGAGTTGACATTCATGAGTAACTTACTCCTGCGGAAAACCAAAGAAATTTTATTTAATTTATTTAAATTTCGGCGAAGTGCCGACTGCATCCTATTCTAACAGAGGATGGTTATGAATCTTAACGGTAACAGGTGACCACGACTAACATAACCGGCAATGCCTAGTTCCATAGTAGGGAATGTATTTCCCGATGAACAACTACTATGGTCACAAAAGAGAACAGTATTGAGCACATCTCGGGAACCACGTCCTTAAGGCATGGAAATTGGAAAAGGCCGATGGTATTTTTTCTAACAATGCAAAAGAGTCTAAAGGAAGACGTGATCCTTCATTTTAGAGCTCAGTCAAAAGGATAATAAGCCGCAAGAAGAACCATCATAATATCGCCAAATATGCTTGCTTCATGCGCTAGGAAAGACGCTTAAGCGTGTCATTTATGACAGACTACTTACGGTGGTGGAGAAAACAAATCCTGTCAGATTACCTGTATGGCTTCAGAACATCATCGTCGATGTCATGAAGATGGACATGGAGAAGAAGAGATACAGCGAATTATTAACGCCCGACGTCAAAAAATCCATTCGAATCGGCGAGCTGGGCTAGGAAATCACTGGTCAAAATGAATACATCATCTGCAGAGGTTAGTCAAGGACTGCTTAAGAAATAGAACACTAAGGTACCATTCTGACGATGGTGGCATTGGCTTCTAATGATATCTTATTGGTTACAGTAGTCAAGCACATTCACGAGTAGCAGTCTGTCCCCAAAAGGCAGTAAGAATACGCGAATGGCTTGAGTCTACCGGTCTGGAGCTGCACCCAAGAAGCGAAAGCCAGGAAGTGAGGTTTAAAGAATCGATGAATTACCTTGGTGTCCTGTTGGACAATAGGCTAGAGTTCAAAGCATATGTCGAATAACCCCGCCCGAATGCTGCCGAATATCGGTGGTCCTGGATACATCTTGCTGTTCAGAAAGATAAGCTCGGTACTTCTATATTCTGTCCCGATATCGGCGGATGCATTGGAAGTAAATGAGTGTAGGAGGAAGCTATGTTCAGCTCACAGGCTCTGCGCAATCAGTGGCAATCAGTGGCTTTCGAAATATCTCTGTCGAAGCAGATTGCGTTTTAGTTGGGATGATTTCAGTCGACATCTTCGTGGATAAAATGCATACGTTGTACTACGCGACCCTTATCCAAGGCAAGGGGGGACAAAATTAAAGCAAAGGTAAGAGATAAACCAGGCGGGTTAACTCTATAAAAGCACCATAGAATCACGTACAAAGAAAGCGAGAGGGAACTGTAACTACCAACTTACACAGTTCCTATCTGGGTCCGGTGGTTCCCCCATTTTGCCTAGAATGCCTTCTGCAGATGTTTTGCACAAGATAGACCAAACCTTCCAAGTCCAGATAATCTCGTAGGTCACATGATCAGATCAGGTTTTACTTAAGAAGGCAAAAGGACTGATAAATCATAAAATGAGTTCATTACCTCCCGCCTGAACTAAATGCCAACGTCTTAAAAGATTTCACAACAGTTCTACCTCCCGACATCATTGCCTGGCAAATGTCACAATTAAGTGATGGAAAAATTCTTGTTTGTACCAGTAAATGTCCGGTCCATAAGTTTCTGCGACAACTCACGTCTTACGTACTATAGACAGACAATCAAAAATTCTAAAAACAGACAAAATGTTATCAGTCGAGTCTTAAATAGAAAGTACGTGCTATGAACTCGAAATGTCATAAATTGTCGTCTTTCTAAATAGGAGACGATACATAGCTCTTCCCTGGGTAAATCTCTGCACTTTTTCAAATCTAGTCGACAAACAATGGAAAATTCCCTAATCAATTGGACCAATGCAATCCCTTTATTTTGAGAGAACATTGTGTACGCACCTACACTCGAGAGTCAGTTTCTGAAAGCCAACTATAATCACTGCACTGATACCGCTTAGTGACATCTCCAGCGAACATCTTATCACCGCTTCCCGAAAAGGTTAACTACACACTTTTAATTTTGTTTACTTTTTTCCTAAGGAGGCGTTCTTATCTGTCCAGTAGATTGACCTGCGTTTTCATATTCAATTTAGTCGGCTACATATGTTAGGTGATAATGCGTCCGTTCTATGCTGTTGAAAGGCCTGACTATAAATAATCGAATGCGATCAGCACTGGACACTAGTCGAATCTTGTCGCTTGAATAGTACGCACGCAACGCATTCATCATGAAGGTCCTTATTGTTGTTCTAGCTCTCGTTGCTCTTGTAAGTAGATATTTCTAAGATTTGGATATTGTTCGTGTATTTTACCAGTTATCCTCCATCGATAGGTTGCAGCTGAGGATGATTGGGTTCCAAAGAAATTGGACGAACTAAAAGCTCTTCGGGCAGAGTGTCTCGCTGAGAATCCCCTCTCAGCTGAAGATCTTGAAAAGATCAAGGTACTCGAATATTCCGATGTAGAATCTGTCCGCAATTACATTCTATGTAATGCCAAGAAAGTTGGAGTTTTCTGTGAACACAATGGATACCATGCTGATCGTCTTGCCAAGCAGTTCAAATTGAAATTGGATGAGGCCGAGGCTCTAGCCATTGCCGAGAAGTGTGTTGATAATAACGAGCAGAAGAGCAGTGCTGATGTCTGGGCATTCCGTGGACATTTGTGTTTGTTGAACAGCAAGTTGGGTGAAGGCATCAAGGAGTTTGTCAAAAAACAACAAGCGAAGGCTTAAAAAAGACGCACTATGAGACTGATTTTACTTTTTAAAAAAAGAAATAAATGAATTGAAAGCAGAATATTTAATTTTTTATAGTTTTGTGGTGACACAGTTTGTGGGGGAATTTCAAACTAATTTGGTGACAAAGATATCTTAAGTTCTGTGCAAATAATGACTGGTATATGGTGTCAATTAAAAACTGCGTCATCTTTACAAAATTTTCTTGCAATCTCCTTATCAGTAAGATAAGATCTCATGAATCATGAATCAATTTGCCGACGATAACTAAGAGGTGGAATTGTGAATTTCAAATCTATTAAGATTGACAGAAGAGTAATTTAGACATTCCTACTCTAATTGTTTAGAGTAAGGAATAGGGTTTTTGATAGAGTCGCTGGTTGTCATAACAGATGTAATTTTTCGGGTTCAGAGTATCGAAAGAGTTTCGAAACCCCCGCCACCTAATATCAGCTCTCGATAGACAGTGCGCAAAGATTCTTTCCCTAAGGGCAAACAGAGGGAAGTTCACCACCTCCGCAAGGGAACCATCCAGGACAGAAGCCCTCCTCGCTGACTTATCCGCCTGCTCATTACCCTCAATGTTGCTTCTGAACCTGTGAGTCAGCGTTGATAGCTCCTTCCTGCCGTGTTATGTCAGCTTCGAAGATTAATGGCAAAAAGAGAGAGAAAGACTTCGTACCACTGGATCCGTTTGACAAAGCCAAAAGTTAATAAGTAAAAATGTGGGGACTTTTTAGAAAGTTGAATTTAATAAGTATTTTAAAGGTTAAGTAATGTAAGCCTTAACATTGGTTGTTGATATGCACGAGTCTTTGTACATAGGCTTAAAGTACATGATGGTAGAAAAGTTTTGGGCTTAGCAGCGAAGAACTCAGGTTCATCCTATCGAATCCCAGTAGACCTATATATCTATGCGATCCAAAGAATGCATCTCATTAGATATGCTTGGTTTCTGACACATGAGATAACGATAATTTTGTATATGTCTGAGCACTTAAAAGTTATAATGAATACATTCTAAACTGATGCTACTTGTAAAAAGATCCATTCTCATATATGAACGTGAAGGATATCACGGGAAAGGAGACTATGTCCTATACTAGATATAAAATTTAATAGAAATTAATCTAAGACTTGAGTGATAAAGGAGTATTATTTACTATTACAGTTTTTAGGTACGACACTTCCTGCGGGCTTGATTGTTCTTTATCAGAACCTTCATAAAGCGATTAAATAAAAGATTATACTTCCTACTAATCTTAATCTTACACATGCATCTATCAGATTATAAATTAATGTTATTTAATGCTTTAACGCTTGAAATAGTAAGCACATATGTTTGTATAGTGAGTTAAATAATAATTCTCACTATAACACTCAGAGAGTAATTAAAAATAAGAACAGTAGGTATATTTAATATACAAGAAGATCGTTCACTAAAGTAGGTTGTGTAATTATATAGTGATTCTAATTTGATAAGAGATTGCGGTACATTCAAGACATGTTTCACAATTTAGTAAAAATCCATTCATATACTTTTTTTGTGATACTTTACGAAATTATTTAAAATCGCGAAATTTCTCCACAAGTGTGCGTGGCAGTTTCTGGATTTTCAAAACGATTCAACATATTCTAAAGTCTGTTCTTAACAATTAATTTCATCTGAATGAAATCGAGAAACAGTTTTCGAAAAAAAAAAAAACCTTCAAAATTTGGTATGGCTGTATATATTGCATAGGATATTTTTAGAGTGAATAGATATCTACGTATTTGCTTAAGTAGAGTCTTATGTAATAATACTAAAAACAGTAAGTTTTTCGAAGAATGGGCGTGTCAGTGAACGGATTTTAAAAAATTGTACAATTGTATTGTTTACGTTTCCAAAAATGTCGCATACGAAATCTCATCGATCTAGCCGAAAAACTGGCGATAGACAGACGAGTGTATTTCTATCTCCTGTCGGTTTATAAAGTCAGGTTCTACGGTCCTTATGTAATATGAACCTGACTCCAAATGATTAGGCGTACGACAAAGTTTTGCATGTTTGCAAGATATGTATTTGGATCAATTTCTTGCTAATTCATCTAATTTCTCATTCCTTTTAATTGGAATTTTCCTGCGATATATTAGATCTCGGGATCAGAAAAGTTACAATAGTATGGATTTTACCATCGCAGAAGAAGTAGCTTTAATAGCTGGCTTATTTCTTTCTTATTTCACATTCTCTTGGATCTTGCGCTATGTTTGCTATAGCTAGAGCACCCACTTGAAACTTGAAACACCCTGCCGTTGTTCACAGTTGCTAGTGATCGTACAATTTTGGGGTTTCAATGAGTAGGTTTTTCCTTCGTTGGTTTTGGACCTTATTGTGTAGATTAGTAAAGGTCCCATCATTTGCTATAATTAGGTGTCTCATATGTTGCCCAATAGGTATAATGGCTGAATTATTTTACATGTAGGATACTCATAGCAGTTGATCCCTTGTATACAAGTTTAGTGTTATCACGACGAATATACATTCAAGGTGCTTCAGATAGAAAGAGGAAAGATTATGCTAAAATAGATGATCATCTCTGCTACTACCTACGAGTATATACCATATTAAGGATATGTATATGTGCCTTTGGTCTACATCTAGCAGATGATGAGAAGTTGACGTTTTTCCAGTTCAATTTGAATGAAGGTTGACATTCAGTCCGCATATTTCCGCTCAGTAAAACTAGATTATGGATGTCAATGGTGGTCCTCAGAATCTTGCTAGACACTAGTATAACGATACGATTGGCCATTTCATTTCTCGGACACTGTTATTCCTATACTTGTCTTGCTCACGTGCTGCTTGTACACTTAGCTTATGTGCGCTGACTCTAGTATTATCCCCCAGGACATTTGATTTGAAACCACATTACTGGGACTAAACACTGGTTGTTGATTTTTCCCTCCTCTTCAAAGACTGTTTGGATTCTGACTAGGTGTTCAAATAAGGCTTTAACAATCAAACTTCTTTAGCTTTTCTTAAGGATTTTTCAAATGAAAATTTCCTGTATTGTCCCTCTCGTTGATATCCGTAATATTTCCATCTTCTCCGCTATCGTATCGTATCGATCCAGTGGCACCATCTTGTCCACCCTGTAAGTCAAGGGTTGTTGAAGTTTTTATATAATTTAATGATATTCGGTTGTTAAATGCTTCTGTGTGAATGCTCTTTCAAATTCTCTTCATATATCGCTAGAATGCGATACACTACTTAAATATGTCCTTGTTGATTGATTTGCAAATTTATCTATCCCAAATGAGTGACATTCGCTCACCGATAATTCGACGTATGTATCTCAAGTCCACCAGTGGGTTCTTCACCTCAGCAAGCTTATCATTTTTTCTTGGATTATCTTTTATTACATTTTAAGCTCTAAAGCCTAATTGGTGTCAATTGGTTTGCAATAATTTAATTTCCAAGAAACCCCCTCCATATACGTGATAGACAATTAGTGTGTATTATCGCAGACCGGAACATCAACACGCCCATCCATTCACTTAATCAAACACACGTCCTTATCTTAAGGTTTTATCATAAAAAGTAAAACTCACTTATTTCTAAACAGAGTATACCTAAGAGAATCACATTTTGTTGTCAGTACAGCTTATCTCGTCGTCGCCTCTCAGTAATATCGGCTTATCTTATCGCGCTGCGTATAAATTACCCTAAAATTATTCAATTTTTTCAATAAACACTGATATAGTTCATATGCCATTTGGCAAGGTCCAATCGAGTACAGAGCATTCGACCGGTGTACACATTTGGTGAGTATCTCCAAGTTGGCCTTTGAGTCCGATTTGGATTCTTTGAAACTTCGTTGGATCTCTGATTCCTGAAAAAGGATAAGATTGGAACTAGGTTCTATTTATTAACACACACTGACTCACATCAATTCGTCCATATGCATCAAAGTATCGGATGTGTTGGAACATACACTCCAACTCGCATTTGAAGAGACTGAGGATCGATTTGGGCTCGCTTTCGATTTGTGCCGATGTCACCTCCTTGCTTTCGGACTCGGGGGCACCTCGACTGCAGAACTCTGATGCCATTTCTCCAATGAGTTTGTGCTGTGCGGAGAAGATCCACAAAAATGGGTCAAGGCGAAATGAATGCAAATGCAAAACTTACATTTTTTTTGTTAAACTTGTCCACCTCCCGGGGATCCTCGAACAAAGACACATAGAAGAACTCCTTACAGTTGTGCCTCAGCTCCATCCACTTTTTATAGTATGCAGCACACGTTCCACTTAGCACGTCCTCTAGCAGCGTGTAACACTGTTCGGTGATGTCAATGTCTCGGTTCTCGAGCGGTTGAATTAATTTGTTGCCCTGGAATGGAATTTCTAAGATCAAAGGTTCCCACATCCAAATGTATCTGTGCGCCACTGATTACATCAAGTCCCCTATACTTCAGATTAATTAGCCCTAATTTGCTTAGAAGGCACTTTACATAACAATGAGTCTCATGGTTGTCCGGAAACATCCGTATAGACCATTGTAGTCGCATCGCTGGATCCGCAGTCGAATCGTTCTGGCAGCGTGCCGTCGCAAATCGAACATCTTCGGGTGTAATGGAGTGCGCCTAAACGATGAGAAAAAGATCAAAAGATCAATTATAAATCGATAGATATGTTGGTTCAGTTGAGATCATTTACCTCGACTAGAAACAGCAGCAGCAGCGAAAGTACTGCAATCAGTGCAGATGACTGTCCCGTAGTCATCATCGTTCTCGTTGTCATTAGCAGCGTCGTCGTTGGGGGATTTTCGACTCGTGTAGTTGAACGGGTACCATGCCGGCCGCGATACAACTGAGACACCAAGCTTTTACTAGCTTCTATGGACTGCGTTGTTGGGGCTACGCATGTGTTTTGCTTACAGAGCGTACTCCTGATAAGCGCGCGCATTTCTTGTGGTTTGTTTGACTGCGACGTACGTCTGCCGGTTCGCCGCCATGGGTAATCTGTTTACGTGTATCTAATTAGTGCACACATTAGTTGTGTGTACTCTTCTCTCTGATAACACGACTCGCAGTAGGTGGATAGCGTAATTAAATGGCTCTTAATGACTCGCGAGTATCTGAGAACGACCTACACCGAATGACGATCGTGTCGCAACTGACTATAATCGATCGATGAGCACTTGTGTTAATATTATACGACTGAGATACAATTTGATTTGTTTACACACAGATATGTGGATAAACAACACACCTGAGATGTAGTTGTTCACATTGTATCTGGGTTAGAATCTTATCGGTAAACTTCCATCGGATTTAGTACGTACTAAGCGCGTCGTATCTATTTTTTGGAATTATTCATTGCTTATGGGAGTTCCGTCTTTTTGCATACAAATCATGGGGATAAACTGAGTAATTGCAAGTATTACGTAGGTACGAGTACAAATACTGGGGACTTATTTTGGTAGTGATGATGTTGCGAAGGGGACACAGTTGTTGTGTCATTGACGAAATTGATCGCAAGTACCTGTGAGGTTCTGGTGATAATTAATTATGTCAACATCTGGAGTTTTGTTATTTGGATGTTTTTTTTTCGGACTAGGTCAACGGATTGATTTCTGGAAATGCTTCGGAGTTTTATTCCGCATATGTGTTCGTTTAAGAACAACACGTTGTTTTAGTATTCCATACCGAGACTAGACACTAGAACTTCAATAGCATTTTAATTAGACCGAGTGGAGACTGCAAGGTTACTGACGTCACTGAATACAAAACAGCTAGGCAGTTAAGATTATACTTTTGATTGTAGTGATGTTTAGATACCTG
This sequence comes from Chalcosyrphus nemorum, assembly GCA_949716465.1. Taxonomy (NCBI): domain Eukaryota; kingdom Metazoa; phylum Arthropoda; class Insecta; order Diptera; family Syrphidae; genus Chalcosyrphus; species Chalcosyrphus nemorum. Next base: position 8,287,880 of record OX454333.1, read on the forward strand.
GGTTCACGAATGGCTAGTACTTGTATGTACAAGATCATTTGTTGGTATTGAGATTGGTGTTTACATTTTCTAGTTGCTCATACATAAGTTGATTTTTCACTTTTTGAACTGTTGAGTCATGAATCAAATATATTTTTAACCGAGAAATAGGGAAGTTTGTAAAATAAGTAACTAAGCAAACTATGTCAACTGTCGAAAATGATGGATCACATTGCGATCGACCCAGTATTCTGGGTGTTTGGACTTTCCGAGGAGGCGACGTTGACTTGGATCACTGCCTAGTTATAGCCAAGGTATGGATGCGAACCCAACGAAATACTGTACGGAAGTTTGACGTCGGACGACTACAATCGCAAGAGGCTGCCATAGCCTTTTCCTATGGTGCCAGCAGTAAATGAGGAAGACCAGTGGCAGCATTGCCATTAGAGATGCCACCTCTGATATACTGGGTTCCTCTCGCCCACCACAATGAAGGTATGTTGGCAAGAACATGCAGCAAAACAAGAGGCCTATAAAGCGGTACTCCATAGAGGGACTAGAGCGAGCTCTACAAGCAGAGGAGAAAAGAGGGACATAGAATGCTCAGAAAGAAGAAAAAGGAGCATGAAAAATTCTCGATCGATGGTGTTGAAGGACTTTACTGCAAATATGATGTTCGAAAACTCTACCAAAAGGAAAAGAGAACATCCTCTTGATTCTTCGATTGATCTTTGGCATAGACGGTGAGTGGCGAAGTAGATATAACGACATGTATAAGGACATTGACTTGGTGAGAAAGGTCAGCATACAGTGACTAAGATGCCTGGGTCATGTAGAGCGGATAGAGCCCAACGTTGCAGCTAAGAATGTCAACGAATCCACCCCAGATGGCCCTACATTACTCTCTCAGTTTGTCCTACTTCTTTTAGTCATTTACTAAGATTCATATTCTGTGTAGGTACGTATGAGTCTAAGCTAGATATGAATGACTGGCCATATGACATGAGATTATCTATGCAGGGAGTAATTCTTATAATCGCTTCCAGCTTTGACTTCAACTGAAATGCCATTTACCCGTTCAATATGCAAAAGAAACAATAATCATTTAAATTTACTTGATGCATGTGATTTTGTAATTAAATATGATTAAACAAGTTTTTAGCATCGACTGTACTTTTGTAGGTTAAAGTCAAACAAACTCGCTTTCAAAGCAGACGCTTTCACACTTTGTATTTATGAAAAGCTCTTCTGCGCAAGTTAGGATGTATGTACATGCATAAGTCTAAATAAAGTTTTCAGTGATTTGCAGTTAAAAATGCTTATGAAAATGAAGGGTAATTTTGGGAGTTTTTTCTTCGAAGATGGCAAAGACGTTTCAGTCCAAGAAGGGATCTCTTGGAACAGGCGAATTTGGAAAGAATAGATACGAAGAAGACCTGTCAAAAATCCAAGAGTCTCTACAACCTACCCCGGAACTTGTTAAGCCGTGTATGGAATTTTCATTCAAACGTCAAAAAGGACGTGAGATGGAAGGTACTCTCTTCGCGTCTTTGGTCCATCATCATCATCATCGCTCCTAACAGGTAAAACTTAGCTCTTGTCAGAGGGGGACCTTCAACTTTTCTATTGCCTGACTGTCAAAGCTATAGAGCTTTAGAGAAAAGATGGTAGCAGAGGCTTAGCCCAAGAAGATACAAATCACTTTCTATTTGCAAATAATATGGCACTTGCATATTCAGAAAAAAACAGCCCTTAAAAGTCTAAAATGCCACCAATTATAATCCTAAAATTCATTAGGGCATTGGGTTCGTTTTGGAAGGTCGATTCGGTATTCCTGTAATTCCAATGTTTCAATTAGTAGGTTCCACGCAACGAGAGCAGGATGCATTTGATATTGTAGCATACACTGTATTTAGTGTGTTAATCTAATCTAACCTTAGGAATTATTTAAATACTTCAACTCTACTTCGCGGACGGAAGTTATATCTGTTTGTAGAATAAATTCGTTGACTCTTGTCGCTGGATCCTATGGTACACTGGAATGTCAGGACTTCTGAGGACTAGCAACTGCGTTGGGACTTTCTGTACCTTGCCAAATTTGAGGATTCTAAAGACGGTGGGTCACCCTCTGTACACAATTGTCTGTAATGTGGCTCACCATGATGCAGACAAACAACCAGAAGAATTGGATATCTCCGGAGAGTGGCAATCCTGGCGCCTCTCAGCAACAATATCTATACAATTTGTTGGAGTCGATTTTTAGTGTTTCTAGTGATTATACAGAGCTTGTGAAAAATGGATGACGACACTGCGGAGAAGTTTCTCTGTAGGTTTCTTGCTTTTGGAAGCTACAAGTGTTTATGTGGCCAATGCTGAGCCAAGACCAACTGTATCACTGAAATGTTTGAGCAGTTTTGTTTAGAATAACTAGAGCAATCTATTGGAATGAACCAGCTGAATCTGCAGTATCTTACTTGGACTAAAAAGTAAATTCTGACATGTAAACAAGTACTTATTTCAGAGTAAATATTTTGTCAGCCTGAAAAACTTGCTGTCACAGCCTCCAAAAAAGCAGCACGCTAAGCTTATTTCTTAAAAGTAAATATACATACTTATGTATACTAGCTGCGACCGCAATGTGCGTCGTTCGCCAGGGGTAAAAAAGGTTTAAACGATAAAACTAGAGAAGAGGAAAGAAATTCAATGAACTGTCTATGAAAAATTAAGAGAGTCATCTTTATATTTTGGTATTTTTCTTTCTGCGCTTTTTGGGAAATTTCAAGTGACTTACATATATACATATGTATGTGTGGCAGGTTGTACCTAATTGTTGTTTTACGATTTTCCTCTAGGGATTCACAGCAACGAACAAATTAGTGTTGCGACACGAGCTGCTGCAGAACATTGAATAGCTTCTAGCGCCACCACTTGAATCCTTTGAAGCATCAATGCCATTAAGCACATTCAATTGCCTTTTAGATGTGAGATGGGGCTATTTCCCACTTTACAGTTCAGCTTCTGAATGAAAGATCATCTGCATGTTTTAAGTGAAAACTCCGTTCAATTTTGGAATCTCGAAAAATACTCGTAGGTATAATATAGAAAACAAAAATCTCGAAATAGAAAATTGTAAAAGAAGACAAATCTCGAACAATAAAAATCTAGTAAAAAAAATCTTGAATTGCAATGGCACAATGCATCTACAGTCGAATGTGTATGAAGGGACATGCTGCCCCCTGTAACCCCTTTGCTAGGAGTCAGTGTTGGATTTGGACTAGGCGCGAAGTTGGGTGTATGTTCCTTTATGTCAACTTTTTGCGGGAAAATCTCTCTCCCCTTCATGTGGCGGCGAATAGTGAAACTATACCCGGTGGAGTTTTGTGCAGCAACTATGTACATACTACTTTCAGGCATCACAAAAGCTTTTCACGCACAATCGATTAAAAAAGTAGTGAGAACATTTTGTAAGTGAGTACCTTTGCGAGAAACTACCAAAGTGACTGCAAGAAGCTTCCACTTGCAGCTCAAAAATACTATAAATTCACTCTTCACACGTACACATACATAAATATTTTACCTCTCGCGTCGTCTTATTGCATCCCTGTGACTGCTTTTGTACTAAGTTTGTACTAAGATTCAATAAATAAAAAGATATCTACAAACTACGTGATTCAATTTGGAATTCTTAAGTGACTTGGAACTTCTAGAAGAATTCTACAGATCTAGACAGACTTTACGTGTAAAATTAAACAGTAAACAAAAAATACCACAATTATCCACCACAGTCCTTAAAAAAATGTACCAAAAGATACCGATTATTTTCAGAAACATATTATAGTTATATATTTTTTTAAAAATCACATCAAAATTGAAACATTTATACTTATACAGAAAGTTCTTCAAGTGACATCACAAGTAAATATCCAAAGTGTCAGTGAAAAACTGCACTTGAAGTAGGATTAGGTAATTTCAAAACGTATTTATAAAATGTAACAGCATTTATAGTAACAGATACAATACTAAACAGTTTCTAACATCGCTAATAAAGGAAGCGAGAACACACACAGATAAATATTTGGCTAAAGCCGTATTTAAAATTGTAAGCACATAAAGTCGTATTCGTATTTTTGTTTTAATTTTCAATCGATATGGTCTTTAAAGCTTCAGTTATATGAGCATCCAGTGGTAGAGATGCATCCACAGATGCATCACGATAGCCCTCCAAGAAGTAACAAGTACTATCGCCGGCATTTGTGAATTCCTTCGGCAAGCAAGATGGATCTCGAGGTTGCAGATCAAACTCAAATCCTGGGTGCTTTATGAGCCATCTACATTAAGAAAAGATGTAAGATACAGATACAGTATCTAAAAGTGTATAGACTTACTCTCTGGTAGTTGGACTGACATTAATCTTGCAGGCCTCACTGCCGGACTCAAATTTGTTTGCAATGGTGACATTGTGCCCAAACAGACAATAGCGCGGCATTTTCCTTCCCACAACTCCAGCCAACACAGTTCCAGTATGCAGTCCAATACGCATCTTAATCCGTTCCCCATCATGTGTGATATGCTTTGAGCAAGCATCAATCATCTTCATAGCCATCCATGCCACCTTGTGTGCGTCATAAATGCTAGCCCGATGTAGGCCACTGGCTACACAGTAAGCATCACCGATAGTCTCGATTTTGTAGACGTCGAACAAGTCACAGAACTCATCAAAGTCCTTGTATAGGCTTTCCAACATGCTGATGACCATAAAAGGAGTTGCTCTGGAGCAAATGCTTGTGAAGCCCACAATGTCACTGAAGAGAATCGTCACATCTGGATAGGTCTTGGAATCGATACTGGATCCTAACCACAAACGCTCGGCGATCTCAGCCGGGAAGATCAAATGCAACAAGCTGACGTTCTTCTTTCGTTCCTTGGCCACAGCAGTGTTGGCCTCCTCAATGGAACTCTTAAGTTTATCCATTCGTCGTCGTAGTCCATCTTGAGCTCGAGCCTGTTCTCCGACTAGAATAACCTCACGAGTGGCATCGTGAAGCGGTATATCTGAGATGAAGAGCCCATTGCAGGTTAGGCCATCCAAACCGTCCAAGAACGGAGAACCGATAAAGAGCAACGAATTTGATTCGGGACAGAAGACCATTTGTCCCTTGATCTCAAGACCCTTTAATACAAAAAATTAGTCTTATTTCGGATGCCGTATTAGAAAAACCTTACCTCAGCTGTGAATTCTGTAACTCCAGGCGGTGCCTTCAATGCAATCAAGAATGGAGTATATGTGCGTCGTACAATGTCTCTAAAGTTGAGACACAGACCCTTGGGCCTGGTAAAGTTAAAGTAGGTGGAAGCCAAGTATCCATTTGTGCTCAAGTATGGTTTGTAGAGTTTGCTGAATCCTCGTCCTATACAAAATGAAACAATTACAATGTCATAAGATGGCCTATGGAAAGCTCTTACCTAACTGAACCAACTCAAGGCTCTCATTCATGATAAAATGCCAAGGAAATGCCTTGCAAAACGTGCTAGAGTTCATGGCCAAGTCAGCAGCATTGGTAGAGTTATTTCTCTGAACTGAAAGTTCACGAGCTGCCATTACTTCCGCTCGACGAGTGATCGCATCATGGACCACCGAAAAGAGATATCGATAGCGACGTGAGTCCCCTTCAACTGGCTCGATTTTAATGTTTACTTTTAGATTGTAAAGCATCCGTGTGAGAGCTTTTAATGATCCCAGTAGAAGCCATGCAATAACCGGACGTTCAGAGGTAAAAATCAGTTCACCATCGCCAGCACAGACAAATCCAGTGTCGGTTACATCTTCCTGTTTAAAAGAGATTTAGTAATGCGATGAGTATGATAAAAGAAAGCTGATCTTATTGATAAGACAGAATTCCAAAATGATGAAAAGGTAAGGGATCGGACGGACAGTAGAAAGCATTATGCTGACTTCTGCAGCTAACCAGAACAGCGGTTATATTGGTACAGGTTAAGGCAGCCTTATATGACAAGTCTTGAATTATTTGCTGCATTGATGACAGTCTATTTAAGGGCTAAATTTGCCTACATTAGTAGTGATGATGTCCTTGCTCATATTGGATGAGGATCAACTCAAGAGATGGAAGGAGAATTTTGCTTCGGTTCTGATCCGAGTATAACAACAATAAGCTTGCTATGTCAGGCTAAAGTTTCCGTGGAAAGAAATTCCCGAATACGCACCACAACCCCTAAGATGAGATGAGGATGTGACCACGGTCAAAGTGTCGAAAACCAATAAGGCGGTATCTAGTACTTGATAGCATACCAGCGGATTTTTTTTGGGCCGCCCAACTGCAGCACATGAGCTACTGCTTTTCGGATGAGTGGAAGAAGAGAATGATTGTCAAGCAGTTACTCAGGATGGCAGTATACGCGACGGTCCTAGTAGTACATGGCGCTGAGCTGAGGCACATTTTCAGAAACCGCACACAATAGCGCGTAGGCGTTGTAGAAGCCCTAGCACTGACAAGGGTGTACGGGATATAAACAAACATAGAAACAGAAAGGAATATAATGAAGTAGGTAATTCAACTTTATTTTAAACCTGTCATTCGTGTCATTGAACTTTTTAGAGATCCATTTGACACCTCCGGACTTTTTTGGTGTGGGAAACCGTGAAGGTCAGATGTTATGCCAACAAACGATTCAAGTACTTAGTTTTAACTAAGACTCAACATCACGACCTAATATCACTCTCTCTTCAGCTTACGCTGTTCTAATGAGCTAGAGTTCACCCGGGTAAGTACAAAAGATCTGTTTAAAAAGTAGTTGTGACCACTTTGAATTGAAATGTTAACAACTAAAAGCAGGCACTCGCATATCTTAAAGCACACTCATTTCTCAAAATACTTGTTAAAGAATAACTCACCTCCTGCAGCTTCAGTACATCATATACTCCATCAAGGGATCCCAAGAACTCCTGTAAATCTGTTCCCAAGCACCTAAAGGCCCTCTCAATTATGCCAGTACAGCACGAATTAATCAGTTCCTCTCCCAGTAAAACCAAAATCTCACTGGCACTCGCCTCGTCCATCTCCAGAAGGATATCCTGAATATCCGCCAAGTAATCATAGTTGGGGTACGACCTCAGAATGTCCGTATCGATTTTGCTGAAATACAAACTTCATTATAGGTGCTTTCTCCCTTCGCATGAAGGATAAACCATCCTACAGTTTACAAATAGTTGGCCAGCTCTCACTGTGTTTGCTGATTAGCGCTGTAACGGCTGTGTTCAGGTCATCGTTCTGAAAAATAAACAAAATCCATTAGAAATATGTCCAACGCCAGGAACTTCTCATCTATCATTGTGCGCTGTCAAAACAAACAAAACGTAAACTTTGACAGGGAACGAGTACTTGTGTACTCTGAGTTACGTAACACAAGGGGCTTCTTATGCAAACACTTACCGATGGTGCTGTCAACAGTTGTATAGCCATCTGTAAGTGGGTCAATGTCAGTGCATCATCTGGCACTTCCGCTAACTCATCATCCAATGCCCAAGTATTACCCTCGACAACGACCGAAGGTTGTCGCGTTAATGAATCTGTGCGACGAAAGAAAGGACACGCCATAGCTGCTTGCTTCTTCTCTGTTTCGTCCTTGTGTGTGTGCGTCGTAGTCTCTGGTCTACCTTCAATGAAAAATGAAGCACACCTCTTGAGCACATCTAGATAAGGATATTACATGATTTATGCAATGAGGCACAGTTCCTCTTGGTTTTGCTCCAAGTTCATTCTGTGTATTTGGAACGATTGATAGATAAGGTGGTTTGGCAAAAGAGGATAGGGGGATGGTTGTGGAGCTTTTATGGATACACAATTTTTCATTCGGTTTCGCTACAAAATGGAAACGATAAATTTTATCTAATTATACACAATTTGTTGTTTCTTTTGACGTACAGATTACACCTATGAGCCTTGTAACCGTTTATTGTAAGAGGATTACTGAAAAAATCTATAAAAAGCAAAAGGGTTACAAAAAAGTAACTAACCGTGGGTTCTTTGTGCGAATCAGTGGCAAACGAATGACAAACTTCAACTGAAAAAAAGTTTTGCAGATTGGAAAAAGTATGAGTCTACTTTCAGACGGAAAATCTGAAATTAAGAGCTTTGAGTTCTGTAGAAAGCTTTTCTGTTTCCGATGAGAATTGTTACATATTTCTAGTCGCCTGGAAAATGTTCTCTCTCATTGAAATAAACAAACAACTTGTTGCGCCTGAAACTATGCATATGTTGGTGTATTTTTGCGATAAGATGGGACGCATAGTTAGAATGTGTTTTATTTATGCAATAAATTATTAATTAATTGATATCTTAATAGGAAAATAATTTCCTTAGAAAATTAGCAAATAAGTAAGTCGCTTTGATTATTGTGTATACTTTTAGGGTTGTTATGGTGATGTATGGTGATATTAATATTGACAATAAATCATCACATCAATAGTCATAGAATGTTCAATATGCTTCGCTTCATGGAAATAAATCTAGAAGTCGCGAGCGCCACGCGTTAGTGTTACAATTTTGTACTTGTGTAAAAACCTGTTTCAGTAAACGACTTAGGTACATACATCCTTGAATACCTACGTTTGGGGGGAGATTTATAAAAAATCTAGTTTACAAAAATACAGGGTTGACTCTTAATTTAAAACTCAACCCTTAAATTTGAAGTCCAACTCAGTTAATGTTTCTCAAAAAAACAACTTTAGACTGTGATCTTCACGTAAACAAAGCACATGTTTATCTTTTGCCTTAGATGAGTTAGTTTATGATAATGAAAAACCCTGAAGATATTATGGCTATTGTCCTCATGTGCTCCCTTTTTTTTATAATCTCATAAAGTGGGTGACATAGATTGCACAAAATTTGATGCTCATTCACCAACCCAATCAGCCCTTCACATTACAGTCATCCATTTCATTTGTCTTTAGGAAGGTTTAAATTCGCGCAAGTGACGTAATACCGCCACGTCAACCAAATTGTGAGTATTCTACTTTTGACAGTTCGTACTATCGCGATTATCAATGACACAGCCATTGATAAGACATTTCATATGAAAAATATGTGACTAGGGCGGTAGCGTGACAGCTAGTCTATCTATTTTTTATGGAAAATTTCAATAAAAGTTTTGTTGAATAATTGATAGTTCTACTCACGATATCCACCACCATAGTAAATGATGCTGCACGACATATGATCTAAGCAATCTATAAGTACATACTTGTTTTGTTTGGTGACAGCCTAGTGGTTAGTGCGTTAAGGGCTAATTGTGAGTCTCTGATTGTAAGTCTCAAGCCGTCAAAGCGCATGGAAAATAGCCTCAAAATAAAAATCTGAGTATGAGTCTAGATGTCAATTATGTATTGCTAATATCCATACGTTGTGCAACAATGTCATGTGATTACTTCAGTAACTGTGCTGAAGATTGAAAATTGAGATTTAATGTGGAAGTTGGGTATTTTGCTTTTCTTAGTAAACAGTGCTAAACTCACCTTATAAATAGCTTTTAAGGAACTTAAGGAACTTGACATATGTTTGACTTTGATCGTTATAATTAAGTCGTTTGCATCTGCTAAGACCTTATTCTGCTCTCTTCGTATATATTGAGGATTCTATTGACGATAAGAAGCGATCCCCTTCCCCCTTGTGGTGAGTCTCTTAGTGACAATATTCCTACATATGTGTAGGTCCTATGGATGAGTGGATTAATTCACATCAAGAGCTGTCAGAGCTTCTTTAATCGCATGAGTTCCAATATTATTTAAAGTGACCTCTATGAAGAGAAACACCATAGTGTACTCCTTCAAGGACATTGGATAAGTCGTCTGTCCTTTTACTGTTGATTAGATTTTTGGTCTTAACTTTAAGTCGCCTTAGCTCTGGTGTTCTCCCATCTTAGGGGTCAGAAGCCGACTTCGGAGGTATTACTGTCATGAGAAAGCTTCTTAAAACTATCTCCCTATCTAGACATGGCATGTGGGCCCTTTCTACTTATGCAAAAGGGTTAGGTGAGCCTTGGATTATTTAGGCCTTTTTTGTTTTAGTTTGGGAGTATGTATCTTGTAAATATTTTTACCTCAAAGTAGTACGTAGACTAAAAATAAGCTATATGTGTATATTGTATAGGAAATGAAGTTTATGAAGAGTTTCATTTGGAATGCAAGCATTAGATCTGAAGTTCTTCTAAAACCTCTCTTAACTATCTTCTACATACCCCACAATATGTTTGAATAGTCTTAAAATTTAAACGCAATTAGCTTCTAAATTTAACCTTAGCACTTTTTCAATAGGCTAAATATTTATCCAGATATTATTTACTTAATCGCCCCATCAAAAAAGTCGTTCTTATTATAAAATACAACAGTACAAGTGCAAGGGTAAAATGTCGCATCATCACCTCCTCGTGGTGCCCTCTGGATAGCTACATAGTAGTGAACTAACGATGAGCGTATGCCAAATCCGTCTACGCATGTGTAGTTAAACACCCGGACCTGCGCGAGCACATCTGGGTGAACTTTGGCACACATGTAGGACCGGACGAGGCATCTCTTGTTGACCTGAACGAGTATCACGTCTCAGAAGTCTAACAAGAGCCCTCAGAAGGAGGATAGAAGGCGGATGAATTCTCCAGATGGAATCAACGGCGGAATCCATTGACGGTTTTGGCGAACACCCTACATGAGCTACTTCGACATATTCGAAGCTCAGGTCTGTAAGGATTTCCATGACTTCATCAGGGTTATGGAATAGAGATGGTGGCGGATGAACCCTAAATGGGTCAACGGCAGCGCTCGCACCTCCGAAGTGAGCTACTGATGTCGGTCTCTCAGACCGGCCCTGGGTCCTAGGGGCTAAAACCCATGGAACTGGCCCTCCAGGTTGGGGGTTGTGTCGTCGGGGTAACTTCCCTACCACGTAAAAAGTACCATAGTTATGAGAGAGACATCCGCCTCGGATAATAATAACGATCCCCCTCATTTGGCAAATCGACCCGGAACGTCCACGGACTATGACCTACGAGTATGCACCTGGAATGTACAAACTTTGTACACTCCGGGAGCAGCTCAGAAACTTGAATCTGTCCTCTCGCAGTACAAGGCAGATATTACTGCGATCCAGGAGATACGATGGATAGGATCAGGTATGCAGAAAAGACGTAGCTGCGACATTTATTACAGCTGCCACAAAAGACTGCACATGTTAGGATGCGGATTCGTCGTGGGAAATCGGCTCAGATCAAGAGTCATTGATTTTAAGCCGATAAGCGATCGTCTGGCTGTAATTCGCATCAGAGCCACATTTCAAAACATCAGCCTAATATGTGCACACGCCCCTACCGAAGAAGCTGAAGACCCTGTCAAGGAGGAATTTTACGACCTCCTGGACGGAGCCTACGGAGCCTGTCCGGAGTACGATGTAAAAATCGTACTCGGGGACTTCAATGCCAAAATCGGTAAGGAAAACATCTTTGGCGGGATAGTCGGTAAACACAGCCTCCACGATTCGACAACAGACAACGGTTTCCGACTAATCGATTTTGCAGCAGCTCGTAATACGGTGATAAGTAGCACTAGGTTTCCTAGGCTAAAAATCCACACAGCAACCTGGCTTTCCTTTGACGGTCGAACACGCAACCAGATCGACCACGTGCTAATCGACGCAAGGCACGCATCCAACATCTTGAATGTGCGTACCTTTCGAGGGGCAAACGTTGACTCTGACCACTATCTTGTTGCAGCTAAATTCAGAGCTCGACTGTCCAACGAGAAGAAGCTGCGAGCCGTCAAGAAAAACAAGCTTAACGTTGGACGCCTTAGCACGCCAGAAGGAGCCAGAGCCTACAGAGAGCACCTGGCCGAGAAACTCTCTGCGGTGCATACACCCCCCACAAACGCTAACAATCAGTGGACCGAATACCGCAACATCATCAAAGAGGTAGCCGTGACCACCCTTGGCTACCAACCACCTCCAAGGAGGAGCCCTTGGTATGATGATGAGTGCGTACAGCGGAAGAGGGTGACAGAAGATGCACACAAGAAAGCGCTGCAGCGCAAAACAAGAGCAGCGAGAGAGGAGTATCGGACCAGAAGAAGGGAAGAAAAGAGTATCCTGCGTAAAAAGAAAAGGGACCACGCAGTTTCCCAGCTCAAGGATATCGAGGAGTCTCGCGAGCGCAACAACATCCGGCAGTTTTATCGAAAAGCCAAGCAGCTGGCAGCTGGCTACAAGTCCGGAACGCAGGCTCTTCGAAATGGCGAAGGCAACCTAGTCACCGATGCACAGGGAATTGTTGATGTGTTTAAGCAACACTTCCAGCAATTGCTTAACGGGCAGCAAATAGAGAGAGTGATAGGGCAAGACGAGAACCCACCTCCAGTCAATGAAGAACCAACGCCTCCACCCAGTATTGAAGAAGTTAATGTAGCCATCAGGAAATTGAAGAACAACAAAGCCGCTGGCTCTGATGGGCTTCCAGCTGAACTCTTTAAATACGGAGGTGATGTCTTGGTAGGGTGCATGCATCAAGTCATCAACCAAGTATGGATGGAGGAACGCATGCCCGACGACTGGAGTATCAGCTCTATATGCCCCATCTTCAAAAAAGGCGATCCTATGTCTTGTAAGAACTACCGAGGCATATCCCTGTTAAATGTCGCATATAAGATCCTATCCAACGTATTGTGTGAACGTCTAAAACCTTTCTGCAGCACACTAATCGGCACGTACCAGTGTGGCTTCCGGCCCGGCAGATCGACAATAGACCAAATTTTCACACTCAGACAAATCCTGGAAAAGACCAACGAATTTCAAGTCGAAACCCACCACCTTTTCATCGACTTTAAAGCCGCCTATGACAGCATTCATCGTCTTGAGCTCTACCAGGCGATGGCCCAATTCGGGATACCGACAAAACTTATCCAGATGTGTCGCGTAACGCTGGAAAACACGCGATGCTCTGTGCAATTTGGAAACAACTCTTCGGAGCTCTTCCAAACATGCACCGGATTCAGGCAAGGAGATGCGCTGTCATGTGATTTCTTCAATATCGTGTTGGAGCAGATAGTGCGCAGGGCAGGTGTCAACACGGAAGGCACTATCTTTCACAAATCCGTCCAACTGCTGGGATACGCAGACGATATTGACATCGTCGGAAGATCCCGGCAAGCCGTCGTAGAGGCATTTACGGCTATTGATGAGCAGGCGAAACGAGTTGGTCTTGAAGTGAATGAGGACAAGACAAAGTACATGTTATCAACAAACAAAAATTTATCTGTCCAAAACATTGGGCAGAACGTCACTGTTGATAACTATAACTTCGAGGTAGTTAAGGAGTTCACCTACCTCGGAACAAATATAAATCCTACAAATGACAGATCCGACGAAGAATAACCCTAGCAAACCGCTGCTACTTCGGTTTGGCGAAACAACTGGGTTCAAAACTCCTAACTCGACGGACCAAATTAATGCTCTACAGAACGCTCATCTTACCAGTCCTGCTGTATGGAGCCGAGTGCTGGACGATAAGTAAGAAAGCTGAGCAAATATTGGGCACCTTCGAGCGTAAAATACTTCGTCGGATATTAGGTCCCTTATGCGAGGAGGGCGAATGGAGGAGAAGATACAACCGCGAACTCTATGAGCTGTACCAGGATGTGGATGTAGTCCAAAAAGCCAAGATACGCAGACTACATTGGCTCGGCCACATCGAGCGAATGGACAACAATGCTCCAGCCAAGAGGATCTTCGAATCCCAGCCCCCAGGTTCGAGACGGCGAAGAAGACCGAACCTCCGGTACAAAGACCAAGCTGTCGCGGATGCCAGAAAACTTGGTCTTCACAACTGGAAGCAGCGTGCTCGGGACCGCAGAGGATGGAAGGCAGCGATGTCTCAGGCAGGGACTCTACAAGGGTCGGGAGCCCTTTAAGTAAGTAAGTACAAGTGCACTTGAACCAAACGCTAATGATCTACTATGTATAAATATTTAAATACTTATAATGAATAGAAGTAGCGTGCAGAAATCTCTGAAGCACTTCAACTGTTGAATAAATCTAATAAGTACGCGTTTGGAAAAATGCGATCAATACAACTGTTTTATTGTTTTTGTTATTGGTTTACTCACTTTACAAACATGCTTACGCTTTGGAATAACTCAACCAGCACTTTGGCTCTTCAATCTTAAAATAAGTACTCTCTATTAAATCTCTTAAGTATCTACATAGACTCTCTTTTTTATCCATCAATTGTTTTTATTAATTCCAGTCAATTAGTTGCATGCATACAAATCCATTCATATGTATTTAAATGACGCTTTTTGCGCTTATATCTGCCATAGAATTTTCTTTCCATGTATCGTCCGTCAGAGAACACTTTCCTTCTGGCTGCAAATATTTTATTTTTTTTTAAAATTAGAACAATTAGGGTTGAAGAACGTTTTTACGTGAGAATTTAACTTCGAGGAGGTTTTGCCACTAAGTGCAGGTGCACTTACTTAGAATATTGATAATTTGTTCTTTTATTGATTGTTCGTGCCAAGTTGCCTTTAAATTTATTGCCTATTATACTGCTGTTTGTTCGTAAATGAAATTTGAGGCAGAACACTGCTAACTTCATGGACAGAGTAGTACGTTGTGGTAATATCCTACAAACTGTGTAGACCAGCGAGAATGCAGTCATTGATGTCAATGCTAAAAATCTTCGTATTTTTTTTTTCAATGCAAAAATTTAAGCTGTCTTCGGGCTTGGAAACCAAAAATATCTCCTGGATGTTATGGTTGGAGCAATCATTTTAACTAATCTTTTGATTGCTCTGCATCTGTTGAAGCCTATTGAACTGACTGTAATTCATTTAAAGCATTCAGTTTCAGTCATTAAATGCATTCAATCGATTTAAAGCATTCAATTTGTTGAAATCATTTGAAGTCATTAAATTCATTCCAGTCCCTCCATTAACAGAAGGAAAAAAGGATGTCATGGGTTTACTTACAATTTACTTACAATATTAACTGGACTTTAATGACTTCAACTCACTTCAACGACTGAATGGACTGAATGCATTTAATGACTTCAACTGACACTTCAAAATCACTGTCATTCTTCAAACCATTATTTTTAAATATTCCGTTCAACTGTGTATGCTTCAGCCTTTACAATAGGTATTCACACCCATCAGTAGATTTCTTCTTTGCGCTGTGTTCTAGACTCATCTGGGATTGTTTCACGTTTCCTATATCCCTCTTCCACGGCTGCATTATCGACACAGAATACATTATATAAACAAAATGTCTATTTACGTCTGAGTTTGAGTCACTAACTGTCAAACTATAAAATGGCTTTAAAGCTATAAAATGCAACACAATGTGCGTCTGAGCCTGAGTCGGGCAACGTCAAGTTCTGCTAACCTTCAAGCAGTGCTTCAAGTTTGACGTCTATGAATTAGAACACAAATTTGTTTTCTTTACCGCAATGGGAGTCGATAAATTTGTAAAAATTGTGAGTTCCCATTGGCACTTCAGATTCTGGGAGATGTGACAACGCGCTCGTTTATGGGACGGAAATACCACTGTAAGCATCATGCGACAATTCACAAACTCAAGGGGGAAATTTAACACAGTATTTAATAAAATTTACCATTTTTAGTCCAAAGTTTCGCAAACCTCAGTCAACTATTGGACTTTAATAAAAAAAACAGTAAAAGTTTCAATCACATCCTGTTTGTGTTTATTGTTTTTAAGTTTGAGTTCTTGTAGGCATCCTTCACAAAATATTTACGGAATAAAGTTTACCTGTGAAATAACTGCTTTGGAATGTGGGAATGTGTATTTTTATCTGCCAACTGTGGGGAGGTTCAACATCGACTAGTATACCGGCACTTATCACTTCATAATCAACAATATATGCGACTCCCGCTACTGTGAAGTCTGCCAAACAGATACACGCTCCAAAGAGAAGCTCTCTTTCTCTGCTCTTCATGCTTTCATTCTCTGAATTGCTCTGCTTTTGTTTTGCTATCTGGAACTGGAATCAAATCGAATTGAATAAAGGTATTCAATACAGAAAGCGCGGATACAGAAAGTTGGCACTGGCGTTCAGTCGCACTAGTAGTCCCGTCCCGTTTGTGTCGCCTCGCAGTTTTATCGACGGATCGTTCGTTATCGTCAATGAAGTGAATGAAGTGCTAATCTCCTATCAGAAAAGGACTTTCTCTCTCTGCAAATTGTGTTTTGTTTGATTTTTGTGTTTTTCTGTGAGAAAAAGTTGATGTTCCTCCTGTGTTCGAAATGGAACGCAACGATAGTGATAAACCGTTTTTCAAACGTGTAAGTTTAATCCATCCCCAACCTGTCAATCCAAATCAATGTCAATATTTCCTTCTCCCCCCTTTTGTCCACCCTCTCAACCGATACTGTCAATCTCTTATCGTTTGTTGTGTTTTTTTATAGTCCAAAACATAAACGTCCTTGACCTTGTGTATGTGTGTGCCTCTGTTCTTATGTCAGTTACTTGTTCTCTTTTGGGGATTCGCATTGAATGGCACTTGTGCGTCTTGTGCGTCCGGTTCAAGGAGCTTTTGAGCCATTGTCATCTCTGTAAGAGCATCAGAGAGTGGTTTGTAAAAGGTACACGGGTGTGGGTGATCAAATGCAAATGTGTTGTGTCCAGAAAAGCTTCACTATTATATCGGTTATGGGAATAAAACAGTTTTGTTATGATATTTTATGCATGCTTTGCACAAAAAAATTGCTGATAAATTTTTTATTATAATTTGCGATCGGTTTTAGTGTGATTTGTCCAAATTAGGCGCGTCGAAAAATGTATTCGAAAAAGAGTCGGCGAGAGGTGAGTTTTTCGTTTCGAAATCGGGAAATCGGGTAATCTTTTGGGGTAAATTTCAAGTGGATGATTAGATTTGACTAAGTCAAAGTTAAGAAGAGATTAGCATGGTAAATACGGCTAGTACAGTGTGACTGTTGATAATAATAAAATTATCAGTGTTTGTGCCAGCAACAGGTGATGGCTATTTATAAAAATAGATTTTCCGAAGTGAAATATGAATGAACGTCGGAGAATTTTTGCCTATGAATCTGTTTTGGCGCGAAAATGTTACTGAACATCTGATGGAAATGTATTTGCTATTCGATTAGTCAATTAGCAAGTGTTTTCAAATTAGAAGGCATTTGGCTTGAAATTTGCGATTCGAAATTGGCTGGTGTAAGGAAAATAATAAGAAACTGGGAAATTTCACGAAACCATAAATTACATTTCGAACTAAAATTGCACATGTCAGCCTTTTTGTGTAGAATAGCTTCTTTATACTATGCTATGACGGTTTTAGTTGCTTGTGCAAGATTGAAAGGTTTGCAAGGAACTCTCAACAAGAGGCTTGTTTTTACTAACAATGCTCTCGTTGTCCCCAAAAATATCGCGGTCTTTTTGCGACTGTCTGACAAACTTGCAAGAGTACTATTACTGTCAAAAAGTCATGGCCGATATTCCACTTTACCCAAAGTAGACTGAATCCCCGATTTTTTTTATTTTACTGTTGAATGATCTGAAGGTGATCAGACGAAACTTTTCAAAACACCGAAGAGAATCGTTCAATCACAGCTTCTGCATACATAAATCCTTTAACCCCTCGGGGGCATAGGGCATCAACACCATCTTGTTCGTATTTCTGCAACGCGTTTGAGCTCTAATCCAACTCATTCCAAAAGAGCTCGATTTCTCCTGGACAGTTCTGTGCCACGTTTGACTAGGGCGTCCCACTGTTCTGCCTGCTTCGATGAGCGGATTCCACTGCATGGCGTATGTCGCAATGGATTTGTCCTCGCGCTGTAGGGTGTGTCCAATCCACTGCCACTTTAGTAATGTTTATAGGTTCTTGGCCCATTCTCACATAAAGCAGTTCGTTGGAGATACAGTACGGCCAAAAAATCCTCAAACTGTTCCTTAAACGAAGACTTGCAGCCTAACGTCGCTCACCATTGTTATTACGGTCTCAAAGTCCGGAACTCCCATCACGTGTTAAAGCATAAGCTTTATACTTCTTAAAAAAAAAGATGCATTTATTGAAAGCAATGGATTTTAATATAGTCCACGTTGTTCTGCTTGACTCATATACATACGCTTCCCGATTGTTAGGTTCTTTGTTGTGATATGTGGCATATCTACGTCTATTCGAACGGATACCATCTTCTAGTCTATGTTCAACTTGACGTGATGACACATCGAGCTTATGCTTATTTACTCCGCAATTGAGGGCCGTGTGATTAGAATGTGTCATCGCAAAACAATAACTTCAAAAACAGATGATGAATATATATAAAAACCAAATTATAGCTCATATCAGTTCCTGATTTTAATCAGCCACAATCTTCGGCCTGTGGGACCTTAAAGTGGCATGAAAAGTTTAAGGTTTATCTATACTTATATTATCAGCTGAGAGTTTATAAAAGATATTTATGATAAGTAATTGTGACATTATGATGACAAATGATCGATTAATCCATCTACATATATACTAGTTGCTTGCTTAAGTGGTTACCAACTGTTGTCTAGTATCTACATATAACAAATGCAACACAGTACTTCAATTCTCCAAATGTGATCATTCTTGAAGGTTTTTTTGTTTTAAGAAATCTCTAAAGCCTTAATCAGTGATGAGGAGTCTAAATTATTGCTGTTCCCATATGCACACCTGACACGAATAAAGGCAGGACAATCGTAGACGGGGTAATCTGCCTAATCTGCTTAGTTAACATGCTTTACTAAAGGAATGTCAATATTTTGTCTGTTTAATCAGACGATAGTCATACTAACTGTGTTGATAAGAAACCCAATCGTGAATATAAGTCATGACTAATCATGCAGGCAGATATAGCGCAGGTTCGAAGGCTGTTAAGTTGTCCAGTAATTGCATCGGATATCAAATTTCTTTTGATCACACTATGGCGTCGAACCCAGAAAATATTGCAAGGCTTTACAGCAAGATGCTCTTCTGAAAAGTCTCCAATTGATATCTAGCTCTGAAGTGGTTATAGGGTTGAGCAAGGTATAAAGCGCAGCATGCGGCTGATTGGATTGGAAAATTCTTCGTCTGGAAACATATTTGTGCAGATGCCTCCGTGTGAACGCTAAATTTTAAGAAAAGAGTCTACAACTATGGGCAATGGTAAGCGAACAGGACATTCCCTATTTACTTATGAATAGAATTTTCGTCGCTGGTAGATATATCCTACTCAGATCCACTGGACTGCCCGATAGCCAAGTTACCAAAAATGTGCTTGCCTTCTACGTTGTTTAGTCTAAACTCGTAAGGGGTTGTCTGAAATGCGAACGCAATTAGGTGACCTTCCTTTGGATATACATATGGTCACATGGTAACATAGTATAGAATAATGAAACCGCAGACTTTGTCGAAATCGACAAACCTAGGTCCTGAACCATTCGGCGGGTTAGAAGAACACACCTTCAAAAAAGATTTTATAAAACTAGAGAGAGCAAGGCATGAAGCTGTACCTAAGGAAACCTAAGGAAACCAGTAAGCAGTACTTGTAGAGCAAGTACTTTATATGTATCTATCTACTCTCCATCCAAGATTTCTAAGTGAAACTAAGCTAGAGAGAATACCTCTAAGTAAGAGTACTAGGGACTCGGAACCGAACTATAATAAACATTCCTCCTCAAGGTGTTAGAAGATCGCTGGCCACTACTACTTATAGAGGGATCTAGCTTTTTACAGCCTTATGTGTTTTCGCGGCTTCGCTGGTAGTACTTCAAGTGGTCGATCCAATTTTTGATGACTCTTTCCAACACGTACAGCGTTATTCCGGAAATAGCGTCTTGAATGTTGCCCTCGAGCACATCCATATTGGTTGGCTTGTTAGCGTAAACTTAGAACTTGACGTAACACCAGACAAAATAATCGAGTGGTGTTAAGTCGCAGTTGATAAACGCACGCCGTGAGTTGACCCAGGCGCCATATTTCTCCTTCACAACTCCGAGTGCTGCATCGTTTGTTCTAAGAAGGTCAAAATCGCTCCAATCTTTGTTTGTTTAGTGGTTTAAGGTTAAAAAAAGTTTACTCGTGCTCAAACTTTCCCACGGTGCAACAAATTGCCTACACCTTTAAACAATGAAGACGACCGACATCACGACGAAATTCACGTTCAATATTGATAACTGAGCCATAATTTCGATATATTTTTAATAAATTGCGCACCTTGGAGAACCGTTGAATGTTGCACGATAAAATGGCAAGCCTTATTGAATATTTTAACAGCTAAGTGTCATTAGCAACTTTGACAGCTGCTGAAATATACGATTTTGAAAAAGTATCACTGCTATCTGGTCACCCTTTTCTCTTTGAAGTTTGTCAGATACTCGTAAGATACACTAACCACTGAGTCATGGCAAATACCCTTGTGAACAATATAGTCGTAAAAATGCGACAGTATTTCGATGTATGTAAATCTGCAATGTATTTTCCATATATATCCGTGGAACAATCCCTTATTGCAAGAGGTAAAACAAGGAATCCTTTTTCGAACATTCAGTAGTTTTCCAACCTAAGTCCTTCCATGGCAAAAGTCCCCTTACAATTGACACTCCTAAGCTTGATGTCATTATTTTCTTTTAATTACAGTTCGGCCACGAATTATTTAGGTTAACAGGATACATAACATTTGTCACTTTTTACTATTTCTTTGTCGAAGATGACGGTGACGTTATTATAACTACACCCATGAAGTGCGGTCCTATAGTGTCGCTTGCATTTTACGTCTACTTTAAAGGATTCAAGTTCACCAATGAGTAAGTTTTAAAACATTTTAACCCAAAATACTAATGTATCTTTCTAGATTCCGATACTCACAACTCATATTGGGTGGTTTGATATTCTCCTTCATTGGAGACTTCCTTCTCAATTTAGATCTCTTTCCACATGGAATGGCCTCATTCGCTATAGCTCAAGTATTTTACATAATAGCGTTTGGATTCAATCCTCTTAAGGTCCACATTGGGATACCGATGTATCTCATAGCAGCTGGAAGTAAGTATACATGCGCTTTTGTCTTGGATAGATTGTACTTTATTTGTTAATAGTGGTCTACTATGTCTTTAACTCGCTGGATACTGTCATTAAAATTGGACTGCCAATCTATGGAATTTTGCTGATCACCATGTGCTGGAGGTGTATCGTACGAGGGATCACTCGGGGAGGTGTCCTTGCACCCCTTTGCGCTGTCGGAAGTGTATTCTTTGTTCTCTCCGATACATTGATTTGTGTGAATATGTTCATTAAACCTTTTGCACATTCAAGGGTACTGTAAAGTTGCTTTAAAACTTTTGAATTATTTGACTTTTGTTCTGTTTTACTTTTATAGCCCTGCATCATGTACACCTACTATGTGGCGCAGTTGTTAATTGCCATAAGTACGATGAGTGATGTCCTCAAACCAAAGAAAACCAAAGGATCGAAGAAACTCTCGCGAAAATATAGAGCCCAAGACTAAAATCCAAGTTCTTCCTACGAAACAGCCAACCGATTTTTGAGCGGGACATGATGCCGCTTTTTGGCCATAAAAATAAAACACACAAGCATTTATTTCTGAACAAAAATAACTAGAAAATAATAACCAGAAACAGTGTTCTCGATGTACTTCCATTACAAATACATACATACATATATATGATTAGTGATTTATTGTACACCCCCCTCCCTCACACACGAACAAAATGATTATATTTTTTCGATTTTTTTTCAGTGGATTTTAGGATAAAAACTGTTAAAAAAATAGTATTGTTTGTTCTGTGTCTTGTATAGTAATGTGATAATAAATATTGTTGAATTATTTTAAGTTCTGGTATTTTTTTTATTTTAAAAATAAACAAGAGTGTCATTAAAGGTACATTCACAGCTCAGCGACAAGCGACTGGGCGAACTGCGAAATAACCATTTTTAAAACATTTCAAGGCAATAGCTATTGACATTTTTATTACTCCGAAAGGAAAGGGTTTTATCTATCGATTTGTGTATATAAAAAAAAGTAAAATAGTAATTAGTTTCTGCGTTGAAATCAAGAATTTTCTGCGAATAAGTGAATGCTTTTTACGAACTGTCAAATTCGCCAGAGTTTAACCTCACAATCACAATGCTTTTTTGGTAAATGACAAATGAAATTCGCTGATTGCTGCGATTAGATAAAGAAGTTGCTGTCAATGAAATGTCAAAATTTGCGAACATTCGTTTGTTCGTATTCGCAGGGGTATGAATGAACTTCCATAGAGATCGATTGTGACTTGCTTGCTATAGCCATTGGTGTCATGTTTTTATTTGGGTAATATGTGTAAGGACTTAAGTGAATGTTTATGTAATAGGTTGTATGTGTATATGTGTATTTATAAATGTGTAATCAGTGTTCTTTCATTATTTTTGTTGATTGCTTCTATGTTTTTGTATTATATTTGTGTTACCCGAAAAACCTGTTTCCTTTTTGTATATCATATTCCTTTTCTTCAGTTTAAAGAATGCACTTTTAAAAAATTATAAGTTATCAGAGAGCAGAGTCAAATGCTGTTAGTCAACATTTCGCTATTATGTATTTTATTTTCGTATTCTCCAGCTTCATGGTTGAGTTTAATTAGTTACATTTGTTATGTGCTTAGTTCAATAAACTAAATAACTGCAATCTGTCAAACAAGCGTAATTTTAATGTCACTTTTGTGACAGGCCGTAATGTCATTTCAGTAAATAGTAAGCCTGAAGAAATTTGGAAGTGAAGCCACGCCCACCTAGCTAATTATGTAGGGTGCAGCGAAATTACTTCAAGTTTAGCAAATTTTCGTTTCGAGCTTGCAGAATCCAGAATCATCTTTTAAATTTTGCATCTTTTTATTTCTGCAACTTTTTTTCCATTTCCTTTTCAGTTTGGTCTACACCTCCTTAGCTTAACACCATTCTTTATTTGTATAATTTTGTACTTTGCTCTTGTTCGTGATGATGGAGAAGTGGTCTCGACTACTATTTTAAAGTGTGCTCCCATAATATCGCTAGGGTTCTACGTCTACTTTAAAGGATTTAAATTCACGAGAGAGTAAGTGATTTTTTAACTCAAATCTTTTGTATTAACAAATAATTATTACAGATACCGCTATTCACAACTTATACTAGTCGGGTTGATATTCTCTTGCATGGGAGATCTTTTTCTGAATGTAGACCTTTTCCCCGTTGGAATGGGAGCATTTGCCATAGCTCACATATTTTACATTGTCGCTTTTAAGTTCCTGCCTTGGAGGATATACATTGGTCTAGGCTTATATGCATTTGCAGCTATAAGTAAGTAAAGATAGATTTATTCGGATGAAATTAAACAAATTGTTTCCAGTGGTTGTCCTTGCTCTTATATTTGGCACAATGGAGACTGTTGTCAAAGTTGGATTGCCAATTTATGGATTTATGCTGATGACTATGGTCTGGCGGAGTATTGTTCGAGCGCTGGTTAGGCAAGGTGTTCTTGCACCGTTATGCTCCGTGGGTAGTGTTCTATTTGCTATATCGGATTCAACAATATGCGTGGATATGTTTATTGCATCATTCCCGCATTCAAGAGTAAATTTATGCTGTCTCTAATGTAAAACATAAATAAATGAGAATTTCTCTCTACTTTTAGCTGGTCATTATGATAACCTATTACATGGCACAATTTTTGATTGCATATAGTACATTGAGCGATGTTTTGGAAGAACGAAGACTTGTTGGAGGAGGTTACTAGTCAAAGAGTTGAAGCGGAAAGAAAGTGTGTTCTTCGTGTATTTTGTTCTTATGTTCCTATATACTAAGAGAAAATTAGTCGTACAATACATAGATACTTTTATATACTTATTCTTATTTAAATAAATTTAAGTGCGGTGTAGGGATAAAGTAATAATAGATTATTTATTTTAAAACTTTAGTACCGAAAGGTTGATTATGTGGATCTTGGAATGATTTGAAGAACATTAACTTTTGAATGTTCCCATCTCATTGGATTTAAATTCTTGTATTCTTTATGTATGTTTAAATAAATCCATATGTATATATTATTGCAGAGTATTGCAGAAAAAATAATTAATTTAAAAAAAAAATTCTAGGCATCCGTCATAGTTTCAAGAAATCAGTACTCAAAACATTAGAAGTGGCATCCCGTTTTGTGGCGCCTACTACCCGCCAGATGTCGCACGCATCGGTAGTTAGATTTACTGCATCTGAATGTCAAACAACTGACATTTGATTTTCAAAACGCCAAAAACCAAGCAAAAATTATACCAAGCCATCAACGGTCCACGGAAAACTTTCTTAATTTCTTCACTTTTCTTGATTTATTAATTCCCCACTGACTGAAAGTTGAATCCAAGCTGACTTTATACACAATGGGCCGTCCAACCGAAGTTAAACTGAACAACGCCCCCTCCGACGTGATATCATCGGTGAAATTCGGTCCCGACTCTAATCAATACCTGATCTCCTCCGCTTGGGACGGCAGCGTCCGCTTCTACGATGTCGTCAATAACTCTATGCGCCAGAAGTTTATGCACGACGCTCCCGTGCTTGATGTCGCCTTCGTGGTAAGTGTTTTATGCTGCAAATCTGAATTATCTCTTTTAATGTTGTATGTACTCTCTCGCAGGACATCGTCCACGCGGTCAGCGGCTCTTTGGACGGCCAGCTGAAGTTGTTCGATGTCAACACGCACACAGAGAGCTCGGTGGGCAGCCATGAAATGGGAGTGCGCTGTGTTGAATACGTTGAAAAGGTGAACGGCATTCTGACGGGAAGTTGGGACAAAACGATCAAACTCTGGGACGTCCGTGACAAACAGTGTGTCGGCACTTACGAACAGAGCAATGGAAAGGTCTACTCAATGAGCGTCAAGGACGAGAAAATAGTCGTGGCCACCTCGGACAGAAAGGTCCTTATCTGGGACCTTCGCAACATGGCGCAGTACATGATGAAGCGGGAATCCTCGCTGAAGTACCAGACCCGCGCAATCCGGATCTATCCGAACAAGGAGGGCTACGTTATGAGTTCAATCGAAGGTCGTGTGGCTGTCGAATACTTTGACCCAGATCCCGAAGTGCAGAAGAAGAAGTTCGCGTTCAAGTGCCACCGCAACAAAGAGGACAATATGGAGACGATATATCCTGTGAATGCCATTAGCTTCCACAATGTGTACAATACCTTCGCCACTGGAGGGTCGGATGGTTTTGTGAACATTTGGGATGGATTCAATAAGAAGCGACTGTGCCAGTTCCATCAGTACGATACTTCCATTGCCTCATTACACTTCTCGAACGATGGAAGCACTCTGGCCATTGCGTGCTCTTATCTGGACGAATTTGAGACTCCGCCACAGAATACACACGATCCGACGATTTATGTGCGGTACGTCAATGACCAGGAAACCAAACCGAAATGATAAATGGGCTTGATTATTGTGACTCGGGTTAGTTGTTGCTTTGCTGTAGTATTTGTAGACTTGATACGTTTTTTGTAATAAATTTTAGATAATAGATGTTAAAAGAGAGATTTTTGTGATAATTTGATTTAAGAGACTTTGCAGTGTTGTCTGCTGATGGAGGAAGACAGTGAAACTTGATTTTTATCGCATGTTTAGCTTCCGAATCTTTGGCTACCGTGCCCGATATTTGCCTTACTTTCTTATCAATGCCTTTGGCAGAAAGAATAGTATGTTGTAAGCCAATTCTCTGGGTAAATTGATAGTTCTTCAAGTTTGTAACGAGTAACTGGACACTGGAGAGCCGATAATAACCTTACTCATCTGCTTCCACTGATGTGCCGTCTTGCGTCGCTAGAATTTCTGTGTTTGTTCACTTCAGAGAGTTGTGAATGGATGGCGTGGAAATGAAGCAACAGTTTTCTATATTGAAACCGTGGCGGTCGCTATAAAAATGGGTTGTATTGGAAGAATATCTTAATTTCAATTCGGGAAATTGAATTTGCGTTGATATATATTCCTAGATAGGACTCGGAAAAAGAAATGACAGCTTCTGCATTGGTTTTCCTACTTCTTCGGACTTTTATTGACGATTTTTTACATTTTTGTTGTCTATCTCAAAACCTTGGCTTGAACTTTAA
Organism: Chalcosyrphus nemorum; assembly: GCA_949716465.1. NCBI lineage: Eukaryota > Metazoa > Arthropoda > Insecta > Diptera > Syrphidae > Chalcosyrphus > Chalcosyrphus nemorum. Next base: position 8,314,029 of record OX454333.1, read on the forward strand.
CAAATCTTCGCCTGCAGTTAGAGGTGGCTTATTGATGAATGTCTTCTTCTTTGCTTTGTTTGAAGAAGATCGAGACAAATTTAAGAGAATAGATGAACGTTATATAATAATTTATAAGTTCCAACAGTCCGTCATCCTCCGCCAAAGATACAATGTTGATTCTACTCTCAATGCTGTAGAAGAGCCACAACAGAAAAATTTATCAAAACTTCATATGAAGGTGGTAAGTTACATGTCTTACACAGCGGTAAGGTGTCAGAGGATTTCGATGTTCGAAGTTAAGTGCTTTAAGGGTGCAAACTATCAACTATCACTATCCCTAATCGCACTGATTACTGAAAGAAACGTCTTTGTTACCAGTATAACTACATCATCCGTATACGCGACAGCTTTGACTTCACCTCTGTCAAGTCTACACAGGATTCCAAAGAAGAAGTGATATAACCCCGCCCTGAGGACTGTATCTTATGACAGACATGGTGACACTGCTGTTACCGAGGATCGATTCAATGATTCTTGTTTTGAGTATAAAATAAGATAAATAAATTTGTCGTAGGCTACATATTGGGTGAGGATCAAGGCCTAGCTTCTCTCATCTGTACGTATTGTGCGTGCTATATATTTCTGCTCATACAGAAGAGGACCTACAGTTTTATGACATATTCGAAGGGCAGATAGGTTTTTGAGAAGTTCAACGCACTATCCACTGAGCCATGACATCCACAAAAACTTTATAGTAGCCATGTTTTCAAATTTTCATCGGTGCATTGACTGACCCACAAATTAATTTGTTATTATTCTGTCTAAATGCTATTTTTCAAATCACACCACCGAATTGGCTTCTTATGTCGTTTTCCATTGGTTACTCTCAAGAATTCTTTAATCCCAATTGAACATGAAATTTGTCTTCCGTTTAACTGTGTATGTTCTAGTTAGCCGTCATATGTATGTCGTGTTTTGGTTTTTGCAATGCAAATTCGCTGGGCCATATGTCATTGACAAGTAGTCAACTGAAAGAGTTTATTTGTGTTAGTGTACTCTCATTGTCTAAATGAAATCGGGAAGCGGAAAGCTCTCACAGAAGATGCTTCCGAATAGCCAATAGAACTTGATTGGCAGTGTTTTTTCTCTTCGGAATAGAAGGAAGAATTTTTTTTGCCCAATGGAAAATGACATAAATAAGATGCTAAAATTATGCTTAAGTAGCAAATAAATACATAGAAGAAATAAGTAAACAATTGTCACTAGGTCCGTTCGCGTACTTTTGCATTAAAATTCGTAGATTATCAAATTTCGAAGAGTGGGGGTAAAATTCCCTCAGAGAGAGCTAAAATTTCGAAAAAGTACGAACGGGTTGAACAAGAAAAAGTTGAAAATACACTGGTTTGACAGTTTTCATAAATCAGCCCACAGAAATTTCTTGCACTAAAATTCGTAGCATGGGGAAATTTCTTACTCTCTCTTGAGCGCTCTCTACTGCGGAAAACTACGAAAATTCTCCGTACGCGAACAGCTTTTCGTAAAACTTCGTAAATTTTCGTAAAAATTCGCTGTTTTAGTAGGGTACGCGAACGGACCTACATTTTCAATTTGCGAAGAAATCGTGAGTCTAATATTTTAAGCCCTCAATAGTTTTTGTTTCGTTAAATGAAGAATCATGCATTTTGGCGTATCTGTATTTGAGGAAAGGTTACAAAAAGAATGAAAGGAAACATAAAAGAATAACAATGAATATATATTTTGTTGACAGCTAATGTCACAACACCGATGTCACACGTACCAACTCGAGGGTATAAGGATTCAGCTGCCGATAGCCTGCTGCGCATTGGCCAAATGAGCTGTTGACTGCGGAGGTAAAAAAAACAGGGCTAGTGATTGTAGTTTGAAGTTGATTACATATAATCATCATCGGAAGTATTTCACATCCGAAGAGAGCCCAAAGAAAAGCATATGTGCTAAATTTAAGGACAAAATCAATTAGACTTGGTAAAATTTGAAAGAATGTTACTGTTACGGTTATACCCTTTGATAAATTTCTATTTAAACGGCTCATTTAGCTTGGCCCATTGCAGCGATTGTCTACACATGTTCTACTTACACCGCCCAGATGATTAATTTCATGTGGCTAAGGTGGTATTCAAGTCATAAGTGCAATTGACCTTTGCAGGGCGGAGTAAACACCACCCACGGTGTGCCATATCCTTAGACTACCCGGGAAGTAATTGAAGTCAATTATTTGGATTGTTACTGATAATAAACGATCAATGGCATACCCCCAACCTGAAATTCCTTTTTACATGAATTAATTAAACTGATGGAATTTAACGAGGACTCGGTCAAAGGACACATGATGGCACTAAGCTTAAGGTTAAATTGCATTTAAACTTGGGGTTGATGTAAATACCTAATTTTGAAAAGTGTTAGAGTTCAACGTTTAAATTTTTTTCTTTTTCAATGAATAACTTTGGTCCTTATAAAGTCATTTTGCCAGCAGATTTGTGTTCGTGGTGGTGATGGTGGGAAAAAACATAATTACCCCATAAATCCTTGGGTGTATTTGAATAAAGTCATCCACATTTATTTATTTTTATAGCTCCATAGCTCCCGTTAAATTGTGTGCATAATTGAATAATTTTCTTAAGTGGGTCTCGGTTTAGGTTTCCTAGCCAGCATCTTCTTCTCTGCCTTCTCCTGCATATATGACAACAGTTCCATAATGAGGAAGTGTAAGAATTCCGCACTGGAGATGACTGATGCGCCCAAGAACAGGGTGACAATTCCTCCAAAGTATCCTAAAATGATTATTAATCGCACGTGATTGCTTTAAGAGAGGTCCTTTCATACGCACCAGTTAAATCCAAAGTGGAAAACTGTAAGGTCGTTACGTACTTCATCATGACCTCCGATTGATAGTAGATGTCCACACGTGTAGTCGCATTAACGTCAGATGCACTAAATAGGATTTAAAGAGCTGCCAGAATATAATACCTCTTTTACTTACTTGTGAATCGGAACCGTGTTCAAAGTTAAAGGGTAACTCAAGGAGTCACAGCTGGGTGGGCAAGGACAAGTCATCCCACGTCCTAGTTGCTTAACGAATTTCTCCTGGTTCGGTTGTTTATCCTCACTGAAGACATCTGTTTGAAGTTAAAATATAAATATGTCAAAAAGACCAACGCATCTATGTGGGTTTCGCGTTGGCGTTTACCTCTGTTTTTGTAGATACAGATGTAGTCAGATGCTGTGCATTCGCGTGCTTCAATTCCTAGAAATCAGTATTTTGTCTGCTTAAATGTTTATCTTTACAAACTTAAATTAATTAAATGATGTTGACTAGCTAACAAACAGAAATATGAAGAACAGTGCATTAATTAACAGACAACGCAGTGCACCTTATTCCAATTGACGTGGAGAAAATTCCTACACTAAGAGTGGTATAGGTTAGGAGTTTCAAAATTCCTTGTAGATTCTAACGAAAGAAAGAAAAAAAAAAACATCAACTTTTGTATGATGTTCCACACGAGAAGGTTTTTGTTTATCCGTCAACACAAGCGGAAATCCTTAACAGTTGAAGATTAAAGGATTTCGAAATGAATTCTCAATATGGATGTGTGCCTTGCGGATGGTTGTAGCAGTTTTGTGGGCTTTATTCAATGCTTTAAAGGCTAAATAATTGTTTATGGTGTTTGTGTGGTTGGAATTTAAGATACGGTTTTTCATGGTATCGGGCAGTGATGACCGATGTGACACCTTGAAAAGAGGAGAGACAAACAAATGCTGACATATTGGAGTATCATAGCTAAATAGTTACTTTTGTATGACCTGTATCATCTTTTGGGTCCTAGGGCCTCTATAATGCCTACGAACCATCGTGTGCGATTTCTGGAAATGTGCCGATAGATCGAACGTAAGACCTTGGGCTTAGAAGGCAATATTTTGTCCTATTAAGTCCGAAGCAACCGGATGCTTATATCAGATCTTGCCCGTTATAAAATCCCCCGCTGACTGTTGAGTTTTCATAAGTAAGAGCGAATGGATCGCAGTTCCGGATGTCAGCAAAAGTGACTGAAAGTGACAGAAAACTGAACGAATCGAAGCCACTAATCGCCACTAGGTCGCTTAGTACTAATCCTTTGTATTTGCACTGTTTCGGAAGTAGTCGTACGAAACCATTCTCCTAATATAGTTCAGCCTGAAGACGTTCCAATGAAATAGTTGAAGTGGTATGAGAGAATGTTGCCGAGAACCCACATGTGTCTCATCGTTACTGAGCTCAGCATTTTTAAATCAGTGGAACGCAGCACATTTTGAAGGATGATTTGCATTTGTTCTCGCATAAAGTTGACTTAAAGAATATTGCCGACAGATCGTCGCTTGGAATATGGCCAAACAGTCGCTCGAATGGTTGACATTGAATTTATTTTTGAAAGCAAGTTCTTTTGTGGGCTTATTTGGAAAGCAAAATGTACGCCAGGCTGTGCAAACTCTGGGTTATTCGCAAATAACTTTACATACCTCTTGCTCTAAAAAATAATGCAATCGTGCAATTGCAATATCGCACGACATAATCCTGATGACACTGTGTTCTGCAGTTCCATTGACGGTATTCCAAATCCGGAATGAAGAATCCTTTTGACTTTTCATGCTGTAAAATATAAAAATAAATTCTTAAAATATACAGACTTTTGGAATTCATTTCATTTTGTTTCACCTGAAACATGCACTTTCGAAATGACTGAGGATAGGATAATAGATCCCTATGAGCTTTTGTTGTTTCTGGTTTCACCATGACTCCATTATTGGTGTTCGCTCGAAGGTAATATGTCTTCCCATCGGTCCATTGGTCAGGCTTTTTTATCATTAGTTCAATCCCAGCGACATCTCGTTCACCAGGAACAAGAGTCGAAGCATTCAGTTTAACGGTCAAAATCAATCCACTTCCTTCGCCATTTTTGCTGTTCTTATATGGATAGAATTTGTCATTCACCTAGGGATATTTATAGAGACAGGCGCAAAGGTGTTAATATAGAGGACAACTCACAGCCTTTTGCCTTGACTCCTCGGACACAACCGAATTAAAGACCAAACATATTCCCATACTGGTTCGCTCCTGGACAAACATCTTACAACAGTCGAATGGCTGTTCAGCCCACATGCAAGTTCCCTCGATAATCTCCTCACAACGAAACGCCAAATAGGTAGCTAAGTCGGTGATTCGAATTGAGTCCAACAACTGCAGAGGTTCTCCTTCGAGTCCGGCCAAGTTATCAAATATCCTGAATGTCAGCGAGTCTAATCGTTTGACAAAACGTGTGAACATCTCCACGGTGGCATTGGTCGCATTTTGAGGTAGAAATTTCCTACGTGCTCTTTCAAAGCGAAGCCAATTCACACGATGTTTGGTGCAGATCGCTACAGCGGGAAATTCAATACTAAACACTGGGTGCTGAGAGTTTTCCACCACTGTGATGAGTGTGCGATCGCTGTATTTGTCAGACAGCATGGAGCACACGTAAATGTTGGTGATGATTGCTGTTATTAAGCATATAGCCCAAATGTATCTATAAAATGAAGTTGTCAGATGTTGTTGGATTAGGATAGATGGATGAGCTAAGTAATGTAAATGGTTGCATGTGCTTGGCCTAAAATTGGCGAATCATAGAACTGAAACAATCCTTTTAAGTGGAAGAAATAGTCAACATTACAGTTGATGGGACGGGATCTAATGGTTTCGAGTGGTTAGATGTTATCTAAAAAAAATGCGGAAATATAAATCCAACAGAGAGGTTTATAGCTGTGCACACAATGAATGCTGTAGCAGTGGAAACCAAAACCAAAACACACGGCCTTTTACCTGATAGATATTTTGACAGTTGGCAGCAGCAGTAGCATCAGTGCAGATTCCTAGAGATATTTTGACAGTTGACAGTTGCAGTAACGTCAGTACAATACAAAGAGGAGAATCGAAATAAGGCAAGTAAAAGTAGCTAACAAAGTGAAGAAAGCTCAAAAGAATGGAAGGAATTCTGAGATACTTTCAAGAGACACACATACTGACGTATTAGTTACGATACATGAACTGAAAATAGAGTTCTGTGAACTTTGACAGCTGATTGCGGCCATTACTCCAATTGACAGTTATTAAATTAGGTCAAATAGGCTAAGTGAGAATAGGTCCGTTCGTGTATCCTTCCAAAACAGCGAATTTTTACGAATTTTTACGAAAAGCTTTTCGCGTAGGTACTGAGAATTTTTTGTAACTTTAGTTCTCTCTGAGAGAATTTCACCCCCAGTCTTTAAAATTGGATAATCTACGAATTTCAGTGCAAAAAGTACGCGACCTAATGAAACAAATGAAATTTCGATTAAAACTATGTTTTTCACGGAATATGTAATTAAAAACTTTCAAAACCAAAGTGCAGGTGATTACAGAACTTCTTCTTTGATAATGTGATTTTCAGCTAACACCTTTAAGCTAATGTTAACTAAAGAGCAACTTGACTAACTTTTTTGCCATTATCCTCAAGGATCATCTCCTGGTGAATAAACCAATTTACAAATAAGCACGGAGTGTCCATTCCACAATTCTACCATTCCACTAGCTGTTGCCAATACTTACCTCTCGGTATCGTGTGAATTCCGATAGAAAATATAACTAAATCCATGCAGAGTAAAGTTGTCGGAGAATTTTTGAAATTTTTTCCTTCTCTCAGCGCGATTATGGACTTTTCGTGAGAAAATTTGTAACTTGTTTATATGATCCCTAAAGCGGGCGAAATCCCTTTCGTAAAACATTCTCACTGGACAATAACCTGCTTCTGGATGGAATATCATTCATTTTTATATCATCACACCACTTGGGTCGTTAAAAGGATTTCTATTACGGTTATTATGTGCACAAGTTTTGATTACACCTCGGGACTTAGGGGCGCACACTAACACCAAGACTAACGAACTTTTGTATGCTTCAAATGGATGTTGTCCTCACCTCGAGTGGGTGAAATAAATCACATATCTCCACCCTGTAATCGAGGGTAAAAGTTTTTACCAACTATCTTTCCATCACTACTTTGCGCCAGAATCTATGTTATCCTGAAGGGTGTTGATTTTTTTTCTTCCACATTTTTTTTTTTCGAAAGTTTTGCATTTCCAGGACTCAAAGAAGGAAAGGGTTTTGTTCAAGTAGTTGAGGCAAAGATAGTGAATAACGATCGCTTTTAAGTTGCAATTCAACCGAAATTAAGTTTCGAGAGGGAAGAAAATTCGCGTACTTTCAATTACATTACGCTCTATGGATGGGGAGAGACTGGGGGTTGGATACATTGTGTTTTGGGGGAAATGAGAGATGTTTTGCTGTTGCTCAGTGGGTGATGGTAGTAATATTAATCAAATTGTAAGAGGATTTTCTTAATTCCACTGCATTCAATCATGTTCATCGTGTGAAGATGAAAGTTTCCTCGAGACGAGAAGATGTTTTTCTGGCAGAGATCGAGTGCGGCAGATTTGGCTCTGGAATCTCGCAGCAGCAGACTTCTGTTTGGGTTTACATGGCGTATGAGTGTTATTTTTTGTTAAGCAAATCTGAGGAAAGCTGGATGAATGAGGAAGAGGAGATTGTGTGTGCACTGTGTGATTACATTGTTGTGAATATGGTTAAGAACTCAGTTGCAAGGTCAGATGTGCAATGATATACGATTCATTAATTTGTCAAGTGACATGAGCTCAAGATAGGCAAGATTTAGGGGCTTATGTTGTGTGTTTATATATGTATATTGTAATAAAATTGTTGTTTATTAACGTCGTCGTCGATTGGCTTAAAGCCAATTGCATAATTACCTATGATTTAGCACATGGCAGCAGCACATTAAATTGCTTCTAGTGCCATCTCTTGAATTATATTAAATGTTAGTGGCTATAAGGATATTCAAGTGTTTGAGAGATGGCGCAATTTATGGCTAATAAATTTCCTATATACATATGAAGTAATTCAATTCAGCGTAGATCTAAGTGTTTAAATATCAGATCACGATAACGCCTATACCATGTTTTAGCTTAGATTCTGAGCAATGTAACAGGGAATTTGCATTCATTTCCATGCAGTAGTTTTGGCGTGATGCGCGAACAAGGTTTTTACCTTCGGAAGCAAGTCTGTCAAATGGGCACATTCACAGTTGAGCGACCAGCGAATGGGAGAACCGCGAAGAAACCATTTTTAGCACACTTAAAGGAAAAAAATGTACAACTTTACCCAAAGAAGTGAGCTTAATTTATCCATCGATTTATGAAGAAAAAGGTAAATTGTAATTAGTTTCTGCGAAGAAATCAATAATCCGCTCCTGTTTAACTACAGACAACATGGCAATGAATACTTAATCCACAAGAGGACACAACAGGTTGTGGCACAGTGTCAGAAACCGTAGACGAACCGTAGACGACCGTAGGTTTCTGACACTGTGCGACGATGGCGAGAACACGATCTCTTTTTAAATCTTTTGGGGCACTATATTGACAATGTTTCGTCATTCCTCGAGTAAAGTTATGATCCCATCGATAAAGAAGTTTCGTTGTTTTTGATATTGCAAAATGTAGGAAAATTTCGCATTAACTTTCTTTATCCTCAAATGCGAATAACTACAGCTACTGTAAAAAAATACGTGTATGTCTGCAAATGAAAGCCTACATTGTCAAAAGATTGTCAGTTATCAATGTTATTAGCTGTTGCTAAGTTAACGCCATCTATCGACCATAACGTCTAAAACTTTTTCAGAAAAAAATCTAAACTAAATATTTTTGTAAATACCTTTACATCGCCCAGAGATAGATTTGCATAGCAGATCTGTAAAGGCATGGCCATCAATGTCTTGTTGTATTGCGTTAAGTTTCGCGGATTATCTAAGAAGCTTTAAACTGATTGAACTAATCAAATGGCAGCACAGTGCTTTGGGGCAGTCAGTATAGTGGTGGTTGTAAGTTAGCACAAAATTAAGGTCTTACCTGTCACGCTCTACTTTCCTTTGATACATATATACAGCTTCCCTTCTAGGCTCCATCTATGCAGATGAGATTTTTTTTTTCATTTGCCTCAGCACGACTGGAATACTCAACACTTGTGTATGCCGCCTTAGATGCTCTTGACGTTGCAATACATATTCTTCAAAACGAACTTAGGTTAGTGCTGACTTGGATTATTAACCGGTTTCTTGAATTTGAGTACATTGTCCTTGGTCTCAAAAGTTCTATACCAGGTCTTTGTTCACTCATGCAATTAACATAAGAACAGAGTAAATGTAAGAACGTTTTCAATTAGAACAATGCAAACATGTAAGAAGTATGTACCCTCCCTGTTTTAGTAACTCTCAGATCGAACCAATTTCTCGAAATAGTAAGCCAAATTAGGACAATCAAGTCCATTTTCCACTTCAAACACACAAAGTAGCAAACACTGTGTAACTATCCTGGTCCTTTCAATCTCGATGTCCACCCTCAGTTTGTGCGTGCACAATTCACCATGACCTCGTTCTAAAATGTGTCCTGTGAAAACTTTTACTCTTATTCAGCGTGAATAGGGGGAATTCATACAGACAATGGTGGTTCTAAGCGAACACAAATTTAAGTGGAGAATTCCCTTGTTTTCAAATATCCTGGTCGTTGGCTTTACCAGGGCAACGTGGAATGCTAAACGCTGGAGCATTTTCAAATTATTTATGATTACCCATGTCGACATTTGGTCGCCGCTCGAATGAATTTTCCACTTTTAACATTTAACTTTGCAGTCAACTGCGAGTATAGTGGGTGGTTTGATTTGGGGGGGCTAACAGACACCATGCAAGGACGAAAATTACCAAAATTATTTTCTACGTGTTACCGTCTTGTTTGGAGCGGATATTATGCAGAGGACTCTACATTCATAGGATGTTGCATTGATAAGAGTCAAGGATTCGGTTGATTTCCTTGAAAGAGACTGACACACAATAACAATCTCACGGTCGTTCTATATGATGGGTCTTGTTTTTTGCATGGGGTGGATGGCAGGCAACTATGAATGAGTTGTGGAGCAATACAATAATCCTATTGGTGTTATGGCTGCATACTTTTTTTCTGGAAGGTCAAATAGTGGGTGGCAACACGTGCATCTTCCACTATAGGATAGAAAATCAGCACGATGTCATATCGCAATCAGGATTCATTCTGCCATTGACACCCTGTTGGGTGGATATTTAAAGATTTGTTATTGGTGGATGGTTGGATGGAAGAGGATGATTGATTGAATTTGTGATAGAATAGCGGGAAATTGGATGCATATTGGTTCGAAATTGGTGGTTTCAATTACGATTGCACTGAGTAAAGGTTCTTGTCATAAGCAATCGATTTGATGAGTTTTTCTGCTTGCATCGATTGAATAGAGTAATAAACTCGATAAAAGTATGCCTTAAGTACAATTCTTTTGAGCTTTATTGATGCGTTTCTTATTTTTGTAATAAAGGGAGAAGGATTTGGAGTTCTTTAAATGAATGCAAAAGACATATTTGCTTTGAAGTAGAGAGAGTCAAATTCAGAGGTTCACTTACGAACTCATTCACAGCCCATTCTGGAGTCCCCCAGGGAAGTCACTTAGGTTCAACGTTGGGGCGTCAACGTATGCAGTCTTCCTGTCAGTCTGATAAAACATATGATAGTTGAACTCATTACCCTACCTGGAAGAACAACTATAACTTTGAACTGGTTGTAGTTATGTTCTAATAGTCAGTAATGGTATAACAAACTATCCACTAGTGTGTTATCATTTTAGACTTCCCCTCACTAGCGGTAAGGGGTCTACGAAACTGATATCATTCACTTCATCAGGCTTTTTGGAAAAAAAACTTGGAAAAATTAGCCACAGCGATACGAAATGAGAATGACATCTATTACCGATGCCCAGCGTAGGCACTTTAGGATTCTTTTTCCGCAGTAGATTTTGTAATAAAGTGCAGTAGATTGATATTTTCCGCAGTAGATTTTTATTTTCAAACACAAACATAAACAATGAACAGCGAAACAGTGCGAACAGTGAATGTCAGAGCCCTGACGCATCTCTAGGTTCTATCTTATCTTTGTTTATTCCTTCTAAATATTCAGGACTGAACGCTATGCATTTTCATGCGCTAATTCTGGCAGACAAAGCCCAATATTCAGCAACGAAAACAGGGAACCTGAGTTTGAACTGCCGAGGAAACCCTGGTGCAACCTAAACCACATACGAAGTTCTACCGGGAGATGCATCGATACGATAGATGGGGTCAAACTACGGACTCTACCTGCCCATGTGGGGCTCCCGTTTAAACCATGGAACACATCCGGCTCGACTGCCCAGAGCTGTCATATATGGGTAACCTAGATGACATTAACAGGCAGAAGCTGTCCCCTGGCTACAATCACTGCATCTGTAAAATGTATCTACGTATTGTAATTTCTTTTGTAAGTGCCTAGAATTTGGCCACACGGAGCTTCACTGCAAGATCCAGTAAGATAGCATAAAGCAGTGTCGAGTAGAAAGTCACATAGCCAATAACTGCACTAAGGACGCTTTATATTATTGGTGCAAAACGACCGATAAGAAGAACGCTGGGCATGTACAAAGCAGGTGAAACCAGATGTCCGGTATTTCTACTTTTTCTACTTGACAGCTGTTAAATAATAAAAGCTTTATGCTTGACATGTGTCAAAGTTAAAATAAAAGCCTTTTCGTAGAAGTCTACATACTAAAAGCATGTACATGTAACATGAACTGTACATTCTAGTTTTACGTGTGTTAGTCTCTTAACGACAATTAACCTCCTGTTGCTGAAACCTACTCCATATTCCATTCATTTAATTGGCTTAATGGGAACAATAACTTTTCGATTTTGTAAACAATACTCAACCTCTGGCTTCCAATACATTTGGCAACCGTTAATTCACCAAACCATACAAGTACGCAATCATTTTCGAATCGAACCCACAATTATTTCTTCTTCACAGGCAAATAAACTATATACGAGTGCCTATAGTACTATTCCCAGTAGCAAGTACTGGGAACAACAAAAAGTGAATCCAATTACCAGACACAGACTCGTCAGGCAGCCACACAAGCCAACACCTCACCTGAGTCCTCTCAAGCGGAAGATAATTAATCTCATGTGGAAAATTCCAGGATTTCCACCAGCAGCGCAACAGGTAAAATTCGATTACCAGCCCCGAAATCAGAGAATGCTGCTGCACCAGCTGCTGGTCTCGGGGACGTAATTGAAGTTTTTGTATGCATACCTGGTAATTGAGGTAACAATCGCCCACATGATCATGCATAAGTTTCTAAATGCTCGAAAATTAATCTCTCTTCTTACATCCTTTTGGGCGTAATTAAATCACAATAGATTATCCGAGCCCAAGAGAGGGCTTCAATCGATTTTGAGTAGCAACCCAGAAGGATATGGGAATCTGTTAATCTCTCAGTCTTGCGGCTTCTTGGCACAGCAGGGGGATTGTGGTTTGAGAGTGTTGGTATTGCGGTGCGTTATTGTATCCCTGCAGTTGCCTTACTGATTCCTTGCACCTTGAAGTGAACTGAATTTCACGCCTCAACTGGTTCATTTTGCATCAATCCGTACTAATTGAATTTGTCCTTCAGCTATGCATACTTTGCATACCAATTGCTCGACCCGTCACCTATGTATCTATGTGTGGGTGCGTGGGTGTATGGTCTAACACACAAGTGCCCACAGAAGACACCCTTCTAAAGTTTCTCAAGATTTGCATTTCCCATCAAAGTCCTTTAACCACAAAAACACACACGCACACACACTGCCAGATAATGTGCAATACCCTCTATACATATTCATAAGTTTAGCCTTAAGGAATCACTGGATATCGTATATAAAGCTTGGTATATTCAGTTAATTTAAAGATCCTTGCTGGTGGAGTGACACGATGAAGAAGCAAGAAAAAGAGGACTAAAAGTTACGTAGTAGAAATTTCTTGTATTCAAACTTCCATGTAATCAAGGATTCAACATCGTTTGGTACTGCATACATACGTAGACATGTATGTAGAGCAGCAGGTGATTTGTTATTTCACAGGATTCAACAGGACTACATGCTGCTGGGGATGATTGAATTTCCAAGCGAGTATTAGGGGCAGAATTCTGTCTTGGAACTTTACATAAAATCTGTGCATGTGGTCGTTCATCGTTCATCGTGTCGTCGTCGTCGTCGTCGTCGTCGTTGGAGTTGTCGATGCAGGGACTGAAAAACTATTTGCGTAAATTGCATTGCATATGTGCTCAAAATCGGAAGTGTTGCATGCAGACGCAGGGAGAGGGGTAGAAATTTCAAGGACTCTAGTGGAGAGAATGAATTTCTTAAGGTTTAATAAAATGCAAATAGATAACGGGGCTCTGGTGCTAGAATCGTAGACGTCTTGAGTGGCATGAGTAATTTATTGAAATGTAGATTGTAAACAGAATGTATAGACATTTGGTATACAAAAGAGGGTGCAAACTGAGCTAATTGAATTCTGTTTTCTAATGTGACAACCATGACCAAACATTAGCTGATGAATATATGAAAATGGCTTCTTGCAGAGGGTAGAGAAATTTCTCTTCAATATTGAACAAATGAAAAGGTATTCAGGTAGAAGTCTCTTAACTTTGAGCAGAACTGGCTCAATGGAAAGCTGCCCGGGGGTTTAGTATTTCAAAAAATACCAAGAAGCCTTTATTTTGAACACAATGTAAAGTAAGCTTAAGAGAGTATGTATTGGATGACACGCTATCTACCTTTAAATAGAGAAAAGTTGAAAGGCAACCAACTTCAAGGAGGAGATCGACGGCCATCATGAATTCATTCTGAGCCTGGCCTGAGTGGTGCATCCGACTCCAACGTGGAGTTAAAAAATTAAAATAAAAGTAAAAGGGATTTGACAATTCTTTGACATTAATAGTAGAAACACAATAACCAGCAGCAGCTTCAAGAGCAGACACAAGAAGATCGATGCCGTGGTGTGAAACACATTACACTCAGCACCGATAGGATAAATACCGGCTTCTTAGTGATTTGATCAACAACAACCTGGACAAATGTCACCACACTCTATCTAGGTCTCTTTCTGGTCTTCAGTAAGGCGTTTGATGCCCTCAACCGTAACAAACTCATAGATGCTATCCAAAGAGTGGGAATTTGGATTGCAGACTACTTGGCAGAGACAACATTGCGGGTGAAAGTCAGAGGTTGCTGCAGCAAGTCTTATCGGTTGCAGTACGGAGTTCCACAAAGTAGTAAAATCGGCCCTCTACTCTTCAGTTTATAAGCGAATAAGATGCTGAAATGATTTATGAAAAAGTTTCAAGCGGTCACTGTTTACAATGACATGTCTAAAACACAAATCCACGACTTGTGTGCAAAAACAAGTCTACTATGCGCTGATAGAGTCCAGCTTGCGGGAAGGTGCAACGTAGACAGACACACATCGAGAAGCAACATCGGAGACAAAATAGGGCATTTAAGTTGGTGTCAACAGGTAGTGCTACAACCAGCAGAATTAGGGTCCATGAAATAAAGCAGATTTACGAGATGAGTGCAGTAAGACACAAAGGTCTACTAACGCAGGTTTCACACTAATTTAACAAGGAGAACTTAGGCGCCATACTAACTTCCAGGCAACATAAATGAGAATGGGAAGAGCAAGCTGAAGTAATCCTGTTATAGGCACTAATCTTCCCCAAATACTTTTTCTCACTGTTAATATCAACTTGGAATAAAATTGTAGTGATGGTGCAGATTTGGGACAAGCTAACATTTTTAAGGATAACTGTGATCAGCTTTAATTTTTGGAATGAAGACCTTCTGAATAGAGACATTACAACTCTCTAGCACCCTAACCAAGATTTCCTTAAAAGATTTTATTATTCGCGTTCAACAAGTTGTCGGAATCCTTCAGATAACCAAACTGTTAATCTTCCTTTTCTATCTGCGTAAAGCAAATCACCCCACGAACACCATTTGCATTTATTCAATCAATCCTGTACCGTATTGATTGAGCCTTAAATAAAAATCAAAAGAAAAAGTAGAAAAAAAAACGCACCGCGGACATTATTATTCCAATACTGAAACTTGGTACGTCCTTTCATGTCACATTTACACGTGCAAAATTCTATTTCGGGTAACACTCAATTGCCCATCGAACCGTATGATTAAATTCAAAAACAGACTTTAGTCCCTGTGACTGTGTGTCAATCGGTGGAGATTCTATGATTATCCTGTATATTTGAATAGCAATTGATTATCAATTGAAAAGTTAATTCAAATCGAATTTGTCTCCACGATACACCATCAGCGAATCCGATGCACACAACAAAGATACTCGTACCTTCAGCGATGACGACGACGTCAAGACAATTTATTCAAAGGTTTCTGAGAAATGAGCAAAGCTTTACTCGGATTATAATCTCTTTCCAAAAGAAAGTTATGTTAACATCTACCACTCCACATCCCCTCGCCTTTTCGGTTGGTCGTCCTTAGAACGGGCAATTTGTTTTTGCTATCAATATTGTCGGAGCACATCCCAGACTGAAAATTTCGAAAATCTATTTGTGATTTCAAATCCCAGCGATTTATTTCAGTTGAGAAAATCTTTGCTTTTCACTGGCCCCTACTACGCTTTAGAAGATACTACGTACTACACATGCCGTAGCAGCAGCAGCAACGCAGCCGGTGATCTTCCGTTTCGCTACACTTTTCCATGCGATTAAGTTTTTAGTGGAGAATCGGGCTTAATCGAGGAGATATCTTACTAAACTGCACTGAATTGGAATCAGGTCCTGTATATAGCACAAAAAGCAAAAAAAAAAACTAAGAGAGTCTGTTATGTTAAAGGAAGAAGAAGTCACCCTTATCAGGTGATTCCGATAACATGTTCATTTAAAAAGCCAACACAAAAAAAAGAGGGTCCAATCAGGAAATCACTGTCCACTACTTTGAAGTCCCCTCGAAGGATAAACTTTTCGCATAGGAAGCTGTACGTACAGCCATCCAATTTGCTTAGAAAACACGCGAAAATTGATTTCCTTATTAAATTTTTTTACCACACCGCACTTGAAAGGTAAACTATACGACAACTATACTACACCCTTCTGTTAAGGGTATCTGTTTTCACTTGAAAGGACCACTTGAAAGTTTGGTATGCTGCCTGTGTAGTTTCGACGGGTCGTCCAGAGGATTATTCCTTTTAGTTTTTATTTCCTGTTATTCCGGAAACTAACGTTTAACTTTTGAATTTCATTTCTCTGCTGGCAAGTGGACGCAAATTCCACGAATGCGAGGAGGCAACTTTATAAGGATAATAAAAAAATTTCTTCTATCCCTCGGAGAAAATGTCTAACAGCGGAATTTTGCGTGTCATTTTTAAAAGAAAAGTTAGTAAAAGTCTGTAGGTGGGATAAATGCAATATTATTAAATTTTTGAACTAAACTTGCTACTAAGTTTGGTTTCACTTAAAGGTGGCTGGCTATTTGATTTCGCGGAAATGTATATCTACATAAATCTGAACAGGATTCGGCTTGTGAACTGAGTGGTTTATGGCAGCTGGAAAAGTTGTGCTTAAACTTAAAAACTCGTAAGGTATCATCCTTTACACCTAAAACATACTTCTATTGGGAGATGCATGAACTGTCGAATATGTACGGCCAACTTCAGGGTAAATGTATGGAAAGGCTGACATTTACGCTGACAGAACAGCAAACGTCAAAGCAAACACACACCTGAAAAGGAGGCTAAGAAGAGCTCTCGAACCACAATATAATCTGCACATAGTTCCGAGGTATAGAAATACAGTCAGGGGTAGGCCTATAACACTATAACACAACCAACAAACCTCTCCAACTGGCTCGGTAGTGGCCCCGTTCACCAGAAGGAGAAATATTAACATCCAAGTCTTAACAGTGTTCAAATTCATTTTTCAAAATAAACTAAATACCTTGGGGTAACTTAAGAAGCCTCACATAGCCAGCTCGAGGCTTTTCGGCAAAACATGTGTGTCAAAACCAAAAATAATCCACTGGACTTACCTTACAATCATCACTCCGATAATTACCTACGCACCGCTATGATGGTGGCGACCAAACGGTCGCACGGTCTGTCCTCCAAAGAATACAACGCTTAACTTGTGTAAGAATTATGGGTGCAATGCACTCCTACCCGAAGGCTGCGTTGGAAGTTCTCTTAGACCTTCCACCCCTCCACATAAATATTGACAAGACTGCAGCTGCTAGTGCATTAAAGCTTCAACTACTATGCAACAATTCCTCCCCTAACTTAGTTGGACACATGAAAATCATTAAAAGAACTCCTCTGCTTTCCAATCCAGCAGTGTGCCTCTCAGACTTCATGCCTAAGGGAATCCATCTCCATCAACCCTTTAAGGTCAATATCCCAGTCCGGAGCCACCGGGACAATCAACAAACCCCCAAACATCTTCCTTATTAGATTGGTATACTGACGGATCGACTTTTTCCAAACTACAAATTATCTATTCCTCAAGGACAAGCGACCACAATCTTTCAAGCAGAGGAAACAGCTCACCATATATTGTGCGAATGTCCATAAGCCATAGCACGGCTTCACATCTCCCTCTGTTGTCTCCTCTGCTTCAGTTCAAAATGTCTTCAGCTTCAGTTGAGACTCAATCTGTCACCATATCAGCCACTAGTCTCTTCCATACCAAAACCAAGATAACTCAGCAGAGGTAGTTACTCATATAATTCACCCAACGGCAATCAATAACTTACCCACGAAACCCTAAACAAATTCATTTATGCAAATCCACACAACATCCGTAAGCCAAAGGAGAACATAGAATTTTTCTGCATTAATTTATGGCGTGTTGTTATCTCTTCCTGTTCATAATCCTTACAACTTCATGATAGAGGTTCATTGCTCTCTTACTAACATAATACCATATAACACAAAAAAAAAAAAAAAAAAATCCTTGCCGCTCGAGTTCACAAAAAAATGCTTAGCTTTTATGGCCAGTTGGTTAATCTCCTACTTTGCTCGTTTCTCTACATATTATCTGACCTCACACGCTCCTTTCATATCCTTATCCGTGCGCAAATCCTTACAATTTATGTCCCCAAACGGGTACACTACCGAAGACCTAGAAGCGGGACCACTGTAAGCTCTTCATTTACGGGAAATAAACTCTCCCCCAAAATGGAGACGTTAAACTTGTATAAATCCTGGAAAAGAGGAAATTAATTTTTTTAACTCCTTGCAGAGCCAGAAAAGTGCTCCAGCAGACAAGTTATTTTTGATGAAATTTGAATCTGCAACATTTTTGTGCCAAGAAGTTGTTTGAAGCTATATATATAATTAAGAAATTCCTTCTCAAACGATCTAAGGTAAAAGTGAAATGCATTGCAAGGATGGGAAATGAATTTTTATTTTTCTCCTCTTTTTTTATATCCTGGCATGACTAAGAGAAGGTAAAGACGGGCTGAGGTACGAGTATATGTACGAAATTAATCGATTCCATCGCTTGCTCGTCTGGCAAAGGATAAAGTTTAAAATTTAATTTTATCAAAAGTATCTTTTATTTGTTCTCGTTTTTTGTTTTTTGTTGGTTTTTCTCCAAAGGAACAATCATTAAAGGAGTTTTATTGTTCCATTTGAACGGTGTGTTTTTTTTTTTTTAAGTGAAAGAGACAAAGTTTCCTTACATGTGTACGAGTACTCGTTGTGAAGGTGCCCCAGCTGAAGTGGAGCGGTATTATAGCCAAAACTATAAAATGGTTTATAGTGTCCCAGTTGACATTTTTAATGAGGACGTACTTAGCTTTTTGCAACAAAAAATGTTGTAAAAAAACATTTACGGGCAGAATGTACGTAATTATAGCGTTCCTTCTCTAGGAGAAATGGAAAATACCTTTGTAAGGATAGCTATTGTGGTTTAGAAGAAAGTGATGGAATAATTCTTTTTCACTTGTATCGTGACGGATAAGTGCAAGTATATAGAGGAAGATAATGCAAGTTATTGCAGCAAATTGTTTCTTGTTAATTGCCTGACAGACACTGATTATTGAAGGTCATCTTTGCGAACGTCGCTGGAAGTTAGACTTGATAGTTGCTAAAGGGGCAACAAGGAACTTATCACTTTGAGAATTTGTGGGATAAAGTCTTTTTTAGGTTAGGTAGCCAAAGTCTGTGGCCAATTGTTTGGGTGCACTTTAATGCTCAAGGACCCTGTTAAGAGTACCTATAGTACATACAGATATACAGATAGTCATATGAATCTAATAATTTCCAGCCCAGAAGGTAAGCATTCTCTACATAAGTACTCCAACTTTGAGAAGTTTTCATGTGCTGACGAATATGATAAGAAAATCACAGAGCAGCTGGCAAACATATTCAGTCGCTTCCTTGGTCTTGTCCAGCTTCTGCACTCGTGAATTGTACACCGAAGCACTCTGTATGAATGCCGACCGCTCAGTGCCTTATAATAATGCTGGAGAAGATCCATGTATAAAGGCGGCTAAACTTATACAGAAAGGCTTTTCATAACGCTCTAGTGTCGTGAGGATAGGCTTGCTAGACCAGTGGCTTCATTTTCTTTATTCGTTCTTACGGACCTATTGGAGATCCATAAGGTCAGCTTTATCCTAGTTATCAGCATCTCGTGCATATGTAAAATGTCTTTTAACTGACCCTTGTGGTAATCTGCTCTTAAGTTATCTTATATTACTTTTAACTATCATGCTATTAAGGCTACATCTTGTTCTTATAGTCCTTGAAAGATCTGCACTACTTCCGATGTTATGGTATGAAAGTAATTTTTCGCAAAGGCAAGTGGGATTGAAATCTTGGACTGTATAAACTGATCCCAAAGGTAAAAGGTATTGGACATTAGAGGTATGGTCTGCTTTACCGATGAATCCAGAATAGAATTTGTGTTGCAGATTGAGGTTCATGCAATTGAGATTGGCCATTTGAAAATCTGTCATAAATAATCATGCTGGTTAAAATAGCGCCGGAGATGATTGTGCGCGTCATTAGTGAATCCGCTTCCGACTTTTTCAAGCCTTAGACACTTTTTATTGAATTGTGTTGTGACAGTATTTTCAACCATCATCATCATCATCATTTTCGACTATCATCTGCTAGAATTAGGCTGGTTCACTATGGAGACGTATCCTAAGGAAAGTTGCCACTGATTTTGCACTGGCAAGTTGATTTGTGCTTACAGTTTCCGTGGAGGAGAAGATCCTCTCTTAACTGAGGTCTTTAGTCACACGTAACTGCATACTTCATGCCAATGCACAAATGCTCATGTAGCCAAGCCATCATATAGCTTATATATGCAAATGAATCAACAGCGCTAAGGATGTCCCACTGCTTTAACCAACACCCTTTTCACTTTGTCCCAGGCGCATGTTGTTGGAAAGCAAATACACCCAACAACAAACTTGATAAGGATAACCCAACCTTCTATTACATAACCAGGATCTCTTCCATAAAACGCATTATTAAAATAGAGGCTAGATACTTTATATTTTAACTATGCAAAAGTGTTAGTAAACAGTGTTGCAATCTCCTAAGGATTTGCAAATTTTTGTTTAAATTAATTACATTCCCTAGAGGGCTACCGCCCGCTTCAACAAGAGCAGCTCTCATCATCATCATAACAAAACAACCATGCCATCAGTTTCCCATGGCAGCTGCACTGCAACCCTTTCTTCACTCTCAGTTTCCATTTAAAATCTCTCCCGCAGGGCTTTACGGGAATTTTGCATTTTCTCTTCCATTACAGGACGCACTTTGAAATTTCTCCTTTTTGACTCGAACTCTGTTTCTCGTGCTTTTTCCCTACGGATAAACACCACAAACCCGATCGTTAGATAGTAAACAAGTTCAATAGCACTCAATAGTGATGCACCCAGGAATAATCCGATAATCCCTCCGAAATTCCCTGAAAATTACATGTTAACGTGTTGCACATAAGGATGTGTGGGTTGGTTGGTTGTTCTGTTCTCTCACCGATTAACTCGACGAATGTGTAGGACAAAATAGTGCGGTACTTTAGCATGTAGTCAGACTGGTAGTAGATATCCAAACTTATCATCTCTATATCCTCATGAACCCTGTAAAGAGACACAGGAAGGAGTGCCTAATCTAGATTTGATGGTGAAAAATTACCTCTGCATTGGGAAACTTGTGATGGAGTTGATGAATACCAAAGCATTGCAACTGTTTAGGCATGTGCAAACCATTTTTTCACCCACATCCTCGATGTACTCCTGCTCCAACATATGCCTCTCGGATCTGAAGATTTCTAGGAGGAAGACAACGTGAAATTGTAGCATAAACTCAGACATGGACTCGTACATACTTTCATTGCGGTATAGACATATAAAGTCCTTTGGTTTGCAAATGGAGTAGTTAGCATTGCCTGTGGGGATAAAATATCATTCTAATGTGCCATAGGGCAAATCATTTTCTTACCCCATTCTGGAAACAGCAAGGGAATCGTACAGTGGCAGTAGTGTATGACGTATTCATGATGACACTGAGTCCTGCAGTTGCCACGCCAATACCG
The DNA here is from genome assembly GCA_949716465.1 of Chalcosyrphus nemorum. Lineage (NCBI taxonomy): Eukaryota > Metazoa > Arthropoda > Insecta > Diptera > Syrphidae > Chalcosyrphus > Chalcosyrphus nemorum. The sequence goes on from OX454333.1 coordinate 8,335,630, forward strand.
CAGTCCAGGGATCTTTTTATAGAACTTATGATGCGTTTCATCCTGAAAGGAGTCGCACTTTATAAAGCAATTAAAAAACAAATACAACTTCCTTACATCGAACAGACAATTCCTGGTTTCTGGCGTCACCGCTCGAGTGTCCTGGTGGGTGTCTGTGAGCTGCGGCGAAATAGTCACCCTACTGTCCGTGTTCGAGTTAATAAACTTCCAGTCGTTGGTCCACTGGTCCGGTTGCTTCATGACCAACTACTCAAAAGAAATTATCATTCCCACCAGATACTCATACAACATATACAATACACACGTACAAATATCCCATTTGAAATGTTTGCACCCGGTCGCTGTAGCGTGATATTAAGATGCACTTGTACCTGCAATCCACTCTTTTCGGCCGACTTGGAGTTTCTATAAGGATAAAACTTATCCCGTTTCTGAAATTACATTCCATAATAATTCATCGCCTCCAACCCCCCCCCCCCCCCCCCCCCCCATATTCAATAGGTACTCACCGACCTCTCGTGCACCTCTTGACTAATAACCGAATTGAAAACCTGACAGAATCCAATTTCGGTTCGCTCCAGCGTGAAGAGCTCACAGCAATTGTAGACCTGCTTGCGCCACAGACAGTGCCCATCGGCACCGAACAAATCGTCGCAGGTGTATGTGAGAAATCTCATCACATCGATGATGCTTATGTTATTGATGAGATCCAATTCCAACGCCTCCAGCCCCTTGAAGTTTTGAAACTTGCCGAATTGGAAATCCTCGAAACGCTGAAAGAATTCGCGAAACGTTTTGATTGCGGCCGCAGACGGATTCGGGGGCAGGAATTTCGCCTCAGCTGCCGGCATCTTGGACCAATTAAATCGGTACCGAGTACAGATGGCAATCGATGGAAATGGAATGTAGAAGACCGGGTATACAGAGTCCTCGACAATGGTTTGTATTCGATGGTTTTGATAGCGTTCGGTTAGCATTAGGTATACATAGACGGCACAAATCGATGTAGAAAGGAGTATGATTGCCCAAATTATTCTATAGAATGAGGTGGGAAACGAGAGAGTGAACTTTTTAATTTACTTTCGATTGAGTTTTGGGTGTAGTTTTGGTGTAATCGATTTGGTATCGGTTACGTTTTGTAGGGTAAATAAGTCGACTGTTGGCGTTTACCCCATTTAACTAGTAAAAGTCAGATTTGTTGGTTGGATTGCATGTCATTTTTCATTTTCATATCATATACTGGGGCTAGATGCTGGGTGCTGATAAATCAAATGCTAACTAGCAGGTTCGTCAACACTTACCAGGACCCTGCATCGGTTCGCAGAGATCTCCATAAATCCCGGCTCGTGAATTATGGTCTAATCTTGAGCAGGTGAATGTCAGAGCGATTCATATCTACACTGATGGATCTAAGACCTCAGATAGAGTTGGTGGTGGTGTTTACTCCTCTTTGCTTAACTTAAGCATCTCCTTCCGCTGATTTCTGGAGAAGTTGCAACGACGAGGGGGAGGGAAGGAAACGATTTATCATCTTCTCTGTAACTGCCCTGCTCTCGTATCAAGAAGAACCTCCGATTGGGATACTATTTCTTCGATGATCTTGGTGACCTGACGAGTCTACCCATCAGACACCTTCTACCAGGAGTTTTCCTGACTTATCAGCTTAGCCCCCTATTAAGTGTCTCCATTTGTTTGTAGCCTCCTTTATTCTGTCCTCTATATCTGGGTGCTAGCAACCACTCTAACCATCCTTGTCAAACTTTTCCCATTATTACTTTGGCCTTATTATTTTGGCCAAAAAAGTTGTAGCCATGCCATTTTATAGGAATTTACAGAAAATCATTGGAACAGTTATGAATTATGATCATAATCCGTCCACTTGTTTAGGCTTAAGCTTTGTGCCCCGACAGACAGACAGATGGCATTGGCAGATCTATTTTTTCGGACTTCTCGGGATCGAAATTTTGCACAAATCCAATATTTTACCCTATGTTATAGGCGCAAGTAAAAATTAGACAATATGACGTCATGTTATATGAAAATGACTTTTGACATTTGAACGAATTGTGTTAACTCATTAACTGACAACCTACCAGAAGTCATTACAAATGAAGCGTACCGCATCGGCTACACCGCGTGTAGTGCGAGGGTGAGGGCATTGCTAGAAATAGATTAAGATGCGTGGCTAGTGGCTACTTTATTAACAACCTAGATGTGGGAAAACATAAATACCTACGAGGATAATAAATACTGCCGCAGAAGGCATCACTAATACTCGTCGTCAGCGCAGAAGATGTTTGTAATTCTAAAAGGAAATTAAGTACTAAAATATGCCAGGAGTCGAAAAAATCCGCAATACTGCCTTTATAGCAAGAATAATTTCGCGCCCACATAACTTTGCAAATGTAGAAGAAGCAAAGATTCGAAAGCTGTGTTTGCAGAATTCTGGAGGAAAATCATCTTGAGCAATTGTGGCCTATTTCACAAGTTACAAATTGTAATTCACAAGCGTTTTTCAACAAAATTTGCCAAAATAGCCAGCCAATTTCATTTCACCATGAGAATGTTTTTTTAAAAATACACTGTAGAACAAAGCATCAGATTACAAATTTGTACTTGAGTTCTAGAAGAACAAATTGGTAGTTATAATTTGTTTTTGGTGAAATAGGCCACTGATCGATCCGTCAGTAAACAAAATTGACGAATTTGGAACACCACAGGACGTAGAGAATTTTCCATGCGTAACACATTTTAATTGGGTGCGAATTTTGAGCGCCGGATTTCTTAAGTATGTAGGTCTTCGACTAGACTTTTGGGCTGAATCATTCTGGTCTCATCTACTTTTAATGATAAAATCTTGTGACTTTGTGAGGGGTGGCCGAAAAACAATCGCGTATTACAGTAATAAGGCGTCAGAAGATTTTGAAAACTTCCAAACACTATCAAGCCAACTGGCGTCATTGTTTGGACACGTCTTTGAAAATTTGATGTCAAGAACGGACCGTGTTAATCAGAAATACCACCAATATTTAGAAAAATGTTCTTAAAAAAATAATTGTCAAGAATGGTTCTTTTGTCTGGTAATAAAAATAATCCGATGAAAGGAAATTTCTAAAATATTTTTTCTTTTAAAAAATATACCTCTCAATGAATCACCCATTATAAGTAGAAAATGTGGTCTTCGCAGTGACACCAAACTAGATGTCTGCAGGAGAATTAGAGGAGCAAAACTACGTACGGAATGCTGTGAGGAGTGAAGTATCAATGATTCGACATAGGAATCAAATGAATTTAAACATAACATATGTATATGCTATGTAGTGAAATGCCATTCCTTAGATAGGTATATGACTTGACCAACTTACGCTGAGAAGGGAACAACTGTTTTATGCCGTATCCGAAGGCATAATACTCTTGGAAGACTAGTCTTAAAAACCCATGCAAAGTAGTCCAATGCACTAACCACTCAGCCAGGGCACCCAATTTACGTTGTACTAAAACTAAATATCTTCATTTGACTTGAATTCTTTTGACAATTAGGTGCTTTTGCACAACACTTCTACACAAGGAACTCAGAGAAGCTACACGTAAGTGCCTTCATTGATAAGAAAGCGCGTTGTTCCCAATTCATACTCCCATATCTTGAATACAGGTTCAATAGCAATTATTTTAGCCTTCACTTTTCCAAAAATAAGTACAATTAGCACCAGAACTAACAGCAGTCAAAATAGACGTAAAATATATAAATCCATAGAATCTACATATAAAATTTTAAATACAAAACTGCAACCTAATAGCAACGATCAATTATAGTTCTCCTGCAGCCTGCGGTTCTACCAGTTTCGGTTCTCTAATTGAATTATAAAGAATTCAATTCAACCACTTTATCTCAATCAGTCCAATGTCAATGTCAATATTCGAAATATCACTGTACGAAACGAATCCTTACCCTATGCCAAAAAAAAGTTAAATATTCATTTCGTTCGTCAGCGTCACACACTTACTTCTCGAATTTCAGCAAACTGTTATCCGAGAGAAATCGTATTCCATGAATCGATGATTTATCGCAGAACACCTTCCAGTAGGCAGTGCATATCTCCCTTCTACGTTTGTCTCGGCGCTTTCTGGACTCCTCCAAAAGTTTGCGTTTCTCATTAAAAGTTAGCAACTCACTTCCGTTGAATTGATTTAGTTGGAAATATTTCAATTCGCCCAGATAAGTCATGATAACGTATATAGGATTCATATAGAACGAATGGATTCGTTTCTGCCGTCTCTTCGTCGATCTGTCGATGCCTGTGGATGGACAGGGCCAAACGGCAAACGGCAAACGGAAAAAAAAACACACCGACTGAACGGAATCACAAACTCGAGGAGACACTGTCGGCGAATGACAGAGTTATGTTAACTTCATTTAGGGACTTTTATACCCTCATTGAGTGCGTCCTTCGGAAGACCCCTTAGCCTGTGAAATATCTAACGGTTGGGGGACTGCGACCAAAGGACATTTTAATGTCATCAAAAAGCAATTAAATTTGCCTCTTGTTTGATTTGTTCTCTAGAAGGACGAAGGCAGGCAGTGCCGAACAATTAACACCTCAGCTTCGCCTGAAAGGATAAAGAGAAACACAAGGCTTTTTGTTTACACAACTGCGGGCTCATTTATTTGCTGTATCTGATTGGGTAAGGAGTTAAAATAAATTGCTTGGAATAATTTAACAGATTTGATTAGCTAGTTAATAACGCCTTCTGTTTGTTGACGTGTGCCAAGCCACTTTCGGAATGGTTTCTGATGACGCAGATGGACGTGCCACTGCTGAGATTTTTTGGTTGCAGTAGGCTCTGCATAATTCTCGAATATTTCTCCAAATGAGTTCGAAAATGTGATTGTCTTTGAGGAAAAAGAAGAGACCAATTGTCAGGTGGTAAAGGACTTCAATTGCACTAACTATCGAAGCGCCCAGGAAGAGACCGATTATTCCACCGAAACTAGCTAAAAATTAAAGATTTATAACATATGTTTTAGAGAAACTTTTGCTTACCAATCAGCTCCAGATAAGTGAACTCTCTACTTGTGCGGTACTTAAGCATGACCTCGGACTGGTAGTGCACATCGATGGTCATGATCTTGGATTCATTCGGATGTCGGCTACAAAGAGGTAAATATTTCATATGGATGTAGATATGTAGGTTTGTAGACTCACTTAATGATCGGAAGCGTGCTAACGCTAACGAAGTAGTCCACAGCAGCACAACTTATCAAGCAAGGACATAGCATTCCGCCTCTTATGTTCTTTACGAATGCTTCTTCGTTCAAACGTTTGTCGAAGCTGAATATATCTGTAATCAAATAGGAAATGATGTATATTTCATCATATGGCTAACGACTTGCTCCCATTTTACCTCAAGCCAGTTATGGTGTACTTTACTTTCTAAAATTTACAAAAGGAGTGGAGCAATGGATCTACAATATGTGGACTAATCAGCCACACAATAAAGTAATATGCAGACGAATTGAGAAGGGAAACCCCAAGTTATACCAAGATCTGAATGCAGTGTAAATGAGGCAAGGATTGCTGATTAATTGACCGCATTGAGGTAGTAATCATTAATGATCCTGATAGAGCCAAAAGCATGATCTTCATTACTGACAGCAATGAGGATGAGATAAGTTCCACGCAGGGACTTCTAATAGACCAAAAGTACGAGTATAAAAGCCTTACTTGTGAGTAAGGATGATAGAAAAGTCTTTGTGTTAAGAATGACTTGAAAGCAAGGGCAAAGTATGGCTCATCTAGTCCCTCATTTGGTGACATATTTCTCGTATGTCTCAATGACACACACACCAGAGCATATGGACAGCTGAAACAACAACAACAAAACTCACCTCGAAAATTGTACATGCACCGGAAATCCGCGGGCGTACATTCCCTATAAGTTGCTTTGAGAAAAAATAAAAAAATCCAAATTAAAAAAAAAGTACCATGCCAAAGATCCACCTACCATTGAATGGAAAAAACATCGAAACCGTACAGTTACAATACTTTAACAAATGCTCCTCATGACACACATTGAAGCAATTCCATTGCCAATACTTCAGTCCATTGATAGTTTTGTACAAATAATGGTTGGTTTCCTTCTGCAAGAATAGCCATCAAACTAACAGACTAACAGTCTATACCATGGACTCACATCGAACATGCATCCTCGAATTTCGGGTGGAATCTCTCGAGTATTCGCATCCGTACCAGTTAGTTCCGGTCGTATCACTACTAGTGTATCTGTATTACCTTTGATCGAGTACACCACATCGCTCCATTGTTCGGACTTTTTAATCATCAACTGAAAATGTCAGGGTCGTCACCTTCACTCGCCATTGAAATGCCACCCCCTCTTTGGCTCTGGTGTGCATACTTACAAAGACTCCATCGTCAACCTCTGTTGCATTCGATGTAGCATTCAGTTTCAGTGTTATGTCCAACCCACTGTCCTCGCCCGATTTGGAATTTCTCCAAGGATAAAGTGGATCCTCTGCCTGTGGTCGAATGGATTTATTGCCCATTGCTAAGAATATACAATCTTTTGTTGAACTTACCAGCTTCTTCCTGGAATTACCGGAAATTGCAGAATTAAAGACCAGACAAAAGCCGACTTCGGTCTTTTCCATGACAAATATGTCACAGCATGTAAAGTTCTCTCTGCGCCAGAGGCAATCCCCTTCGAACATGTCCTCACAGCGAAAGGATAGAAAATAAGCCAAGCCGGTAACATTGATAAAGTCCAGCTTCTCTAGATCTATGTCCTCCATGTTGTCAAAGCGAGAGAATGCTCCAAACCGGAGGGACTCCATTCGTTTGACAAATTCGTAGAAAACTGCATGCGTCTCGCTTGTGGCATTATTGGGAAGGAACAGGGACTTTGCTTCTTCGTATTTATTCCAATTGACGCGTTTCTGATTGCAAAGAGCCACGGCGGGGAACAGTACATTAAACACCGGATACTGTGAGTCATCGACAACGGTCAAAAGCAGTTGGTCATTGTATCGCTGGGAGAGGATTAAAAAGGATATCAAAGTTGCCGATATTGAGATGACGACAATCGCTGTCCAACAGAGTCTGTAAATGGGTGATTCATTAAATTGATTTAGACTCGACCGCCAAGAGGAGGAAACCAAAGAGCAAACCTCTCGAGCTTATTGAGATCATCGTCAAAGAGATACCTCACCCCATGCACTGTCGAACGGTCACAGTAGAGTTTTAGATATGTTCTCAACAACTCTCTAAATGGCTTCCTTTTCTCGGTAGCGGCCTTCAGATTCGATGATACAGTCATCCTTATACGAATATCACTCTGACACTGAGCTGCAATGTTCGCACCCGAAGGAAACACGATGGCCACTCGATTCCCTTGGCCTGGCTTAATGGCTTTTAAATTAGACCGTGCATGCATTTACTCGTTGACCCCTGATTTACGGAAAAAACTTTATTTCGCCTCAAAGTAGGAAATTAGTCCGGTGTCCTTAGGCCCCGTGGGATGGGTATCGACGCACATAGGAAGTAGGACTGGAATAACTTCGTTTTCTGTTGGAGGGAGGGGGACATTATGCCCGGAGCTGTTCCTTTCACTGATATATCCTTTATTTGCCATCCTCCATAATAATGGTCTAGACAACTTTAATGTGCACTGGGGGAATCGATTTTATTTCAATATATCGGGTTATCCTTGTTCTTGTGCTCCAGCCATAGCCATATGTGGAGGGTGGTTCCATTAGGATGCAGCATCCATGTGGGTTGTGTGCATTGATGGATACAAGATTCTATTGATTTTTTTCTTTATTTTTCTAGGAAACTTTATTTCTGTGGTAAGTTTGTTTCGTGTTTTCATGGTTGTTGCTTGCAGCGTGTATCCACTTAGGCACATGTCTTGTTAGAGTGGTTTGTGTGATGTTGTCGGTCAAGTTTTTGCGGAAGATTTAGTAGAACATCTGGGTTTTAAGTCGAGAAAATATTTTTCCTTCTCCTTAACCAAGATGGACGGAAAATTTATCTAACAAAAATTGTGAAAGGATAATATCCTTCGAAGTTAAAAGTTGATGTATGTAGTCGATGCTAACTTTTGGCATATTTATGAGGTCGATTTTTAATTCCAAGAAAACAACTAGTCTCTTGAAAAGACAGAGTCATCATTTGCTGAAGAAGGATTGTGAGCTTAGGGTTGTTATTTTTCTAAGATCGATAGTTCCATGACTTTGAAGATTTGAAGAACATTTAAATAGATGAAGTAAATCGGGTCTAGAAGGAATCACAGGCACAGCCATTCTACGAAAACAAAATGCTAAAGGACTTCATGAGAAGGGAATAGGTTCTTACCTAGCTCATTTCGTCATACAATGAAACTCAATATGGAAGACGATGCCGCTACTTCTTAAGCAAATATAATACAGAAAAGTCATGAAAAGCAACATGGTGAGTTTAGGATAGGTTAGGAAGACAGGTGCCTTCTGACAAGAAAGTCACAGCTCAGGTAGACCAACAAATTAGCTCATCATTTAGTCCTGGAATTGTGGTAAGAAAAAGTTCGCCTTTAGAATCATCCAGATAGTTATATGAATCTCAGAAAGTACATCAGCTCAACATTGGCTAAGTCCTCCAGATACTACCAGGACATCTCATAGGATAAGGCAGGACAATCACACAACAATTACAATAGTCATTATGCAGCACACGGAACGGAGTCGGTCAGCGTCAAGGCCAATGGTCACAGTGGGCGATAATTACATTGCAACGACTGAGTTGAACCAGAGTTCATGATCTCTCATGATCTCTCCCTGGCTGTTTCTATAGGTAATCAAAGCATCTGTTTGCCAGACCTATGGCCTAGTCTTCTAGCACTACATAAGGATAGTACCGCGATAGATGCACCGTCAACCCTTTCCTAGCAAGCTCCTCACCCTTTTCGTTCCCTTTGATATCCATGTGCCCTGGTACTCAACTGAGGGTCTACCCTTTGGCCCTCATATCTCATTTAAAAGTTTTTTGCAGTCTCGACCTAGCTTCAGCAGAGTTCAGAGCCTTAATGGCTACCTGATTGTCTATATAGCCAGTGATCGTCTTTCTAGCGACGGCATACTGCGATACTATGCTACAATAATTATTATCTAATAGGTAATTCATTCGGAGGTTCTGTTTTTAAAAGTAAAACAAATAAAACACCGAAATGCTTAACGGGCTTTTTGGCAAGTAGAGCTACGGTCACAGTCGATTTTACAAAGTTTCCTGGAGATCACTTCATTCATTTTGAACAGCAAACTGTCCGTTCTGTTCCGCCTTGTACTTGAGGAAATATGGACCAATGACGACACTAGCCCATAACCCACTTCAAACCTTTTGTCAGTCTAAGTACCGCAATCTCGCTGATTGACCTACCATTAAGCCAGAATATGTAGACAATATGTTGCTCTAAGTACACGAAACATTTGAGTAATTTGTAGACACTGTACCAAGCAAAGTCTTTTCATGACAAAATTTCAAACAATACTTAACAAAAAATACCATAACAGGTTAACTCATCTCATGCAACATCTGTCAAGTAATCCATAGACAAAAAAGTACACCTTATAGTACATTCCCTTAAAGTACAACTAATCGGTATAAAGCTTTCCACACACAAATACCTTGGAAAATTCCCTGCCACTCACCCGATAGCTGCATTCAAATTTTAAATATGCAAAATCGAAACTTATCGCCTTGATTCCCAACAAGAACAACCATCATCTACATTCCGCAAATAAATCCATCAACATCCGAATCGAATCCTTTTCCCAACTTTTTAGCACATCTATCCACAGATACATAACAAAATCCCCCTTCTTAGGCTGCAATTAATTTGAGTTCCTCCCAAACTTGGCACATTTAAATCACTCCAAAGAGCAGTAAATATTTCAATACCAACAAAAAAGAGAAGAGAAAATCTGACGCCGAACAATTTGAAGCCAAATCCCATTCACATCGAGTGCACAGCAAAGAAGTGAACGTGGAAAATCCTTTAAAAGCAACATATCGTTAAAAAGTACACAAACAAACCAACACACACACACAAACTGAAATGAAAATAAAAAAAAGAAAACCCAAAATTCAATTACAATCCATTTATTCGTAATCGGATTCCAGAGCAATAGCAGCACAGGATGTACCAGACTGGCGGGAGTGTCAGGGATAATAAAACACTTCGGCACTGATACACAAAAAAAAAATTTTTACGAATCGACCTCATGCGTCCCATCATCATGGACAGGGTTGTATGCCAACCAAGCCAACCACCCCTTTAGAAGTCTCTACACCCACTCAAGGCCAAGCAGAGGCTTAATGTCTTCCTAAATACAATTGCCATTCGAATGATTTACGGTTGTTCAATTTTATGTAAAATTCAATTTACATAGCTCGTTAATATGAACGGCACCGCGTAATAGCTGTATTTCACTCCTGGGGAATACCACCACCAGCAATACCTCCACCACAACCATAGCTACCGTGTATAGTGTAGTCATACCGGATGTTTATTTCCGTGGAATTTGATTATGAGTTTGTACTTGCTTCGCTCTCCCCGGAGGAGAGCCAGGAGCGCAATGACTGTGATTTAGATTTCAAAAAACTTTTAGCGAGCAGTCAGCCTATGGAGGGGTAGAATCATCCATAGGGGTGGTGGTAGGGACAAGCCCTTTTATGCTTTCAGAGGGTTTATTATATTGCAGACGGTTGCTTCTGTGTTGTACGGCGCCGATAAGCAGCTTACACGTCCTCGAACACAGGATACGATGTTATTTTAATTGATCGTGTTGTTAATAAGCTTATCTTATCGAATGAAAAGACAGATATGACTTTCACCACTGTCCATCATTATTGCTTGAACAAGGGTTTAGTATGCAAATAACTGTGACAAAGTGAAGTGGCACTTTGATTTGGCATCAGTCATCATGACGAAAGCGGATTCGGGTGGTATTGTATCAAAAAGAGCAATGGAATCAGAAAAGGATAGGAACCGAAGGATTCTCGACAGGGAGATGAGGGACGAGCGCATTAAAAAGCGGTAAGAGTTAACATTCAATCCACAAGAAGAAACCTATACTTATTTGCTTAACCTTAGAGTCTTCTATGAAAAGACTAATTACTTTTTTAGTAAAAAGTTTCTTTTTTTCTCAAATATTGTTAATTTGTTTTAAAGTAAAGTTTCTAAAACATCCAACAAGGCTTCTTTAGGTATCAGTGGTCCTCCTTTCAATGAAATACCCACTGTTAGGCCTGACAGCTGTCATAGTATTAGATGTATCTTTCAGCATATGAATCGGTTGTGTGTTGACTTAAGCAGCAGTTTTAAATATTACATAAGACCTAATAAAGCCGCAAACCTCTCTAAAAGTATTGGCTGTTGGCAATATAGAGTCGGTTGGACTATGTTTTAAGTGTTCAAAAGTGGTGGCAGCTTACACATTGATAGCCCTATACACTGTTGCAAAGATTCTCTCTGCTCGCGAGTAATGTTATATGTGTTCATTCCCTCCTACACTAGACAAAACAATAAAGTTGGGCTGCAAGATATTGAACGCATCTGGCAGCTGACAGCTGTTACTAAACGCGTTACACGATGATCACGATGTTCAATTACCAGTCGTTCAAAACTGCACATAGTGAACACAATTTGTATTTATTTTTCAGGACGATATCTCCTCATTTTCATGTGTCGAATTGTGAACCAAAAAATTACAATTTCTGAAATTCTATTTAACTCAGAATCTGTCAAAGATTTGTTGTATAATTTTTATCCTTTTCTTTTGTCGAAAACTTGATATTTTCTGGAGTCAAATACGAGAATGAAAAGATTTTAATTTCTTAGTACTAGAGTCCAATAGTTTTTACTTGACCGCTGTCAACGAATGACAGCTTAACGTCAGTATATATTTGTACCAACGAATGAAATTATTTTCCAAAAAGTAGGTTTGAATTGGATATATAATTTTCTTATTTTTATCCTTAGAATCCACCGAGTAACTTGCATTGTCACCATAGCATTATCCATTTTCGTGTGTTTCCTCTCCGCTCAACGATATTTCTGCTGGATGGTACAAACTGTTATCGATCGTACCGATGTGCACATCTCTGAGATACCATTTCCTGCTGTTACTTTATGTCCAGTTTTGGACGTATACGATCTTATAAATCCTCTTCATACTGATGAAAGTGATAAAATCAATGCATTTCTACATAATTTGAAAGATGTTATTCCAAAGGATGATGATAGCATTGACTTCAATGATCAAGGTCTTGCAGGACTACAATTCATTGATGACGATGATATATTGAACAAAATGTCCTTTAAATGTGAGGATTTCTTTGCCGAGTGCACATGGCGAAGGATAAAACGTAATTGTTGTAGTTTGTTCCGTCCGTCACCAATGGGAAGGAAAATGTGTTATGTATTTAATTCATTGATTGTTGAGGTATTTGTGATTCATTTCGGGCAATCGATTTTTTTGTTATCTATACCTTTTCGTTGCAGGACCCTGATCCAACATGGCCATGGTCAGAAAATGCTTCTGGAAGAAGGTCGGGACTAAGAGTAATCATGAAGACAAATGCATCTCAATCGATGATACCAAGGGTTATGGTAAGATAAAGTTTGAAATATTATAAATCTTCTATGTATCTATGTGAAGAATTGTGAGACGTACATAAGTAATTCGCAAGTTTACGAAATTGTATATGGTATAAACAAAGAGAAAATACAAATTATGTGCATACTTTTGGGCTCAGTGGTTTTGAAACGTGGTGGTCTAAAGCTCATGTGGTGCATACTTTTTGGCTTAATGGTTTTGATATTTACTGAGAAGAGAATATTAAAGATATTTATTTTCACCAGGCAATGATCCATTACCCAGAGGACCAGTTCTCTAGCAATACACTCTACTTGTCAGGAGAAGTACATATAACGCTGGATGCTCTTAAGTTTTACGCAGATACAACAATCGGACAACTGCGTGCAGAGTATCGGCGTTGTTATTTTACGGTATAAAACTTTTAACAAATTTTTTGCTTAAATTTATTAAAAACCTTGATTCTTAGGATGAAATTGTTAAATATAAAAAGTCATCCTGTCAGTGTTACTCAGACTGTCGAATTGCGTACATGGAACGTGCTTGTAATTGTACACCGCGATTTTTAGTACCAAAGGAACTGGCTCGAAAGGACTTCTGCACTCCAGCTAACCTTCCATGCACCTTTAAGCATAGAGGTTTGAAGTTCTAATCTCTAAAGGGCTTACAAAAATAAAACACATTTCCTTTGCAGGTATCTTTTTGTCGAATGGAAATATTTATGAGAAAAATATTGAAGAGGATACCATTGAATTTGTTGATTGTAAATGCTATCCAAACTGCAACTATGTTCAGTATAAGACATTTATTCGTTATGACTTGGATTCAAAGTAAGCGAGGCCATTTAATGCTGAGATTTTTGTTTGACTATGTATCTATTTCAGAACGAGAATTGAAAACAATTCAGAAATAGACCTTGACATTCACTTCTTGCGTGACACAATCTTTGGCTATCGAACTGCCATGGTCTATAGCATGCTTGATTTTTTCGGTAAGTCCACTTCTTAGATCTCTAAAATGCCACTTCTTACACCTGTATTTCCAATTTCAGTTGCAATTTGCAGTATAATCGCCCTATTCCTGGGAGTATCCTTTATAAGTGTAGTCACATCCATACAGAATCATTTCGCAGAACGCAGGAAGGCCAGAGAGAGGGCAAAAGATATACTAAACAAACAATAACTTAAATATTTTTTCATTTGTTAGTCACGTTAAATTACATTCACTTCAACAAGGATGCGTCCTTTCACTATGTGTACATGCAAAATAAAAGTCAACTTGACCCAGTTTTAAGGATTAAATTGCATTCTTGTGCTGAGAGTGCCAAGTTTATACAGTTTAAGGTTTTTTGTATCACATTCTTGTCTAGACGAAAGGACAATCTTTATTACTTTTAACAGGGAGAAAGGACGTGTTCCGGCAAGTGTGTATCTTTGGCTTATCCTAAGCTCAAGGGTAAAATGCATTGTTTTCAATTATGGGGACTGTTATTACTTTTACAACGATTGGATTGTTGGCTGTGTCATTTGTGCGTTTTAATTATTATTTGCGTATGAAATTTGCATTTTGTTTAGTGAGAACGATGTAAGTTTTTGTTAAGGTATTCTTCTCTCCTATACAAGCATTCATTTTGAAGTAAAGATCAAACAACCAATGTATTAATGAAATAGATTTCTTTGAAGCGGTGTACGTATTTCGATGAATGCTTTATCGTCCTTTCTTTAGATTCAACCAAACGTTTCTGGGGTTTCCACGTGCTTTTCCTTATGTACATACAAAATTAATCAGAAATAGAAATCAAAGAAACGTAGTTCCTTAATCTTTAAGGTTAAAAAGGTCATCTTCACACCCACAAAGAGTCCTTTTTAAATTCCCTCACAAGAATATCTCAAACTTAATTCAAAAAGTTCTTCCAATCTTCGATCGTTATCTCCAGTGACTAACCTTTCAGTTGAACAGAAAGTATTCATTCATTCATTTATTCACACAATCCGTACATCACTATAAGTATAGAATCTCTAAATATTATGATATCTTCCTGCCATCAGATCAATGCTCCCCTAAATGCAACAATGACTCCAACAATCTCCATCCACAAGCACTGGGAGAAGCTACATGGTACTCAGGCACGGAATGCAATAATATACATTTCGAGAACGACATCGCTTTGCACTCTTTTGTCTTTGTGTAGATATGGTTATGGGTGGCTGTATGACTTTCGTCCTTGTGTCTTTCTGAATCTATCTGGCAAATGGGGAGAGGAGCATTTCATTGAATGCATTTTAAATTCCACAGAAGAATTTCACTTAAATTTATTTATTCAAGGAATAAGCTCATTCTCCGCACGAGTGGGTATCGTCATTCTGTTTCGTCCTACTATGAGTTTGGGGGAAGAAGTCCTCGCCAAAACATATAGCAAAGTGTCATCATTTTGTAAATTGAAATCAGGATGCCGCTGACCATCAAATCATTTACATAAATTCCATTAAAGCGCAGATTAAATGAATTTCTTTTTTCTCTGTTTTTGCTAAACAAATTTTCTGTTCAATTTTTTTCTTTTTGTCAAGTGGATAAAAATAAGAACTGAGAAAAAAGTAGATAATAAATGAAAATTTAAATATTTTCGGGATAAAGGAATTTTGCCGAGAATTGGACTCGCTTTTTTAGATTTTTTTTAAAGGATTAAAGAGTGAACTTTTGTATGCTCCTTTCAGTTTAAATTCTCTATTCAAATTTCTATTTTGTTCTACTCATTCATTCATACATTCAAACTCAGAATGAAGTCAAACAAAATACTGAACGACATTGCTTTAAAGAATAAAATGAAATAAATGCTGAACATTTCTTTTGAATTCAAGGTTTTTTTTTCGCACAGCATCCCTGGGAGCGGATAATAGTCCTCAAATAGTATTAAACAAAAGAATGTACATACTATGTTACGATACTTAAAAAATGAACCGAAAATAGTATTTTGCAAACCATGCTTCCGCTTCTTTAAAATGAGGGATTCATTAAGAGGTACTTTTTAAAAACTAATTACAAAATACAAAAGTTAAATATTATCTTGATTTTTTTTTTTTAAATTTTCTTTTGCTTCTTTTGTCAGAAATGTACTTTATTCCTGTACGAATTTTTTGATCTAATTGCACGAAGAGTATCTCCTCGAAGAACATACAGCTCAATTATTTGTAGACACTGTGTCGATCTTATTCCTTACACGATAAATTGTCAAGCAACACTGAATAAAAGTGATATGACAAGTTACCATGTCTCATGCGCCATCTGGCAAAAAATTCATCGACAAAAAGGTATCTCCAAATGAATCACCCTTTACAAGTTGGTGCAAAAGTCATTACCTCATCAGAGATGCTCTATGTCTTTTAAATGACATATTTTGTCATCACGACTTTGACATTTGTTAAGTAGAAGCATATGTATATAAAGTATGGATTGCCTATTCATTCATTCAACACTAATAACTGAGTGAACATGCGGATTTTAGGTGCTTATCACGAGGAGACTTGCTCAACACGGAACAATATTAGATGCGGATATCGCTGACACTGCGGATATCCGAAAATATCGCTGCTATAGCTGCAGATGTAAAAGAGCGGAGCCTTGCTCGGCCAGTTCATCGCTTCTATGAACATTGCTATGCCCCGGAACTCCGCTAGAAGTTATACTAAATTGACATCCCAGCAAGGGGAGTTCTTCTCGGCATTCTAGTACAAATTTAGATGATATGGTTACCGAGTCATTGGCTTTGATATCAGCTTGGTTATCAACGATATTTTGTCTTTTTTTCCATTTTTTAGCCGTGCGTCGGTATTCACAGTGAGGTCGAAGTCCCTAATCACCTGTCTGTCCTGCCATTCCATTCTTGTGGGGAATTGTACATAAAATCTCTTCAGGAGGTTCGAGTTCTCTTGGTAGAAAATCTAAAATGTAGCTGTGCCCATAAGGTTTGGCTATCCAGCACCTGGACTCTAAGTATGATAGCGATATGTAGTGTAATGTTTGTACTGTCGGAGTCAACCGCAGAGCACATGTAGTTCCTATACTTGCCGTACTTTGAATCCTGTTCAGTTAAATGACGTTGTAGGGGTTCTTGGGGCCGGCGCCCAAACTATTGATAAGAGAAAATCAATTTTTATTTATTTTAGGCTTTCAACATCTATTTATGCTGACTCTCACCTTTCGTTTGATAGTGATTTTCGCCTTATAAGTACCCAGAAAGCAGTATGATTCCACATTAGAATGGAAGAGTCACAGTCATAGAAATCTGGTACGTGACAGTATTTGATTGGCAATTTCATTCAAAGGACTAGCTATTGGAACATAAATATAATAAATATTTCATCAGCTACGTATGTTTGCCAATTTATACCATTCAGACGATCACTTGAAAGGTCCTATTAATTAACAGCGACTACGCATTCTCTCATTCATTCAGCTTCGTCGCGTAATAACTTTTATCCTTGGCATAGCTTGAGGAATACTAATTAAACACTAAGCTATTAACTAACGCATTAGTCCGGTTAAAAAGGTAATTACCCTTCGAATAAGCCCCAAAAAGAATCCTCCACATTGACCATGTCCGTTGCTCACACCTCGAGTCCTGCCATAATTGTCAAACATGAACTTTTCCACACGACCAGAATACCTAATTAAATCTGGAAGAACACGTTACTCTCACTACATTAAGCATTATGAGACAAAACAAAAAAATGGGGGTGATTATTGTCATCGTCCTGGCCCAATCGTTTATTTGTTTTTATTTTGTTTTTTCGTTATTCCCCTCGAGCTATTTGCACCGCAGTAAAGAATAGCAGGGTGTGGCAACAATACCGACACTAACCAAATTATCTTCTTTGAAGGACAATTTCAAGCAAACAAGGACAACGCCGAAGACGGCATTCTAAAGTCAATTAACAAACAATTCACTTTAGCGCTGGGTTGAGGCTCACGAGTATTCTTTGGAATTTTCTATCGAGAGGAAAAAAAAACCAAGTGCGATGTCCTTGTTGGATGCTAATATCTTCATTAATAGCTCGGGAAGATGGTTTCTCGAAAATTTAAAGTTCACTTAAATTCGCTTTGCGCCAACCCCCTCCGAGGCCCCGAAGGCAACTTATTCGTCGATTATGAGAGCAATAAAATTTTACACCCCTAAGGTCCCAGTTTGAAAGTTCATAATATCTGGCGAATTGTTTTTCCCTTTGCGAAGAGGATCCAACTTTATATGAAGGATAATGATAAAAATGTTCAACTGGGAAGAATCGCGCGCGCAAGGATAACAGCGATGTAATAGAATATTACAATGATTACGAGGATAATTCGTACAAATCTTTTTATGCGGCACTTGAACACACTTGGTGTGTGTCGTTCCTGTGGTGTGTGTATGTGTGAAGAGAGAGAGGGTGTTCCTCCTGGTTTTGCACCATAGGCACATCATTTCCCCAAAGGACCTGCTGTTTGGTTTTCGTTTTTATATTCTCGCACACCTGCTGATGTGCTATGTGGCCCGGCGGTGGTTGAGTATTTTTTTTTGGCCGAAAGGCAATGAGTGCGGCTTGTGGATTGCCTTTCAAGTTTTTTTTTTTTTTTTTTCTCTTGAAAGCCCCTCTTGAGTTTTGCCTGCGGCGATAGACACGCCGTATAATTTCCATTTTCATTTTTATGGGCGGTCCTGTCTTACGGGTGAGAAAATTACTTTATTTTCTTGGGTTTTGTTATTCCTCGGCTAGGACACACGGCAGGACCAGCGCTTTGATGGTATGGTAGATACAGTATGCGTGTAGGTAAAGTGAAAATGATGGTAGAATTCGGGCGAAAATGTATTCGGCTTGAAATTGTATAAGAAAGTCTTATTTTATTGTTATTGTATAATTTTGTATAATAAGTGCGAGGCGAATTACTTTGGATCTTAAATTTAAGGTTCCGTTTTTGCTGAAGAACAATTGCATAGGTGGAAGGCAATCTTACACGCGCTTGCATGTTGATGAAATGAAAAGAATTTTGAAATTGTCTTTCGAAAATCGATTAGATTGTCTTAACATCTAAGGCTGAGAATACAGATAGATGAAAATGTGGTCTACATTCTGAGAACTTTTTCTCCACTTTCAGGTTATTCGTTTATTATTAGGACAAAAATTATACGTTATTGGTTGATTTAACAAACAGAATTGGAAAGACAATGAAAGAGATTCCAGTCTATGAACAAAATTAACTTACTTATCTTGCACCCTCTTTGGATCATAGGACCTCTACAGCACCTGTACACCATCGTGTTAACGGAGTTCAGAGACACGAGGCACGAGCTCAAGAGGCCCATTAACACAAGAAAAAGGCAGAAGTGGGATGATTATCGCAGAGATGTAAAAAGAGACTCTTGGGGACTGAGTTACAAGGTCGTAGTGCGAGAGCTGGGAGCGAAAATGGTCAGTTATTCACTCAGCGAAAACGACTTGGAACACATAGTGGACACTCACTTCCCAACTTATTTTGTTAGGCCTCCCGATAACACTTCAGCATTGCAAAATGAAGTTCCTGTCTTTAACGAAGAAGAGTTGATCCATGGATTAAATCAGTATAGAACCGAAAATCTAAGGGGCCTGATGAAATTCCGGTGGAAGTGTTCAAGAAAATTGTCCAAACATGCCCCCAGCTGCTGCTGATTATGTACAACAGCTGCCTGCAGGAAGGGATCTTCCCCAGGAGCTGGAAGAAGCAAGGCCTAGTAATTATAAGCAAATGAGTCCTGGACTCCAGTGCAGTCTATGCATGCTGGATACTGCAGCAAACCTGTCCGAGAAGTTGCTAAGACCGAGACTCACAGTAGCGGTACAGAGAGCAGAATTTGTCCCCCAGGCAGCATGGTTTCAGAAAGGGTCACTCTAGAGAAGTGGTGACGGCTACCCAATCGGTCCAACAGGGCAACTACCATTTAGGAAGGATCTTCTTATTAGCAACTCTCGACCTTCGAAACTCATTCATCTCAGCAAGGTAGGGAGACATACTGACCGTGCTTGAAAAGACTTTCGATATCCATGAGTACCTTGTACGGGTTGTGAAGAAGCTATTATACGACAGACCGCTCCCGAAAGAAGAAAATCATACCTGAAATCGATCTTAGGGCCTAACGTTTAAAACATCTCTTATGATGGCATTCTTCGTATATGCGAAATGCCCGAAGGTACTTTCCTGGTAGGATATGCAGACGATATTGTGGTGGTGATAATGGCAAGAGATACGGAAAACTCTGGATGGAAGAACATCCACAGATGAAAAGACGAAGATAGTATTACTGATTAGGAAGTGGACTCCAACCATCGTTGATTGCCAGAAAGAAAGCAGTAAGATACCTGGGTATGTCCTTTAACACGAAGTTCAACTACTGGCAACAGATAAAATCTGCATCGGAGGGAGCTACGAAGGTCAGAATGTCTCGAAGCTGACTTATGGAAAATGAAAGGTCATAATGGTTTTTACTCACTGTGCGAATAGAAGCATTGCAAAGGAGCGCCATGCCTACTGAAGAAATACCATCTTTCATAAGAGAAGTAGTTCGTCTTCTACATAGTTTAACTTCAACCTTTCTATACTGCAGATCTTTCAGTTTGCAGTATTATAGCTGCGCGAGCATGGATTATACAAGAGGATTGGATATATATATATGGCAAAACATCATGAATAGAGTGTAGAGCTAGAGAAGTCAAAGAAGCAGCAGGTATCGATCCTAGAATCACTAAAGTGCTAAAGGTTTCAACGGAATATCTTAAGTATCTCAAACGAACACCTTTATCAGAGAATGCACTAGGAACCTATAACACAATCAAAAAAATTGGGTAAGTGCGAGGAGGGCCTCGTGCAATAGTGTTCCGGACATTTTATATGTATTGTCATTAAATAGAAGGCAATGTATTCATATCCTGCATAGGTACACCTGATACTGGTTTTGATATGAATAATGTAATGTATTGTACGTAGGTATGTCCTAGTAATACTGAGCTGAGATTCCAGTCCATTTTAATTTACACTTTCAATATAAAACATGGCGTACCAAGCTTTTGGATAAAAATGCATGTAACGGTACTTTGATTGTTAAATGGTTTAAGTAAAACAAAACACTGGAATACTTGACATGCGAAGGAATACAGCATTTAAAGTTTTAAAAATTTAAGAAAAAAATATTTTTGAAAAAAAAAAAAAAAATTAAAAAAAAATTTTGTTTTTTAAACTTATTTAGTTTTCAAAAGCAGCATAGAGCTAACATATACGATCCATTCGTGCAAATGACTTTGTTTTTGAAAAATCGAAATCGAATGCAGTAGCAGCAAGAGAAGAGCTTATAGGGAAGTCCATGCGCTCTTCTAAAATCCGTAACTCGGGAACTACTTAGCGGATTTGGATGAAACTTAAAACTTGAGCAACTCGTAGTATCAAAATGATCTACTGTAAATTTTTTTTGGATAACATAAAAACTGGGGGAGATACAGTGGGGTAACTAGATGCCTTATTTTTTTAATTTTTCTCAGAAAATATATAAAATACAGGAATTTTCGTATTGTTTTTACAATCTGCACGAAATTCTACGTATCTCCAATTTTCATATTTTTACCATTTATGGTCTGGCCGCTAGGGGGGGGGGGGGGGGGACAACATTTTTCAAATGTTTGGCGAGCTTTTTTGTTCAACAAATTTTGCCAGAAAAAAATATTTCTTACATATATAGAGCCCTTGCAAAATTCTCTTTAATTTGATATGCCACATGATGGGGAACAAAATAATTTTTTTTTGCCCTTCATACAAGGTGCCCAAAAAAGGGCTCCCAAAATGAAATTCATTGCCGCCATCTTGTGCAAGCTTCCACATAATGTATACATAGCGAAAGTTTCAGCTCTCTATGTCTAACGGTTCAAAAGTTACAGGGCTGTGACAGACTGACGGACAGACAGACACCGTATCAAACCCATAAGTGTTCCGTCTTACCTTTTAAGGTCCGGAACACTAAAAAGATCAAAGTGGCAGTGGATTGCTCACACTTTCTGAAAAGTTTACACGCGATGCAATGGGACTTGCCCACTCAAGATGGTAGGATAGTAAGGGAGTTTTTTGGGAAAAGTTCGGTAAGAAGCTGACTAAGCTTAGCTTAAAGAAACTTGTACTAGATTTTTCTAGAAAAAAGTGTCGTTAAATTCAATTTTTATTTTAATAAAAAAAATTCTACTCTCTCAGGAACCAGAATGAATTTAATTTTGCACTTCGGTTGAACTCTTTGGCGGGACGAAATTTTATTCTATAGGACAGAATTCATTCGAAAGTTCAAAAGGCAAAATCAACCCAGTCAATGATTTTGAGATTTTTGTACAGAGACTTACACTTTACCTTGACAGCATGTACTCTGTTCACTTTAACTCATTTAAAACAGACATTCTTCAAACAGCCTGTCAAAAAAATTACGCCAACTACTTACCCAACTTCATAGGTGTGTTTGATTAATGCTTGCACCTAAAGGAAGTACGACAAACAATTCCCTAATGGGTGTGTACTCGTACAATGTGTACGTTTACAGTGTACCTCCTCGTAAGTGATTATTAAAGCGGTCGTCAGTACGCTTGAATAAATTATAAAAGCAACATTAACAACTGGGAAATTGCGCGAAATTGAGTAATGACTGTGTCTTCCTGTCTCGTAATGTTTAACCTCTGTCTGTGCGCCGCTCAAGGATCTCTCTGTGTGAATGTCAATGAAATAGAAGAAGAAGTAAAAACAAATCCATTATGTGTGTTGTTCTACCGTTGTAGAGAGAGAGAGAGAACTTAATCTCATGTAACCGTCAGTATTCATCTCCTCATACATGTGGATAAGCTTCCATCAAAAACTTTTCAACCTGACGGTATAATAAATATCAAGCAAGTCCTTATACTTCTACTACCTACCTGATAAGTTTGTCTATATTATGGTGGGTTCCCTCTTCCTCGACTTAGGCACCGCACCAACACACCATCTTGGAGTTAGGGGGATGAATAAAAGTCACCCCATCTACGATGAGAAAACAATTTATCTTTGGCACCCTCGCACCGAAAATTTTGCCAGCTACCGTCTCTTTTATTAGAAAATCTCTGCCGACTCTACCCCTAACCGAACCCATAACTCATTTTGTGGCACAAACGCTGTCATGTTATTGGTAATAAGATTGTTGAAGCGAACGAACCGCCATCAGGCGGTTGTATAAATACACTCGCATTTTCAATCTGCACAAGGATTATTTCAGATTTTTTTTTTTCTGTGAAATAATCAAAGGATCCCTCAATACCTGCCAATTCCTGTTACCCATTATTGTTATTGCCGGGGAAAATTTAAGCTTCGATTATAGCCCACTTATTGTGGTAGTGTTAGAGCGAAATATCCTTTAAAATTTTATGAATACAATTACAGGTTTGATATTATTTGCATAGCACAAGGATGCGAATATTTGCTTTTATGATATCCTTTATGTAAGATATCTGTGAATGTGTAACGATGATTAATTTAAAGACTCTCTCTCTTTTTCTCTTTGCCGCATTCTGTCTTTTATTGTGTAGGTAATTTATTTTTATTTGGAAACAAATTTTTGTGTTGACATCATGACCTAGGAAGGATGTTGTGTGTGCAGTCATATGTGAGAGGATTCAATGTGCTAGAAATGATGATGTCAGCTTTTGTAAGTGGGAGTTTTGTGGCATTGAAAATTGTGCAAAACGAAGTGAATGATCATTTTTATGTGAAATTGACGAAGGAAGTTGTTCGCTTGATACGAGTATTTGTAATGTTAACTTTTATTTCAAGGACATCGTTTGATTTGGCTGATTTGATGGAGAATTTGTTGAGAAGTGCTGAAAGACGTTTTGCGTGCAATAAAATGCTATTGATATGAGTACGTTACCGGATGGTTATTAAATTTTAATGAAGGATATTTTATTAAAGTGTACTTCCGCTCAAGATATGGCAGAGAATATCCGGATGGTAATTAGAATGGAACAAAGTGTATGGGAAGCCACATGTGGCGCAATAATCTGAAAGGACGTATTGCCAGTCAATTTAATTGTTCCGATAATATGAGAATAAACGTACTAATTTGCCATTTCAGCAGACATAAAATAGCTCATTATTGAGGCTCATTATTAAAGGGTATCCCTTGATGATTGAGTATATTAAGGAGCTCAAGGTGTAGTTGCCTATTATAAGGGGTTTTCCATTAAACGTTTCTTATCTTTGAATTTGAATAAAACCAGCTGTAAGTAAGATGTCATTGCATTTTTCTATTTATTCAAAATATATATACATATGTATGCCATTATGTATGAAATATAACAACATTCAAATATCCGGCGCGGCTTTACTGGGTTCCGACGTCCAATTTCCCATAACATTGGCGCAGATATCAGGCTAAATGTTACTAATGGCATTGTTAATGTTGGCTTTCAGGGCAGTGGTTTATTGGCATAGACCTGTGACTTCAGAAAACTCTACAAGAAAAAGTCTAACCGGGTCAAATCGGTCAAATGGTTTCTTTTTAAATCAAATTAAACTATGATTTAAAAAGAAACCACTAGATGGCCTCTCCTCTATGTATTGTAGTTAGCTGCCGGAGATAATACTGCTGATTGACTGACTTGGCAAGGCTTCTATTTGATTCCTCTTCTTCTTTTCCATCGAGATACTTCCCTGCATTTGTTTAAGTCAACCTGTGAGAAACGTTTTTAACTAATCTTGTCTTGTTTATTGCTTTTTAGCGAAACTGTGCTTTAGATTTAGGGAAGAACATCTCTTTCAACTTACTTCATCTTCATAGGCTGAGAACGTAAGCGAAAAGCTATCGCATTGCAAATAGAAGCTGCAATATACAAAAGCGCAGATACGTATAGCTAACTTCACTCCTTTGTTGCTGGTCACTGATTAAAAGACTGCGATCGAGTAAATTGTTGGTCCCAATTAGGTCTGTGCTTCTGGTCTTTTGAAGAGGTAAAAAGAGTTAAATTCGTTTCTACTACGAAATCAACAATTCGCTGATTCTTATGCGAATAAGTGAATGTTTCTTGCGAACTGTCAAATTTTATTTAGATTCCACAGATGTGGAACGTAATCCATATTTGTTTAACCTCATCTTCATTGGTAATGAAAAGTGAAATTGCGACTAGAAAAAGAGTTGCTGTACCTAAATGAAATGTCAAAATTCGCATTTGTAGGTCCCTAAGCTGTGAAAGGATCTTAATACAACAATCTAAAAAAGGCTATTTATTAAAAATTACTATTGATTTTATGACCTCATCGAAAGCTAGACTAAAGACGAGGTGTATGGGCATGCCACCTATGTGTAAGTAGGTATGTTCACTAACTATGCTTTCTATTGAGTGACACTAGAACTTAGAAAGAAAAGAAAGAGATTCAGGACACCTCTCAGTGGACTTATTTTTAAAACCTACTGTAGCTAGTCTTTAAATAAATCGCCCACTCAGAACCGCAAACATAAGCAACAGGACTTAATCGATCGAGAAATATCTCCGCAGTATAACAACCACCTGCCAGTCACTCAAATGCCACTCTAAACGGCTTCCATGCTATCGGGTATCAATCAAAATCGTTTAACTTTGCATGAACAGCGAACTAGCTAAATGATAAATGACCACGATTCCTGTAGCCACGCTACTCCAATCCAACGTTAACCCATTCATAAGAATTGCAATAACCTAAAAAAGAAAAAAAAAATTCCAGCACTACGAATGTCCATATCAATGAAATTGTTAGTCCTGCAAGGAGTAAAAGCAAAAACAAACATTCGACTTTGTTGACGTCGTAAACACGCTATTCGTCGTTCCATTCTTTACTTGGACTCAATAAAAATTCATATTTTTGCACATGATCACATGGGAATTTCCTTTATATCCTTCACAGAGTGGTACTGGGGCTACTGGTTGAAAAAAAAAAAAAGAAAACATTTCAAAAAGGACTTAGTCAGCATAGTGACAAACTACTGAAATTGGCGTTATGCAGTCATAATTAGAAGCTGACACGAAAACAGAATCCTAGTTTTTTTTTTTTGAAAACATCCTTTGCTGCCTTCCTGATGGTGGATGTCGTGTGTATCTAACGAAAAAGGATTTTCCTTGCGTGACCATATTCATAAACAGCATTTTTCGTAACAACATTGTTTAACATGGATGGTACCGGAGTTTTGGGTTTTTTTTTTTTCTCTCGGCTTGGAGAGTTTCGGTTCAGATCCTTGTCACCCCATGTGGACTCTCTCTCAGCGACACAGAGTGTGAGAGTTCTGGGTTAATGACATTTTTATTTTGAGGAACCCCCCACCGTGTAGCCGTGGTCTTTCTGCGGAGATATTTATTTGCATAACGTGGGTAAATTATTATCTCGGATGACATTCAGGGGTTTTGGTTGGACACCTTAGCCAACGAAGGGTGGGTAGTAAAACCAATAAAGTATTATTAGAAACAAAAGCTGTCACAATTTGGAGGGCGGGAAGCCATCCCACGGCACACTTTACGATGGTTTTTGGCCATTAAGCTGACCCAAAAAGGCATTTTCCTTTTTATATAGATATTTATCCTTGGAACTAGCTTTCGATAACACCACGACTAAAGATAATGATGAGCCCAGACTGGTGGTGGCCTTTGTTCTTTGGGTCCTTTATGTAGGTTAAGGCTGAGTGCGTAGTGGGTAAATATTTATATTAATAGTATTTCTTAAATGGAATAAAGGACATTAAGTGAGTGGCTGGTTGAATGATGAATGAATGCGAGTAGACGTGCACATCACAGATTCGTGACAGTGCGGGGCGGCCATTACAAAAGATATCACAGCCAGATTGACAGATAATAGGAAGAAATTGGTTTTGCCCAACAAAAGAATGTGTTTTTTGGAAACACAAAACGTGATATGGATTTGATTGCTCTCAAATGGTACGATTGTAATAAAGCATGGTCACGCTAAAAACAACAGTCGTTTGAAGGATTAAGAGAGCTTCAGGAGAAACTAACTAACTACATGGATTCCATCTCCAATTACAAGGAAAAAAAATGAAAGGATGTATATTTGCATTCAACAGAAACACCTAACGGTTATATGAGTTTATGTGAGTGTATCACATTGAGCGTATCATCCATTCCAAGAAAAGAATTGAGTAAGAGAGTATTTTTTTCAAACTAGCTTGCCGTAGATAGCTCAAATCAGAGAAATCCTTCCGTTCTTGATAATATTTTGTTTCTAGTAAATATCAAGTGGATAAATCTAAGCATGAAGAGTGTATGGGGATAGAACTTCCATAGGAAAACGTTTTGAAAACTACCAACTGATGGACAGGTACCTCAACTCTACCGTTTCCATTTAGTGCTTACTTTTTATTCCTAGTCTAACTTGTTTTTCCATGAAATAACTTCTGTATATCCTTTTGTTGTGTATATTATAGGAGTACCTACATATATATATCCTCATATGTTATTCACAACTCAGTTATTAGTGTGTTTGAATTATGTACATGAGGTTCACGGTTCAAATCCCAGCTCTTGCTAGTGTATGACTAGACCATCACTTGGTATCTTTTGTCATGAGAAAGTTCCTTAAACTGTAGATCCATTCTCTATGTGCAGAAATATATACCGCACACTGGTCTGAAATGTATCACAGATATCTGGAATCTGTG
This sequence comes from Chalcosyrphus nemorum, assembly GCA_949716465.1. Taxonomy (NCBI): domain Eukaryota; kingdom Metazoa; phylum Arthropoda; class Insecta; order Diptera; family Syrphidae; genus Chalcosyrphus; species Chalcosyrphus nemorum. Next base: position 8,362,974 of record OX454333.1, read on the forward strand.
ATGGAATCAATGGTGGTAGAAACATTATATGTATACGTGAGCAACTTCAGCATATTCGAAGCTCAGATCAGATGTTGATGGATGAATCTTTAACGGGGCAACGACAGCGCCGGAGTAGGTTATTCATGTCGGTTCTACAATCTGCCGTATAAAGCCCTCCGGCGGGCAACTAGGCAACATAACGGGCCCATATCGCTCCCCTTAGTGAGACTAAAATGGCAGAACGTAACCTAAAGCCTAAGTTAAGTCACCCAAGCAATTGAGAAGGTCTTGATTACAAGAATCTAATTCTTTCAGACTACTAAAGAAGTGTTTTCCTAGATGTAAAAATCTTTTTCTAGGAATACCCTCGCATTCACACAATATGTGCGTGGTCCTCACAATATCTACAAATATCAGATTCAGATAGTCCTAATCTGCTGGCGTGCCTTCTTAAAAGACAATGCCGAGAGATCCCATCTCAAGTAGTTCCGCAGCTTGGAGCACAGCTAGAACCCCGGCACGGAGAACACTGCATAAGTCCGGGAGTTTTAGAAATATTTCAAGGTTCAGATCTTTAAAATGCATACCCGACTCAGTTCCTTTGTTGGCAATTCCATTCTGAAGATGGACTTCATTATTTTGCCAGTCTTCCCTGCGTAACTTCGTATGGAGGTTCGAAGTCGAGAAACCCTAAAATAGCATCCGATTTCGCATGAGACTTGGGGAACGTGTTTCTGAGAATGGAACTATGCCCTATGTTTCTACCATTAAAGAATCCATTAAAGAATTGTGAGCCGAAGCGCACTTCTTCCCGCTTGAAGTTGTAGTTGAAGGCCGAGCGGCAGAAGATGTAAGAACATCCCACGTGCTGCCGTAGACACGGTGCGAAAAGCGCCCGTGAAAGCAACACTCGCTGATCTTTGTAACGCCTTCCACCATAATAGAGCTCCATACGTGAGAATGGGTCTCACTATCGTGACGTAAACCCAGTGCATCTTGACTAGTTTAAAGCCCCACTTCCTCCCTTTCCTCCGTATTTAGTATGCGGCTATAATAGCAAAAATTTCAGCAGACTACGGGTGATGTCCGTATTTTTCCTGGAACCTCTCCTTACGTAGATATTGCAACCTTGCTTCAGGCTCTTGAGAAGCACTCTTTACACTCTTACCAATCGATGCCTATTCTACTTAACTGTTATGTCTACGTTAGACGCGCAAAGAACTTGATGAACCCTAACAAAAAAGTTTATTTAAATTTAGTAGGGCTAGGCCTTCCGCAAACGGAGTGTCCTGTCATAGACGTACAAGAGGCATACCCTTATTTATGTGGCTTCACATTTGCTTCAGTACTCGTAGACAACAGCTCAAGAAAAGTAAGCTTTAATGCACCAAGTACATTTCACTGTCATAAAAAATCGGTCAATCACTTGTCAGCTTCTTTGACCAGGATATCTTCTTTACGTTATTCTCCAGTTTTTCAATGGTCGATCTCTCTACATGACTAGTCGAACGTTGGCCTTCAATAATAGATGGCTTCTCAACCTATAGAACCAAATAAGAGAGCAGAAAAATGGTATTTTAATTTACTAAAGCTGGTTACAAGTCTCGCTTAACCAAAGGTCAAGGATGACATCTTTTGACATCATTCTGAGACATTCATAATGGCAACGATTGCTAAGCCTTCATCTTTGATATCGTGAAACCTAAATTCGTAGTATCGTCTGTGACATGTTGCCTTTCCATGAGTCTTAACTCCTTTATACCCTTTGTTGGATCTCTTTATTCGTGACACTGAATATTTAAGTTCCTTGTCAGTCAACCCAACCGCGGCGTTCTCTGAATTTTCAAAAGCATTAAATTCATATTACAATGACATCCGTCTATCCAGCCCACTGCTCCCAGCCTCGTCTATTAATATGACATTGCTACTCACAGTCAGCGAATGCATTATCATGCCTACACAGTATTATCTGCTCGGTTGCCTTCCCTAAAGGTCATTCAGTTGAACTTCAAAGAAATTCACCACGATACCATGCACATTCAAATAGCTGAATGAGAAGCGTTTCTCCAGCTCGCTTGAAAAAGCTTTCACCACTGTTTACAAGAAATATTTATACTCCTTGGAAGGACACCGTTTGTTTTTTGTTTTTCCTAGGCATGCGCTCTTTGTCACTCTCTCGCCACAAGCATTGGAATCTGGTGGTAGGTATCCATTATCAGTTCTTCAGCTTCAGCAGCTCCTCCAAACTCCTGGCCATGTCCAATTGAAGAATTTTTTGGCGGCAGTCTCCTCTGGCAGCTGATCGCCACTGAGATTTTCTCCGCGCGTCGACTATTAGAACCGCAAAAACCGTTTTTTGTTTGATACCAACGTGTGAATCAAGTCCAGCGGATAGTGGTATTCAGTTCAGCTCCAGACGCGAAACACTTTAGTCATAAGGTTCAAAAGCTTAAATGTACGTTGACTGTGGTTGAAACTAGAAACGGATTCATTGCTTGTTTGTGATTGTTTTTTTCCTTTTTTTTTTTGTAAACTTGCAAACTTATAGTTATTTTTCAAAAAAAAAACAAATTTAGTAAATCTCTATAGTTTTTAAGGAAGAGAAAAAAAGAGAATTGTGTCGTCCTTTTTATACTCGTACGTGGCTGAAGCGATAAAATACACAACTAGTCATCCAATACACTACAAATAACGGTTAAAACAGGATGATGTGCGACCGTGCACTTGCATACCAATAAATAATATTTATTAACAGTGTCAGTGCGTGTATAAAAAATAAAGGGAGGCGCTATTATCCTTTGCGTTTGCATCATCACCATCACCATCCCCCTCACCCCCAGATACTGTGGTGTTCCCTTTCGTGTGAAATTTATTGCAAGGATACATAACACTCCGGATGGTGGCAGTGAGCAACTCGAGTGGATTACAAAAGAGTGTTGTCGTTGTCGTTGTCGTTGACGTCCTTATGTGGTTGATGAAAATTTGTCGTCATTTCGGATTATATCCTTATACGTCATTTCCTCCCCCCGTGCCACAACAATATACGCCCATAAAGAGCTGTTTAGATGTTAATTTAAGATTAATTGCCTGCGATTAGAGGATATACACACACAAATACACATACATACAGTGCTACAGTGGTGGTGGCGGCATAAAATGTAAATTCACAGCACATCCTTGTCTTCCAAAAGAAATAGAAAAATTTCAACAAAACGCATAACCCGGTGTTCTGCAGTCCCACTCACAAACACATACACATATGAGTTGTATTAGTTCCTCATAAAAGGGGGGCAAAAAAATAGAAAAAAAAAACTGAAATTCATTCATCCATCGAGGAGGCTACACTCTGTCTGTGACGGTGGATATCCTTGAACTTGGAATTGAAATTTTTGGCAGCACTACAGCACAAACGTAAGTTCTGACACCATACATTCTGTGAGTTTAATCGAATTTTGATTTAGATGTTAAGTTCTTTGGAAAAAGTTTGCTTCGCAAGTTTTTGAGGGGACTGTTTGCTTTATCGAAGCATTTACACTCGGCGAAAAAAAGGATACGATCTTTAATTTGTTGTTCCTGCAACAGAGAGAGAGAGAGAGAGAGAGAGATAGAGAGAAAATAAAAATTACTTGCTTGGTTTTATGATATCATCATATTTTCGTTTTACGATACAGATACAGTTGTAATAAATCCTTAGAGTCCTGTTCTCGCCGCTGCTGTGTGGGTAGGACATTTTGTTTATTTCCTAAGGATTTCTTGATGCTCCTTTTGTGGCTGAGGGTTGAAATGTTGATATCGAGATTAAACCGAAACAGGGAATTATTGTGGCTCTGTGTTTTTTTTTTTATTTGACGAGATTATTTGGGGCACCGCGAACGGTGTGCAGCGATGTTTTCGGGGCGAGTCCTTTCTTTAGAAAATTTTATGGAGCTACCCACTGATTTATTTATGTCCAAAGTAAATATAAAGGCATAAAAGATGTCAAAGTATCCATAATCCATATTTTGGACATCAAAACCAGTTTTTTTTTCATCAAAAGTCACAGCTGCAGAGTTCGTTTTATGTGAGCATGATCTGTAAGATGCAATTACTTTGGTAATGAATCTCCTTTTCCTTGTTCAGGGAGGTCAACTTTAGAGCTTTTGTCATAAGACAACATGACGTGGGTTACATAAATTTGAAAGGCTCTATGTGTCCATCTATTTTTAAATTTTAATTATTTCCTTTCAAGGACATTTGGATAGGTTCCTTATCATTCTTTCAAATGATTTATTGATTTTATAATAAAGTAGTTGTACCTTTTTGTAATTAGTTTAGATTTTAGATACGTTGAGGGTACTTACTCATATTTTAGTTTGAGCAATGCAATATGTATGGACCCTCGAAAGAAACACTTAGACTTTTATTGCCCTATAATATGGTATACATGCAAAGGTCGACAAGTGAGATTGGTCATTAAATGTTTACTAAAAGGACGATAAGGAGTAGAGTGCGTTATCTGAACAGGTTATCATGCGTGTTTCTTTCAGGGACAATTTGAAAACGTTGTAAAATTGTGGCTATTTGTGGAAAATTGTCTCACATAAATACATGATATGGATATCCTTTAAGCTATAGCACGGACATGCGTGCTCTTTTGTTTGTATTTCTGCTTTTGATTTTTGAACAACTTTGTTTATTTGTCTCATGTAAAAGCCTTTTTAATCGTCGATAAGTGCATTGTATAAAATATTCACCCAGCTTATGACTTAGGATTCTTATTCTTTCTATGTTTTAATTCAGCAGCTAAAAGCTGTTTGATAAGGTTCTAAATCACAGAGTAGACTTTATTCGGAGAATTAGTGAACAACTTTAGAGATACATATTTGTTTTTCTATGTCTGCGTTGCTGTTCTTCGCTGGGATTCGAACTAGCGCACATTGGGTTTCGAATACACTATACTCGGCACCATTGCACATCCACAGTTTGAAAAATAGTACACCAATATTTTTAGTAATTCAAATAGTTGTACAGTAAAAGGGTTCTATTGAAAAAAAAGTATTTTAAAGGCTACATATAGCGTGGTTTGAAGGAAGTATGGGTACTGTAGTTCTGTGATTGTACCTATACAATCAAGGTTCGCATCATAGAATGTACCAACAAAATTTGATCACAAGTCACAACCCTAACTTTTGCGAATCTCTGACAAACCCATGAGAGTACTACTGTCATGCAAGAGCTTATGCGAATCCTATGCGGTTCGGATACAGGATAAAGCTGTGGGTGCCTTCGTGATGCCTGTTTTTGTTAGAAGCTGGCCCTTGGCCTTATTTGGATTTTTTGCGGCACTTTGACATTTTTTTTTTTACAGCTAGCCATTTGTTTTTTTCTTCATAATTTATAGTCCTGTTCCTTTTGGCTCTAAACCAAGCCGACAAGACCTCGAGTTCATAACTTCATTGGGACCTAGCTCGTAAGTCCCAGTGTTAAAGTTATTTAATCGGTTTTTAAATAGAGTTGGTAGTTCACTACTATCGGCAACAAAATTCGCACATTTGTCGATAGTGTGGGACAAATTCCTAAATGTGTATGGAACGTGTTAAACTAGAAAGCTTCTCATTTTTTAAACGTCTTCTTTGTAGTGTTATATGGTTTTAGTTTGGAAACGGAACTTATTTCGTAGACAGACAATTAAATAAAAATCAACAATTCCTATAAGCTCAAAGTCGCAGGTGTTCAAAGATGCTCGAAATCTTTCAGTAATTCATCAAACTAGCATTATGTTCACTACATACTACTCAAGCTTTGCTCCTTCTGCTGTCATGTGAATCATTTTAGCTTTCTTTGATTTGCCCTCATACTGCTTGTAAATTGTCCAACACTGAACACCGTGTGTAAGTGCCGGACGTACAAACCTCGAACTCCCGGCGCTAGAACTTTCCCTTCAGCTAAGTGGGTATTTTTCGGTCACAGAAGAAAAAAAAGAGAGCTGTCAAATAAGAGGCATGGAAAAAGAGTCAACGTGTAGGACCAGTCAAACACTGTCTGTCTGTCCTTCTGTCTGAGACACCTCGTAACTTTTAAATCATTTGACAAAACAATCACTCATTTGGCACACACACACATATGTATGTATACATCATTTGGCAGCATCATTTTTGGGGCACCTAGTATTAAGGGCAAAAAAACTGTGTTTTACTCCCTATCATGTTGAACATTAAACTAAAAGAAAAGGGCACCATATTTATAAACAAAAGCTTTAGAAGTATTTGAAAAATGGGAAGCTTTTAATAAGCCCTCTACCGGTCTATATAAATATGAAAAGAATTGTAGATATGTAAAGTGGGAGTAGATCGTAAAATAACCGTAATTCGATTTCTGAATTAAAAATTTAGTAACTAGTCACCCCGCAGTGTCTCTTTTTATTTTCATGTAATTTCCATAATTTTTTACAAAGTAATTATTACAACGCTTAGAATTTATTTGTAATTATCTTCTCTTGTTGTTTCAAAATATTTTTGTTTTTTTAATATTTATTTACTAGTACATTTTTTAGTTTAAGGGGACCCCCCCATTCTTGATTTAAGATGTTGACGATTTTCAATGGGCTGGTAAATGAACATAAATTATTTTTTGGAACTTTGCATACATTTATTTGAAGACTTAAAATAGAATAAAAAAATTTTACATAATTTTTTTTGGTTGTTGTTTTTTGTGATCAAACAAAAGCCCTTCTTTTCGGCGTCGCATGTGATTTCCGCTCAATGGAACATCTGAAACCAAAAATTAGAAAGAGTACATGTTTAGCTCTGGTATGAACTAGGATCATTAATTTCGCACAAAAATTAACAAAATGGAGGACCTTTGAAAATCGCCTTTTTTTAGGCACAAATCAAGTTAACAAGACCTTCACCGAGTTATCCTCGAGAACTAGTTATATCCTAGTTCATACCATAGCTATATGTGTATAGAATAAGGTATTAAAATTTGCAACCGATTGGATTAATAGTTTTTGAGTAATCTCATGCGCCAGTCGTAAAAACACTGTTTCGGGATAAACGCGTATAAAGTTTTGAGAAGCAAATTCTTGGGTATAAAACCTACCTACGCTCCACCATAAATCGGCTATATCTTCAAGAGTTTTTGAACTTTTCATTTGAAATTTAAAAGGAACATTCTTGAATAGTTATAGATTTTTTGAAAGCGAGAACCCTTAATTTTCTTCCTAATTTTGAAAACTTTGAATGTCATACTTATTCTCGTGTAGCCACTCTTATTTCACCGACTCTCTTTTTTTCGTTCTTATATATTTGAATGTTTCATTGTTCCATACCATTTTCCTTGTGTATTATTATAATTAATAACTACTCCCCATGAATCGATGTGGCTATTTCACCTATATTTACAACATTCTAGATACATGCGACTACAAAATGTGGTTTTCGATATGCAATCAAAGAAGTACTATAGAATTATTTTTTACTCTGTACTACGTACAAGTTTACCATCATTGTGGTTTGATATATTTTCATTGACAAAAAATATATCCTGCTGTGTAAATACTCGCCTTGCACTAAATTTAGTACTTGGTATTTACTGTTGATGAGCTAATGTTTGCAGTGTATCCTGAAAATAAGTTAATCTTTTACAAGCCACTAATCATTTTTTATGCTGAAAATGACAGCATGATTGTCGCTTTACAAAACGTTGCTAAATTAAATGTTTAAGGTTGTTTTTCCAATATTTTTTTTCGCAATGCTAATCACACAGCATACATCAAATATTCTTTAGTCAAAAGCTATCCTTTGGCTACATTCACGAACCCATCCTGATTTATCCACAGCCTGTGAATTCCCCGATATGCTTACACATAAAACTGACATTAGCATCGCTGCGGAATGTCAGATGGATACAGGACACATGAGTGCTGGAAATATTACAAATTATTTTCATATTCCTCCATGACCCACCGGTGGAAGTATAGGCTGAGGAAGCTACTGCTACCATAAACCTTTCCATGACCTTTAAAATACTTGTTGGAAAAGCGTAAAAAAAAGACAGAAGACTTCCCCTTATTTACGCCGAAATACCCTACTAAACAACCGACATAAATTAAATCGCGTTACTGTATCTTTTTTTAAGAGTATTTGTACCTATAAACATTTCTTTTCTTATTACTCGTACCCTTTTTAAAAATTTAAAACTCCATTCACTATAGTATGATAGCGGTATTTTAATATTTTCCCCATAATCCCACAAAAGAAAAACGATTTCATAAAATAGCTTCGGCCTTTAAGCCCTCCATCGTAACCTCGACAGTAAACAGTGTCCCCACCTAATTAACTTTAGAGCCAAAGCCAATTGTAAAATCTCATTTGGTGTCCTTTATATTTTCTTTCTTTTTTTCTTTCTGCGCGAATCGCAGAAATTAAGAAAATGCCAAGATGAACAGAAACATCGAGGGTGGAGGATAAGAGGCAGCAGAAAAAAAAAAGAAAAAAAAAAAATAACGCCTGATGATAGTGTCATAAATTTTATTTGTTTGCCAACCTCTCGAGCCTGTGGTCCAGTCGACGAAGGACGAAAGAGAAAAGGGTCTTTGGGCCCGCCATCGCCATCGCCGGCCGTCCTAATCCCGTCCGACAATATAAATCATTTTTAATTTTGAATCGGTCTCTTTATAAATCACACAGGCTCGGCCATGGCACCGGAGAAAATATGTCCGAAATGTGGCACTGTGGTTAGATTAGGTTTGGCGTGACACCGGCCTCGTCCTGCTCGGAAAGACAAAAGGCGTTCAGGCGCATTGCCTTAAGGTGAGAGATAGAGATACGATAAGGGAGTATGGGATGGGAAAACAAATACACTGAACCATCATTGTTGTCTGTTGAGTAGCAAGAGAAGGATTGAATGATTCATTCCTGCCAGGTGGACCATGCAAGATAATAAATTTTATAAGAGATGTTTTTGAAAGGTTGAAGGTCGTTGAAAGAAGGATGGAACTTCGTTGTGTCAATACTAGTGAAGTTGTTTCAATAACAAATGGACTTGTCGAACAAAAGAGTCGTTGAAGTGACTGCAAATTTAACTTTGTATTTGGAAGGAGAAGAAAATTCCAAGTGGTTTCCTTCCAGTTAGTCTCAAGCATGGATCAATTGATGTAATAAAGTTTTCCTTGAAACTGAACGCTGTGTCTGACCATTTAATTGTTTGTGGTTTTGTAAGCTCATTTACTTTTCCTTTCACTTAAGGTCAATCAAGGCAACCGCTTAAGCCTTTGATTTACGACACAACGTTATTGCATTTTTATACCCTATCCTAAGGGTATATTAAGTTTGATACATAGTTTGTAACATAGAGAAATATTGCAGACAGATCCCAAAAAGTATATATATAAATGATCAGTATCAATAGCCGATTCAATTGAGACATGTCCGTCCGTCCGTCTGTCACCAGTTTTTGGGCCTTAAATTTTGAGCTAGGCTAGAAATTTTGTATACGAAGTCTTTTGATATCGGGACGGAACAAGTGTAAAAATTTTTAAAATCCGCCCACTTTCACGCCCACTTTTTAAAAAAATCATCTTTTTTCACTATTTTCATATGAAACTCGAAAAAACTTACTTGAGCAAATATGTAGATATCCACTAAATCTTCAAATCGTCTATACATTGTATATGGCCACGCCCACTTTTTAGGGGCGTTTACTTCAAAAATTAATTTTCGAGTAAAAATATTAGTTTATAGCGCAAAATAGAAAATTTTGTAAATACATTTTCCATCGCCCACTGAAACGAGCTGGCTATACACTTTCCAATAAAACGCGGCTATCATTTGCAGCTTATGAATGAATCACTGTACTTGAAAGTATGTCCGAAGTTGGGCTTGATGGTAAACTGATGTGAATTTAAAGCGTGACGAGTATTGCGAGTGAAACTTCGAAGGAGAAATATAGTTTTAATTCCAGTATCATATAATTTCAAATTCCACTTCCAGAATGTGCTACACCACATATTTCACAGCCATGGATGCTCGTTCTCCGATTGTTTTCGTTAATTTTCCCCAAATATTCATCTTGGCGTGAAATAGCATCTTATATTTTATGGGTTCTCCAAATACATATACCTACCCCACCATCGTTGAAACATCATAAATAGACATCTTGGCAGAATAAGCAATTCTTGCTGCAAATATTTATTTTCCATACCGTCATTCTCAATGCGGCGAAAACAGCTATTGCATTTTAATTTCGGTCACTTTTTGAAAATTGGAAAACATCTTTGGTTTTTGCACCAAACATAGCAAGGACATAACTAAGCAAACGTATAATTGAATTCCAATTTCTTGCTTGGTTGACTTTACATGTTCCATTCGAATTGAACTTACGTGATTTGCTTTCCCTCACAATATCTACCCCTACGAGTGTATCCTGCATGTCCGATCCGAAAATCCTTTGAATGTTCTGTGAGTTTGCCGCAAAATACTTTGAGCCAGTAGTATGTTCTACCTAAAAACTTGTACAAATGCTTTGCTTACATGACCTTTTGCTATTTGAATTGAATTGCACAAAAAAAAATAGATGAAAAAAAAAACCCTTGGCATTGTGCCCACACTCATGTGCTCTCATAAGGGAGGAAGGATCCTCCTGTGCATGCATACACATCCATACCAACGTCTATACCAACATACATCCGGGTTTGGATTGTCAAATAAATAAAAAAAAATTACCATGAAGCAAAATGAAATATACTTCGAAGGCAAAGTGAAATAAATTCCCCTTTGTTGGGTTGGGGAAAAGGACGAGTATAAGGAGGAAATTAAATCACTTCGCCGCAATCATTATCACCTGCGGATAAATTTTGACGCAGAAAAACTGTCATTCTGACGGATGACAGAATTAATGATACCCAGGGACGATGTGATGTTGCTGGTGGGTTGGAACGTTGGAAGAAATAATCTGCGTTTTCGTGAGCAACAATTTATTAGGAGCGAAAGTAATTCCTTCATAAATCAATTACCGTGGAAATGTCCTTCCATCAGCCGACTACGAGCAGGATTCCCCCCAAGGGGAGAATTACAAATTCCTTGCTATGAAGAAATTCCCATTAAATCAGGCTGGTGGGTGGTACATGGGACATCTTTCGCGCGTCGGGTATCGAAGAAGGACTTTGTTACGGCAGGTCTCTATTTTCCAGTGATATGTCCTATTTGCATAATGAAATCTATTTCATTATTTTTGGTTTTATTCTTCTCCACCCACTGTTTGCGTTGTCGTTTACTTATTCTTGGAGGAGTTAGTTTTATGTTTCTGCTAAATCTGTGAAATGATTTGAATTTTGATGGAAGAGGCAGTTAATTTCGCTGTTGAACGTGTTTATTTATGGACTGCGGTCGGAGGGTGTTGATTTCGTCCCGTTTGACAAGAGAATGGAATATGATTTTCTAGTTTTAATCGATTTTAGGTTGGCAACAGAATGCAATGCAGTCTATAAACTCCAGAAATGTGTATCTATTCCGAGGCGATGCTTAGCAAGTGGTGCAACCTGATGACATGGCATTCATTGCACCTCTTGAAATGATGTTGGCAGGTCTGAACGCAATTTTGACAAACCAGCGGAGCAATGTTGATTGAGTTCTAGGCTTAGTTGCTTAGTAGGTTAAAACCCCAGTTTCATGACCATAGGTACGACTGACTGCACTCCAAAACTCCAGCCTGTATTAGCGAAGACCTAATGTGGAATTGAGGATGGTGTCTTTGGATAACAAAATCTCAATGACTATGGGCAGGCGACAGACTGCATTTGTACGCTAAAGTCCATAAGATGAAAGTATGACTTCTGCTTTAGGTTAAACCATGATAAAGTCATTGAGAGAGCTAGAGTACCTACGTCCTAGTCAGTCATTCAATTATACAATAGACGAACTATTTTACAAATACAATACTCCACTACGACACCTACCACGGGATTAGGCAGTATAACGTAACAGGTGGTGCCCCCCAGGACTCCTTACTAGGTCCACTACTTGAAAATCTTATGTACAAAGACATAAAACATACAGCGCAAGCAGCAAGTACAACGGAAAGTATTATGCCAAATATTGAAGGACCTAAACAAAAGAAACTTAGCCCAGAGTTGGGATGTTGATTATGCTCTGCGGCTCCTAAATATAAGCTGTAGCAATTATCAAGAAATCATACATTAAGAAGATGGAGTTAGTGGCCTTTAGTGGCTCGAATTGTGCCTGCCAAATAGACCACCACGTTTACAAAAAGCCGAATTGAAATATCGTGCCCGCAGGAAAAGGATGCCAACAGTCGAAGTGATGATGAAGTACCACGAAGAATAAACTCGGAAGAATGGCAAGACAAATAAAACTCTAGAGTGGTGTCAGGTCACAAGATCGCAGCGGCAAATTGATGAACGCTCGCCGTGTAATGCTACAGTTGCCTAGTTTATCTGCAGATCCAGAGACCAATAAGCGCGTGCGGCTACAAGTCTTGCGCCAGCTAAATTTTATAAGATGCAAGCTCAAATCCAAACAATCGATATGACTTTGAAAAGGACTCAAGAGTCCTGGCGACAAACTTATCATTTGGCTTACCCTAGTCAGCCATTGTGCTGCATAATTAAAAAAGAAGACATCAAATGAGAAAAGGAACAACTTTATTTAGTTGAATTGATTCACTGTTTATTTAATTTTGGATACAAGCAGATTCCTGCAGCTGGTTAATAACACCACATATAACATCTTGTTCGCTGCAATTACCACCAAATTCTGCTGTTCTTATATTTTCAACGACCATTACATGCATCAGTGCTCTCCAAAGCTTGCTAGCACAATCTCTATAGCCAAGATATCTTAACAACCTTGTGGCTGTCGTAATAGTCCCGTACGGGCAAAGCGGGCCCTTACTGCCAGTTAGAGAAAGTTTCGTTTCTAAAGGTTTGAAAATGGCATGATTGTCACCCACTTCACCGGAACAAAATAGGCTTGCGCCACCACATACTCCGCTTGCTACCGACGATACAAAGGTCCCGTAGTTATCATTCAGGCAGAGGACATCGAAACGCTTAGGATCCCATACAAGATTTCTACTCAACGTGTTTATAGGCATAAAATCAATTGCAATGGATGGATACTTAGAATGTAACTTTTTGGCAGCTTCCACATGCAGTCCATCGTAAAGGGGTACCTCATCCATCTTATGCCCAAATGTTATATTCTTTCGGTTGTATTTAATGGCATACCTGAAGGCGTAATCAATATAGCGTTCAACGCTCCGTTTCTCGGCTATCTTAAGGGTCTCGACCATACCTTTGACAGGCTGATACTCCACTTTTGAAAAGTCGCCTCTATTGTTTTGCATGATGATGGCTAAATCGACTCCTGGTTTTTTACACTTGTACCCTGGAATTGAGAAGCAATGAACGACACAAGCATATAGATCCAGATTGGTGTTCAAAAGCAAAGTCTTTTGCTTTGCTTTTTCTTCGCTGGTTGTATCAATGTACAGTGCTGAGCCATTTCGCATCACAGAGAGAAGGAGTTCATTTGGGACAATTTCCTTCATGTTGCTGGGTAAATGTTCGGTGACGATTGGCGCATGGACATGTTCAAAAATTTGTGTTATATACTCGGCTCCTTCCTGGCCGACTTTTGAGCCCGTGACTAGAGTGACAGTAGTTGAACCGCCGTATTTGGAAATTGGAACATCTGGGATGTCAATTGGTGGCCTGTCTTCCTTCATGAATGTGGTTTTAATTACTTCCTTACCAATCGTCGATGCTCTTCTTAGAATGAATCTATTTATTTTGAATAACTTAAATTTTTGTAGCATTTTCACTGGAATTTTGTTTTTGTTGATTAAGACAGGAAGGAACTGTTTCAGAGATTAGGGAAAATATGACGTAAGACAGGCTAGCCGAATTGGAAGCTCTTGCTTCCTTACAATTTAGAATTTTCGATTTTACCTGACAAAATGGAGTGCTCTGGATTTGACTACTTGATTTTTTCAGAAAACTCCAGCAGCAAATCTTAATTTATAGAACTTGATTCAAAGGCAGATGTGAAGAAGATTGTATGCACGGTTAAAGCGACAAATAACAGACGGTCAGAGAGTCAACCCGGCTTACTTTGCAGTTTAGTCCTGGTATAAGATTGCGCTGACGCAAGAATTGAAGCCGGACGACCATATAGATTTCCGTGAGTTCGCTAATTGAGCGCTGGAAATGTTGACCGGAAATCTGGAATTTTGATCAAAAAGAAGGCGGAAAAGTTTGGTCTGTCAGCAGGACAACGGCCTAAACAGATGAAATGATTTTGGCAAACTTAATATCAGAAGTCTGTGGCTTAATCCAGCCCTCATATTACCGTCGCTTTTCTTAAAGTAAATTTATTAATAAAAAGGTTTGCTGGAATGCGGTTACTGCGATTTTGCTTAAATTTCAAATTTGAGCTAATTAGGTAGGTTGTTTAAATGGTGGTTCAGAAAGCAACTCAATCAGTGCTGAAAGACTGAAAGACTGAAACTCGTACTAACCTGTTTATGAAGAATGTTATTAGTTGTAATTGTATGCAGCTAAATCCAGTCCGTGGAGTTTAAATAAAGAAAGAGGTCTCCATTGTTTATTTCAGTTATCTCGCTGAGATCCTCGAAGAAGGGTTTGCCAAGCGGAGTCAGCCTGGTCCTTGTCAGAGCAGAATGATACAGGGATTTTCTCTCATTAGTATTCTTGCAATTACAGCTACACTTTCAGCGATATCAGGTCTTGATTTGCTAAGTAGCTTAGTTGACTTGTGTTCATAAAAGCTGGGCCATGTTTTGCCTGATATGGCGCAGTTAGTAAGACTATTCCATTTGCGATTTACAAGCTGGACCATATGAAGATATAAGCAGCCCTTAACAAAGTCTAGCGGAGAATCGACAGTTTCCCCTAGAGAACCATGAAGGGCAGATCCCCATCTGACCAGCTCGTTGCCCTCTTAATTTCTGTGTCCTGGGACCCAGATGAGGGTTGATTTCAAAACGACATTGCTCTACCAGTTTCAAGGAAGTAGAAATGCCAATATTTTGGTTGAATGTTGAGTGATCTCCTAGAACCCGGCTGGCTTCTCGAATAGCAAAGAGCTCCGCCTGAAACACGCTAGCAGAGTCTGGAAGACAGAAAGACTTCGATATATTAAGTTGGTCCGAGTAAATGCGTGCACCAAAGCCTCAGTTAATTTTTGAATCTTCTCTATACATATATTCGTTGATAACGCTTTCATTCTTCCATTCCTTGTAGGGAATCTGACTGAGAACAATTTTCTAAAATTTAAAGTAGGAGTTCTATAGTCGGTCGAAGACGCAATTAGTTCATATGGAACCGTCTCCAGATCCTTACTATCTGAGTCGAACAGCGCTGCATAGAGCGGTATGTTTTATGTGAGGTTCAGAAGAGGTCAGATGTAGGGTTACACTTAAAGAATCCATAGGACATGATCTCATCGCTCCAGTGATACCAACACTTGTTGATGTTTGTACTTTTTTTTTTAAATTTTCGACGATGACACCATAGACTAGAATTCCCACAGGCGGACTGAATTCTTCTGACTGAGTTCTTTTCATGCCGTTCCATAGGTTAGATAATCGCGTCTAAGCTTGAGAAATAAGGACCTCTCAATCATCTGTGGCTCTATCTCTGATGCCATACTTTAAGTATTGCCAAGGCTGCGACACATACATATAAAATTTTGGCTAAAAGTTACGATAGCTGTTCTTTGCTTTGCTCTTTGTCCAAAAATACACAATTATATTGTTTGATTAAAAATAATTGGCTTATCTTAACAAGGACCTTACGATTGAATTGTGAATAGATACAGCTCACTACATATCCTTGACCGTTGGCTTTTGGGGGGTAAATCAATAACTCGAATAATATTAATTCGAATATTTAAAATTAAATTTCCACTTTGAAATTCAATCATGAGTAAAATACTCCCTTCCTTTTAATTGAGAATTGTTTCAGATATTATATTACCAAGATGTTTGTTGTCTTAGATTGATAAAGCAAATCCTGTGGCATTTTAATATAATGAGGGATACGCTAAAACAAAACAAAAACAAAAAAAAAATGACCTTTCTACCAACAGATTCTGAATTTTCTGGCTTGCCTTCAGTTTCATCACGTCATTTGTCTGGATTATTTATACGTTGAAGGCCGATAAGAAGGAAAATAAAAAATGCCTTTGCCATACACGCAAAAGAAGCAATGTTTTATAATATTGTGAAATCGTCCTTGGTTCAAATAAATTGGATGGATCTTAGAAATTGAAAATGAGAAACTGAATATTTTTGCTTAATTTAATGATGATATTCAGTCATAACAAAATTAGAATAAATTAATGTCAAAGAGGGAAATAGAATGAATTTTTTTTTTTAAAAGGATACCATGATGGTGTACTCTATATAAATGTGAATAGATATTAGAAAAATGCCGTATTTTTATCCTTAGTTTTAGTATAAGATGCAAAGTGATACGGAAAGTTGGGGTAGATTGAAGTTGTTGCCAACATACTCGGTGAGAATAGGTCTAACAACACTGAAGCATCCCTTTGGTCCAACAAACTGTGTGTCCATGAACTCAGCAGAGAGTAGATTAGGTTAGGGCTAGGTATGAAAAAATGGTCAACGGCTCGGTTAAGGCCTCTACTACCGCATACATACATGCTTCAAATAAACAACAACAGCAACCTACAGTTTTGGTTTGATAGACAACTTAAGATCTAATATGAGGGGAATTCGTTATAACTGCCATATTCTGTGGAATGTTCGCTATCAACCTTGTTGCAAATAACTGCACAGAAAGAATACTGAAGGCGTTAAGCTAGGTGATCCCAGAGAACAGTCAAAATCAGGCCTGATAGTATTGTTTGAAAGCTTTTCTATCACTCGACATTTTGCACTATTGAGTTTTGAATATAAAGGCCCAACCGTAGTCAATGTCATAACTGAACGAAGATACTGTGCACCCAAAACTGCATTAAGGAAACGTAGCCGTACGCTTTTGCGTACGTGTGTACAGAGTAATATTCATATTCATCACAAGAGCATGTCAATAATATTGCGCTCTGTATTAATTTATCATAATTTCCGCCCATACTATCATTGCAATTATCCATTTGCGCGTCCTATTTCTAAACAACATTTCAACTAGTTACAAACTATCCAAACAATTCGAATCGAATTCCTGAGAGCAAATAAATGATTGCACTAAACAAATGCTTTTAGTGACGACCATTCCTGTCTAATTCACTTGACTCTCCAATGGAATATGTCCTGCCGAAGGCAATACTCCAAACCCAACACAGCAATGTGTTTACCATGGAAAATGTGGTTCTAACGATCAATTTGCCTGATGATATACACAATACAAAGTGTCACAATGGCAGCCCACCCTTTCGTGGTTTCAGTTGAAAATCTTTCTAATGATAAATGTTAGTTTATCCTTCTGCCACGCATTGAACACACCCACACAGATACACCCAGCGACGACGAGATTCATGCCGTAAATTGTGACAAATATTTGCCCGTCGTGAGTCTAATGCGAATGTGAAATTGTGTATAGACAATGGAAAACAGGATCCTAACCTCCCACGCAGCACAGCACACAGGACGGATGCAAAAGTATTTGATTTTAGGCTTATTGAGATGAAATACAAATACACTGACAATGTGGTGGATAATACCAACAAAAAAATGCTTTTAGCTGCACAATTTACCCCCGCCACAACCGAAGGGTACATTGGATCGCGTTCGAGGACCTAGAGAAGAAATTTTTTTTGTTCCGTTCTCTACATCTATCGCGTGAAGTGACACGAAATTGGAAAATGGAGACAAAATATCTGAAACTCCACAGATTGGCAGGAAAAAAAAAGGAAATGGTATATTGAAGCAACTCCTCGAGGACATTAAATTAAATGAAAATTAATGGCAACTGATAGGAATGCAATTGGCACGTCTGTCGGATTCGGTTTAACAGTTTATTTTGGAGAAATTTTCGTTTAAACTTTTGCTTAAAACCGATTAAGGAAATGTCATTTAGTAAATTTAATTAAAGTTTTATTTCAGTGCTGAAAAAGCGAGGACGGTTTACATACGAGTACTTCAGTAGTAAGCACATAGAAACATAAAAAATATCACCGTCTCAAGAATTACCTTAAAATGGATTGGTAGCTTAGGAAAATGCAAAGTAAATGGAATTTCAGCAATAATCTTAACGAATTTTGTACAAAGATCTTGTTTCCTGTAGCCAGGGTCGGACTTAAAGGAAGCGGCGGAGCGGTAAAGCAAGCTTACACCCCTTAAAAAATTGAAGGAAAAAACACGAACAAAGATAACGTAGCAGACAAGAGTATGGTTGCAGCACCTCTTGTATTCAAATTTTATTTTTGAGGATCACAAAGGAGTTAAAGAGTTGAAATTTTCTTCATGAAATTTTCCTTCAATGGCTTAACAGCGTCTTGATTAGCGCTCCATCTAGTGTTTAAAAGTCTCATGACTGACACACCTTCATTGTTTATGAGAATACCCCAATAAATGGTACATGCTGAAAAAAATGTGTAAAGTCATTCCACTGTCCGAAAAATCGTTGTACTTGAAGGATTGCTACCCAAAGAGTGACCTCCACAAGATATGGTCGGTAAGTTCTTTGGCAGTCTTTCCAGATGCAGGAAAAAACCCTAGAAGGGATTCCCTCACCTCAACTTTGCCGTTTGATATGTGATTCATTGGGTGTGCTGTGTTTTTATTTTGTGTAATGTGAAAATAGTTATGTTGGTGTTATTGATGGCACCCCCTTTAAGTCGAACCTATCAGATGAACCAGGTATTGAAATCATCCAGCTTAATTGAATTCGCAGAATGCTTGCGTTGGAACCTCGCTAAGGAGATAGCGGCTCTGTTGAATATACCAAGGAGTCATTTAAGAAATACTAGGCAGTAGTTGTTCCAAGGGTTTGGTACGTCAGAAGTGTTCATTCTCCCTTTGCTATGACTTTTAGAGGGGAGATGCCATAAGCAGTAGTGTCTTTGCCTAATGAAGATTCTATCTTCTCCATTGCACTGACACTGGAATGGTACCTCCTTACCAGAAATTGTGCTACACCCAGAGACTAATCTTCTACTATAGTGACTACTGCAGCCGTTGTGGAAACGAGGAGAAAAAAGAAACCAACAGATATTTCTTGTGGCGAATCCTTGTCAGAGTCTTTCATACACAGAAGCATGTGTCCATATGGTTCCAACGGGAGGGCTGGGCCCATATTGATCCGATAAAGTGATCTGCTGTAAGAAAGTTAATTTGCGATAACACATACAAACAGAAGAGTTATAGTAAATGTGGATATGTGCTGAAAGTCCAAGCCAAGTTGACCATTTTATTAAGCGATTCCACGGGAGATGCTCCCGTCAGGCTAACGAGAAGTTTGTACAAGCATAATCTAAGAAGTGCTCATCGCTTACATTGGCAGTACAATGGATCTACTCATGGATCGAATCAACCAACCAACCTATATCCTCTTCTTGTTCTTCTCTTCTCCCTATGGTCTAAGCTCCACAGTGATGCCCTCAGCTACATAGAATTCGAGAATCAGCATATCACCAGAGTCATCATTGCAAGCTGCTTGTTTGTAATACAAACTGCATTCCTGATGGAACCTCAAATGACAGAGCCAGCAGGAGACAGCGAGCTATAGTAATCTTCAGCGAACAAAACAGCGGGTCCTTTATTTTTTTTCAATAACTGGATACCTCCACCAGCCAAGTTGGACTTACATAAATTCAATTTGTCATCATTGATTCGACATTGAGTCCCCAAGACCTTCGTCAAAGCAACCTTAAGTATGTGGTTAATCAAAACATCCACCTATTTGACTACAAAATTTACAAAATCCATGTCAAAGATACAAAAAAAAAAAAAAAAAAAAACAAAGTGAAATGTCAAACTTATCACTGTACACTGTGTTGCTGTCGTCCTTAAAGTTTCCCAATATTTTGTCATTCAACAAATCCAATTAAATCAGCTTAAATTAAACTCAATTTACCCAAACGCTAATAGAATCCCAAAAGTTACGAAAATCCTTCGTCACTGAAAGCTGAAATGGAAAATAAAAAAAAAAATCCCTGTGAGTCACATCCATCGTTAACTCTGACATGTCCTCAATTTTCTGTCTTTAATCTCATTTAATCCGACAAACATAACATTTTGGTGAAACAAAAAGGAAAAAAACTGAATGGAATTTTCCATCTAAAAATATCCTTTCGATACTGGAATGGGAGGTATGAAGATGAAAATTGCCAGAAGAAATTACATACCACTCCGCCAAGGAGTGAAAAAAGATACTATTTCGAGTGCTCAAGGACAATGTTGGGGTATTTGATTTGATTTAAAATGCCGTCTGCGAGAAGTCGGCAGGAAACGTTTTAACTTTTGAAACAATTCCACGTATCCACCCGCCACCATCGAGGTAATGTGGAATTCCTTAGCATAATTGAATGCTATAATTTCGTCCTTATCTCTTCACATTACACAGCCATATTTCAACCATTACACACATTCCCCGGGGAACCGAATAAGTTGAGGGTTAAAGCCTCCCCGCGCAATAAAGCAAACGAAATCAAGAGGAACACGGGATAAATGTGTGTGACATCTGCGAATTGTTGTTTCAAATTATTTCCAAGATGTGATACATTACCCTCTGCAAGGATCCAACGCATACACCAAATGTGATTTTAATTGAAGTGACTTTATCATTGGTCCGGAAGTATCCTTCTGCTGTGCTACTGTTGAAGCTCGTTGGTACCGGGTGTTAAAATGTTGAATATTCAGTGTGTGTATGGGTCCTGTAATTCCTATAATTCCTTGCGATAGGTGTGATATCCCCGTCTTTAGTCACGTTGCGAATTAAATATACATGAGCTAGCTCAGCTCTGTTCTGTGGAAAAAGCAACATCCCTCAAGGTGCGTCTTCATTCTTCGTTGCTGCCCTTCCTTAGACTGACGACGACAACGACACAAACGACGTGTGTCGGTCGTAGTAATCGAAAATCCTTTTCATTAGGATTTCCTCACACACACACACACACACACACGACACGACTCGTGGAAAGATATCACTCTATCACCTAGATATTATCTTAAATAAATTAAATATAACACATTCTTGTCGGTATCTAAGGACGAAGTAAGGATACACGCTTCTCGGAAGGTACACAAGATACTAATCCAAAAGTTCTTGATGAGTTTGCATTTATTAAGCGAAGCGTTAGCGGGACTTTAATTGCTCATTATGGATCCTTGGGTAACTCAATTAAATTCTTGGGAAACTCTTCCCTCTTCTCCTTCTTCTTCTTCTTCTTCTTACAACCCGTCTTGGCGGCTGCCACTGGTTCTAATTTAATTATTAGGTCATATCGCTAGCTAAACCTTCTCATCTCATCACATGAATGGAGCAACTCATTCAGCCATCATCAACATTGGTAAAGTTAGAAGGATCTGCCTGCCTACCGGAAGGTTGTGAAAGAATTATTATTTTAGGCAATTAGTAGGAGTAAATATATAAGTGATTTTGACATGTGTGCTGCAGATACACTATCTTTTCGGTGAAATGGAAATCCTGGAGCCATGATTGTCGGTTGATTGTTTTCGAATTAAGTTAAATGAGAGCGCGTGTTCATTTGGGTGAAGATTCTTTGTCATCCTAGGGTAACATTGTGCGGAAAATTAAGGATTATTGCTGAAAATTACTTAATATAGCCCTGAGAGGGAGTGGTAAATTTACATTTATTTGGGGAAAGGATCTATCTATTTTAAAATTTTGACATGAAAATGCTTTCTAATGAGACTGTGCTTTCGTTGGCATGTGTACACATTAGATTTTTCTTCTTCTTTGAAGGTAATTTGTGTTCTTGTTTAAATGAGCTTATTAAGATGCCGCTCGTATGTTGACTCAAGGCCACTCGTGAAACCTCAATAAAAGCAGTGGTTTTCGAAAAGAGGTAGCATCACATAAGCTATGTGCTAGTCGTACATAGGTACTGTTAATGATGTGGACACGGTATCGGACAGTGATTCGTGGTATCCTTGACGTGATTCCTTGCCGATTTTTATCAATTAGATAGAGGCGTTCAATTTTTATAGTACCTACCAGAATTTGTGTTAACAGAAAGTTTAAAGACATAAAGAAGTTGGGAAAAGAGTAGGCTACCGATGTTAAGTACAAGGTGAAACCTGATGAACAAAAAGCAAGTGTAGTTGCTTTGAAAGAAACTTCAAAAGCTTACTTAAACCTATACTTATGTTCATATGTAGGTCAAATAAGGGGTTCTATGGAAAAAAAATACGAATAGCTTGCTTGCTTGCTTAGGTCCTTAAACCCTTCCACGGGCAACGCGTTTGAGCTGCCTCCAACTCGTTCCTAAAGAGTTCGATTTTTCCTCGACTGTCTTGTGCCACGTTTCTGCTGCACACATGCGGTTAGCCGAGACCATACTTTTAAGATATAGAAAATGGTCAACTTTTCTAATTCTCTGTGGAGCAATGTCTTAGAAGTGCTGAAAGCTTTTGTTTTGGCCTGTTTATTTTTATTAGGTATTTAAGACTAGATATCATAGTCCAGGAAAGTTGACTTTTGTTAATGCTGTATGGAGTACATCGCTGATAACCACCAAGAACAAATGTGGTGACAGAATGTACCCTTAATGCACTTTACTTCGGAGTTCGGAGTTCGCTTCGATACATTACCATTGTGTAGGACGTGGCACTTACCACCCTCGCAGGTAGCTTTTAGTAGCCTCTTCTACACAAGGCCAACAAAAAAAATAGTCCGAACTCAGGTGTCAAAGGCCTCTTCAGAATCGATAAACAATAGTTGTAGATGCGGACACCTGCATTAAACGTATTTCTTGATAAAGATCCGTAAAATCTTTATACAGGAGGATCCAGGCTGTCAACTACATCGGTCGATACATGTCTATTCAATAGTTCTACATAGTCTTCTACTTTGAAGATGCATTGTAACTGTGCAAAACAAATTGTTTGTCATACATCCGTCACTCTCTGTTGACAATAACGGTGCTGCCATCTTCACTTTTGAACAGAAATTGACAGACAATGTCGCCATTACACAGGAATAAGTGAGGCTTAGTAGAATACGTGCTGCCATCATAGTAAATACTACAAGCCCTGACAGACGGCATTTGGTGGCACATTTTGGCTTTCATGGTTATGCCAGGACAGGCAATATTTCTCTTTTTGACTCTGATTGCATGCTTTGGAATTGTCAAAGAATCTGCAAAGAATGTGCCAACAGGGAGAAAATGGCGCTGTAATCAGTAAAAAGGTCTAAAAATCAATACCGGCAGTCTGTCGTCCACTTTATTTGTCGGTTGGACCTACTTGACCAACGGTGTGGCAATATACGCAAAATATTTTCGCTCCCAATGGCGTGATCCGTTACGCTGTCAAATGAAGCCGTTTACACCTTCATTTTTTGTTTCTCTAATTTGCTGTCAAACTGGTCAGCAGACACCATTGTGTTCGGGCAGTCAGGCGCAGGTTGGTGCATTTTAACATTGGAAATTAGTATGTTTTCAATATTTACCATTGTTCATGTTTCTATACATTTTTTGCTTGTCAAACGAACTGTCATTGTCAAAGTGACATGTAGAAACTGGCAGATGAGTCACTAATGAATGAAAGAAATTTTACTTCTTAGGATATTTAGCAATTAATTTTCATTATAAAAAAAACTTTCTCTTGGACTTAAACTTTAATTAAAAATTGATTTAATTTGAGGCCAATTTTTTATGAAGTTCGCCTCAGTGTGACTGACAGCAGAGCTCATTAGTTTGTACCATATCGACTGCAGTTTTCCCACTTGTGTCATAATGCCATCAAACTACTGAAATAAAGCTCATTTTATGGCACATGTTTAACCAGTGTTTGTTTGAATTTGCTGCACAACAACTTTTCTGTCGGTAAGTCCTCGCAATGATATATTACCGACCGCAAGCCATTTCAATCCTCACACATGTGAGAAATGAGTTCCGCAAGTTCAATGTGTTACCCCCACCAAAGAAGAAAAAAAATTGACGACATAAAGTAAAAGCTTAACATGGTTAAGTAACCCGAAAACGAAGCAAACCCCAAACCATACCAAGCACAATAAACAGTTTCGATATATTTCTTCATTTTACGTTTGCCATAAAAGCTGTAAAATCCTTCTTCCTCTGTTGCATATGCCCACACAACCCACACAACCCACACAGGCGATTTGTAATAAAACCTCCAACAGTTTTGCAATAAAAAACAGGTGACTGAATCAATTGCACCCTCCTCCCTTGCAGACAGTTCAGTTAGTTTATTTCCTGCGATATATCTCCAACTCGACTACAAGCTTAAAAGGTACAGGACGATGATAAATACCAGTGCTGTGTGCACTTTACTGTTTATTCACCTGCGGTACACATTCATCTATCAAAATTATTTTCCCTCCACTTTTCAGCACAAAAAACGAGGAGGAAAGCTACATTTAACTGTCACACTAATCCTTTGATTAATCCTCATACACATTGATTAACAGCAGGAGACTCTCAACATTGTCGCTTGTGGTTTGGTTTAACCCGTTCAAAGCCTGCAAGCCACCATACATACACACACACACGAGATACATACATATATCTGTAGCAATATTGGCTCATTCACTTTTACTTAGTTACCGGTTGGTTGTTGAATATATGGCTGGATGGGGTATTGAATAATCTCAAGGACTTTAGGTAGTCACTGACCCATTAATAATTGCCATGCAAGATGGGAGGATAATTCCCGTACTACGTACATTTGTATGTAATGTACCTTAGCAGCTCCGGTATCTAGACTGTTCAAGCTCAAATGAACACATGACATTACACTGCTTTTGGCGAAGTGAACGAGTATGGCAAAGGATGTGATTGCTCCTTTCTATCTGTGCTATAGATACGAGTACATGGCATGCGGATTCTATTTTCACCACTTTTCCCTGGTGTGATTCCTTTGCCTTTTGGAATTGGGTTTCGTTGTGAGCCAAGAGTTTCTGTGAAAAATTAGATGGTGCCGAGGTTTTTCTTTTTTTTTTTTTTGGAACGAATTTGGAAATAGGCAAATTGTAGTTCCATGACTGGTTTTGAATTACCCTCAAAGGGAACGTTAAAGAGCTCTAGAAGGGATACTTTTGAAGGCGAAGAGTGATGGACACATGAGCGTATTTCTTTGAATGTTGTTTGGGCACAAATGGTTCAGACTGAAGTCATCTTTAAGCTTGTATTATTTGTTTCATGTTTTTTAGTGAAAGAGGCTGGTTGTTGGGTTGAGAACGGCTCTCAATGAGGATTTACTTAGACCAGAGATTGGCTTAATGTTTCGTCGATATTGCAGGTGGACGGGACATTGTCTTACTCTTGGTTTTCTTCGTGTTGGTATTCTGTTTTTTAGCACTCAGTTTCGTCTAAGGTATCTTTCAGTGTTTAATTGTTAGGTCCTCGTTTTGGTAGGTGAACGAGCGCCAGAACTTGTATGGCTCAAGTGTTGGATTCATGCTCCTGCTGACTCCAATCCTTTCTGCTTAGTTGGTTCAGGAAACGAAAAGCCCCTTTGGTCGCAACTCTTGTTTTGAGAAATATTGAAGCGGCTTCACGACGGAGTTATACTATTTAATTCCACCGACAACAGTGAGAGTATATCAGACCAGCACACATCCAAAACGTACAATTTACCATAACTCTTGGCACATAGATCAGGCCAGACGCATTGATTATGTTGACCTTCAGGGCAGTAGTGGTTTGTGGTTTACTTGCATAGACCTGTGACTTAAGAAAACCGCAAAAGAAGACGTCGTACGACCTC
The DNA here is from genome assembly GCA_949716465.1 of Chalcosyrphus nemorum. NCBI lineage: Eukaryota > Metazoa > Arthropoda > Insecta > Diptera > Syrphidae > Chalcosyrphus > Chalcosyrphus nemorum. The sequence continues at coordinate 8,388,852 of OX454333.1, forward strand.
GGTGGCCAATTCACATCGTCTCCGTTTGAAATAATCATTTTCGAAAATAAATTAAAGCGTAGCGTCGTCCTGTTGAGACCACATGTCGCCGGTGTCCATATCATACAATTGGGGCAAAAAAAAATTGGTTACTATCCACTGAAGGACTATGGTGCTTGCCGTTCTCAGAATCTCAAAAAAGTATGGACCGATCATACTGCCAAAATCCACGTCGAACAATTTTGGTGAATCTTTTTGCTTTTTGGCGAACCCATTCATCTAGAAATTGGCCTTGTCGACTTCAAACAGCTCGAGAGCCCATTCAGCGAACAAACGGCGTTGTCTATGGTTACTTACTTTGAGCTCCTAGGTCAGTTGAATCTTATATGGCTGTAGCCCTAAGTCATGACGCAAAATTACCCAAGTTGTAGCATGCAAAAGACCGAATTGTGGCGGCGCGGAATTGACAGCCTCGGATTCTCTCGTTGACGTAGGGGTTCAAGGAGATTGTTGAACCGCTCGACTCGAATTTGTCAACCACGTTACGAATAGTTCTATCTGGAGGACGAATGTTGTTTTACGCTATAACTCTCCACGTTGATTTGGAAAGAAAGACTAAATAAATGACAGCCAATTTGACAGATGTAGCTTCAACACTATGGCAGCAATCATATGTCAAAGTTCAGATCCGACGAAGAATAACCCCAATCCAACAACTAGGTTAAAAACTCCCAACTCGATGGACAATCTTCCGAGTTTCGTGAATCCACTCGCAAAACCAAATCGAACGAAGTCAATCCAGCTTGATCCCAGGTCTCGGTTCACATGAAATCAAAGCCAAGTTTAAGCCAAACTCAACCGCGCGTTTAATGCCTCCTTCATGTCAATTTGTTTCATCCAAAACAAACATTGGTAGATTCTACATAGAACCAACTAAATTGATTGCTTAATCAAACTATTTCCCAATTGCTTTCCCCAAACAGTAGTACCGATTTCGAATTGATTTCTCTTCAGTCTCGACACGCAAACACCCGCCATTCAGATATCCATATATCTTCTGGGAACACAATAAAGATGAACAAAAAAAAAAGAGAAATTTTAGCATAACAAATGAGAACCACATTTCCGTTTCCAACGAAACATGTAAATTCAATATTATACAAATAAAACACAACAAAGCAAAAGAAAACAAAGAATCTTTGTGTCCTCCGGATGGAGGAGATAAATAAAAGTCGTCCGTCCCTTGATAATGGTATCCTCCCAATGAAGTCACCATTCTTGTTTCTTTTTTTGCCGAAAGCATTAGATATTTTAATTTCAAAACCTAGAAATTTTACGATTAAAGTTTTTTTTTCAATATTTCGTCGATTGAAGAGCTGGGAAAGAGACAGGATATTGCCACAAGTTCCTTTAATCAGACACCGGACGATAAAGAATAAAAGTAAGACTTCCTTCAGGAGAGTGATTCAATTCCTTTTTTTTTCCTTCCAACAAATTGGCATTCACTCAATAACGATAAGGATGTCAATCAAAAATTCTGCTCTCAATTGGCTTCCTCACATACACAGTGCACACACTGAAAATGGGGACGTATCCCTTTTGAAAGGAGACTCAAGTATAAAATAAGTGTGTTCGGTTACTGAAAGGGATCAGAGGCTTCACAATCTATTCAATCATATGCGACTGTGAATGGATGTGCTATGAAGTGAATCGATTTACTTGAATTCCTTCTTTTCTTTTTTTTTTTTTGTATTTGAAATTTCTTTTCATATGAGATTCTTTCAGGACAACAAGAGATCCGCCCACATTTCCTCAATTAATTGCCATTCAAAATCCGATTACGTCAATTTAATTATAGCAACAGTGTTATGCAAATTATTACAATGACACAAGATGAGAGTGGATGTCCTGTCCTTACACTGTCCTCGGTAAGGGATCTTCTTCCCAGTGGATATGTTGACACTGTCAAGGCAGTCTCTGTGTGAGTGTGTGTCCTTTTCTGAAAGAAAAACATGTGCGGTGGGTTGGTTGACATGACATTATTAACAATGCAGCGTAATATCCAATGGGCCAGTGTGGCAGTGTGGACAGCTGATTACACATGTGACAGGAGAGATTTCTTTATTTTTTTTGCTCTGCTTGTGCTTGTAGGCCAAGAGGAAGGATACATTTCGAATTAATTTACGCCCACGAGCACCGATGAGGGTTAAGAAGAAATGTCAACAGATTTGCGATGCCACTTTCAGCTCTAATTACATGTTTTTTTCTGATTGCCTTACGCACGAAGTAGTTGTAATGTATAATTTGATAAATCGAGTCCTTTTTAATTTTATAGCTGACATAATGTATGCATCTGCTGTCAGTCAGATACGTGACTTCTTTTTGTTTCAATACCTGGTATGCGTTTAATTTACAAAGGTAAATAAATTGTTCGTGAACGTGTAATTATTGTTAACCATTAAGGTCCTTAATTACTCGCACAGTATCCTTTTTTTTCTTCGTGGGTAGTAAGCTGTCTTAACATTTAAATTTCTGGGAAATTTCGTACACTTGATACAAAGAAAAATGGCTAAGAAGGATTCAATTGATTTTCAGATGAATCCATTTGAAGCATTATTATTAATTGACCAGTTTCACACCAGACCTGTTAGGTACTTAAGTATTAAAGGACTTCGATATTAGTGCCGAGAATTGTACTTCAATTTCCTGGTACCGGTACTTGAAACTGTTCAAGTAAAATATGTACTTGAGCAGTAGGTACTTTCAATAACTTGAGCAGTACCTTTAACTACTTGAGCAGTATTTTCAAGTACTGCAGCAGTACTTTCAAGTACTTGAGCTATACTTTCAAGTACTTGAGCAGTACTTTGGTACTTAAGTAAACGATACTTAGTACTTGCAACAATGTACTTGAATTTGCATCACCAAACTTAAAAGCTGTTATCCAATGCCTAATGGAGGAAAATTTATCTTGTGCCCTCGAGAAGAAATATAATACGGGATCGATAAGATCAATCTGCTGAACGGAGATTCTCTATCAGAATTCCTAGGTATGGTTTGAGCCATGAGGTTTATACCAACTGATGCTGGTGTTCAGAGCGAATCTCGTCCTTCAGGCAGAAATTGCTGCGATAAAAAGGCCTGTGGATATGATCATTGAGGAAAATATTTCATGAAAAATCATCAGTATCTAAGTTGAAAGTAGCATCAGTACGATCCAAATCCATACAAATGTGCATCAAAATACTGGAAGATATTTCTTCGGCCAATAAGGCTACCGTCTATTGGGTGCTACATGGAAATCCCCGACCATGAAAGGACGGATGATATTACCCGAGAAGGGTCACGTCTAAGCCATTTGCGGGCTCTTCCGGGGGCCAGTACACCGCTTTGCTCATTGCATAGACAGTGAGTCCTGCGAGGAAGCTAATAAACGATGGTGTCGATTAGATGCTTGCTCTACAGTCAAAAAATTATGGTTCATATGAGGTAAAAGTAGATTTTCTAACAGACCACAGACCACTGCGTTAAAATAACAAATTCTGTAGAAGTTGAAGCGATGATGTCCATGTCAACCACTGGCTTCTAAAAGAAACAGATACTCTAGGGAGACATATTGGGACACATTTTGTTTGAATATTATTAACCAACTGGTCTAGGGGCGCATAATTTCTTTATCATCATCAACTTAATAACCATAATAAGGACAATCAACTTTTGTTAACGAACAGCAATTAAAATAAAAATCCTTGTCTCTAATTTACGTCCTTCCCGATGTGACAACTGTCCAAGCCATTCATTGCTGAAATGCCTCTCAATTCTCTAAGGACCAGATCCACATTTTACGAGTAGTAACTCGTAAAAAAACTCATAAATCTGAAATGAATCAAACAAACCCCATAAATAAATCAAATCAACAATCTAAGTACTGATGTACAGATACGCTCAGTGCGTCCTTTTATGTCCTTACAATGCCGACCCTCAAATGACTAAAAGAATATTTATTTTATAGTTTTTAACTTGTTCTGTTATCTTTTATCGCTTAGACGTCTGTATGTTCATTATTGGAAATTCTTTATTGCGTTTATTGGTTTTAAAAGCCTCTTTTGTTTTGGGATTACTTTCGGAGTTTCGCTTCACAAAAGAGTTTCTCAACTCTTTGTCCGGCCACTTTTCAGTACAAATATTTTAACTTTTAGTTTTTTATAGCCACACGCACATACCATATCGACTTTTATTGTCAATTAGATCCTTCTCAGTGGATCGGGCGAGGTCGTAAGTCAAACAAATTGCCAAAAGCGAAAAACAAAAAACTTTCTCTCGAATCTATGCAAATTTATAAAGAACGTCCTGTTTGAATAGAAATATCATCACATTTAGTCCAGCGATACCAGCGAGCACATAGCTCACTTCAAAGGATACCCTCCGAACCTCCGAAAGTCCTTGTCAATGAACTCTGTTACTCTAAAGAAATCATGAAAGCAAAACGAAACAAAAAAGTAAAAAAAAACGAACGCAAAAATAGAATCAGGATGTTAAAAATTTTAATTAACGAATGTACCACTATTTACAGGAAGCAAACATAAGGACCTAGAGCATACCTACATACAGAACACGAACACCATCCAGGCTTACCTCGAGTAATTGCATTTCGGTGTACGCTGCATGGTTCTCCGTTAAATTTTGCATCTGAATAGAGTAGTGCATTCAAAAGGGCTAGGGTACTCTTTGTGTAAGGACCAAAGAGAGAGAGAGAGAGTACAATGTTCACATTGAATGATCATTCATTCAACCGAAGTAGAGTCGAATACGGTGTAATAGGACTTGATGTTGAAACGTGAGCACAAATCTGCTACTCTTCAGTTGGTGGTTGGCAATGGCAAGGGGATACCTGTGAAAGGACTTTTACTTTTGTTTGTTTTTTTTTTCGTGGATATCTTGTTGGTTTGTTGGAATATCAAGTGGCTTACACCGCAAACTGGGAGATTATTTCAAAAATGGAATTTACATCGTTCTAATAAAGGACAGGTGGAGTCTGTGATTTAATCTGCCCATCTAGTGGTCAAAAATATTTAAAAAAAACAGAAATATTTTGCAGTTGTTCCACGAATGTATGGAGTGGTTTATAAATGTTTGCTATTGATGGGAATTTATGGTTACGTAATCGGTGGATCACTTCAGCAGCCACAGTGGTTTTTGGTCATTTAAGGAGGGTTGGAGTGTTGGGCGAAAAAGTAGGATTATTTAGGGTTTCTAAACTTTAACAGGTGATAGTGGCCATATTGTTTTGCCAAATCAACGTAGAGAATTATGGCGTTCAGAAACATGTGCAAATAATTAAATTGTGCTATGGAGGTAGGTCTCCTGTTCTTGCGTCATGACTGGGGTTTATACCCATACAAAATTTAACCGACCCAGGAGCTCAAAGTTAATGACCATAGACAACGGTGATTACACGCTGATCAAGATCGGCTTTGGAAGTTAACCCCAATCTCGGTCGAAAAATCGTATTCATTTCTGGATGAATAGGTTCATCAACAAACAAAATTGGCCCATTTTGGACGATTACAATTCACACGAGATTTAGCAAATTCACATCACTGCCTGGTGTGGATTTTGGACTGGCTGATTTTGGACACCGACTATATGTGGTTCCAACAGGACGTTTTCCAAACATCTTTATCTCACTCGGAGGCGATGATTGATGTGATTGGACACCAAGATCGAGCGACTTAAGACCGTTACACCTCGTCTTGTTAGGTTTTCTTTCTTAGTGTTCCGAACCTTAAAAGGAAAGACGGAACACTTATGGGTTTGATACGGTGTCTGTCTGTCCGTCGCGTCAGTCTGTCACAGCCCTGTAACTTTTGAACCGTTAGACATAGAGAGCTGAAACTTTCGCTATGTATACATTATGTGGAAGCCCGCACAAGATGATGGCAATGAATTTCATTTTGGGAGCCCTTTTTTTGGACACTTTGTAGAAGGGCAAAAAAAAATTAATTTGTTGTCAAGGGCTCCATGTATGTAAGAAATATTTTATACTGGCAAAATTTGTTGATAAAAAAACCTTGCCAAGCATTTGAAAAATTTTTTATCAAAATCGTTGAAACCATTTGCGAGAAAACCCCGTGTTATTGAAAATGGCGCTACGTGAAGTAACTATAAGTGTAGGGCTAGAACAAAAATTTCAATGTTCCCTTTAGTGGCCATGCAATAGCTCTCTAACATAAAGTTTGAAATAAATTGATTCACTCGTCAACAAACAGAATCGGCAGACACACTATAACGAGCTTTTCTATCAACGTAATTTCAGAATTGTTTAATATCTCGAGTTCCAATTTTTGCACAAATTCAATACATGTCTTATATCGAAAGTGCAAGTTAAAATGGACTGGAATCTCAGCACAGTATTACTAGGACATACCTACGTACTAGGCATTACATCGTTCATATCAAAACCAGTATTAGGTGTGCCTATGCAGGGTATGAATAATATTGCCCTCTATTTAATGACAATGTAAAATGTCCGGAACACTATTGCACGAGGCCCTCCTCGCACTTGCCCAATTTTTTTTAATTTCAATGCAATATTACCTATGCTTTATTTTATTTAAATTTAAAAATAGGAAAATCTTAACGAAAAACCCTTTATAACGCCAAGCCTACCTTACCCAATTTCTTCATCCTTGGGAGCATTTTCTGCAAATATTCCAGAACTCTTTTCGCTGAGAGTAATCGCATAATCGCTGAGTCTGTACTTTGAAATCAATTAAATTATAGATCCTGAATCTTCCTTAATACACAAATCCTTTCACCAGTTTGTAAGTGCATGCGCCAGCAACAAATTTTACAATTCACTGTGAATGTATTTCACATAAGTTAACTTCAGTAAAAGTTTACGCATTGTCTTCAATAATGAATCGGTTCTGGGTCTTGTACGTATCCTTTTTGATGGATTCAAACTGGAATTCCCAATGGTTATGTGACCAAGGAAGTTCGAAAATAACTTTGCAATGCTTCATCAGTAATTTAATTTCATATTTGCTCAGTCATCATCCTTGTATGGGGAATTTTCGACTTTACCCGCTCAAGACCCAGAAAGCAAAGCAGAATATATGAACTATTACATCCTGTTTCCAGAAAGTTTTGGGCAACTAATGATGTTACATGTGTTTCCATTTTTTGCTATTTACCCTTGCGAACTAAAGTTGACAATTGTTAGTCGACCACATTGGCATGATGGGATAATTTTCTACAAAGTTTCGGAAGTCTTTATTAAATGGAGGAAGTGTTGCAAGTAAAAGAAGGTTTGAACCCTTCGATCCGGATACAGAGAATTTGCTTCTGTGGTTTCGAGAAATTAAAATGATACATTGGTAGGTAACTCCTTCGATGCATGAGAAAAAATAAAATAAAATCCTCGGTTGGGTGCGTGGTCGATCCTTCGATTTCATTACAAGGCGATGGATATGTATGGTTATCCTTTGAAAGTTGATTTGGGTCAAGTCTAGACAGCAGCAAATCTAGAATATTCATGACGATGAAACCACATTTGTGGGCTAACATAGGTCTTACGCAAAAAGGGTCTACAGAATCTGACAGGATTCGATTACAAGAAAATCCATCAAATATGAATGTAACGAGTGGAATTTGAAATATGATTATGGTCGTTGAGGTTGAAAGGAGCCTTTGAATTGTTGCTGGGGCTACCTACCTTTTTTTGGGGGTAAATTAATCAGTGTCCGGGCTGATGGCTTTTTGGGGTGTTGAATCTGATGTTAAGTGTATTGAATTTTCGGGTGAATAATAAATCAAGATAATTTCGTATCTTTTGCTGTCATTAAGCTGGCTGAATGTGTGTGATGAGTCAAATGGGAGATGAGCGAGGTTTAGTTTGGAAGCCATAATCTGATAGCCATGCAGATTTTCGAGAAGATTACACGGTCTACTTGGCTTGAGTGGGAGATAAGCCCTTTGAGATTTTGAAGCACCACACAGACCAAATTCTCGGTGATAAAGGTAGAGTGTGTAAGATATTTTTTTAAAGGGTTTTGTCTGACCTATAATTTATCTTTTCAAGGTCCTTGCACATATGGAGAAGTAGAAGAACTTCTGCTAAAGGTGGGATGAAAATTTTAATAAGGGACAATTTCTGTAATGCTCTTAGCAAACCCCATACAGTTGTAGTTGCAATTGCTGGCGCCCTAAACAACTAAAGTGCAAAGTTTACTTCCACCCAAGTGAGGGGAAACTAGGTACCATGATAGTTAAAACAAGATTTGCTGCAATGCGATTGAATGGAATGTAGCGAACATCGTCTTGAGGTTCAGGGTCGTGGGTAGACATTAAAATAGAACGCCATTATGGCTAATGACAAAACTTTGCCAAACACAAAAAGAAAAAGGGAAAAAACTTCGTCTTGCTATTGTTAATGGAGTTGCAGTTTCCAAATGCAGTGATGCTGATGAAGTAAATGAAAATTTGTACAGCGAAATGTAGAGCGGATAAATGAAATTATCTTATCTCCCACGAACTATAAATCTTCGTTGAAGAAACTTTTTCCGCAAAATACTCATATTGGTTATGAGAGCTCGTTATTGTCTTTGGTTTTTCTTCCGACAGGAACGCGGGGGACTTAATTTTTAAAGTGATAATTACTATTGCATTTCTGCACGTCCTTTCAAGCGTAATATGCCTTGCACAGTCTATAGTGGTGTGAATGTCATTCTAATTGACAACCAGTTCATAAGTGTGCCGGCTTTATTCCTGTGACGTCTTAATACACAAGTTGCACTAAGCGAGCGATATTTTATGTCATTACTGAACGAAAACTCTATTCCTATAATGGGCGTGAAGTCAAAATTGCATCAAAATTGTCTGGCTCTCGCTTCAAGCTCCCATCCTCAACGGTTCGTACGGAATAGAGGAATGAAATCGAATTGGGGGATTTTGAAAATCCGTTGACAAGTATTGATGAACCTACTGAAGTGCGGCTAAGAACATATTCCAATAAAAATTTCCGAGCTTTGACAGATGATTGCGGCCATATTGTTTAGGCTGCTGTCAGATTGGCTGTCATTTATGAATCAACATGGCGAGCTATAACCTTCAACAAAATGTGCAATTGTTTTATGAAAGTGGGTCTTCTGTTTGCGAAACATTTCACAGTTCATTCTATATAAATTTAAACATAGAAAATGCTAAATGGACTATCTATCGACTAAACTATCTTGACAAGCATTTTTGTTGATGTTCTAATGCGACTTGTGATAGATTTATAACTTTCAAATATTTTAAAAGTTACTTTTTGTCTATCTTGCAGATTTCCTTCTCCAAAAAGTCCTCCTGGTGATGGACTGGCAATGTACAATCATCGCTCGTCTGGCAGTATCGAATGCCAGCACCTCAACATCCGTATGTGTCAGCTAAACACATCAATAATCACCATTCATCAGCATGTTAATTCATGCATTCAACAACAACATCAGCAACCACCATTTGCAACCGAATGCGACGTCATCAACTGTGATAAAATGTCCGATCGTGATCGTGTGACATGATTAACGCTCAATAAGAAGAAAAAACGGAAGAAAGCGACACCACCATCGCGAACATCTTAGATAGTGTTTGCACTCATTGTTTTTTTCTTTTTGTAAAAAAAAAAACAACATCTCACGAAATTTACATTGAATCTCACTAAAGGACACCTCTCCTGAAGAAAGAGGATCTCGCGTACAGCGCGCGAAAAATTCAGTTCAAAACATATACATCATCCGAATAAAAACCAAAAATCATTCTAGTCTAAGCAACGGTATTGATAAGTGTAACATAGTTTGTAAAAAGTATTCGTTTTTTTTTATATATATATAAAACAAAGAGTTCATAACCCTCGTCACATATCCTAAGCTTAATTCTTTAACTGACTCGCAAATCTATATGCTGGCTTTCGAAACAAGCGCCGCATCGCAAGTGAAATGATAATGAATAATGCAAACACAGAGGTCTTCTGGGAACTAGCTGCTGCAGTGCCACCACCTGTCCATAGTCTTAATGCCACCAACGCCTCAGCGGGACATCACTTGAGTAGCCTCAATCACACGCCATCATCCGTCTATACAGCATACAATCTCAGCGAGGATCAATTGATCAATTATTTTGATGGCTTCCTTACAACGGATGCCAACCCGAATTATACTCTGGCCACGACGCCGGAGCCGGATCTGCTAGAGTATCTCGAGGCATTGCCCAACGATCGTGTCAGCCTGCTGTCGTTCTTGTTCCTGTTCTCCTTTGCAACGGTCTTTGGCAACTCACTCGTTATCCTCGCTGTCATCCGGGAGAGATACCTGCACACGGCCACCAATTACTTCATCACATCCCTGGCTGTGGCTGACTGCCTTGTGGGCTTGGTGGTGATGCCATTTTCCGCTCTATACGAGGTCCTAGACAACACGTGGTTCTTCGGCACGGATTGGTGCGACATCTGGCGATCACTTGACGTCCTCTTTAGTACAGCATCGATCCTCAACCTATGTGTGATATCGCTGGATCGCTACTGGGCCATAACGGATCCGTTCTCCTATCCCATGAGAATGACCGTGAAACGAGCCGCCGGACTCATCTGCGCTGTTTGGGTGTGCTCGAGCGCGATCAGTTTCCCGGCGATCGTATGGTGGCGAGCGGCTCGCGACGGCGAAATGCCCGCCTTCAAATGTACATTCACCGAGCACCTAGGCTACTTAGTATTTTCGTCCACAATCTCCTTCTATCTTCCTTTGTTGGTTATGGTCTTTACTTACTGTCGTATTTATCGTGCTGCCGTTATACAAACCCGGTCGCTGAAGATCGGCACCAAACAAGTACTAATGGCATCAGGGGAATTGCAATTAACGCTTCGTATCCATCGTGGTGGCACCACCCGAGAGACCACTACGATGGCGCACCATCCCGTCGTCCATCATGGCAGTGCGGGAGGCGGTGGCGGTGGAATTGGTGGTGGCGGTGGTAGCCATCATCATCATCATCATAACCATAGTGCATCAGGGACGACGACGTCCACACCCGAAGAGCCCGATGACGAACCATTGTCGGCGCTACACAACAACGGCCTGGCGCGTCATCGCCATATGGGGAAGAACTTTTCGCTGTCCCGGAAGCTGGCAAAGTTCGCCAAAGAGAAAAAGGCTGCGAAGACACTCGGCATTGTAATGGGTGTCTTCATTGTGTGTTGGCTGCCATTTTTCGTGGTCAACCTGTTGTCGGGTTTTTGTATAGAGTGTATAGAGCACGAGGAATTCGTATCGGCGGTCGTCACATGGCTGGGATGGATCAACTCGTGTATGAATCCAGTGATATATGCCTGCTGGAGCCGAGATTTTCGAAGGTAAGTTCATTTCCTTTAGATTCTCTCTCCCTCTCTCTCCTATAACCCCTCCTCCCTCCACTCAAAGGAGACAATTCAATACGAATGGGTGGGTGGAAGGTCCTTATAGCAAATCGATACAGTCTATTATGAGTAATTGCTTGTTCAGGTGAATAATTGATTTGAGGATTTGAGGTCGTCTCTAGGGTTGGTTCAACTTCCTGGAATGGCATGAAAGGAAAGTTATACATTGTTGTCATTCGGTTTTGAAGGACGACAAGGCAGAGATGCCTTTTATCTTTCCTAGAATGTTGTTATCTATTGTAAGGTTTTATGCTTTATGCGAGTGGACAAACATTTTGTTTGTTTATGGTATTTTAATCTCTACCTCGTGTCCTTAGTTAAGGATATTTTTGGGAGGGAAAAGTCATTGGATAGCCTTTTTTGTGCTTTTGTCTACACTTTGTAAGAACGTTTATGACAAATTGTTGAGTATTTTTTGGGGGGAAACTGAGAGAAGAAAAGTCTTTTGATGGACGAACATCAATCTGAAAGTATTTAAGAGTCTAAGCGACTTAAGAAAATTGATAAAATGAAGTTCTGATAGGAAGTTAAACTGTTGATCAATAATTGATTACTCATGATTGTCCATTTGTTTGAAGTTTTTAGTCGAATCAGTTTTATTTTAATCTCTTAAGTTCTAAATTGAATACTGATTTGTGTTCAGAGAAGGGATTTTGGATAGATCAGCTTTCTATTGGGATATTGGACAAGCTGTTAGATGAAATAATAACTGATGCAATAGGAAAGCACCCAGTGATTACTGGCGGTGACTTCAACGCATGGGCTTCAAAATGGGGCAGTAGGACTATGGAGCCCTCCTTGAAACTTTCGCACAACATATGTTTAGTTTATAAAAAACACTGCGTCATTTATTGCGAATTACCTTCGGTCTGCCTAATCGCAGCCTTCAAAGGGTCCACAGTACCAGGAAAGGTTATCTGCTTTTAGACTGAAAATCTCTATAAAGGAGAGCAAAGCAAGATGCTGCAAGCGACTAAGTGACAAAGCAGATTTTGATCCATGGGCTGTATCCTATATTATAGTACCAATGAGGCTGAAGAGCAATAAGTCCACACAAATATCCTGCCCGGAAATGGTGAAGACAATAGTTGAGCATCTATTCCCCTATAGACCAACGCAACGCATCTTCATCTTCACAAACCCGAAACATGTCCCGGAAATCACAACGGATGAGCTGCAAAAAGCCGGGGAATAGGTTTCAATCTGACGCCTGAAGCAGCAATGCAAAGGTGCCTTGAGTGAACCATTGAATCTCCAGCATGCCTAAAAGAAATAAGCCACCCGGTACCTCGCCAATATGCCTGCTAGATGCACTGGGAAACAATTCTAGAACCCAAAAGCAGACGGCTAGAAGCGGCAGAGAATAATGTCCCAGGAGGAGCTACTATGAAGACGGTAGTAGATACAGCAGCCTAAGCAATACAGGGGAGCGAATGGAGAGGAGCTACAGAAAATACTGCGAAGTATTAACGAATGAATGCATCAGAGTACCTACTAAAGATAGTCCACCACTTTACCGACAGGCAGCTGAGAGACCCAGACGGACGAAGGCGTTAAGTCTACAAAATTACCGCGGGAGTACTACAGCGGTCAATCTTTGGACCCCTTCCGTAGAATATTATGTGTGACGATGCCCTGCACCAAGCGTCTTCTCCAAGATTCTCCACAGTATCTTAGATAGTAGCTAAGGATAGTCTTTGAAAAACGAATATTAGTTATCTCACTGCATTTGTACTAGTACGCATTTGGGGTTGGAGTTAAGGCATTCAATCAGTATTCGCAGTCTAGCCGTTCTTGACATTTGTAACCTTCTTAACTTTTGTTCAATCCAATCAAACTTTTCCCCCTTCTAATTTGGGCGCTCCCATACTTTAGCCACATATAATTTTCCACATCACGGTCTCACGTTTTCATCACCAAGATTCCGAATCATTCTAACGACTAATTAGTTATAAATAAATTAGAATTCTCCAAACAACTCATCACGTCAGATTGTGATTAATTTTTCAAAACGAACAAAAAACTTTTCCTCACCTCATTCCCTTCAAGACCGCAAAGCTCATGCATTTTAATGAAGCCCGCAACTTTGTGTGTTCTCATTGTCACTTGGGCTCACCCAAAGCGTCTGAAGCGTGAAAGAACTCAAACTAACTCCATGTGAGCCATCAGGAATGTCCTACTTCAAATCTTCCACTCCCTTTTTCCATTCCGCGCACGACCAAGCATCTACACCAGACAGCCAAATTTTTTTTTTTTTGCCGATTCACTATTTATGCCATAAACTAGAGAAGAAAAAATTTCAAAATTAAATATTAAATGAAACTACCTTCTTTTTTGCAGAGCATTCGTGCGCCTATTGTGCGTGTGCTGTCCGAGGAAAATTCGACGGAAGTACCAGCCGACGATGCGCTCCAAATCACAGGTGAGTCCCACATCAGAGTTGCCACTGCTTAATTTGATTTATTTCTCTTATTTTCATCAAAAATTTTTTTGCACATAAACGCAAAACACAATAAAAAATATAAACAAAACTATTTAATTAAAATAGAAACTTTTACAGAGATTCGCAACGAGACGGTGTTACTCGACGTGCTCGTTACACGGCATCCAACACATGAGGCACAATTCCTGCGAACAGACGTACATATAGTTGTTTCTCCTCTCGACCTAATTGCGCAAAAACTACTATTGAAAAACAAAAATTTAATTTTCCAATAATTTTTTTTGTTTGCAATTTCTCGTATGCCATTTGTGAAAAATCCTTAAGGCTTCCACACACACAATTCATTTATATGACAAGTCTCCTCTCAGTCATTGCAAATTGCACTTAAATCCACTTTATGCGAAGGATCCTGAAAAGGATATTCGTGTTCAACACACAAGAAATAATGCTAAACAGAGAGAGAGAGAGAGCGAGAAACGTGTACACGACGGAAAGACTGTGTCAACAGACTGAGGAGGAATATTTCTCAAGACATTATGAGAGATTACAAGAATATTAACAAAGTTGTTCATTTCCATCTCAGGTATGTAGAACAACATATCCTCAAAATCAGTTTTAACAACAATTTACTTGTTGCTTACTTTTGCAAAATGCACATCATAATAGAGCGCCAAATTGTTATCAGTGTTTTCGTGTTGTTCAGCTTATTTGCTGTTTCTTAGGACAAGCATATGATTAATTTGATGTATTTTATTATTAAAATGTTAAAATGTATCCTTGCACTTTGTTTTTTTATTTTTCCAAATTGAAAAAGGACCTCAACACTGCTAGCTAAGTAAAAGTTTACGAGCAACTACCTCAATAATCGACACCATTAACCAGCACTTTTCTTTCACCTATGATGCTAGTCTATATGAGTTTATTTTTTTGCGTGAGTGGCTTTAAAAAAAAAAAAAGATTAAATTGCTTTATTAAGTTACAATCTCAAGCATAAAACTATGAAACTATATGCAGCACTTTGCATCCACAGAGATACACAGGATAATGGACAAAATGTTCATCCCATGTGAAGTGATTTAATTTTACTCTACACGGAGTTAAACCTGATTTTATGAAACCACAACTCAAAAAGTATTTATTTTATTAATCGAGCAACTTAGTCGAATGAATATGTGTCCCACTTAAATTAAGGCTTTAAGTTGATATTTAATTTAGGGTTAATGTAAAAAATGTATAAAACCCCATAAAAAAATAACTTTTTGCACAAACTTGCGTTCAACATTCGCGGTGAAGCACCCACCACATTTTGGCCAAAACTTCTTTTCAAAAATCGCACTGTTTGAGCTACTCACTTTGGAAATAAGTTCTCAATATTTTCCAACGTTATTCAAGCCTGAAGCCACTCACTTCGTTCCGCAGAGGTATAATACTGACTTGCAGCCAAGATTTCGAGCGGGAAATAGCTGTCAGTGTCAAAATAACCTATGATTTAAAAATAAACCACTAGATGGCCCACCGTTTATAATATCTTTACTGAGAAAATTGAATGGATATTGTTAAGATTTAAGCACCGAATCTTTCATTCGATAACTGAATACACTACCACTACATCGTGGCCACCCACAAAGCATTTTGCACCAAAATTCATATTCAAACAGTTTTTCGTAAAAATTCGTAAAATGACCCAAAAATGCGCTGTTTTGAGAGAGTATGCGAACGGTCTATGTTTTGAATGTGCTTTAATCGGGTGGTTATTACAACGTAAGTACTTCCATTTTCAACTCGTCTTTTGAACATTTGCAACTCTATCTCACAAAAATTTCAACATCACCTCTAGGAATTACCCCACAGACCCTAGATATGAAGTTTGATAAAAATCCAGCCGTCATTCATCAAAAGGTTGAGATCAAAAATTTCACGAATCCAATACTTGCCTTATGTTATAGCAAGTCGAAATAAATTAATAAATTGGTTCAATAAATGGCAGCGTAACCATTTTTCAAAACCCACAAGAAAGAGAAACCATTGTATATTAGATTCTTTGTATACAATATCCTTAGCATCAATTTGAACCCTTTTCCTTGAAACTCGCCGCAGGATACAAACAAAAGTGCTTACGTGCAACTTAAACTATTGAAAACCGACTATCTTCAAGTAAGGCATACCTTTCCTCCTAATGGAATCCCTTTGGGGAATTCAATTTTAACTGTAATTTACCTATTCCCCGCTTGAAGGCCTGATGCACAGGGACTTCTCTCGCATATGTCAGCATTAATTGACACATTTTCAATCGTAATTGATTAGAACATTGCTAATTGAAATCCCCACTGGCTTTTGCATCAATTACGATTAGAAACAGCCTCCATCCATACACAACAATCATATGCTTGTCTCTTGAATAAACAAATTTTACCCAACCCCCTTTGTTTAATTGTCAATATTTTCTCTCGTTCTAACACACAAAAGCTGTAGTTTTGTTCCAACCATCTCTATACAGTTATTATATTATTGTTATATCGTTTATTGTTTATTGTGACCGTCTGTGTGTTTTTGTGCACTTCCGCCTCGTTACATTCGTATATAAATAATTTTAATTAACTAAACACCGTTGTTATAGAATTCGTTGTTTATTTAAAAAAAAAAAGAAACTCTAAATTAAATAAGAAAAAAAAAAGTGCCATCATTGTGCCTCTGTAGTTATTGTATTCGTATTTTGTAACATGTTCGTTGCTTAATAAAATAAAACGTACACCCTCTTGTTATAATTGTTCGTTCAGTATATTTTTTTTTTCTTTCATCACATTTCACTCGCCCCATTTACACCCCGAAAAAAAAAAAATCACACACCTACAGCTATACAAACAACTTTTGCACAGATTTTTATATATTTAAGCTTTAAACCCTGCAAAAAGGATAACAAACATGTTGAAGTGCTAAAAAGAAAGAAAACAAAAAACAAAAAAAAAAATAACACAAAAACTTTTGGTACTCGAAATGGAGGGAATTGTTTGCGCGTCCTTTGTGTCGGTGTAATTTGTTCGAGTCGCTTTTTATGCTATGCACTGGCACATTTGCACAGAAAGGACTTAAAAAAAAATGAAACAAAATATATGAAGCGATAGGATAAACATTCAAGAAACACCAGTGTAAATTGTGCAAGCAAGTGGAGTAATCCTTTATTTTACGGAACTATTTTTGGAGCGTTATTATTTTATGTAGCTTAAGCGACTGGCAATATTTGTGTTTGGTTTGGTTTGCTTAATAATACTGATAATGGGTCGTTTATGGGCGGATTATTTGCTTAATTTGTAAAGCAATTGTTGAAAGATACAAAACAGACGTGGTTATAGCTACGGAGGAACGAAATCTACTGTGTATGTGGATGACTTCACATAAATTGGAAAGTAACTCCAAAACAATGATGAGTAGTATTAGTAAGAGCTGTCAAAAGTAGAATACACATAAGCTCAAGACATGTAAAGCTGTAGCTGTAAATTGTAAAGTTATGTTTAGACCATAGACAAATCTAAATTAGACCGACAGCTTCGCTCGCCCAAGCTAAAATCCGCTAGATTTTGTCATTGTATTCTGTCAGTCAAGCAAAATCAAATGGGAACTCACTAATTTCACACATACATTAACAAAATCCGGCGATTTTTTTGACATCTATGGCCGCAGCCATTTTGTACATACAATTTGTTGTTTTTAATGGATTAACAACCGGAAAAAAATGTGTAAGTATCTCAAAAGGAATGAAAGAAATAACCCGACAAAATAATAGTAAGGTCTTGGTCACAGGCTACTTCTCATTTATTCACAAACATGGTAATTAGGCTCCTCTTATTTGCAGCACTAAGGGTGTAGGGGAAGTCCGAGTTGACTGTCTAGTTTAGTTTGTCTATGGTTTAGACGACTATCAGATCTTACAATATTGTCAGTTCTTCCAATAAAAAATGTGTCCAAAATCTCTTACTTTCGATTTTGGTCTGGCAGCGCTGTAATAATAGTATTGTCAAACCGCCATATGACAATGAAATTCTTAGGCATCTAAAGGGGGCTATAGACACTTAAACATGGTACGCGTCCATGGTACGATCTCAGTAAATGTTGAACATCTATACCTTGATTCAACCAAGTTGAGATACCAGTTTGGTTGATGTCTGGTACCAGTAAAATCAAATCGCGTACCTTGATTGGTGCTTCTCGACATTAAGCTACTTAATTAGATACATTTAAAGCTACCAATCTTAATGAATAATTAAATAATTGATGAAAATGTATGTGTGTATTGGAAAACTCTCATCTTTCATCACATAAGACTCGAAACTTTATTTTTCAAACTCCCCACAAGGACACGTATCTAGCTAAATTGTTCGCAAAAGCGAACATCATCAAATTTTCCCAAACTTCGTTTCGTATTCATTCACTTCCGAGTTCACGGCTTCTTCCATTTTATTGAATTCACCGAAAGCGGAAAATTTTGAGAATATTTCTGGGGCCTCGGTGACGTATGTGGAACATTTTCGCTACATTTTCCCCCCCCCAGACATGCTAAACCAACGCGCACGAAAGTGCAAACTAAATTTCAGGCACTTTTCAACAATCAGGATGCATAGACTCCTTGCTGCTGCTGCACGGGATGTATGACGTACTCACAGCCGTAGAGGAAAAAATTTAATAATTTCGTGCTGAAGAAATCCGATTTATGGAAAGTTTGCTGCGAGTTATTTAATTTTACCTTAGTTAAGTTCCGCTTTCAATCAACACGGTGCATATTTAAGCAAACCTCGTGACGTAGATATTCCCTGGGGGGGATACAGCATGCAGAAGAACTTCTAATACCACTGCCACCACCACCATTACCACTGTGCTGTCTAACAAATTGCTTCTCAACGTACCAGTGTAAAACGAGAACAGACAGGAAGCTGTTAAAAGTTCAATCGGCTTGCCAGTATCCTGAATGTGTGAACAGGACCAGCATCAACATCACCACACTGACAGGTCATCTGCTACCCCCCAGAATGAGGGTTGATGACTGCGTGTTGGCCTGAGTAGACCTTTAACAAAATTACATCAATCTATCAATCTCTGAAAAGCCATCCATCTGGTCTCGTTCTCCTGCCAACGGCTAGGACCAGGACCAGGACACACATGTATCCTTCACTTCCAATTCATTTGCCCCACATCCCAAAATGGAGAAGAAGAAAATGAAGATGCTTGAGAATTATCTGACCGGGGATGATACTCATTTGGGGTCACTTTGAGAAGATTTTGTCGAGGTTAGATACATATACTTGCCTAGCCTATGGGGAGAAAGGGAAATGATTGAAATCGAGAGAGAAATGGCTTCCCAACAGAAGTGAGTTATTAAGTTATTAGGATACATCTCTGGACATGAAGGACATGTGTCTGGGGAATGGGCGAATGACCCACATTTGAGCAGGACGATTGAGCAGCAGCAGTAGTGCAATTCACTGTTTGTCATGTTATCCTGCAGCTATAATATTTAGGTTAAGGCCTCCTAATGGATGTGGTTTTCATTTCTTTGCTCCCCCTCAATTGTGAGCAGCTGTAAACTTTTTTGCCCAACTATCACCCTCTTCTTCTTATTCCGGCGGCCTTCTCTCGAAAGTCTGGAGGGAAAAGACATTTTTTGAAACTCTGCCAGAAGTAGTTTTGAGGACGGATTTATAGTTGGGGGTTTTTATGAAGTCTCTTCAGTTGCAAGGGGATTCTGCAACGTGATGAGATATAATGAAGGAAGTGTGGTACTACATATATGCACTATTTGCAGTGAATGTGTGCTTTTTAAGGATATCCGTTGATGGAGTTGTTGATTTTATTTGCTTGTGGATTTTTAACAATGTTCTTGTGGATAAATAGTCTTATGAGGATGTGTTGACTAGTAAAATTGGTT
The DNA here is from genome assembly GCA_949716465.1 of Chalcosyrphus nemorum. Taxonomy (NCBI): domain Eukaryota; kingdom Metazoa; phylum Arthropoda; class Insecta; order Diptera; family Syrphidae; genus Chalcosyrphus; species Chalcosyrphus nemorum. The sequence continues at coordinate 8,408,640 of OX454333.1, forward strand.
ACAGTCTTGGAGTATAAGATTCAATTTCATGAACACAGAAAGGAGAAATATACTATCTCGTGAATGATGGACAGATGTGGTTATAAATGGTCATTCAGTGTGTTCAGATTCATTCGATTTCAGTTGAACTTGTATTGTCGTCTTCTATTCCCGGCTCAGATACCAGTAAAGTTGACCTTAAACTTGCGCTGTAGCTGGAACGTTAGTGTCATAGCAGGAGATTGGATGTAAATAATTGCAGAGTCATGGATTAGGTGTCGCCCAAGATCGGTAAAGCTACAGTGCGGTTCATACGAAAAGCTACCTCGTCTGAGTCTGAAATTATCTTTTATCGAACACCTTATGATAAAATATCATGAGGAAGTAGATTAAGTCGAGTATCTAGAGCAGAGCCCGGAGTACTCAGAAAGGCACAGACTGCTCTTTGTAGTGTGGCGCAAGAGGCAACCACGTATTTACGAGAAAGACCCATCCACCAAACAACCGATGCTTAAGCCAGAAATGGTCTTATCATAGTCGTATAGATGCAGAGGATCTTTTTCGGTGACAAGCCCCACGTTTTTCCAAAAGCACCATTAAATTTAAATTTAACTCTAATTTTTAGTGCGTGAAGTTTGAGAAACAAAAATATTTTCTCACTCCAAATGGAAACGAGAAATGAGATGTTTCGGAAAGGAACATTAATTAAATTTTTTACTTGTTGTATTTGTGTAGAGAATTTTTTTTATTGCAACAGACAACAAATATTAAAATTTTTATTTTGATAGAAAATCTTAAATTTTAAATTTCAATTTCCTAAATTTAGAGTTTGTATTAGGTTTTTTCGTAACTTTCTATAGTTAAAAAAATCTATACTATTATTACATATATATTTTTATTTTCTAAGCAAATTTTTGCCTTAAGTCAAATTTTTAATGGCAAAATATATATATTTTTTTTGAATACCTTTTATTATTTTTAATACTTGCAATACATATACTTAAGGTCCATTTACAGATCCGCGATCTTCAAATATACCCAAATTTTGACATTTCATTCACCCCAACTTTTTTGTTTTAGTCGCTAGCAATCTGCGAAACTCACTTGTCATTTGCCAAAGAATGTGAATATTTTTTAATATCTCTTTTTTAAGAACAGTAAAGTAAGCATAAATAATAAATAAGCCTGCCTTTGAATGCGCTAAATATATTTTTTTTTTCGCAGTTCGCTTATCCGCCTGTCACAGAGGTCTTCATTAGAGTTATTGATAAATTTCGACATTAAGGCTTTAGGAAAGTCGAAAGGTGGATTTGGCAATGCTCTCTACCTGTACACAAGAATACAATCAACGATTCCAATTTTATAGTAACTTCTGCAATAAGGACATAACAATTTCTTGTTTAAATAAAACTTAGATTAATTGAGATACTGAAAGTTATTCCAGATATAGAGCACATGTTAACCTTAAGTACGAAATTCGATCTCGTTCATATGATCACCGCGAGGACGTTTATAATGATCGATTCTTTGGCGGCATATCTTCCACTGTTCTTCCACATCTATCGATCGAAAGGCTGGCAATTTCGAGTGCAATATTTCTCCTGAGCTTTACTTATGCTGTTGGTTTGTTGGCCTTAGTTAAGAAAATTTAATAGATATAGAGAATTGAGAACAAAATTATGGAAAACGCTCTTACTACGATGCTAGCCGCTCAAATGCTTAAAGCCAAATTTGTCATCACTTTAGGTCCTTAAATGAGACACTTTATGTTCATGTTCACCACAATTACAACGTAAACCAATTCCCACTCCATTGGCTGGAACTTTATTAAGCCATATAACGGTTGAGGAAACATAACCTTCCCTTTTAGATTCGAACATCAGCCCCCAAATGCACAGATTCTAGGTTAAACAAAAATAGCACACATCCAAGGACATTCTGTTCAGTTTTTACCAATAATAAAGGAAGCTGACAACCCTCATTAGTAAACGCCAGAATTACCATATAAAAATAAACACAAAAGGACAACACACCACAAATAGTATTGTTCTCTCTCTTGGCCCATGTCCTTTATATTTCTCACAAAACATACATATATACCGAAGCGTTGCGTTCGTTTAATGAACCAGAAACTATTCATATCCGAAGGATATGCTACACAATAGACGGCTGCCTACAAAGCACACACACACACACCCCCCCGTCGGCAGTACAAAACAACAAAAAGGCATCGCTACACTACACACAATACCCGACCGAGACTTCTTTGCCCTGGGGCAACATTTTGTATGTTTGCTTATTTATTTATGTGTTCGATTTAAAGCAGCAAACCGAATTGGCCTCCGGTCAACAATTGATTGTACGATTGCCCCGAATTAATTGCAAATTATATTTGTTTAGAACTGAAGCCGTGAGAGGACATTCCACTGCCCACCGACTGTTCCGTTGCATTTTTAGACACGATCCTTGTTGACGTGCAGTAACGCTATTATTTCATGCTTTCTGTCTTCCTCTCTTCTCTGTCCATAAATGAGAAACGATTCGTATAAGTAAACAGGAAATTAACTGGGCATTAAACTTGTGTGTGTATAAATTCATTGAAAGGAACAACAATAGGACGACTGCGAAAGGACCAGTTGAAATTTAATTAAAAAAGGGAGACTGTTTTAACTGTTGGGTGATAATGATTTTCGGTAATGTGCCGGTTTACACCCGCTGGGCCTGATAATTAAACAGAGATGCTTTTTGGTCAATAAAAAAGGGATTGTGACGGATGTTCGTTGACAGTTGTATTGCTTGAGGGTTTTACGCGTTCGATTCATTGCCATGAAAAAAGAGGAAACCTCTGCTGTGCGGCATGGAAATACAATTTAAAATATGATAATAATCGGATATCATCAGGAAATAATAAATTCTCCTGTTGAGGCAATTAAATTCATCCTTTTAATTTGTGAACCTTTTCAATATGGAGTTTAATGCGATATGTCTGTTATTTAAAGTCAATAAAATCAATTCTTTGCCACCTGTGAAGGACGTTTAAATATTTTATCATTTGTCTGCAGTTCATTTGATCTGACTCTTATGCTATAAAGTGTCCTTACTCCATGGACACTAAGTCTTTTAATGCGTTTGCACTGTTTGATTGTTCCACTTAAGTGAGGAATGAAGAGAAGGTGTAGTGGACAGAACAGAAGGTGTAGTGGTTCAATTGGTATTAAGTTTCAATATATGATCTCAATGAGTAGAGTCTCTAAAATAAGTCAAAGAGAATTTGTAGTCTTCTATTGGCGTACGTTATGATTGATATGATGTAGTTTCAAACTAAGCACTCAACAAGAAAACAGGCGTATTGTGTGTAAATACATATGTAGATCAAAGGAGGTCCTTACTTGCCGAAAAATATGGAACTATCTCTACTGCTAGAGGCTAATAAATAATGACGTAACAGTGATCTACTTGATCGTGTCATTATAATTTGCTATGATTGCAACATTGAGGCATTAAACTTGAGACTTTCTTAAGGCAGTAGGATTTGGATACCTCTGCCTTATAAAGGGTGATTCATTTAGAGGTACTATTTTGTGTATGGAGTTTTTCACAGATAACGCAAAAGTCGTGTTACTTTGTCATGGTTTTTTTTTTCAGTATAATTTGACATTTATTTATAGGTTGACATAGATCGGTAGCTTTTACAAAATTGTCTTGAGCCATTCGAAAAGAAATTGATATACACATCCAGACAAAACGAAGGTTTGTCGTTCTTTATGGGCTGGTTATCGGTCCAGATTTCCTCAAGAACTAGAATAGTTACCGCGCTATTATAACCGGGTTATATACTGGTTTACAGCCAGTAAAACTATGGTGCAAGAACGATTCGGTGAACAAGCAATTTCATTAAAATTTCGCCTAAATCATGTGATATCACGCCTCTAGGCTTTTTATTTGGAGCTATGTAAAGTCTAAAGTCTACTTGGATAAGCCAAGTACAATTGGATGCCAACTTTAAGCAGTTCCCTGTCACGGCGCTTAAAACTGTTCGTATATCCATGAGGCTAAGTTTTATAAGACTAAAGTCTCGTCTTCTTCCATAACGATTCCGCCGTAGCCCATGTCTTTGTTAGCTTCCTAGCAGGACTAACTGCCTATTTCCCTGTGTAATGTACTAATCGGTGTATCGGCCTCAGGCAGGGCTCGCGAAGAGCTTAGATACTACCCTTCCCTGGTCAATTCAGCCCTTTTGTTGGAAATCTCCATGTGGCCTTTCCACTTCACAGAGGGTCACCATATTGGCCACTGAAATATCATCCCGCTTTTTGATGCACCTTTTTACTAACTTGAATTGTACCGATGGTGACATTAAAACTACTTGACTGTCAACATAAATACTGATTTTTTTTCCTGAAATATTTTCCCCTCTAATTATATCCACACATTGTTTTATTGCAGTGACTTTAGCCTGAAAAAACACTACAAAAAAAATTGTATTTCGAGCACCAGCACCAGTGTCCTGCATCTTGGATACGTCGGGTAAATTGCAAGCTCTTTTTCGGCTTGGTCGTTCATAGACCAGGTGTCCTTAGTCTCAGTGCAATCCTACTCACCAAGCCTACACAGTTAATATAAAGTAGAAGAAAATTTAGTATTGCTTCCAGTGCTGGTGATAATTTTGATCTTTAATTCATTCATCTATAAAGTGCTCATATACTGTCAATCGTACCCTATAATCTTTATTTCTAAAATGAATGCTGTTAAATCATATTAAGCTCGAATATTAACGCTGATGCACCGTTTTATAAAAAACCTTTCATGTGTACACTAAGTAGTTTTTGAAACTATTAGACGGATATGATTGAGACTTGAACCAACAACCCCTGACGAATGAACACTTGGTGAAGTTTAAATGAAGTACTATCACACTTATGGTAAAATATACTTGAAAAATTAAGAGGGCAAAATTCTAGCAAATTTAAGTTCTAAATGATGTTTTAATGGATAACATTTTGGTTATGATCTATTTAAACGGAAAAGTCTTGAAAGTATTTTAAGTCCACTTTACTTTGTCTATGTTCTGTAACCCATTTTGGATGATTAATATTTTTGAGTTGCTTTTTCCCATTCAATGAACAATCCGCCAATACCTGTACGTCAAGGAAGCGCAAGATCTGCCGAAAATATTGTCCCTGTCCGTAAGAGTGTGGAACTCGGTCTTTTGCAGACCATAACTTGGCGAATTTTTCGTCATGACTTGAGCCAACGACACCAGTAAAAGATTTCACTGATCCAGGATTTCAAAGTTCATGACCATGACTTTCATATGAAATCATCAAATTAAAAAAGTTCAAAAATATCTCATTCACAATTTGGTTTAAGTAGGTATTTAAATTTATAGATAGAAAAAGCTTAACGGAAATCCTTTTATTATCTGGCTTATAAGTGGAAAATAATATTTCACAATAAACCACGGTTTAAAAAACATCACCCAAATTTCAGTTTATTATTTTTTTGAAAACTTGTAAATCCTTACCAATTAATCACCCACATAGTCAGTGTTAATTATTTTCTTCGAAAAACAAATAAATAACTAAACTCGTTATCGTTTCAATACCAAAAGTAAGCTCTACACAAATACACGCGGCCCCCACTGTGTCAATAATAATTACTAACTGCTAAAAGTATACACAAATTCAATTAATTTTGCATTGGAAAATCGACATAAATTCGCTGAAAAAACCACAAAGTGCTTAAAATTTCAACCGCCATCAATCCTGACAATCAACTGCCATCACCATCCGCACATTTAATTATTATAATTGTTATTTGCTTAAGGACAGATAAAATCGTCCACCAAAAATGCCACACAGTCAAAATTAATAATTGGCAAAACGTCCACACCCCTGCTGTTTGTGGGGCACCTAAATTCCTGGAATACATTTCTATATGAACCTACAAGTTCAACAAAAGATACACTATAATTGGGGATTTAGGGGAACCTTGTGGAATTTAAGAGCACGTTACCGTCATTCGAAAAATCAAAATACGATAGGGTATGTGTGTTGTAATTGTGCTAGGAACAAACCGTAACCAACCCCATCCCATAATCATTATTGATGTCATTTGTTACTTGTTATTGTGCCGGTACACGATATTTGTGTATGCACAGGTGCCTTATATTACGTGTTTCGTATTTTAATCGTTAAATGTAGATCTGAATTTGTGGTATTCGTATTCTGTATCCTTTCATTGCTGTTCCCTGTACTCTACCCTCATTACATTCTTTCATCCATCGTCAGAGTAAATTTTAGCATGTTTGTTAAATCTCACTTGACGGCTGGATTCCCGGAGGTAGTTTCGGAAAGCCAGCCTCTTCATCAAGTGCTTTAATCTATTCGTTATTTCAGTTAATCGCTGACGCAACATGAATATCCTTTTTAATCTTTTTTCTTTCTTTGCGATTCATTTTATTTCAGTGTCATGTGGCTGCAGCGATGGTAGCGGCATCAACCTCCTTTGGCTACTCGTCGGTAAATCAATTCGATGGGAATCGTTCGATTATGTGACGGCAGTTGAGCAGTTGCAGCTCCTGCAGTGGGAGCAGCAACTGCGGTCGAAATGGCGTTGGCGGTGCTCATGGCAGTCAGCAACAACAGCAGCAACAGCACCAACATCGTGAACGTACGTGTACACGTTGTCAGAGTTTTCATCGCCATCATCATCGGCAGAGACGTCGCAGTAGTAGCAATCAATTGCGAGGTTCCTTCTCGGCCACGGGGAGTGCCAATTCGAGTTCCTTGATGGCGACAACAACAAAAGCGATAGTTAGTGTTTCAGCGGCGAATGGTAATGGGACAACAGCAAACGCTAATGCGCCAACAGTTAAGCATTGTACGTTTGCGGCAATAGCCACAACAATCCCACCACCCCCATCTGCGGCATCCACTGGCAGCGGCAGTCATGTGTCCTTTGTGACGACAAATCGTTACCATCCGAGGATACTGCAACAACAGCTGCCGAATACTCAATTGTCTAGCAGTAGTTGTCTCGCATTGACGGCTACAACACCGCCACCGTTGTGTGAAGTCCTAAATGTTAAAACGTCCCGTTCACATCAGTCCCTCGAGATGCGAGAGAGTCTGCAGAGCCGTACCAGTACGGCGAGTAGTGCTTCGTCTACAGTTCCTGTGATTGAATGAATGCGGACTTATAATCCACCATTGCGCTGACCGACAATAATCAACCACCCCATCACTCAGAAAGATGTCCATCCATAATTCTGTCATAATTCGACTTTATGACGGTTTTGATGTTTTTGACATTTTGACAGCTTCTCCAAAGGTACCTCCATGTTTCACTATTGACATATTTACACCCACACAAACACTGGCTTCCAAATCAAATTATTCTTGATCTTCAACTTATTACCTAACTTTTAATTGGAAAACAACATAGAAATCTTCATTTGGACACATGTCCTGTCAATTGATTGCAACTATGGTTTAATTTTTAATTTTTTTTATAAATTGGATTTATTTGTAAAATAAGTTTTTGAATTACATAATGATTGTTTTTTTTATTTTTTTGTTTTTATTTGTTAATTTTGGGTTTGAAAACACGACGCATGCATGACAGAGAGACAATTATTTTGACAGTTCTCTGTTCTAGCGTTTCTCTACTCAGTTTACAGACGGATACTGACGTAAGCTTGGGGTGGACCTGTTCTTCTTATAATAGTCTCAACACTGTGCCAACCATCTTAAATTGTTTGCTTGTTGGACATGACAACTGTTAGGCAGAGAGGTAAAATACAAAGTTGAAGGGTACATCGACCTAATTTAGATTTAGAGTGTTCGAATTAGAGCATCTTCTTCGCCTGCTCACAGAGTCACAGACCACAGTGGCCTATCCCTAACGTTTTAAAACACAACGCATTCTTTGTATTGTATAAGATGCTTGTTGGATTTTTACTCTATCTAAGGAAAGTTGTCCTTATAATTATAGGATTCTAGTAGGTCATTGGCATGTCTCAAATAAGAATTGTCAATTTGGTAACTTAGAGTCTAGCATATTTGTAGCAGTTCCTGTACTTTATGCAATCCTATACATCTACGACAGTGAATGGCTCCTGCAAGTTTTTGATAAACATCCAAGAGTGGTCTTTATTTTTGTCTTTATCCGACATATAGTTGACCTCCCAATATTTGGCTGATCTAAACCAGTCTTTGCAGAAGCTTCAGCTGTACTTTGGTTTCATAAATCTTTTTATAGAGATTATGAGCTGAGACTAGCAACGGAAGTTTAGGCCTTTAAAATGTTTTTTTAAATCCATTGGGTTCGTGTAATTTCGAGGTCAGAAAAAATCCAAAAGGGCTCTAGTGGTCTAAGTTTGGCCATGGATTTTGTGATTCAAGCCTGGCACACCACAGTAGGCCTTGGCCCTCTAACCATCTCGGCTGTCATCACAGTTCTCTATGTGCAATGCAATTTACGCTGTCAAATATTTATGTGAGTAATGGACTCACAATTTCGGACACAAAAACCCTGTCCTTTTCGGATATGGAATAAGCCTTCAGATGTTTATTGAGTGCAGCGGCTGTCACAGGCTATGCTCTTTTGTCCAATATTGACTGCCTATATTCTTAAGATGTAACTAAAAGGTCTCCCTTTGCAAGAATGATGTACCAACCCTACTCGTACCACCTGCTCTCCATAGCGTCACTCCCAATTAACTATGCGTCGTCTATTATAAGTAAGATATCACTTTCCATTCTTAATATATTTTTTATTTTATTTATTTAAATTTTTTCATATTTATAAACATAAATTTTCATTTTTGTAAATTTTATCAAACTTCGTTAAAAGTATTAAACAAAAAGCAATATTAAAACACTTAACTATAATTATATTTATACTTGCTAGTTATATTTATTTATTAAGTTTGTTGTTTACCACTAAATGTATATTTATTACTTAATCTTTATTGTCTATAAGTATCATTAAACTCTATAGTATATTCTATTATAATTAAATAAATCTAAAAAGAAAACTATATTTGTGTTAACTAAATTTTATGTTCCTCTATTTGAAATGTTAAGAAATCTATAATTATGTTAAAACAACTAGCAAATTGTTGAGTGAGATCCCGCTGATGCAATGTAAAAATAAAAAACCTAAACACACAAAACTAAATTAAATTCAGAACAAAACAAAAAAGGCAAATATTTGTAATATTTTTTATTTTATTAATATTAAGCTTAAGAGCATTGTGTAGATTAATTTTAAGTCTATATACATATAAATGATGTCTAGTCTTAGATTTCCTATAATACTAAAAAAGAAATTTATATATACATATATAGCTTTGAGGTCACAAGGACTAAAAAAAGGGAAATTCTAGGGGCTCATTAGAATTTCCCTTTGATACAAAACAAAAGAAAAAATCTTTAAGTCAAGCCCACAGACAATCATAGTTCTGGGACTTTACTAAGATAATTCTTAGTAATAGTAATTTTTTTAAGATAAGATGAAATAAAAACAAAATGTTTCTTCTGGCCTCTTAGCAATAAATTTGGAGCAACAGACTATTTTTGCATCTGCTCTAGCTAAAGAAATAATCTCTATTTGTATATGTAAAGAATATATATATATATGAATGTATATTTAAAATTAAAACTTAGGCTAAGAAAATATATTTGTATTTTTAGGATAAAGAGCGAAGTGTGTATTGTATAATTCCTATTTGAAATAAAAGTGAATTTATATTTGTACAAAAAGAAAATACGCGTTGTTTGGCATGTTTGACTTATGAGTATAGGACATTATAGAGTTGGTAAGTAGGATGTGTTGAAAAAATATTTGACGGCTGTTTTTAGATGTTTCGCTGAAATAAATAAATCTTCGATATCTAGTGATATAGAATATATTTTCACTATTTTGTAAGTACTCATACGATGATGACAAAAGGACGACTTCTTATACTGGGTGACAAGGAATTCTTTATCGACTCTTTCTAAAGAAGGTTTGTAAGAAGATTGAACAAATAAAATCTCAATAAACGAATCGGCCCTCATTTGTGAGGGCTCATTTGGAGTGAATTCTATGTAAAATTGTGGCAACTTTTTGTTATTAAAAACCACCTCTTTAAATTGTAGTTCTACGAGATCTATTCCTTACCAAATACTTGTTACCTCATTGCCAAGCCACATGCGGTAACAAGTCGTCTCAATTCTTGAGGAACCCATACATTGTTCGTTTTGCTTTCTGTACATGATTCAAGACAGTTTTTTGGTCAATTCCTTACTCCAAACAATGCTAAAAGGCTGGAAATTTTCAGGAATGTCATCAGCTCTTAGAGTGACTGGACAGAATGTGCCTTATCTTCATCAGATAAAAATTTGCCAGAACGAAAGTGAGCGAACCACTTGCGCTCTGTGTATTCTGAAAAAGGTCCTTTCTCGTAAACAATCCTGCGCAGCGTTCTTTCCCTTATATAGTTTGTATTACCATTTCCAGAAGACTTAACCAAGTGACAACTCACAGCAGTCAGAACTACTACTTTATCTAAAAGGTTAAAAACCTATCTTCTGTCAGCGAGCATCAAATGAGATATGATTAACCATATAACTGGTGAGCCAAAAGATGTCAATTTATGCATTGGGTCTGGACGATCTTTGGTTGGGACAACAACTCCAACTGCAGACCTCGAAGCTATTCTTAACCTGATCTATTTGTATGATCATCGGCATTTATTACCGCCATCAAAAATAGCCGTCAGCTTGCGGTAAAGATATTACCAAAAGAGGGTTTCAAGTTCTTTATCGACAGCTACGTAGCAACATATATAAACCATTACTGCTTGAGGATCTAAATCGAACCTTGTGAAGTGCTGCCGGAAATAGTTTAAGGGTCTTAAAGATGTAGTATTGATAAGTTCTAGGACATGAAGGTGTCTCAGGCAAACAATAGTACCAAGCTGACGTTTCAGTTAGAATACCACCTTGCGCACTTTGGATTGAAGCAAGGAAGATAGCAGGAAACTTATCCATCCTTCGATTGAGCAGGGAGTTATATAGAAGGGCTATACAGAAGATCTCTTTCCATCCTTGTATGAATTATCACGGAACGGAGAAAGAACTTCTGTATCCGAAAGGCAGAGAAACTTACTCATGACAGTAATACTCTTGAATGTTTTTCAGCTCGCAACAGGTAGGGCTGTGAAAAGACTGATGTTATTTTCTGGGATTCGAACTTGGGAATCCTTACACAGTACTCCAGTGCACTTACCACGGAGCCACGGCACCCATCAAGCCGGTAGAACCTATCAAAAACTGATTTCATTAACTTCAAAACCTTTTCTTTTTAGGATTTTAAATTTAATGGTCTCTAAGGACTATAGTGAACACTGGTTCACCGCAGTTCTGTTCCGCTCTTTTTTGTCACTACACTTTAGGTCGTAATCTGTGATTATACTCCGAACACATCTGCAAACACCATGTAAAACGTAATAGCTAAAATACCTGCTTTCCAAAAAAGAATGTATATGCACCCAAATACACTAAACCCGACATAAGAAGGCCTGTAAGGAGCCTCTTAATCAATTAAGTCTTATAGAATCAAAGGAACAGTGTCTTCTTCTAATACAATTTATGGCTGCCAATCTGGAGTTTGACTTTTCTCCAGGGATAATACCTAAAACTACCAACTGAGATTTAATTTTCGTAGAATACTGGAAGATTGTTTGTTTATATTATTCGTGTTCCCGGCAATAGTAACATATCCTAATTTTGGCAATGAAAACCACTTTGCAGAAGTTCTTACATTTGATATCCTGAATCAGGATCTGAGATATGTACCGTACGTACTTCTCTCTGTTTCGGAGAATTCTACAAATCTACTCACAATCCCACTTCCAGTATCTAGAACACACTATTTCTCTCGTTCTTCAACAAAAGTTGAGATATGTATCTCCATCATCCGACTGTCGGTTGAATAGTTCATCAAATTCCTGCCTTTAATCTTCGAAGATTATGTTGAAACAATTGTACAGCTCACAGGCAACACAGAATGTAATCCCATTCTAAAGTTTTGCTCTTCTCTTAATAAATCCTCAAATTAGTTTTAGTGCGAAGCCAAAGTTTCGCATTGCAACAGCAGCCGTACGTAGCTTTGCCTCAAAATCCTTTGATTAAATTAATTACCCATCTGTATAACCTGGTCCGGACAATAAGGCTATCATTTAACAAAAGCAATTTCCGAAAGGCATTCCTAATTACTACTAAGCATAGAGACATGCCTACTTGGCTTTTATATACATATAAACACAACTAAGCCAACAAGTATCCTTGCAAAGATCATAATGTAATCCTATTTGGCCACTGGGCTGATGTGCTATGCGAATGTATTCGTATCTATGTTGATGATCATCTGGTTACTTCGTCCAAGTTTCTGTCAAAATATTTCAATTGAATTGCGGACAAAGGTTGTAGACTTTGAGAGACTTTTCTCTGTTTGTTGTATCCATCCCCAGAGCATGTTCTTCAAAAAAGAAAAAAAGGATACGTTTTTATTTTTATTTTTTTGGAAAACGCCTTAAGGCGTAAAGTTTCCTCCACTTGGAGGTAGTATATGTGTGATGTTGCGTGCGTTGTGTATTAAATCACTGCGTGCCCGTTAAGCTATTTGTCATTGTGCTCAGCTCCTGGAATATGTCAGCCCATTGTCCCCGAGTATAAATGGAGTACGTGTCGACGTCTTTTTTTTAATCCTTGAACGGAATTGTAATCTTTTTGTTGTTGTTATTCGTGTGCATGTGTAAAATAGGTGTCACTTTGGGTTCGTGTCCTTTACTCTAATTTTCGTTGGAATATAAAATGGGTAAAGATTCGTGTGCTGCGTGTCAGAAGAAAAGTTAGAAGTCATCTTATTCCTTCGGTTCGACATCATTCTCTCATATACGACGTTCCTTAGAAAGGATTACACTTGTACAACAAAGCGGGAGCGAAATCCTTCTTCTTTTTTTTTTTGTTATGATGTAAGGGATAATGTCTGAATGTCAAATTGCAGAAATTTAGATTGGGGTAAAGTTGATAACAGCTATTGTCAAATCCTAGAAGGAAGGATTTGTGTAAAATTTGTGCGACAAGCAAAATGAAATGGTTTACTTTCCGCCCTTAGATATGTAACATTATGTGATGGGAATTCTTGAAGTAACCCAAGTATAAGAAGTGTTAGAGTGTAAGCAATGAGTCGCATAATTTTTAGAGCTAAAGGCGAATAAATTGGGAAACAGAGAATGCCCAAAATTTATCTTCGTTTAAACTGTGCAGTACGCTAAAGGTCGACAACGAATTCATGGAAAGCTTTGATGTCAAACAAGGATACATGCAAGATGACTACGTAGGATGAGACTTTAACTCTTAACCTAAAACCAAAGGCAAGGACTGCGTACCTAAATGGTGCCAACATGAAGCAATACACAACCGTGACGTATTTGACAGAGCTACACAGAAGCCTCTACAGCACAACATGAAAATATCATGAATGAACTATACTTGTCTTACTCACGATACCAAACGGCGACATCGTAATCTTGACTATGCTTAAACGCATGATGGTACTTCATGACCTTGGAGACCAAAACGGTCACAAGGGTGAGCAGTTTATGAACTTCTGCAAAACTAATCGAATAGTCATAGGAAACACGCTGTTTTGGTATAATACATATCTTTCTCAAGATCAGTTTGGTCTCGACTGATAGGGATCGAGCATGGAACCAGACCGATCACATTGCGATCAGCCTTCGTTTTAGAATTTATCTCCTGGATGTCCGAAACAAGAAACAGCTCCAGGTTTAATACCGACAGGGTCACGCTTCCCCAAGTGCACCAACAGCAGGAGCATTACAAGCAGAAGCAATCAGTAGTTCGTTGCAGAAGAACCCAAGAGAGCTCATTGGAGATATGATACAGCCGGAGAAGTCCGATGAAGAGCAGAGTAAAGCCTAAGAAGCTAATTGCTTCCGTTAATTAAATTGAAATATGGCTTAGTTACATTAGTTACATTTGTGGTGTAGATAATTTAATAAGTGACATAAGTTGGATGTTAATTATTAAAATATGTCGGGACTAGTTACATGTGTTACATTTGATACGTAAATAATTCATTAAATTACGTAAATCTCATGTAACTTATTACATTTGTTACATCTGTTACCTAAATAATTCAATAAGTTATATAAGTTACGACTGCCTTTAGATACTGCATCTCAAAAGATAAATTTGTGATTAGGACCTTACGAGTTCTTTAAAAACCAAAGCCCAGTCGTAAAGTCCTAAGCCGTAAGTGAAATGAACACTTAAGTATGAAGGTATACCGACCTTCCTGTGCAAGTGCCAATACTTTGAGTTTTAAGATGTGATGAGAACAAAAGTCGCTTTAATGGCACTCTGTCTCTTGAAAGTAAGCAAAAAAAGTAGACGTCGCCGGAAAAAAAGTATCATACAGACAATAAAATTCCTATTAATCAGTGGACATGAGAAAAATTAATCATTTTACCACATACTCTGCAAGGATAATCGTTAAAAATAGATCTCCTTCGTCCATAAAACCGATATGTATACCATTCATCCCTTCGAACTTCCGCCTATCCATTGAATTAATCAGAAAATATCTAAAAATTGCCAACTAAAGTGGAAACTTATAAATCAGTCGACAATAAAAGTTCCTAAAAATAACATTCGATAATTTTTTTCCCCATAACCGAGGACGACGACGGCAGCATTATGAGCAAATGAAAATAAAGCACAAAAATTTATCCAACGATATGTAGATTAATTCGCGCAAAAGTCCTTCAATATCGGCAAAATGTTTTTATCCCTCATTGACGAATCACTTGTTTGTTTAACAACCATAATCCTTCCTGCCTCATTGAAACGCCCGCCCGCCCGACCAGCAGCATCAAGAACGCCTAATTAAGCAGACGTCCTTGAGCAGTCCTTATATTACAAACCACTCCTCAGGCAATTAGTTCTTGCTGTCTCTTTCTCGCTCGCGTTCTTTTTTCTTCGGGCTCTTATTCACAATCCAAATATTATTTGTTGCTGTTCTTGAATTTCAAGAAAAATATAATTACTCTCCTCCACGCCTTCTTAGCTGAGACCAGCATTCCAGCTGGAAACTCTATCTCACACAGGACGAGCAGCAGCAAAAAAAAATACAAAATATATGCAGTCAAGTCAAGGAGATCCTTCCATCAGTTCGTCTTTACCGTCGTCAGCAGTAAAGTCAACGGGAATTTACAACTCCTTACTTACTCTTGGGTAATTCGAGACGATACGCATACCACTGGGTGGCTGCTCACTGGAGTATTCCTTACCACAAAAAAAGGACACAAAAATGCGAAAAACACCGTTTCGAAGAGGAAAAGCGAAAAAAATAAAAGAAAAAAAACTCTTTGAATGTCTAAAAGGCTGCAAATGATATCGTTTAATGGTCTCCTCATTCTCATGATTTTTCTTGGAAAATTGTGGTCCCTCCTTGCTCCGGCTCCTCGAACATGGAAATTACTCAAATTCTTCTTTATTTTTGCAATGAATCCAGGACACGATGGTGGAACCAAGAGTATTTCTTTCGCAAAGTGTCAATTAAGGAGCACTCATTGGTTATTTTCATCACATCCTCCTCCATCTCGTAGTATGTTGACCAACAAAAAACACAAGAAAAAAAAAAAAAAACTATAAGGACCTGCCTGCTGGAGGACTTTGTGCAAATTGTTTTCAATGTCTAGTCGGTGTTCACTTAAATGCTATGTGACTTCTTCGGGCGATTTTCAAGTGAAAGCCAGGGCGACGGAAACTATCTGTTGCAGTCTATTTGATGCACGGTCCGGCTGGCACGGCGTTTGCTTAGTATGAGGTCCTTGTTTGCACAGTTTTTACAGCTCTCTTGGGGGATGAAACTTTTTAACGGATACATGTCTATATGCTCATGACACCAATGGGGGGGAACATGCAGTCCTGCCGTTGTCGTCTCCTTAAGCACATGAATAGGTTTTTTTCTTTTTAGTAGCGCAGGTGTATAAATAGCTGTGGACATCGTAGAATCCTGTAGAGACGGATCAAAGGATGGGTGTAGAAATCCAATTTAAATGCAATCACATTTTTCAGGATGACTTCTGGTCCTGTAAGAGAAAATGGCAAACGAATTTCACAAAATGCACTGTGCATTCCTACGTTCCTATATGTGTAATGTAGGTACACACGTCGAGTGGTGATAAATTGAATTTTTATTGCACATTAAGTGTGCAGGTGCGTGATTTTGTCACAGATTTAAGGCTATAAGTTGTGAACGTGCCTTATTGATGGCAAAAAATATGCAGATAAAGGCTTATTCTAAGGAGTTGATTTGGAAAAATACGTGTCTACTAATGTCATGCTCTTTGGACTCGCTGATATGCAAAGTGTATGCAGGAATGGATCCTTTGCTGCAGGAGAATTTCTTTGACTGAATAAATCGTATAAGCTTCTACTATTGTATTCTTAGACAGAGCTTCGATAATTGGAAATATGGCACACATATCCTTGTGGAGATAAACACGCATAGGACGTCAGGGGACGCAAACTCCACCAGAATTTAGTTCCATTAAAGTAAGTATCTCCATATGGAGATCTAGACAGAAACGACATTCTTTGTCTGGCATAGGTTCATGTTGTTAAGGTGGTATCTGATCCCTAATGGGTTCCTTATCTTAATTAAAGATTTCGTTATAGAAATAGGACTTCATTAATCTATTGGATTGTTTAGGACCTGGCGCTTTGGTCCAGTGGTTTAGACGAAGGTTGCTTTCCCATTCATTAATCTGCATCGTGGCTGATGTCCAATTGACGCCACAATAAGGTTCAGGACCAATGAACGCAGACTCAGAGCAGGCCCTAGCTAGCTCATCCACAGATTCGCTGCCCACAATCCTTTGGTGTCCAGGAACCCAGCCAAGTTTAACCGTGTTGTGCTTCGCATGGGATTGTAGAGCATCGTAAAAGTACTTTTAGAGTCCATTATATTGGACAACAGTGCGTTAAATCCCGCGTGGCTATCCGAGAAGATATGTGTTCTGGCGCCTTTTAGTCCCTTAAAGAGACTATGTACCCGCAGATCTTAATGGCATGGAGTTCAGCTTGAAATACCTGGATGGCGTACCCATCGGTACCAAAATCTTTGTTTTGGGTCCATAGACCACAGCTTCTTCAGTCTGCCACTAAGATAATTGACCTAGCTGGAATACTTTAAAGTGGTGTCTTTAAATGTAATAGGAGAAAGGTTGATCTGTGTCTTCCTTGTAATATAGGCAATATGCTAGGATTGATGATAGCCTGGTCTGTGAAGATCTACTAATGGCTTGTCGATGATTGTTGACATTAACAGAGGAGAAAGAACTCCTCTTTGCGGGCGGCCCCTGACTGCAGTTACAGACACCGACACTCCCCCTGAAGAGGAAGTTATAGAACAACTAACCAGCATGGCCATAATCCATTGGTTGGTCGGATCCTCGATACTTATTCCTCTTGCGATCCAGTCGTAGCCTGATTTATCGAAAGCGCCCTCGATGTCTACAAATACACATAGCGCTATTTTCTCGGAGCTTAGTGGACCATCTATATTTTGCCGAGATTATGAAGGTCACCTACTGCGGATTTTCCCTTCCTATTTGCATAGTGGTTCGAGTGGATAAGGTCCACCGTTCTCTTTTATACACATTAATTAGTCTCTTCATCGTCTTGAGGACAAATGAGGTAAGTCCATATGATCTAGACAGCTCACTGGACCTTCTACTCGGATTGGGTATAAATATCTCATTTATCTGTCTGCAGGTCATTGGCATGAATCCCCAATTATAGCTGGCTCTAAATAAAGCTGTCAATTCAGGTAGGATGAGTTCGATTGATTTTAAGCTCTGCAGTATGCGTGTGTAATGGCGTAGTGTTTCGTATTGTCCATCCAAGTGGCGTACCTCCCCAAGACGTACTTTTTCCCCTCAATTGCTAAATATCAACCGAAGATCCTTTTAAGAGTACTACAAACTACTATAAAATGCGCCAAAATATTATTGAACATGGATTATTTGGAAAGACCCCCGAACGAGGAATAATAAGAATCCTCAAACCACTGGTCCTTCCTTGGGTTAAAATTTATTTATGTAAGCCACATCTGCATTTCAATTGAATCCAGCCGGAAATCAATAAAAGTTATGTTCACTTCTAAGGCATAAAAATCATCTTCCCGGAAGGGATGTTTCTTTTTTTTTTTTTTTTTGCATTTTGCCTTTTTTCATCTCATTTGTCTAAAACAACATTCAACCACGCACAATATTTGTGGACCACCACATTTTATGAGGAGCTTACCAGAAAAAAAAAGGTATTCTATAAATACGAGTATTTTCAGTGTACACAAAGTTTTTTTTTATTTGCGAGGTGAACGCGGGGTGGGTGTTATCCTTTTTAGCTTAAGATTCTACAGTCGAACAGTTCCCTTTCGTTCGAATGTCGCAGCAGACTGTTCAAAACCCACTGATTCCTCTGAAAGGAGTAATTGTTCAATAAATCCATTATTTACCTGAAAATAACGAAATTTATCAACACGCCCAAAAGAAGAATGAAAATGCCAATTATTCTCAGCCGCACCGTTGCCAAAAATAAACGGAAGTCGACTGAATACAAATTTCCATATCACTTATTATATTCAGGAAACGTACTTATATACATATATTGGGGGTTCCACCGCCTCTCAGGAAGGAGGGGCGGTTTTAATAATTTGAAAATTCTCGGTATGGGGTGTTGGTTTTGATTGAAGTTGAATACTCTAATGGGGGATTCATTTATTGGGGGAGGAATACGTAATTAGTTTTTTTTCGAAACAAATTGTTTGCTTTTTGTTGCTGAGATGTAAATTTTAATTTCTGACTAAAGAATTACATGTTTTGAGTTACAATGTCAAACTGCAAGGTTGTACAGCAGAGTCTATGATATATGACTTTTGCTTTATGAAATTTCACAATTTTGGACAGAGAATGAATGCAGATGTAGTGTATTTCAACAAGATTATCCAGAAATTATTGAGATTGAAAGTTTGGTTGAGTGAAACATAAAGGGTGAGCCACAAGATGGCTTGGATGTTCGCTGTCAATCACTGTCATTTACTTTTGACAGACGTCAAGTACAATCTCCTGGCTATTTTAGTCGCAGAGTCATTTACTTATTTCGAAAATGGGCGGTCTGTAAAAGTAACATTTCGTAAGATTCATGACCTTTCGGTCAACATAATCGTCCTGTCCGGAATTCGGACAATGGTAAAGCATTTTGAAGAAGCAGGTTCGATACTAGGTTAAACTCCATATCAACATATTCGGACATCACGTACAGGCTAAGACATCATCACTTTTCGCTGAAGTGTTCAAAATCAGCCAAGCACCTCAATTCATCACCGAAGTCAATAATTGGCCTCACTTATAGCAGATGACCGGCCACGTTTTTTCCAAAATTGAATGTTGGGTCTAAATGATCTCTGGTTTCAAGAGGATGATGCTAAAGCCTACGCATTATTTCGGTTAGAGGAGAGGTTGATATGCCTCCAAAGTCATATGATTTGTACGTTTAGACTTCTTCCTGTGGGATTGTTTGAAGTGTAAGGTCTCTGTCAATAGCCCAGTGATAATTCAGGATCTCAAATACAACATCCAAGCTAAAACTGAGGCCATTGACCCACTTATTCTTCAAAAAGTCATCGATATTTTTGACATTCGGGTGGTCGCTTGTAACAGAAGTCGCGGTGTTCAGATGGACGATATTGTATTTTATTCATAATTGCCATCGACCAAGCTTCATTAATAAATAAAATTCTACATTGATTCCAAAGTAAATGTGTACTTAATTTAATAAAAACTTTCACACTAGTTGTTGGATCACTCTTTATAGTTCTATGTGCTTAGGATAAGTATCATCATCATAAAACAATGCTATCTCCCATAATCGTTTGCCTTATACAATTCAAGTTTGGAATTACGCAATTAACATTCCATTGGAATCAGATACTCTGAAAACACTTCCTCTTCGGTTTTGAAATGTGATCATCTTATTGTAATCAACATCCATGATTAACTCTCCAGGCTATAATCGACCTCACTTTGACAACAATTCATGTTTTCATTTTGTCCAAGATGGAAATTATCTACAGTTCTGTATCTAATGAATCCTTATCGCCTTTATAGAAAGACAGACAATATCTTAAATAATAAATTTCCAAGTACTAAAGTACACCTTTAAAATCTCACTCTAAACATCTTGACAACATCCAATCGGCCTCATTTTCTTCTGTATTCTCACCTAAACCAAGATAATCACTTTAATTTGATGTCTATACAAATTCCGCACCTTATCCGGACATTCAACGTGACATAATTGCGTAAAAATTCCGACAGTACCGCCACCAACACCACAGTCCTCGGCCGTAATGTTCCTGTTTAATACAATAACCCCGGAGAGCGAGAGAGGAAGGAAGAGAACTTGTACCCATGGCAAAATTTAAAAGTTTATTAATCCATCAACGAGCTTATTTACATTAAAGGTGATATCCTGAAGGCAACACATGCAGCAGAGTAATTGGAAAAACCATTTAGGGAGGACACAAATGGCCAGCATCCATTCTCATCGTCGTTGTCGTCGTTCGTTGTCATTGAAAACTTTGCCCACTGCTCTGGGCTATCATATTTTCATCACGTGGATCTTTTGCAGAGACACTTGCCCATAACGAACAAAGGAAGAAAGTTAAATCAATTAAGTCCCGAAAAAAAAAGAGAAAGCTTCCTTCCTTCGTCTTCCTTTTTTTTTTAAGTATCCGTATCCGTTGTCTGTTTAAAGATGTGCCCATTTATCTTCCCGCAGGATTTCTTCCTTAAATTATCAGTTTATGGTGTAAGGACATTCTGCAAAGTTCCTTTAGATAGGATAATTGTGAATTAAAAAACAATCGCCAAGGAGTCGTGGATATACACAGATACTTTCTTTCGTTCAGGCGAAAGTTTCCCCTTGGGACGTCGTTCGATGGAACCCGATCCCTCTTTATCCTTATCTCGATCCTGAAATCGATTTTTGCTGATTTGGAAATAATTTTCGTTTACTTTTGTAGATTTTAACATTCCTGCCGGTAGATTTAACAGCGATCCCTAAATTCTCATGTGACGCGTTTCGAGAATCCTTTTTTTTTTTTTGTGCGAATCATCAATTCCCCGTAGTTTTCTTCTTTTTTTTTACTGACCGACCTGACAAATCATTGAGATTGGGGAATATCCTTTAAGCTGGTGCTCAGAATTCTTTTCTTATATATTTTTTTTCCTCTCATTTTTATGTTGTCCCAAAAGTTGGGCGGGGAGGTGGCAGTTAACAAATGGGAAGGAAGATGATAAACATCTGATGTTTTGTTCTGAATGATTACATCGTCTGATGGTCCAGGATGAGGGAGTGCCTGGAGCATTTCAAAGGAACGAAAAATGTGTATAAAAACCGAGTGAGAATAAGAACCTTACGGCTTTTGAGAGCCCTTGAACCATTCTTGGAATACTTACAGTTTACTAGATGCGAGTACTGTGTGTATGGTCCTTTTTTTATGGAGCGTTAATTTGGATGAAATGTTAGTCCTACAGTTTTGGTTGTGCTGAACTTTAAATTGCCAGCTACAAATTGCCAGGACCTGATGTCTTTAGCGAATGTATCCTGATTTTTATTCGTCGGGGAGAAGAAAGTTTGTTCAGTGTTAATTAAAGGAGAACGGGACAAGGTGGTGACGTTGATTAAGGACTATAGTTTGTTTGTGATTTTGAAAAGGCATGATGTTTTCTTGACCTTTAAGGCGTTTGAGGAAAGACATTAAAGGTGGTTAGTTTCCTTGAACTTTGGCAATTTAAGCTTGAGTCTTAAGGAAGGGACATATTTTTAATTTATTCTTAATTTGTGTTTAGTTTTATGTGGATGACAACACAGCAACTCTGTTAAAAGCCTATACCCCATTTGGTTTCGGATTGGGCTGTAAGCATGCTGAAATGGGGACGAAGTAATGTTCCAAAACCATAGGAGAGATAACATTTTCCCCCCAAGTGAGCATTCCACTATCGTCAGCATGAAACCTGAGGTTTGAGACTGCCCTGGTAAGTAAACAGTTTTCCAATAATAATTTCTAAACTTTGACAGCTGATTGCTGTATTGAAGCTATATCTGTCACATAGGCTGTCATTTATTTAATCTGTCTTTCCAAATAAACGTGGAAAGGCTTACAACAACATTCGACCTTCCAAGAGGACAATTTACAGCGTATTCTTACACCCGATGTCAACGAATGATACTTTTTACTTTATCACTACGAAATAGCTACCGCAAACACAGTAAATCCTTTGGAGAATGTGTTGGCGATGACCTCGGCTTGAGGTTTCAGTGGCCTTATTTCTCTTACCAACAAAGTCTGTCCTCACATTGGCCACAAAACCCCAGACAGGTTCCTTAAAAAACTGAACTAGCATTGTCGCAGGCTTTACATATACATTGTCCTTGAACTTAATAATCGCCTTAAATCATATGAACTTATTTTTAAATCTCTCTCTTACGCCTTTCCTAACATCGGTACACATATTTTCCCTGCCATCCTTTACCTACCACGACCATACACAAGGAACCACCTCAAAAGCAAACAAAACTCCTTTAAAATCCCTTTTTGTTTGCGGTTACAGGGCGTAGCAAAATTACACTTAGCCACAGCCGCATACGCAAAGTGGCAAAAGCACAAAATGACTTCTATTTGTTTTGTTGCCCAGTGTGGGAAATCTATAGCAACTAAGTCTTATAGTCCCGTAGCCACACATTCGAACTTAAGTCCCATTGTCAGGACACTCTCTATGTAGATTAATTCAACCATTTAGATGGGCTAAGAAGCCATGGTACTATTAAATGACCATAGTCCTTTGAATGTCCTAAATTTAAACTAAAATCGATTAGATCCCATAGGAAGTGGGTTGTGGGAAAAAAGGGATTTTGGTCAACTTATAGGTAAGTAACTAAAATTAATTACCCACTGCAATTGTTGTAACATCACGGTGAAGCCAGTTGTGCCGGGTCGGATGAGGCAATTTAATGATCCTTTTTTTTTGTTGTTCCTTTTTCTTCATTTGAATGGAAGGCTGTACTTAGGTAGGACAAGTTATTTCTTGGAAACGAAATGGGTTCCCTGGGTATAATGAGGCAATATTCTTTGCTTTTCAAAAGGAAAACAGGATCTTATTCTTTTCATTTGATTTGAATATTTAAAAACTCATTGTAGGGTTAAATCTTGTTGGTGAAAAAAGGTGAAAAAGGTTAGTATTTTTCTATTGCTTCTTAAAGGATTATAATTAGGAACAGTGACCTGTGGGTGGGAATTTCATCATAAAAGAATCCCAAAAGTGACCTCAACTTTATGAACGTGAGACAGTATTTTTCTTCCTCACAAGGACCTCGAACCATTTATCAAAATTTAACTGAATGAACTTGGATCTAGTGCCAACGTTTTCTTAAGACCAACAAAGGAGATAAAGAGAGAGAGCTGTCCTTGTTGGTCATTCGAATGATAAATGTGTTCTTTTGTAAATCCCCATGTAGTGGTGTACCTCAACTAAAGGATTTACTTTTCACTGCTGAGCAATTCTGACGCGTATCACGTGTTCATGTGTGAGATGAAATCCTGCAAATTATCCTCGAGGAACTGACTTCCCTCAACCCAATTCACGTACAAAAGAAAGTTTCACCTCCCTCTACGCATGTATTTGACAAGTTTGTAGACGAAGGAGTTAGAGAGCTTGCAAGTGACACGGGATACGGGAACTTTCCCCACAGGGAGTCTGCTTTTCATAATTAGCCAACGATTACATTTCCTGTTTTGTATGCTTAATTTAACCTTTAATTACCTCATAAGCCAGCCACACAACCATATTAAGGTCCCTTTTTGCACTCGAACAAAAACACTGGGCTTTTTTTTCGTTTGGGGAATACAACTCTTCACGATGGAGGAGGATTTATTTTAATTGGCCTCCGTTGTGTCCTTTTCACCTGTCACCAAGAGCACACAAGTGGGAAAGGACATTTCCAACCATTTTCGCCCCCAAACGCATTCCTGCCTTTGACTAGCTAGGGGGAAGGATATGCTACATTTCCTGATATATTTTTTTTTTCTGTTTCTTAATATAAAGAGGAGCAATTAGTGTCATTTACGTTGCTTCGACTTGGGATTCCAGAGTGTTAAAGTGAGCACAATGCCTTTTGGGTTTACTTTCACTGAAAGAGGTAGCGGCAATCAAATTAATTGGATTTTATACTTTGCTTTCGGTGTTTTCTTTGAAATTCTTTCATTTGATTACTGAGTTTCGGCGACAGCAAGGAGAGAGAAAATCCAGCTTTGAGTTTCTTGGAAAATAGAATTTCCAACAGGACTGATTAAGAATGAGAACAAAAACAAAACAAAAAAGCTTAAAATAGAACAACAAACTCATCGCATTCTGGTGTTTGGACAATTAAGTAAATTTTTGTCATAAGGATAATTATTTACAATTTCGAGTTGAAGGACTTTTGTGGGGAAGAGTTTCGAGAGAGTAATTTGATTGATAGTACAAAAAAAGGGGGCATTTTTGGATGAAAGTCTGTCTCTCCGAGTTGGATATGTGTATCTATGTGTCAAAGGGAATTTGACTATCTTTATACTGGTGTACAGATCCTAGGTGAAATTAAATTAGAGGAAAAGGAAAGGGACAATGTGAACTGAAATTTTAGCGTTAGGTTTCAATACTTATTCTCCATAAACGTTATTTTAATCACTGGAGAGATTTGTAAAGGGTTGTCCATTAAGAGCTTCTTATCTTTAAATTTGAATAAAACAAACTGTATATGAGAGATTTTTTAAAGTTTCTATTTATTTAAAGGTCTTCTTATGCCATTATGTATGAAATATAATATCATTCAAATATCCGCCGCTGTTTTGCTGGGTGACTCGCATCTGAAATGTCAAATGTTACACAACTCTGGCGCATAAATCAGGCTGAATTCGATCAATAGGGTTGGTTTTCAGGGCAATGGGTGTTCAAAATTTATTGGCATAAACCTGTGACTTAAGAAAACTCTACAAGAAGAAATTTAACGGAATCAAATGGCCATCATCTCGGTGGCCAACACAAATTCACTTCCTCGGGTTATCTCGTTTACATTTCGTTGACGTCGGGTGTAAAAAGATTGTTGAACCGCTTATGAAGAAAGAATTTATTCACTCAAAGGTATCAGGACAGAAAATATTAAATTGCTAACAAATTGAAATATTCAATGTTCACTTCCTACCCTACATAGAACAGGCTCTGTAAACTTGACATTATTATCAGGGCATCAAAGAGAAAGTAAGTACTACATCATACTTACACATGTTGTACAAATATCCCGCAAATATATTTCGCCAAAGTCCTTTATAAGACCACCAATGCAGCCATACATATATTCTCATTTCAGCAAGGCCTTTAATTCAAACCAATTATCCGCCACATGGGAGAACCCCAAAAAGGTTAAAGGATAAACCGAATTCTATTTATTTTTTTGTGCCCCTTTTTTTCTTTAGGTAGGCATCATTCGATGAAAGCAAAAAAGTATCCTTTTATAATCGTCAAATAAATCAGAGTCCCAAAGGGTAGGTATCACCTAACGGTCTATGCTTACAACACCTTTATATGAATGATTTACCTTGTGCTTCTAGAATAAACAATTGAATGCATATTTTTCCTTTCTTCCATTAAATTACCATTATTCCAGTGTAAATTGGTATTTTATATCAATAAAATATTTCCAACGACCCTTAAAGCTTATGGTATACACTCAATTTCAAACAAATTGACAAATCGTGCCAATTGCCTGCACTGAGAGAGGAACATCCTGTTGAGCTCGAATATTTCTTTCTTTTATTTTTTTCCTACTTTACTCAATCCAAAAGCCAAGTGGCTTCTTTTTACCTTTCTCTGAATATTCCGCCGCAACTTCCTCAAAGGAACCAAGTACAAAGTAAGAGAGAGAGCAAAAAAAAAAGGAAACCAAAACCGGTCTGCATTTAAATTGCTACTTTTACCTACTTTCAGTTCCACCCCTCGATCCGAAGGATACCTACTCGCGCGACAAACAAACTTTTCCCTAAACGATACGAAGCAATATCGCTACCGTATTCAAATACAAAGTGGGACATCCTTTTTTTCTCCACCCTCTCTCTCTCTCTTAACAAAAAAAAAAACGAAAAGAAAAATAGTAGGAAGAACCCTTTCATTCGGTCTTAATGCTCACACCAGGCCACAAAAAACAACTGACGTAAAAGGACGAAAAACTTTTCTCGAATGCAAAATCACTCGAAAACGAGCAAAAGGATAACGCGCCAGGGCTGTAAATTTTACCGCATAAAATGCGCATTTACTTCATTGTTGTTTGTTTTCGTGTGATCTACGACCACGTAGTAGGAGGGTTGGATGTTAAAGTGGGTTATCCTTTTGGTTACCTTGCAGTTCATTCAAATAAGTGCGGTATGTTAAAAGTTCATTCGGTTCAGCTTGCTTTGAATTTGGGTCCCCAATGTGGCGCACATGCATGGTGCAGCGCGGAATTTTTGTAAAGTATTTGCTTTCAAGGATGCAAACGTACTTTTGTCCCTTTTGGTATAATAATCCATATCCGTTCGGTTGTTGTCATCGTCAAATACAATCGCAACGAGTGAGTGGGACAAAATTTGCATGCAAGTAAAAACTTGTGCTAATTTCTACTCGAAAGTAATATCCAATGGAATTGGCAACGCAGTGGGGCTCCTGACATGGTTTCAGTTTTTTTTTTTTTAAAACTATAATGTATAGCGATACAGAAGAAGATTCTATGCACAGAAAGTTTTGCTGTTGCTGCTGGAGGAATTAAAAATGGATGAACTTATTTTGGCCTCGAAATGGACGTGCAATTTTAAAACAATGACAAAGTTGGCTGCCATAGATAGCTTGGGGTTTTTTTGCGACACTTTTTCAGGAATATCTGAAAGGATTCATTACGAAAGTGACGATAATGGATTTCAATTTTTTTTTTTAATTTGAATGTAGAAAACTTTTTCTGTCTAGTATAGTGCTTTGAAGTGTCAGGGACGAAAATGGTATGAAGAAGACCAAGGCATTGAGTGAAATTCGAATCTCTAAATGCGTCAAGGACTTTGAGAGTTTTCGAGATATGTATCTTTAAGAACGTTCAAACCTATCTTAATCCAATAACTACTTAGTCTTTCCTTACGAGAGGTAGAAATGTTTATGACATATCCAATCGACTAGTTAGACGCTTAAGGGTCACCCTATTTAAAGGAAAAGTCAAGTCCCAATCCCAAAGAAGTTTATGGTTGTACCCATTGGGCAATTGAATTATTTTCGCCAGAGCCAGTGGAAATAACTAACTCAAGCACAAGCGTATTTACACAGTACATATGCCTTAAGCTAGGATATACATATTCCTTAGGCATGGTGGAAAATGGGTGTTGTACTTATTTCTAAGGCCCAAAATACCACCTGAGAACTATCAGTCTTTTACGCTCAAAACTTTTGAATGATTAATAAAATGGATTGGACAGATCCTAAAATCGAACATTCAACGTAAGGACATGTTGAAGAAGATCCGGGAAGGGTCGGCAGAGGAACACCCCAAATCGGAGTTTGGTCTCCATCTCCACTAACACGGCTCTTTGTAGTGATTGATATATTGGTAAAACTGAAGGTAAACATAAGATGGTCAGGCTGCTGTAGTTAGGGCCAGATTTGTCAGAATCTGCAACTCAGCCTAAAACGAGATATCCGGAGCGGATGCGCTGACCCTCAGCTGGATACCAAGGCATACGGATATCGAAGGAAGCGAAAAGGCTGAAGATCTCGCTTGGAAAGGCTCGTCGGCGCACCTATCGCGAGCCCTAATACTTAGTCGCTATAAAACAAGGGTTATTTCTGGATTAATGACTGTACGAGTAAAATCATTGTGCTATTAGCATTGACACTTGGTGACGATAGTTGAATGAAGTTACAGAGATGAATTCTTTGCGACAGCACTTCGATGTCCTTTCCTTGGCAATAACTTCTTTTTTAGCTACATGTTTGTCAGATAAAGAAATTATTATCTTCTGGAGGAATTACTCTTCCTGCTGTTGTAACTTCAAGATCTCGACTTGGAAGGCACTAGTCGGCCTCTGAAGTTAGATTTACCGAACCGCTTTTTGTAGATTGCGTGACTAGACACACGATCGATGGTAAGGACTATTAATCTGGTGATCTTTTTTGACAGTTTGCCGCCAGAGAAATACTAGAGGTCTTACTATACCTGTGTACATCCACAGTCTGATCTTGGGGGAGAGTTTCCTCCTGCCTAAATAGCAGGCTTTTGTGGCTTCCTTGATTCTTTGGCTTCCGATTAAGTTTCTCATTGAGTTCAAATAGTCTGAGATCATGAATAACTTCTATAGAAGGTATTACAAGGGGTACTATTTTCTTCTTTTTTTTCATGAATTATCCTGCAACTTGTGAATCGTTACTCCAATCAGCTGAAAACATTCACCTATAATATCAATCTAGCACCCTATTGCGTCAATAACATCCAAGAAAATAAAAGAAAAGATGAAATGCTGGCAAAATCTTCAAAATTGACCTGCCAATGATCCAAAATTCGTTTCTATCACAGGTTTCCAAATCAAACATAGGACAAGCAGAAGAATATTTCCAAACGTCTTCATATCTTGTGCTTTATGCAAGGGAAATCATACACCCAATGGTCCACAGAACATCATCCTTCTATAGCAGTAAATCTCATTTTATATCCCCGAGTTTGAAAATGAAAGAAGAGAGTTGTTGAAGTGATGTAGATTGCAACTAATCCAATAGGTGAATTGCAGGTTCCCCCCAAATCAAAACCAATTTCTTTCAAAAGGCTAAGGACCACTAGACATTCGCGTACATAAGACTGTACAATGGTAAGCAAAATCAAAAACATAAAGCAAACTACTCCCCTGATACACTATCTTTATTCATTTTCTTGTCACGTCTACTCCCATAATTTATAGGAAAAACAATGACTTTGCCCCCATTCTTCGCAGGGGATTCGCTTTCATTGAGAAATTTATTCGCTATAAAATCGAGATTGTGCAGACAGATATCCTTTTGACAGGAGCACGTTCCTTTACGTCGAAATGATTTTTTTATTGAAAGGAAATATATCACAGCATATTTATTCTGCAATGTCATGACACAAGATACAGACCTGGCATATTGATACAAGATACAGATACTAATATTATTTACCCCTTAAAAGGTTTCTCATAAATTCTAGTCTTCCGTTTAATAAGACCATCCCACGACTTCGTCCTCCTGTAATCCTTTCATTCAACACCTGGCAGTTATTGAAAATTATGCAGTATCTGCCTGCTAAGCTGATTATTATTTAAGACAATAAAGTAAGCTTTAATTGCGGCACATTAGGTGAGACATTTCACCGACTATTAGGATATACTCTGGCTTGTATGTATATTTATTCAGAGAATCTTGAAATTATGCGGCGTTTAGGTAATGGATCCCTGAGCTCCAGTGATACCGCATAATGCTATCCACAAATAATTAACAAATCCAAGTTCCCATTTCATTTGAATGAGTGCGGCACAGCGTGTTAGTTTCCATGCACGGATCCCATCGTCACGAATCCTCTTAGGGGCTATATGCGTTTAAGTCTTTAATAATCCAAGGGATGGAGACGAAGCAGCAAAAAACCCCCAACTGCTTGGGCGAATGTCTGCAGCGAAATATGAAGGTACCTTAGTGTTTACTTTTAAGATTACGTCGCTCTGCCTGGCCCGGATTCGATTTGTGATTTCCCCCAAAGTGGCGGGGGTAATTTAAGGGTACTTTGCCTTAATTCGTTAAGTAAAACGCAAAAAAAAAAGAATATATACAAAAAGGACAGAGAAAAATAAGATATCACAGGATATCTTCCCTTTTTTTTTGGTAGATAATTAAGATTCCTGGACTTTGTTTATGTATCGCAATGACCCCGGGCGAAATTGCGCGGTTCAAAGCGGTCGAAGCAATTTAAGTCGCTCCTGGCGTTGAAATTATTGGTCTTGGGGATCTTTCCTCTGTTTTGTCCTTCGAAGAATTCGGTTATTTATTCCTGTAAAGTGATTTGTTGATTCTCTTTTTATGGTTTCTCTGGATTTTGGGTTTTCTGGTGCTTTTCAATTTACAGCGCTAATTAATCGAAATGAAATTCATAGAATCGGGTTTGTGTTGGAATAAATGAGTCACAAATTACTCGTGGAGCTCGAGGAGTAATTGGTTAAATCCTTTTGAATAAGAATTTAATTAGAGTTTATCTGCAAAAGCCAGACTTACGAAGATTAAACATTCGGACAGTAGAATTTTATGGTGCTTTTGAATTGAGAAAAGGAATATCTTAAGGGTATTGAACCTTGTAGGGTCATTGAGCTTTATAAGGTGTTGAACCTCGTAATTATTTAAGGGATGTTACGGGAACTAACCTTAAGCTTAAGTTTTACTACTATTGTCGATTCAGCAACTCTATTGGCAAGAAAATGTGGAATGTGGAGAAAATCTAGTACCGCCCTGCTGGAAGGATCCTCACCAAATAAGAAAAATCGGCTGTAACCATAATGAAAAAGATGGCATCCGTTTACAGGGACTCTTGTCCGAGAAAAAAAAAACATGATTTACAGGTGGCACAGTCTTTCCAAGTCAGAAAGGGACTCACTTAAAGGCGACCCAAGGCCAGAACAACAAAAATCAAAAGGACTACTCCTGAAATTGTCCAAAAAGTCGAAACTAATATATTTGAGGATGTTAGGCTAAACAAGAAAAGGCTAGCGGAAATGATTGGAATATCAGACACAACCATGCTCAAAACTCTTCACGATCATGTTGGCATGACTAGAGACAGTGCAAGGCGGCTACTGAGAATAGTCACTCTACCGGAAGAACGACAGCGTGTTTTTGGATATCTGTAGTGACGACAAGAAAGAGTATTGAGTCAACATTTACTGAGTTCATCATCTAGACTCTAGAGCTTGATTCCAAACAAGGCTCTATGCACGAATTTAAGGGTGTTATGGTCTACTGGAAAAATCATGGTGACCTTTATTGAGACTCCGAAAACATCCTCTTGATAGATTTGAAGCACGCCAGTAGATTGCGATCATCGAATGCAGATGTTTGGATTCAGAGGACATAACGCATATACTGTGTGAGGTACTTCTGGAAATATATCTACTATATATCTAGACAGGTACTTTTTTAGTAAGCTTGAAGAGGTATATTCAAGAAACCAACTGAAGGATTTACTCAATTACTGTATGGCAATCAAGTGCTTGGGTGACGTGGTTTAGGTTTCTTTCTGCCGTTTAAGCTCACCCTAGGGATCTTGATGGACCAAATTCAGTATCTAGAGTTCTTATGATAACCTCCATAACCCTCAATCAACCTAGCATAACCTAAACTATGCACAAAGAAGTGTAAAACTTTCTTAGCCTCCTATATATTCCACGGTCAATCCCCTTAAATCATATATTATTACCGTCTTCCTTTGTAATGACAATTAAAATATATATAGGTTTCCTTCTTCATCAATATTCATTGAATCAATCACAATTGCTACCGAAATTCGAATCGATTCATCAACAGGTATCCAAATATTTGACCGTCCACTCAAAGTCCCATCAAATTGAGCTCCCATTATGCAAGGAGCAAACATGTAAGGAACGTATCCAAACATAAATCCAACCCCGAAAACGAAAACCTAATCCGATTTATGGGGCCGCACAAAAAATGCAGACGTTTCTCAATTCCAGGAAGCAACAAACATAAGCACAAAATTCAATTCGTCCATATTTCCGGAAACCACTAAAGATTTCGGCACCCAACCGAACCATGCCTGTGGCGTCCTCATTGTCGTCCTCGTCAACAAATCAATTTTTCTGCCACTAGTTCATCTCTGGTCATATGTATGTGAGTATATATTTTGAGAAGGATACCGTCACCGGATCCACAAGTAGCCTGCAAGAGTATGAACTGGCAACAACAACTCCCGGGCACATCACACATCTCACAGAGAACTTTTGAGGAAATCCTTTCGGAAGATTTCCTCGGAAAAAACAATTGCAAAAGGCAGACACAAACCATGTGAAGCCACTTGGAAAGCAACAGTGGTGTTTGGTGGTCCAATGCATATGTATGTATACGTATATGTATGTTGTTGAATCAACATCAAGGATAGGAGAGTCCTTTGGCAATCCAGTTGCAGAGGATAGAATTTCTTCTTCGGCTCTTTGTGGTGAAAATATTTATTGCATTTCAGAAGCTGGGTCCTTTATTCTGAAAGGTTGATAAGTCTCGTAGTTGCTATCTGTTTTAAGGTACTTAAGCTATCTTTAAATTTTTAAAGCGTAATCAAGTAGTAATTAAAAGATAAGGATTTTTCTTTCTAAAACGCATTACATCGGAGGGAAGCATTCTTAAGAGGAGCGAGTTCGTGTGAACAGCTGCTGAGTTCATTTAAAGTTGTTGCATTTCTATCATCGATTCTTTTCCTGTCCTTGGGTTCTTTAAGTAACCCCATCTATTTCGATATAAAACTGATAAAGGTTTATTTCTCTTCTTGCTGGGAGTAGGGCAAATGGAACATGTTAGCGAGAAAATGCACTTCTCATCTTCACAGAAAGAAAAAGGTTGCATTAGCCATTATAATGGCTCTATGCACGAATTTAAGGGTGTTATGGTCTACTGGAAAAATCATGGTGACCTTTATTGAGACTCCGAAAACATCCTCTTGATAGATTTGAAGCACGCCAGTAGATTGCGATCATCGAATGCAGATGTTTGGATTCAGAGGACATAACGCATATACTGTGTGAGGTACTTCTGGAAATATATCTACTATATATCTAGACAGGTACTTTTTTAGTAAGCTTGAAGAGGTATATTCAAGAAACCAACTGAAGGATTTACTCAATTACTTGGATGATTACTTGGATCCATTATAATGGATGATTTATTTAGAGGTACGATTTTCAAAAGTGAAATGAATTAGAAGATTATAATTTTATCGCATCATTTTTATCAACAAACAGAAAAATCAGTACTTGAAATTTACTTTTTAAATATTATTTTTGCAAATACTTCAGTTAAAATAGTATATTCTTAAGTTTTAGTTTTCAATGTAGCGTCCGTGCATTTCGAGTGATATTTAGCTTATAGCGCGTGCTTAAGGATACAAACAATCCCATGATACACTCCACTATCTCCACAGACGTTACTGGATAATTGATGCACGGTCCTCAATTTAGAAGTTCTAAAATTTTAGTTGCATGGAATGCTGCCGTCAAAAGGATACCAACGCCAATCATCCCCATTCATCGTAGGAACCTTACGACGACGACGTCCATCGTTTTGTTAAACTCTTCATTACTTTCTCGGAATATTCCATGGAGAATGCATACCTTACACCTGTCCACTGGCGACAATATGACCCGAGTCGGACGGTGAAAACAGGATAACATGGTCACCAATTCCCTTATGATATTGTTATCAAGAAAATTTCGGTGTTGACTCTATTATTCAGAGTAAAATTGAAAAGAAGGAAATGTTTATCTACGAATTACTGTTCAATGCATTACACAATTTCTCGGAAAGGGTTCAGATTGAAATCCTTTTAAGTGACCACGTGTATATTTGATGAAAAAACTTTCTTAAATTTCTAATTTCAGTGGAATTGAAAACAGAATCCTTTGACCAATCGATTTGAGTTAAAATCTTTTTCCCAGAAATTCCAAGGACACTTAAATCGTAAGTCTTTTGAAGTATGGGTGACCAGATAAGAACAATAAGAAAACAAATTTGAATAAAACAACAACAGTGAGAGATAATAAATTGATTCTAACTTTATTTTGAAGCTACTATCATGCCATATGATATAGAACATCATTCAAATGGCCGCCTTGGCTTTGCTGGCGGTAGTTCAAGCAGTAGGGAAAATTTTTGTTTACTCGGTTCAGTATGTACGGCGTTCTTCCGGCAATAGCGTCTTGAATGTTGGCCTAGACGTCCTCTAAACAAAGTGATTGAACAAAGTAGACTAAGTAGCCTCAGAAAAAATACTCGAGTTCCATGACCGCGGCGGCCAATTGATGAATGCTCGCCGTAAGATGACCCAGTGGCCAAGTTTCTCTTTCAGAACTTTAAGTGTTGTATCGTTTATATGGCATGTGGCGCTATTATGTTAGAACTCTGCTCGAAAATATTAAGCCTTTCGAAGTCTAGGTACAGAAAGGTACCTGAGACCATTGACGGTAACGAAGTTTTCTACCTTCGAAGGAAATAAAGTCCAATGATGCCGTCATACCATAGATTGCACCAAACAGTCAATCTTTACAGGTGCATTGATGATTTTTCGAACACTTTTGGATTGTGTTAGCTCGCATAACGGCCATTTATCTTTTTGATATAGCCGCTGAGCTAGCCCTAGAGGGTGGCCACAATATTTCCATGTGTTCTTCCCAATATCTAAATTCAAACCATAAAGTCCCACTGAGCAGCATGCATCCCTGAAAAAAAAACTAAGCATCCGCAAAATACTATAAAATCTACACAAACTCTTAACAGAGTTCACAGAATCTAATCGCGCTGTGATTGGCTTGGGTTGGTACACCAGCTGCACTCTATTGCATTGTATCTGGCTGCATCTCTCGCAGCGGGTTATCGTGAAGATTTCTATTGGATTATAAGCACACCAAGGACTTATCCTTTCTTTTTTTCCTCTTTTTTTTTTTTTTTTTTTTTTTTGGAATCGCGCTTCACCTCCTGATGGAGGAAATTACGTCGCGGAACAAGTAAATGAGTGCACGTATTCTGAATCGTAACCACTTGCTGCCAGTCATCTCGTTACAACCCCCCAGCCATCCACCTCGTGCTCCTTACATACGATATGAACTATTTTTGGAACTGAAATTTTCGCCAAAGTGGAAATTGGTTACGTTCCCGCTGCTTTTCCGTCAGTTAATAGTTATTGGATACTTTATGTGGCATATAGCGAACGTGGAGCGGTTCGTGCAACTCGGTTTGAAATAAATTACTTATACTCGTGATGGGGATCCTTTTTCCATTTTTTTTATTTTTGATAAGAAAAAATCTTCCCTCAGAGATGAACTTGCGAAGAGGGTCCTGAAGGGGTTTTTGAAATTGATTGAAAATAATTTAACAATCTTAATGCATCTTGAGGATAGATAGGGGAGGAAGGATAGAACAAAGATAAGATAATGAAGTTTTGCATTCAAAAAGAAAAAGCAGAGCCAATTTGTTCGCATTAAGAGCGTCATAGAAATCGTTATCCTTAAAACACTATTTCGTAAGGCTTACGGGGTGGAAGAAGATGCTCCTATTTACAGATTGGTTTTTCCTTTAAAGAATAACGCACGAGATGTAAAAATATGTCGCCTATTTATGGTTTTATTTTATGACTTTATTTAATAGGCACTGCTGGTTTCCTATTTTTAGAACGACATCAACTTTAATCGCCCTATTTTATGAGTGCCATCTTGCTGAGCAGTTTTATTTTTTGTAGCTTACGATCTATCATATGGAAATAGTAGTTAGATATACATTAGTGTGGGCTACGAGTGTGTAACAGCTTCAAGCTGGAATCATTTCTGCGTACCGTGTTTATTGTAAGAGAAAAGGATAAGGCTATGATGAGCTCCAACATAATAAAGACATAATAACCAGGCTATTAAGTGAATTCAAGGAAGTTGAAGAGGATGAAGAACAGGTTAAATGACGCCGAAATGAAAAAGGAGACCTAGTTTGAACAGTGGCCTATTGGGTTGGTGTTGAGTCAAAAGGCCCTTGCTCTTGATTATCTAGTTATCTGACAAAGCGGTAGGATAAGCCACGAGTTTGTAGATTTGGACAATCATCTAACAGGTGTTTGGTATAATCCGGTGATGCCTAGCGGGTTTGCTAGAAAGAGAGACTAAATAATAGCTTCAACACTGTGGTAGCAATCACCTGTAAAATTTTAAAATCTCTATTGAAAAAAAAGTATGGAGTGACACCGCTGGCATAGGAGTACGTGGCACAGAACAGTTAAGAAGGAAGCACGGCAACTGGGAAAAAGTTGGGGAGAGCTAAAACACATTTATAGAAACAGAACACGATTGTAGACCATTGTATTCGCAGAGGTTATGATCAAAGTTATAGGGACTTATAACAAACAAAATAAGAAACATCCTTTATAACGTCATCATCATTCATCTCTATTCGATTTTTCGAAATATTTCTTTTCCATGAATATTCCTTTTTCCATGAATAATCTGCTTTATAAAGTCAAACAAAACTAATAACATCAGGCAATATCGGTCTTAAAGAATGTTTATGCGTCATAAAATAGATAATATTTGTTCATTGTTCAGTGCCTTAGTCGTAAATGATTATGGAATTCTTATAGCCACTCTTGGCTCTGGTCAACTCATAGTAATCCCTCAACCCAATTTCCTTGCTCCAAATTGCTATAATTTTTGTTACTACGAGAGCAGTAATCCAGCAATCAATAGGCATATCCCCGTGGTTACCACCAAAAAAAGAATCATTTGCATTGATTGATGTACAGGCATAAATTCGGACTAATGTCCTGGGGCAAACGTTATTACATTTTCCCGAAATACGTCATTCACTATCTACCACTATCTAGCGATTTTTTACGAATGTAAAAAGAAATATATCACTAGTTTTTGCCGAGAGTTTCATTGGTATGATGCTAAGCCCATTCAATGCGAGTCCTTGTAAATTCATTGCACCTGTTTTCGTGCAAAGGAATTCCAGGAGAGGAGAAACAAAAAACATCGAAATGATGCACACATCACACTTAAAATGATTTATCGAACAAAGTAGGTACTTGTTTCATGTGTTCACAGGATGAGAGAACCATATGAGGATGGTGAAGCAGCCTTACCGAATAGAGGTCTTCCCTTATTATCTTTCTTTTAAATCACGTTTTTTCGTGCAGCAGACGATTTGTTTTTTTTTTTAATTTAATTTAAAAACCATTTTGTATCTAGACAAATCGCATTAATACTGAATGAGGTGCAAGTTTGCAGACGTTTTGAGTTTTTTAAGTTCTGGCAGACGCATGTCCACATGCGTGGCATTCAATCAATCGAATTGAATACCCAGTTTAAGAAAATGAAGTTGGAAATTCCACCCTAACAGGTCAGAGTATTGATTTCTGACGAAGTAAGCACTCTTAGAAGTGGCAAATATCTGAGGTTGTCTTTGTTGGGTGCACGGACTGTTTTGTGTTATTTTAGGCAGTTCACACCAACAACACCAAAATCTTTGACTCATTTACCCTATGCCCCTGATAGAATGGAGATTTTTTGTATGCACATAGGTCAAGAACCGAAAATGATACTGGAACAGGCGTATTCAGGTCTAGGCCAGGCAAAACCCACTTACAATCCGTGATTATGATGCAACATGCCCCACTCTGTATTGGGGAAGTTACTGAAGCTATCAATGAGAAACAACAAAGTCAATTTCTTTCTCAGTAACGCAGTGACCATTAAACCTACTGCCTTTCCTGGCCATGTACTCCTAGGACCGCTGCATATCCTGCCATCCTGGGTAAGCGAGTTCCATTACATCGCTTGGTTAGCTATGAACCTGAAACCCTTTCGGAGAGTGTGACCAATTCACTGCCATTTTCGTCGTCATATGGCTGTGCGTATAGGTTCATCGCCATTATGCATATATAAGTTGATGAGTTCGGTCCTAGATTGATCATTTTTGTTTTTGCCGAGTTCATTTTCAACCCAACATCACATTTGCTGCCATTTGGTGAAGGTTCATTATTCTATGAGACAGTAGGGCCGCAGTGTTGATAAGGCCGCATTTATCACATCGCTAATCACCAATAGAAATAATATTGGTGAAAGTATGCAGCCTGCACGGTTTCTATTTCGAAATTCTTACACATCTCCGAAACCTCGCCACCAAGAGTGGTGTCCAAATCGACTGATGAGAGTTGTGTGTATGTGATTTTTGCATTCGTTCGTAATTTACAGTTTTTTTTTGCATTCGTGTTTAAATATGTTAAGCAAACCTGGCTTTTCATTCGATGACTACTACCAGCTTCAAAAGATGAACGATAAAATCTTCTATAAAGTTCACACTAATTTCTTATCACTGACGAGGAGGATTATAACTCGTTTGTCGTCTTTATCGCTAATGTTTACTACACAATTGGCGCTACTCAACTATAATTACAGTAAAAAGAAAGTCGTTTGTTAAAACAATTCAGAACTCTTGTGGTGCCATCCTTAAAGTGACGGAAGGGCGAACGATTAAGTCAAGCTCTTTATTTCATTTTAAGTGCATAACATTTTATCTCCATCGTTTTCCCTATTATAAGGTACTAATAATTTCATCTCTAAGATGCATCTGACAGAATCACGGATATTAATGAATAACTCATCGCAATGTAGGCGACTAACTCACTCTCACGATAAATTTCACAGAAAATAACAGAAAGCAATAATTTTTACATGCAAATTATTTTTTAAATAAATTGGCATTGAAAAATTTTTAATTAAATTAAAAAAATATTTTCCCAGGATTTATTACCACGAGCGTAGAAAAAATTACGCACAGATTTGATTACTCATTGGCAGTGGCATTAACTTATTTTAATTGAAACGACACAAGTGCACCATTAATTGCAAATGCCCGCAGCTAATGAACTTCGTAATGAAGCTTGTTTTTTTCTCCCAGCTTGTGTTAATAAGTTAGACCCAAGCTCTAATTAGGTGTTCACCGCTTGTGGAAATTTTTGATTTACTGCAAAATATCCTGCTGGACGGGGTAAATTAACAACTTTTAAATATTAACCACGCTAATGCAGCAATTGTGGTATGTAGTTTAAATTAAAATATTCTCGCTGTTCGATCTATGGCATTGTAGATGCGGGTCCTAATAATAAAGCTCAATTAAATGAACTGTGATTGTATAGATTTTTAATGACGCACAAGAGTCCCTCTATATGAAGGGTACTTTTATTTCAGTAGGTAAGCTAATTGATGCCACTTACCATTTATTTTTGAAAATAGTTTAAGCCTCTCACTTGTGGGCAACAATTTGACTATTATCCTTTTTTCATTAGTTACACTTATTTAACTCTGACCATTAACAGAATAAGTTTCTTATTTTAGAGTAGAGTACTTTTGATAGAAAATTAGGTCCTTCAGAGGTTAACTAACCCTTGAAAAGGTTATCCTATATAATCCTAGGAGGTATTAAGTAATTATGTACATAAGGTTGGAGTACTCACGTATGATGTTATGTATTGAACACTTTTTTAGTCCTTTGACGCGTTTTGTGAGGACCAAAGTCATTTTATATCGTTTGACGCTATTTCTGTTTGTGTAAAATTAAACCAAAGTAGAAAAGGCGAAAAAAAGGACAGAATCTCTTACGATTGATTTTTTGTACACACTCATGGCTGACTAGTTGCTGCAGATCCTTCCCTTGGGATGTTAATTTTTACGACCTAGCAGCTTTCAATTTTTAGTGAAAATCAGAAGTTTTTCGTCCCTTAAACAGAGTGAGGTATAAAAATATAAAATAATATAAAGTATGATTCATTTAAAAATACTATTTTCAAAGTTAAAAAAACATTACAAAAAATAATTTGATCGAGTTATTTTTATCATCAAACAAAAGCACCCTTTTTGGCATTTATTTCTTAAAAAATACTTATTTCAAATGTTGGACGTAATACAGTCCGTGCATTTCGAGTGGTATTTGGCGAATTACGCGATCAATATTGGCTTCCAATTCCGAATATGATTTTTCGGACGGTGTGGCAAGTAGCCTGTTGGTACTCAAAATCTTGCAGATCATGGGCTTCAAGAGATGACCACTCTCAAATCTCACTCAAATTTATGAATAAAAAAGTATCTAAAATAAATCATCCTTTAGAAGAAGAAGAAGAAGGTACATGCTCCAAATCTAAATCACCCAACATTAGTAAAGAGAACATTCCCAGAATGACAAGCGCGGATTAAATGCTTCTAAACGTTTGTGGCCGAACTATTGGCTTTCCTCACTCTGCACATATTGAGTAATTTTAACTGACTTATACTATATACTAAATATACTCAGTTTCCTGACGGGATTTCCTTATATCCCTGTACTACCAGCTTGAAGAAAAGATGATTTGAAGGTGAGCTGACATCTTGGGTGCACCAGAAATGGAATGACGAAACACCGGAAATCGGACTCGTCTCTTGGACGTTAAGACGAAAGCCTACAAGATGTTCAACTATTGATCGGAACATATTAAAAACGAAATTGTTATCATCCTCACGGCAGAGCTTTTGACCATTTTACAGTCCAGTGACCATTTGATGTCTTTCAAACTGGTAATACAATGTGTGGTGTGGAATATTATAAGCGAATATAGGTTAAGTAGTCACTGCTGACATAGACCAACACTTTAAAAGAAAATCCACTATTTGAACTACCTAGATAGTGATATGAATCTCAGGAGGTCTATCAGCTTGGTCAAAGTGCTCTTCAACTAATTGAGGTGATCTCGCCTGGATGTGCCCCTAGTCTTAAGAATGAAAGGCCTCTCTCGGGAGTTGGAAGGCTATCCAAGAGCTTCGACAAAACAACTTGAATAGATACAACGTATCTTCAAAATAGCTGCTCAGAGAAGAAGAAATGTTCAGAAGATTCATTTACCAAAATTTATTAGTACTGCTCAAGGTCAGCTTCTTCTGGAAGGCAATAAAATTCTCCACAGATGGGGCAGCATTGCAAAGGACTTTGGAACGAATAGCTTTTTCCGAGAGTAAAGTATACTCTTGGCATTGCTCCTAACCATACTATAGTGTTAGACATTACTGCCGAAGAAGTAAGGAATGCGGGAATATACTCCAAAAAACGAAAAGTGGTTGTGTCAGACGAGATACGCTCTCCATTCTGAAAAACGATGAGTGACATCGGGTGCAGATGTCTCGCGAAAAAGCACTGAGCAGTTGCGACAGAAGGACTGTTCATAGTATCACCAGGGAGCCCATTGGTGGTTGAAACTGCAAATAACAACCGGTAAAAAGTCTAGACGGTAACCTTCTGATTTCAGATGAGGATGAGCTCGTTAGATGAAGAGAACCTTTCGCCGCACTGTGAAATCACTTAGGCAATGTCGATATGTTTTCAAATTCGAGTTTTCCGAAGCAACAAATTTCAGAATGAGCACCACACCTCCCAGCAAAGTCGAAATCATATCACCAATTAGGTCCTTCAAGAAAAACAAGTGGAATACGTCAACGATGCATATTGTCACCACTGCTAGTCAAATATCACGTCTTGCACTATGGCAAGGTGTCACAAGAATGAAGTCCAAAGTTGAGTACGTCAAGGACGCATATTGTCGCCTCTATTAGTTTTTCTAGCAAAATGGCATGCAGGCGTTCCCCCGAAGGGTTAAAGGACCTAAGTAAATAATTTTAAAAACCATATAAAAAATACCAGAAAAGTAAATTTCATTAATTTGTCCCCTGGCTAAGTTATATTGCTCCCCGTGAGTATCACTGTACCTTTAAGCTTATTTTTCAAGGGGAATACAAATTGCATCCCTGAGTACTCCAGCAACAAAATTTTAATACTTTCGAAAGTAAAACACAAATTTCTAACTTGCAGCATTAAAATCCATTCCAAGTTGGACAATCCATCAAGATAAATGAAATCGTCTGCTTTGCAATAAAAATATTTTACATTTAATATCTATCCAGGCAATAAGCACTTCAACTGGAGACTAATAACCGTCTCATCAACTGACTTTCTTTGAAATACATAGATACGAGAGCCCCTCCAAAGCAATAGGAGTGGTATCTTTCCATTTTATCTTTCACCAAAAAGTCGATAAAAAAATGAACGAACAAACTCCAAATCTCTAAGCAATTTATTATGCAATAAAAATTGTTTATTTTCAGAACCAGTACTCTGTACAAAACAAAATTAACCTTGGTCCTTTGGTCACACACACACTAACACACGTCTGGCATCCCTTCGATAAACTCATTTTGATAACTTCTCTCAAGTATCAGCAGCAGCAGCAGCCACCGACCGTCATGTGGCATAGATTGTTTATGACTTCATCCGGAAAATCGCAATCCATTTGCTAAATTAATTATCATGTCGGGAAGTGAGAAACAAAAAAAGCAAATAATATGAGAAGAGAACTTTCTGAGATCGTCCACAAGTCGTGGTCAAAGGACGAGAAACCAAGTTCGATGCTAATCATCAACACTCCCTCTAGCCAAAGGCAATTTCGATGAAAATTACTCCACTGTAATACAGCAGTGGACAAGGAAGAAGTGTGTGCACAAAATTCAGTAATCGAATTATCCCCACAAGCGGCGGTGGATATAGTCGGCAGAATGGCTCGCGTTTATAAACGTCCGCTAACGATTCCAAAGGGAATGGGCCGAAGATCCTTTTCTTCACCCAACTTATGCGAATATAATTCTGTTAATCAACTCCACAGACAAGTTAACAACACCGACATTACATTAATTATGATTACATTTCACAGATTACCCACTTTGGAGGGACGTCGCCGGCATGGCATGGTACCGCAGCTTTGGTCCTTTGGGTTAAATTAAATAAATGGTCTCGATAAGAATGAGCAAGGATGAACGAGAATTTGGTTTTCTTGCAGCAGTTTTATCGTTGATTGTCCCTAGGGAGGCATCCACCCACCACCCACCATCACCAGGTCCAACACCACCGCCTAATGGATGTTCATTTAAAGAATAAAGGATATCAAAGTGGCTTTTCATTCTAGGCGTGCCTAGTACTCGAAAGGCAACACATGTTGTTCATCTTCCCAACAGTAAAGGGGGTTAAAAATGTCATGGTCATCGCTTTGAGCACGCACATAAAGTCCTCGCTCATCGATAAATCATTACGACGCGACATTAAAACAAAAGCGAATCATTTGCTGAGAGTTGGCCCGAGGGGTAGACGCCACTACTTTCACCCCCAAAAGAAATGGCATCGCTTTGTTAAGTAGTTTTGCGTGGAATGATTTTGAAGATACTTTTGTTTCGGTGGTGACATCAAAGGTCCTATTAAAAACCCATGTGGCAATCGCAGACACGTAATAAAAAGGATGACAGCAAAATAAAGTGCGGATGATAGCTTACGGGGTCGTGATGAGTGGAAAAATTGTTTCTCTTTATTTATGCCCTATCAACGTTTACTGGGAGCGATTGGAAGACATAAGATATTGCCTTGGCATGATATTTGCTAATTTTCCACTACAAAAAGGTTCAAGTTCGCGTTTATTGGAATAGCATACATTAGCGTGCGTGAAAAGCCTTCAAACTTACAAGACTTTGTTCTTGTGAAATGGAAGCATGACATGGGGGTTTAGTTACCAAATCAATAGCACTTTGGAATGGTGAAAGCTGAAGTAGCAATATTAAATTAAAATAGGCAACATCTACAATGTTGTACGGGGTAGGAATCGCCCCACAAGACCAGTCATATGTAATCCATTGGACGGAGAGCATGTCCTTTGAACCTCATTTTACTGACATTTTCTTGTCCTACGTAGGAATGCGAAAATGCACTTCTGTACTGAGGAGCTAAACGTAATAGGTGTTAACAAACTGACACCAAAAATCTGAAGCCTCATATGAGCAAAGGCACAAGCGTCACAGATAGCAGTTCCGCTTCAGCTTAGCATGT
Organism: Chalcosyrphus nemorum; assembly: GCA_949716465.1. Taxonomy (NCBI): domain Eukaryota; kingdom Metazoa; phylum Arthropoda; class Insecta; order Diptera; family Syrphidae; genus Chalcosyrphus; species Chalcosyrphus nemorum. The sequence goes on from OX454333.1 coordinate 8,452,513, forward strand.
GAAGAGGCTCTGCAATAGCAAAATACTCTCAAGCTAATTTGCTCACAATTTTCTCTTTTCAGAGACATCCAAAGGATTTCTTATTTTCGCCCGGGAGCAGTCTTCTTGTCAGTTTACTAGGGATCTATATTCTTAACACTCGGCATGTCAGTTAAAAAGAGCTGATGAAGCTGTGGATCTAATCTGCGAAAGATGGTTGTAATATACCTGCTTCAAACTTGAGTACACAGGATATGAGTGGTCTTAACTAGACTTATAGCACAGATACATACATTTGTACGTGTTTAGTAGTAATCGAGGGCGAGAGAGGCTAAGGCACCACCGAGGCATGGCGCAAGAATACTGAAGAAAGGATAGAAGTTTTGGAAGAATTTTAAGATTCAAGATTGTAGATACGCAGTGCCTAGTTGTTGGAAGTTGCCTTCTGATGAAGCAGGAAATAAGGTGTTGCCACCTTCTCTTCAAGGGTCATCTCTGCTAAGTGACTCACCCAGATGCAAGTAGCTAGCCATCCCCCTTGGTGTACTAAAAAAAAGAACAGACCGAAAAACACCGTATAAGATCAACACATCCTGGACAACCAGAGGCGACTGAATCATATCTCGCAGCTTATGGACCATAAAAGCACCAAGAGCCTCCTATCCTTGAACAAAAAAGAAATAAGTATCATGATAGGCGTACTAACTGAGTATTGCCCGATAGGTGCAATGGCCGCCAAACTAGGCATCAGCTCACCAGACTACTGCAGGAGTGATACAGAAGAAATTGAAATAGTCAAACACTTGCTATGTGACTGCCCCCACCTTCAAACCCGTCGCTTCCGTTTCATAGGAAACAGATTTTTCGGAGAACTGGACGACCTGGTGCAAGTCTCGCTCAGGAACATGATTTGATTCATCAAAAGTACAGGTCGGTTCAACACAAGACCAACCGAACTGCTACCAAATTAGAATATGGAAACCACGATGATGAAAGGGAATCACAATGGACCAATAGGCCCCCGTGTAAGCACCCCTTTGGTGCTCATCCCTAATACCATACCAAGTCAAAGATTTTATCTAAGTCAAGTTGGAAACTTGAAAATCTTTCGAATGAAATAATAATAGGCCCGTTCGCGTACCCTCCCTAATCAGCAAATTTTCATGATTTTTTTTCTAAACTCGTTTCAAGTTCGAAGGATTTTCATAGTTTTTCATAGAAGAGAATGGTGCTGCAAAAGATGATTTCACCTATCCAATCGTTCAACTGAACTTACTTAGTTCGGCCAATATCACCTAGGGCCTCTTAAAAGCATATTCAACGTATATGCGTGGTTTTTTGGAAATGTCTAAATGAAACGCTGATATGCTGATATTCATACTTATTTTCTTCCATTATAATAGGTGATCATTTTTTCTTCTCAGAGAGTAGAGAAGACTACGTCAGCGTATTCGAGGTGTACATGGTCGGATATTGGGGTCCAACGAATGTCTCTATTTCCTGTTGACAAAATAGCATCCAACACATCGCTAATAACTACTAAAAATAATATTGGAAATACAGCCTTGCTGCTCCACGATAATTCTAGTCAGAGTAACCTGCTCATGCAGATGTCTCCCCACATTTGACCTGGCGTTAGGTAGCCTTTTTTATGGAGCTTGACAATGTTTCCCTTTTTTCCCGACTCCCCAGACTCTGCCGACAACTGGATACAGTATCTTCATGCGTCGATGGATCAGGCCCTCCCACCTTGTTGCACTGCAGTACTACTTCTTTCATCGGTCAGTTTAGTCAGACTTCGGTACAAACTTCTGGCAATATCTTCGTTCCATATCTTAAGCTGATTCTATTCTCATACATATATCGACTGATATCCGCTGGCTGGCTGGGTTTCGTAGTATCAAAATAATGGAAAAATACTCCACAACATCCATAGCAATGAATTACATCTGTACATGGTTCAGATGATATTACTTGACAGCTCTTGTCTTGTGAGGACTGTTCCGCATCAGAGCATAATATTTAAAAAGAAATAATACCAAACCAACGATGGATTACACTTACTCATCAGTTACTAATTCTACTCAAATACTTGTCATAAAATCACTTAAATCTATTTCAATTCTGGCCTTGAACGCAGTGCGTAGGTTGGTAAAGATAATTATGTACTAAAACTCAGGCTATCCGCAGATATTGATTTCATTATTACGACCAAACTTTCAATATCGTTTACGACTAAACTGATCAAATTAAAAATGTTATAGCTTCCCATCGTCCGCACTAACGTGCTCCACTTACTGTTTGTAACAACCATCCTGTGTTCTTAGAGGAAAAGACTCTAAAATTATTATCTCCGTCATAATAATCTCATTCGCATTAAATCCGCCGCAAACTGTTTTGCTTTAATCGAAAATAGACAACAACCAACCCCATACTTGTTTTTTTTTTTTTTTGGCCAATTTTGTATGCCATTCGGTTGAATTGATGTGTAGGTGGGTGCGGACAGGACACCTACCTACCCTCCCATTAGCACGCATAGAGCATTAGACACATGCCAGTTCGCCGTTTTATTTATAGGCGCCAGGCATTTAATGATCCGTGTAAGGCTTAAATTTTATGGATCAAACGATCTATTTCGATATCCGAATCGATGTATCTAGCTGGAATCCACTCAGTTTGAACTCAACGCCACGCGAACCAAGGATAACACTGAGACGGCAGGTTGACGAGAGATATAGATAAGGCATCGCGCGACGACGACGACGTCCCTCACTCCTGTTGCGCTCAGTAGGTAGCTCCTGGGTGCTGATTGCTGGCATTAAAATAAAGGAATTCATTCAACTCTACCTTAATGCCTGTCGCTTAGCTAGGCAGGGACTGTGAAAGTCCTTTTGATTATCAGCCGTGAAATTTTATTGATTGCCAATATAAGGGCATGACCATAAATAAAATTCTCTTTATCACAACGAAGGATACGAAACGGTGGTGGCTCACAGGAGGCGAAAAGAAGAGAACCCGTCACCATCGTCATTATCATTGCTCTCATCGGCATCAACCGGCTTCGGAAATGTTCGCTATCGATTTGACATTTGTTCAACTTGGCAGGACCAACCATTCGTCCTGTACAGGATGTTGCTTTGAAGATTCCACTCTATGTTTGTGTAAGTAAATAAATTTACTGTCCCCTTAGTGGCCGTTGGGAGTTTGCGAGTGTGTGAAGGTGGATTATATCGGATCCCCAAAATTAAAGGATGTGAAAATTTATTTTTATAGCAAATCAAAGAGTAAATGGACGGATAAATCTTTGGTTAAATGACTGGAATAGTGGCAGTTCTAGCAGAAAGGTGTTTGTTGTAAGGATACTGTTTAAAGAACTCCTGGGGGTGGTAATTAAACGTAGATTGCTCTTGATTTGGGTATTGAAACGATGCCTAATCGATGGATAGCGGAAGTGTTTCTAACGAGCTAACTTGGGTACTTGGGCTTTGATGAGTATGTAGTCTTCAGAGGTCATGAATTTTAACGCTGATTGAGGCAATCACCATCAACGAATTGGACAGCGCGTCACAGTGGGCCGTTGAAACTTCGAGCTAGTCTATCTTGGTTCTCCTAATAACTCTGACAATGATACCAGCGCAGACTAATAAGACAATCTAACAGTAAAGCCCCATCTCGAACTACTTAGGAGACTCTGTATAAGACCATGATCATCCCAGTCCTGCTTTACGGTGCTAAAACATGGACTTCATTGAAAGATACCCTTGGTTACTTCGAGAGAAAAAATCTTCGTGAGACAGTTAGTCCCATTTGCATTCACGGGCTTTGAAGGAGAAGATTCAACAACGAACTATACGATCTGTACTGCGACATCGACGTCTGAGATGGCTAGGATTAGGTTTTCTAGGGTGAATGGACCTCAAAGCTCCCGTCTTCAACTTTAACCCGGAAGAACGATGCAATACAGGGCCTCATCAACAAGTTCTGGGGGACCTCAACAAACTTTGAGGGCACAACTGGAGGGAGTTAGCTTAAAGACCGAGTCCAGTGAAGAAACTTGTTGATTGAGCCCCAAGTTCACTTTGAACTGTAGCCCCATCAAAGTAAGTAAGTATGCGTTAGGGGTAATCGGTAATATGGATGTGCACCGCTGTGGTGCATCCTATACTTTCCTCTGTGTCGTTGGCCTGGTGATCTGCGCTACGAAAATAATACAACTACAGACTCTTTAATAAAGTGCAAAGAATGGTGGCTCTTGGCTCATTGGAAGCCATGAAAATATGTCCAACCAAAGTCCTGAACGTAATAATTCATATAATTCCACTTAACCATCATATCATGTGGTTTATCCTCTTGTACTGCGATTAGTCTAAGAGATACAGGATGCTGTGTAGGCTGACCTCATGGTCCCAGCAGTATCTTGAATCGGCTACCAAGGGATCTGGTAGCTTCTTCAACCGACTATATTATTCCAAAGTGAACTTAAGTAATAGTGTCAAGGCTATATTCTCAACCATGGAGGAGGGAGAATTGGGCGAAGTGACAAACGAGTTCGAAACAACAAATTACACCGATGTATTTAAACTGTGGACTGTGGCTTAAAAATGTATGAGTGCAAAGGTATTCTCCAAAGCCCTCATAATCTCTATTTCCTACCAGTTTCCGGATTAGTGCGGTGGTTTTCAGGCTGAAGTACTTGGTGTTCTTAAGGCGTGCCTACTACTCAATCAAATCTGCTCACCCCAAATACTGTAGCCATTCTTATTGACAGCCAGGCGGCTATCAAGGCTATTACATCTGCCATCACATCCTCGAAGTTGGTAGAAGAAGGAACTTTCTAAGCTCAGTATTGGTCTTCTTTGGGTGCCGGGTCACAGCAACATCGAGAGCAATGAGCGAGCGGACGAGCTAGTGAGGAGCGCTACTGCCCTTGCGGAAACGGTGTACGTCCCACTTGGTGTCTTCAGGGGAAGAATCTTCGCCCACTACCTATCAAAAGCCGATACATGGTGGAGGGGGTTGTAAAGTTGTGTCATATCTAGAGAGATGTGGCTCAAATACCAACTAAAGCGAAGAATAGAACTATTAGATAGAAACCGTCTTGCTACTGGAAGAATCCTCTCAATCAGTACTGGCAGCCAAAATAGGCATTAGGTTTAATAGGCGCTGCCGCAGCTGCAATATCGCCACCGAACATGAAACAATCATTCACTTCCTTTGTAAATGTGCGGCGCTAGGCAAGGCTCTAGGCATTTTTCTGTATCGGCTAGTACTGTTGATAAAACCCCTTCTGTGCATTATGAGAGAGGAAAGGTCATGAGAAATATTTCTTAAAGTGATGCGTATTGGAATGCAGTTTTGAAATTGCTGAATGTTTCCACGGTTTAGCCCTAGATGTGTAGTCTTGACAGCTACTAACTAGCAAACTTAAGTAATTGATGACAGGACTACGCCTGAGTGCTAAACATACTAATGAAAAGCCTCAACTCTTTCCACAACAAACTCATTTTTACCTGGGCCCATTTGTTTTACAGGATGTTGTGGAAAGATTGTTTCACTCCCCTTTCCGGCAGTTTAAAGTCACAATGGTATGTGATGTGAGTAATCTTAAAAAAAATTAAAGAAGCTACTTTTGAGTTCCCCTATCCTAGATCGATCCTTTTCAAAAATCACTTCTCCCAACTTAAGGTTTATATTATTCATATCATTTTGCTATGTAAATTTTGTTTAATAAATTGTTTTCGTTTGAAATTTTGGACCGGTCCTGCGAATTTTGTACAATCTGTGCCAGCTGTGTGTGTGTGAGAAGATGAGTAATCAATATTTGTCATCGATATGGACGCATTATTTCTTTTTTTTTTTCAAAAGACCACAATAAATCATACATCCAATGGCATAGTAAATATTGGACGAGTTCTTAATTAGGTTAATGGGGTGAACTCTGCTGGTACTTGTGGAGGGAAAAAAACTTTAGAAGAAATCACTGAAACATTTTGGGCGCTAGAGTGTTTGTATTTACATTATTCGGTTGTTTCAGTTTTTTGATTGGACAAAAATAAATATTATATTTAATGCCTAGTTGATGGACAAGACAAATAAGAGTTGTTGTTGAGTATAGACAGTATAGCATGCTGAATGGCTCAATTTGACTTACTGCTCGCCGGGTCAACAAAGTTAAGTAAACAGTTAAGGAAAGTCGTACACCAATATAAGTAAATATAGTTAGTTGGTTAAGGATTTAAACCGATGTAATTAATGGACCATATGTTAGTGTACATCAGCTTAAATATTGGGAAACAAATTGAGCCCAACATTTTTAGACGGATGCAATTGATGGAGACACTTAACATTTTTTGACAAAGAAATAGGTGATAGACACAGCCTACTTCAGCAACAGAAAGCTAAGATTTCATACTGATGATGGCGCTCAACACAACAATACTTCCACAGGAGTTCCCCAGGGATCGATTGTTAGACCTCTCCTATAGAATATTATCTACAACGGAGTACAGAGACTATCGCTGCCTGAGGGAGTAAACGTGATTAGCTTTGGTGTGGAAATGTCCGCCCATATGACTGAGGCTGTCCTCATAACCAGTCGCAGGATGGTGGAGGAGGATGGATTATGTATTCCGGGAAATCAGATAATTAGATCTAAGGAATCGCTGAAGTACCTTGGAGTGTTGCTCGTCAAAGCACACGTCGAGTATGTAAGTAAGAAGACATCGCTGATACATCGGTGGACAGGGACACGCACGGTCGTATCAGTCCTCCTTTATTCTTCCCCGATATGGGCAGGAGACAAATGTATGCAGGAGAAAGCTATCATCAGCTTACAGGCTTTGCGCAATCAGAGTAAACAGTGGCTTCTGAACTATTTACGACAAAGCACATATTATATAGAATGATTCCAATCGACATCTTCGCGAACGAGATGCAAAGGGTGTATTTTAGACAACCCTCGAACCGGCAAAATGCAAAAAAGATCATTGAAGAGGAAAGGACAGTCTGGGCAATGCTGTGGTGTTATGGGCAAGATTCCAACACTTCGCTCATCTAGCTATTAGAATACTTTTGCTCCGGGATGACAGATTTTGTCTTAGAAGCTGCTACATTCCTTAACGACAAATCTATCATCCCAGTCCAAAAAAACAGCAGCTGCGATTTTTTTTAAATCGAGCGTGTCAGAAATTTGAATGTACATTAACTGGGAATAAAAATACTTTCTTTCTACCCTACTAGCGTTTAAAGTTACAGGATCTTGAGCGTTTTATAACAAGGAAAATTCTGATATGGAATATTTTCAGTCTGTATGAAGTGCAATTTAAAATAGATCAGATTTGAATAGAAACTGTTGAAAGGCAGTAAATTAAGAGAACTCTTACTGACAGCTTACTGAAAAGAGGATTGCTCTGAAGAAGGAAACACGAACCCCAAACCACTCAATATTACAAGCTCCATAAATTAAATTCTCTACATCCTGTATATCCTTAAAAAAAGGTACCATTTTACCGAAATAATTTGCAAAGACCCGTGTTACCGCACACCAAAAGACATGTTCGTTACCTTCTATTCATCATCATAGATCACACCCATAGAGCCATTCTCTTGGTCTCTTTTTGTAAAGGAATTCATGTTTAATATACCCAGAAACCAAAACAGCTTTATTCAGGAATTCCCTTCTTAAATTGCTCTGCTCCTAGGTGCTATCCTAAAAGATACACGAACTAGAGTACCGCCTGAGATTGTCGTTTCCTTATTGTTATTTTATCTTTTGTATATAAAACACTGGGAATATCTCAGTCCGCTGAACAATGACAGGTGGCCATAACATGTTCCCATAAATAATACCTCCTGACAAAAGCTAACCGACTACTTACTGTGTTGTTGCCTGATACCTGCTACCACCCATCCTTCGCCGGTAAATTGATGTCCATACCACCAAGCGAGCGACTGAAAGCAGGGAACTCTCTCGCTTGCAGGATACCTTTTTTTGTAGGAATTCCTTGGTTTGTTCTTCTTTTAGACGTCCCGTCCTTCTCCTTTGGCTGGTTGGTATTCCCATTCTCTGCTATTCTTTCACAGCAGAGTAATAACATTGAAGTAATAATAACTAATATTATTAGACCCTCGTCCAAGGAGCAAACAATACACATCCACTACTCTTCCGCAGATAGCACGAGTGACTGTGTATCCGTTCGAGAATATTTGCAATTTTGTAAAATTATTAAATGGAACGTAAGTGACTCGCCGCTGGAATGGTCCTGTCTGTGGGGCACAAGAAGTGCACACCCCATCGTAATTTGTTTGACGACATACTCAGGAAGGCAAGTAAATAGTCAGGGGGTGCACACACCCACCCACCCCTTCAAAGCCACATGTGAGGAGCGAACAAAATAAAAAAAAAATCACCAACATTTGAAAGGCTATGTCAACATGATTGTCCTGGTGTTGGCCAAAGGTCTGGCGGTGAACAATGCGGTTATTTGTTGGCAGACATATTCAGTCGTTTGTGCTTTTTGTTGTGCTTCGTTCAGTTGTTTTGCTTTTGGGCGGCTAAATATTTAACAACCCTTGAAACGGGATTGAAGAGACTGCTCAATGGTGGCACTGGCACTCAGGTGAAGGAGGCTGCAGGACGAGGTGATATGTGTGAATTTACGCGTCAAAGTGTCAAAGGAAACATTGTGTGTTGGAGGAGTGTGCCTTTTTTTTTTTTGGGGTCCTTTGTTCAGGTGGAGGTTTATTTGTGGGTATAGGTTGAGTTATTTTGAAAGATTGCCAAAATAGAATTACGGTATACAGTGACTTAATTATGGACACAGTTGCGTTTAAAATGAGATTGTGTGCGTCATACGGTATAAGTCTACGTCATATGCCATTCTAAAATAGGAAACTATGTTTCTGGTGGGAACCAATGACGAAGCATTAGCATAACCCTGTAGGTTGAACTATTGGACATAAACGTATAGACGTTAGGTTAAAATATTCAAAGAGATATTCGTTTTTACAGTAGCGATCAATTATAAGAAAGCTAGTTAAGTCTTGCAGTCATTTGAGTCGACAGACACTTGCTTCACTTTTCAAATGAATGACAGCTTTATTCCTTGACAGCTGTCAATAGCTTCTTGAAAGCTGTCTATACCTTAAAGTAAAGAATTGTATAAATAAAAGATCCGTTCGCGTACCCTTCCAAAACAGCGAATTTTCGTAGAGCGCTCTCGGGAGAGTAAGAAATTTCCCTATGCTGCGAATTTTGGTACGAGAACTTTTTTTGGACTGGTTTGTGAAAACTGTGAAATCTGTCAAATCAGTGTATTTTCAACATTTTCTTGTTCAACCCGTTCGTTTACTTTTTCATAATTTTCTCTGAGAGAACTTTACCCCTCCTCTTTGAATAGTGATCATTTTTTGGGTTGGTTTGTGAAAACTGTGAAATCTGTCAAATCAGTGTATTTTCAACATTTTCTTGTTCAACCCGTTCGTTTACTTTTTCATAATTTTCTCTGAGAGAATTTTACCCCTTCTCTTTGAATAGTGATAATTTAGGAATTTTAGTGCAGAAAGTAGGTACGCGTGATGTAAATTTCGTGAAGGTGGTTCCAGTAAAGTACGAACCTTAACCTGCGTCCAGACCGAACGAAACATTCCAGATTTTCGGTTTCTAGAATAAGGGTTTTGGATTCACTTGAAATAATAATGGATTCACATTAATTTCCACTCTGTTGGTTGAAACCCATCTAACTATGCTGTCAAGATCAGACATACGCTGACGTGCCTCTCGAATGATCGAAGCACGGAGATGTGAATTAGGGAACGAATTTCAAAAACTGGGAGTACTGTCAGCAGCGACGGAATGGATTCGAATAGAGGAGACCATAGCAGAGAAAGAGAGATGCTATGAAAGTCATACTTAGATTGAGAAGTTTTCGTGAATATATTAATCAGCGTTTCCATGCCCTTGGAGAGACGAGATGTACATGCAATGCTTCGGTAAATGGAGGGAGAGATTCGCTTTTTTTGGGACATGGACAAATGTTGTTTTCCATCTTCAGACAGGCAGACAATATTTCCGAGCTGTGTTTCTAACAAGCCGGCTCTCGAGGCCAATATTCGAGACACTATTGGCAGAATTACGCCGAACATATTCCATCGACAATTGGACCGACCGTTTGAAGCACTGCCAGCTAAAAAAAACGTCAATTTAAAGATGTACTACTCCATGTATAATGGCATGAATGTAGCTTCGAAAGAAATCTAGAATCAACTTCATATCCCACATCAAAATTGCTATGTTTATATTTTGTTTGCCTATCATTCTTATCTGGTCACCCCACACTTTCACTCAAAACTAAGCTCTATGGTTAAAATTCATGTCCTTTTGTGTACAAACATATTAAAGTAATTCTCCAGCCAATACTGCCATAATATACGTGCTAATAAAACTTAAAACTATAACATCCAAAAGGTCATAGCTATTATTTCATAATTTTAAGCTTTAAACTCGCCTCGTAACGCCCATATCCCGTGCCGACAATGTATATCTATAATTCGTCCCATTAACAAAATTGAATTCGGAACATCGAACGATTTTAATCACATTTCGTACGTGTGTGTGTCCTAAACGAATAAACTACTAGAATTACGGACATTTGCCAAGTATTGGATGAGAGTAATAGGGACAACGACGCCATGGCATGCATTGCGATAGGACTCCCACCATGTGCACATATTTTATCGGTGGCACAACACTGCACCAGAACGATTACGATGAGTATTTTGTAAACCATGGCACATAGAAACTTTGGCAATAATATCCAATAAACGTTCCTGACATCATTAACTACACCACCACCGACCGGCCAACTAAATCTAATGAAGCGAAAGAGTATGTGTGCACACGTGGAGGTACCGCCATCATCATCATGGGGGAAGATAATTCACTGGAATTGGTCGTCCTTTTTTTTGTTTTGCAACTCTGTCATCTATTTTCGACAAATTCAATTCGATTTAATCCAATGCGATTTGTAAATTACAGAAATAAAATAAAAGTTTTTGTCAATATTGGCATTGTCAATTCGATTGAAGGAAATAGGTTAAGCGGAAGAGGATGTGCATGTAGGCGGCTGATTGTTGCTGTTTGGCACCCACATACAAGTATGGCCTGCTTTGGACTTATGAGAGATGCCTTGCGAAACAATTTGATTTGTATAATCGAGTACGCTTCATTTAATTTGAGTGGATAGGTAGGTAGGTACCCATTTGAGAAGAGAATCATTGGACTGTCTACTTTTTTCCCTTTTGTTGCCTAACTGGATGAGTATTTCTCGAAAGATACTAGGAGCCTGGGTTTCTGGCTTCTGATGTCAATAATGTGCCTAAGTAATGAAGAACTTTCGACAGACTTAAATTGGGTACTAAATTAAGGACTTAGTTTGCACTTTTATACTTTTCTTTGCTTTTGCGATAGTCCTTCAATATCGGTTAAATATCTCTACTCTATGGTGCTGACAGGCCAAATACAAGTTGCTTTTTAAAAATGCAATAAAATGAACCAAATTATTTGTTTACCATGTATTATGTCTTTGTTAGTAAGACTAAACATTCCCATTAATTATGGACCACAACTTCGTTGAATTGGCTGCGTCGGCAGACTTCGCAGTAGCACATGTCCCTGGGTGATATTTGTTCTAAGCGCTTGAATCATTTCCAGATTGTTGGCATAACAGCGGCCTTCACGGCAGCTCTGAGGCGGTAAGACTGCTGATAACACAATTTAGGAATAAGGTGCACAAAAGATTGATTGTGATATATGCTGTGATTATGCATCCTGCATAAAGCAGAGGTTGTCCAAATCCATGTCTTCAATTTCAGTAAAACGAAAAAACGTCCACCGTCGACCGAAGCGTTGTTCCCAACCTCGACATCCCAACAGCCACATTCTTGTCTGTGCACACCGTACGACGACGGGGACCATGAGTGTTGTCCATAAGCATACCAGTCTCATGAACTTTTTGCACAAACTTGCTTACAGCGTTATTCAAGCGTAAAGCGACTCAATTCGTTCCGCGGAGATATGGTACTGACTGTCTGTCAGGATTTCGAGCGGGAAACAGCCGTCAATGTCAAAATAACCTATGAATTAATACATGTGTTTTGGACTTAAGTTTCACAATAGTTTTATGCAATATTGTACGTTCACTAAAGACTAATCGAATGACATTTGGAAAAAACGAATACGTTGTCGAGTCATTGATGTAGGTCGCGGTATCACACTTATCTACTTTTTATTGATGACTTCTGCGTTCACGGAGGACGCATTTCGACCTCTTTATGTGCCGTTCTAAAATTCGGAATAAACTCTGAATTATGTAGAAGAATCTTGCAGTCACCGTTCAGTTAAGACTGTCTTAAGGTCCAAACATAATTGAACTAAGCATCTCGATGCTGCCGTACGTAGCTATGCAAATACACATAATTTGTATACTCCGTCAAAATTGCCTTGTGCTCAGTTTCGTCGAGTTTTCGTTCACTTTTCCTACATTCGGTATGGAGCACTGAGGGTAATCACGTCCAGTGACAGTCAGATAAAAACGATATATTCAAGGCTGAGCTATAATAGTCAGAAGCAATCGGTAGGGTATGTAATGTCAAATATCTACGTTCAGTTTTTTTCAGAAAAGTCAGTTTCATAAGAAAGCTGTGGTTCCTCAAGAAATCAATAAGATTTGTTAAAAGGAACTTCCTGGAAGGAATATCTCGCCAGAGACGACATCGGGAATAATTGCGAAAGATGTGGAATAATTTCCAGGCAAGATAGAGTGGACAATTAAATCACTTGCTCCATACAAGGTGCAAAGAGTGGATTACATTCAACTTATGATTCTACATGAATCAGTTGAAAGTATGATTATACTAAAACTCAATAAATATTCGGCGAATCCCTAAGGCTAGGATACTTCTAGGATATTTTCTTGCAAAGGGGGAAAGTACGCAGTTCACATCTTACAGGACTAACATAATCGGTGCAGCAATATGAATAGCTTCGCTAAATACCGATCTCAGTAATTGGATTCATCTGATCGACAATCATATAATACACTGTACTCCAGAAGACGATATCATCTGAAAGAAGTTAAGCAGGCCAACATTCAAAGGCGGACTTCAAGTGTGCGGTGGGGAGCTAGTATTTAGCGTCATTCACATTTATGCTAGTTTTAACGACACATTCATTCATGTTACCAATGTGTCTAGCCCTGAAACCATTGCCTGTGTAACCGGTTGAATGAAAGTGAAGGCCTCACCCTACGCTGCTATGTTGGCCGCTCATGACGTTACTGAGAAGTGCAAAACTCGGTATTCCATGTCCCTGGTGGTAAAAAAAACAGAAACGCCAGAACCCGGTGTACAGTCGGCTCTCCGTACATTGGCCGCTTCGAAGATGTCACTCTAATCCCATCAGATTTTACACGCAGGAAGGGTCGTCGTCGTTTGTAGAATGTTTAGCAATTCAGCGTCCAAGAATAGAAGGAACTTATCTGAACGGTTTAAATCAGATTGCAGTAGCTTTATATCCGAAATTATTGCTATCAGTGAATAAGGATCACAAGGTAACTGCTATTAATCCCAAGAAAGATATTTAAAATTCACAAGTTAAGATGTATGTATAGCCAAGCACTTGTCCTTCACAAAATGGCACACAACTTGATTAAGTGAACTGTCCTCGTTTATATTTTATCACTCACATGTTTCATCTCGCTTTAAAACCAACCTTCAGCTGTGTCTGATGTTGTGTCTACTGTAACGAATCTATTATGCCATCCGTCCCAGGAAATAGACACATAATTTATCTCAAGCCATTAGTTAAAAAAGAGTCGATAAAACCTCATCCATTGTTATGGTTCCCAATAAATCTCTTACAAAATAGATAAATATTTTCCTTTTTAGCTTTCTTCCTGTTTGAATGACCCTTTTTCAAAAGAATGAAAATGTCTCTCTTTTGATTGTATCTCATTCTTCTCAAATTTGTTCTTCATTTAACTCAATTCTTTTATTATTACAAAAACCTATTACATAGTTCTTTTATTCCGCTTATCCTTCCTCCTTTGGCGGCGGCGTCATAGTATTCCTATTCACTCAAGGTTCATTGCTCAATTATGCTTAGAAAATACTTCTTCCAAATTAGGCACATAAACGTTTATGATTCTCATGCTGCGTAAATCAAAGCTTTGTCTATTATTTACAAATGAAATGAGCAACTTTTTTTTGTTTATAAAAAAAAAATTAAACAAAACCGGCCATCATTCCTCCCCATCCTATTGTCAAGGCAGAAATGAAATATTCAAATAATCTCCAAATCCTAAGGATTACTTTGAGGAAATCTACATAAATCGCTCAGTAAATTCTCGATTATCTTCAACACTTTCTCATCCTTTCCACTGGTGTGCCTGAGTTCCAAACAGCTATTTGGTTAACCCTCCGGATTACAACGTCTACATCCAATACATGACCAAGAAAGATACGAAATGTAGCCTCCTTCTCAGTCTCGCGGCTGAGACTTCCATTTTTGTTGAAAGGAAGAAGAAGCCATCACCGACACCAGTGGGAAATTTGAATAACCCACCCCCGGCAGCCAAGTTGTAGTAGCACAGCCCAGGGAAAGATTGAGGAAAACGAGAAAAATATAAATAAATAAGATACTTCTCGGCGTAGCTGTGTGTGTGTATCTTGTATGTATAGTATCTCGCGATGGAAAACTATTTCCGTTCCTGAAAAACGGAACACATACGAGCGCAACGCTCGCAAGGAGTACGAGAGCGCTTCGAGGATGATGCTTTTCAATTTCGTTCCTGTCTAAGTCCCAAAACATTAATTTCACCGCCTCCGGTTTGCTTTGCACTTAGATGTCGTCGTCCTCGCACCATCATTTCGAACAAGTACCTTCCACATATGACATACTGTGGCAAGTTTATTTGAAGAAATTGGGTAGCCTCCACCTGTTTTTTTTTTATACACATACATATGTGTGTATGTTGTAGAGCCCCATTTAGCCACTTATCAGGACGAAAAAAGGAAAGAAAAAAAATTCTCTGAAATTGGATTGTCGTTTAAGAAATACCCCAATTTGAGCGAGGCAAGATATTGGAGTCATCATCTACGAGGTCCTTATTGGTTATTTTCGGTACACCGCCACTATTGTTATCCTTATGAAAATCGTCACCGCGTCGCACAATTGCACGTGCTCCTTCTGGTAAAGATAAGACGGAAACAAGGATGTCGTCGACGTCGATGTTATTATCCCGGTGAATGCCTCCAGGAGCAATATTAAGCAAATTTGCAATGTTGATGCGAATTTCATTCATTCGCCCGAATGGAAGCTGGAATAACCGCCGGAAATTACCTCACTGGCGACAGTTAGTCTCTCTTACCGCCAGTCATGGGGATACACCGACCGAGTTGTATTTCGTTGTCGGCTTATTTGCGGTTTCGGGATCCTTAAAGTTGTGTAAATCGTGGTAAAAAACACGCTATAAGATGTCCTGAGAGTCGGGGATATCTTCTTTATGATTATTATGCTCCTCGCCGCCATTTCGTTTATTTTTTTTTTTTTTTTTTTTCTGTCTTCCTTTGTAAGGACAAGTTATGAAATAATAACTGTGTGACAGTGACAGTGGTGGATGTGGATAGTTTTATGTTTTAGGAGTTCCGCTTGGCAGACGAGCAACGTGATGGAAATGACGATGTCAAGGTGACTTCAAATGTGAAAAAGTTTTCCTTATTTTTTTCTCGTCTATTTTTCGTCGGTTATGTGCTTGGATGAAATTAGGTTTATTAACCATAAATTTTGGGACCATGGACTTGTTGGGCTCCTCGAAGGATTATGTTGTAGTGCAACTAAAAGTTATGATTTAGGAACGGATATGAGCCATAAGCATTTAGCTGAAGGACCTTTCTCTAAGAGGTTATGGTTTTGTTATTCAGGTTCATATTTTATTGCAGATGTCATAGTTTCTGTTTACTACCGAGACACAAAAGTTATTCGACATAAAGGTTGAAGTACTGATAGTGAATACCTAAGACGTACTCACATCACGAATCGATGGGTGTTGCAAGAGTCAGCTAAATACATATGTGCACAAGTTTTGTGGCTATGTCTTGTTATGCTCGTTTGTGAAGAACGAATTCCTGAATTCGTACCACAATTCCCATTAAAAACGAAATCATATCACCAATTAGGTCCTTCAAGAAGAACAAAGCCGTGGGTATTGATGGCAGAGGGCAACAAAGTGGGGCTCAAAATTAACATAGGCAAAACAAAAGCCCTGAACACTGTACATACAGTGCACCCAACTTAACATTACCCGACAGGAAGTCGAGAGAGTTGACAAGGTACTATATCTAGGAGGTCTTGCGTTATACGCCATGCAGAGGAATCCGCTCATCCAAGCAGGCAGATCAGAGGGACGTCCTAGGCAAACGTGACGCAGAACAGTCGATGAGGAATCGAGCTCGTAAGAAATGATTTGGAGAGAACTCAAAAGCGTTGCAGAAGTATGAACAAGGTGGCGCGAATGCGTTGTTGATGGCCCGAGGGGTTAAGTAAATAGGTAAGTGTATGTATCAGTATGACTGTCAGCCTTAAAACCAGAAATCTCTTCCCACTCGACGGACCAAATTAATGCTCATCTTTTGCTCAGTTCTGCTTTACGGGGCCGAGCGCTGGACGATAAGTAAGAAAGCTTTTTGGGCAGTTTCGAAGGTCAGACTGCTGAAGAATATACAATCGCAAACTCTATGAACTGTGCGTGGATGTTGTCCAAAAAGCCTAGATACGCAGACCACATTTGCTTGGCCACATCGACGAATTGATGTATAAGAACCTCCGGTACAAAGATAAAGATGTCGGGGAAGCCAGCAAATTTAGTCTTCATATCTAAGAGCAGCGTGCCGGGACTGCAGAGGTTCGAAGGCAATCGTGTCTCAGGCATAGGCTCTACAAATGGTGGGAGCCCTTTGACTAAGTAAGTAGGAGTCACTCTGGGATTTTGTTTCCCACTGATTCTCCGATCAAAAGTCCAACAACGTGATATACATAGGTAAAAACCCAGTTAAATTGCTTTTCCCAAAAAGATTCAAACCAAGGAAACTATTTAAATATTTAACACATTTCGCAACATTTCAAACTTTTATGCAACCAAAAACTGTTCTCGGAAATGTAACACCCAAAATTTGAAATTTCAAATACCGAAACGGAACACAAAAACAATATGCGGTATGAAATGCATATTTTCACTTTCAAATATTTAACCAAACTCAACGAGTTCATTGTATCTCTCGCAACCACTCGCTCTACATGTGGTGTGGGTGTGGCGTATTGTGTATTCCTGGTTTTCCTTCAATGGTGGCAAATATGAAAACAAAAGAATCACCGAAATGCAAATACATTGAGAAATAGAATAGTCCTCGTTGTTGGTGCAATATCGCACAGCACTCGAAGGTAGTGACGTACTAAGCTACACCACAGCACAACTTTTGTTTCCTGGAATAAGGAAAACTGAAAAGGAAAAACTCCCTTATGCTTCCAATACGCTTGGCGCAAAGGAGCGCGGGTTGGAGGACAAAGGAGAAAATGATTTTTCCAATTGCGGAAGTAAAAGCAAAACAAAATGACTTTGTCAATCGACAAACACAAAAAGATTACTTAGCAAACGACAAAAACTTACAAATTGAAAATTTCCATTCCCCACAGTGGCCGATTGGGTGGTGGTAGGTAGTTCGTTCGTCCTGTGTCATCAGGTCGCCCACTTTGGCGCACAGTAAAAAATAATTGAAGATGAATTTATGCAGAAAAGAAGAGCACAACGAAGGAAGTGGACGACGGATATTTGATTCCGCCGAGGAGCAATTTCTGTTGATTTTTTTTGTTGCCTTTCGTCCTTTTGTTTGATAGTGTGTGAGTGTGACATTTCACACAAGCAAACTGGCGATTCAATTTAAAAACAAGAAAAGGTTCTATTAACCCACTAAATTTGGTCTTCGTCCAAGGACTTCTATTTGTTTGGTTATCGCGCAGGGGTTAAGACATAAGTCCTTGTGCTATCTAGTAGAGAAATCACGCACATTGGGGTTCAGGAGATTTATACACCGTTGCGTTCGAAAGGGATTAGCCTAGGCAAGTGGGAGGAAAAATGGGTGGTCGTATATTTTAAAGGTCAAATTAAAAAAGAAAAGTTATTTCTGACTGAGCTAAGTGCGATTTTGCTTACGCCAAGTAGGCGAAAGGATGTTATTTGTCGGATTTAACGTCTAAAGGGGTGAGTTTGATTGTTTTCTTTCATATAAATGCTTTTTGTGCTTGAATACAAAGGGGTCAGTCAGGTGTTGCGTGCCTGGAAGTTGCTTATATACGTCGCGACGACAATTAGGAAAGGTTTAAGTAGTAAAACAACGCCTAATTGCATTCAATGTGACTGGTGGAGTTCCCAGGACGGTTATAGTTTCAGCTAATCCTATCGATTTTTTTTGCCATGCAAATAGTCAGAAGAAATAATCAAGACCTTGAACGGATTGTACCACTCTGACAAACACATATGAAAGTATAGATTCCTGTCTTACACATACGCTTTGATCAATAGAAACGTATGAAAAGCTTAACACGGATACTTAATGGTCTTCTCAGAGCCTTAACAGATTTGAACCTGAGAGAGCCTGAAAACCTTAACCATCCATCCATGCTTTTGATAACTTTATGATCATGTCCCATATAGCATTGTCCAGGCACAGAAGAAATATACAGCTTTAACACATACCCTAAGGGCAAAGGGTTTTTGAGATGCTTTTCCATGATACTGTTTGTCAAACGCTCTCACGAGGTGGCTGTGAAACACGAATTCATAGACACAATGTACAGTAGTTCAACGCTCTCAACGGGCCCCAAACATGACGAAGCACCGTCAACGAGTATAGGCTTTATCATTAAACGCGCATCTTCACGATTAAAAGTGAAACTGATACTGGTCTTTTAAAAACATACCATAGAGCCTTGCTTCTTCTTCAAAAAAAGTTCTTATTTAAACTCCCACCACTGATTGCCAGCACTGTTACCCAACAAAGGCGAAATGAATGCGAAAATCTGCAGAACGTTGAAGAATGAAGGTAAAGCAAATCTTTTACTCTGCAATTTTTCATTTGTTAAATGGGCCAGGTGATGAAGAACTTTTAAAAGATACCAGCAGCAGCGCAACGATGGGGTTTGACACATATTTTGTTTCAACTTAAGCTGCCACCCCTCGCACAAAATTCGAATCCCCCCCATCATGGATGTCAGGAATAAAAATCCAAAGCGGAAAATTAAAGGATATATTCGTCTTAGTCATGATGACACAACTAGACAAGAGGAATTAAGCAGATCGAAGATTTCTCCCCCCGAACGAAAGGACGAAGTAATAAATCGTTTTGTCCAGCGATGGCTGGGAGTTGGGAGTGAGTTTAGGGTGATTGTGTTCGATTAAGGACAAACGAAATTAAATTCTAAGTCATGCGGTTAGGAATCGAAGCCATAAGCCCCTGACCATTTAGACATTTAAATTTACGAGTTGTAGTTTTTCACAGCAAGTGGTTTGGGGGGTTGATGGTATTTGATGTAAATTCGAAGGTCAAACTTGTGTTGGGAATGTTGCAGAGGAGCAAGGGACATATAATTTTCAATTTTAAACCATAAAATGGACCCAAATATTAAGTCAATCTTCCGTTTCGACAAACCAATTGGACCAATGACACGAAGACAAAGTGTGAAACCCCACGAAAGGAAGAATCGTAATAAATCATGAATATAAGGGAAAAATATTTCCTTTTCCTCGGGACGAAATTATTTACACTCTAAAGGATTACTCTATATCATTGGCGCATGTGGAGAAACCCTTGAGGTTGACGACAATATTAAAAGGAAGTATTTCATGTCGGAAATTTAGGGGCTTTGCAAGTCAATAAGGATATTAGTTGTAGTTTGAATACAAATGAACATCGATGGGACATCAATTGGGGTGAAGCATTCAGAGTGGGTTTGGGCCATGAATAGATAAAATTTGAAAGAAATAAAAATAAAAATTGTTGATTCTTCTTGATGCTAAAGACTTACACTTTTGCAATAAGAGGAGAGAATGAGCAGAGCTAAGAGTTAAAGGCAGTTTTTTTTAGTCATTTCCCAATTTCGAGACCCTGCAGAAGCTTCCAAAATTTTCAAAGATCTGACGGGTGCTTCATTGCTAAGATACATATTCTCGCAGCCAGATATAAGTTTCACAAAACGTTCACGCCAGGTCAGTCGTAAAAGCGAAGTGTTCGAAGTCATACGTGAATAACATGATTCGCGCATTTATTGTTTTGTACACGTCACATGACATTGTTTGATTGCAAGTGCTTCAGAAGTCTGACCCTTCTTTGTAAGATGATGTGGAAGTGGACGACGGATATTCTTTGTAAGATGTTAGGTAGTGAATTTAAATTTAATTAAACAAAAGTCTAAACCATAATAATATTAAGTGTGTCATAAATGAACGTTCGCGGGCTGTCAAAATCTGTACTAAGGAAATGCGACCATATGTCACATCAAAGAACCTGTCAAAGATGTTGTCATCTTCAGTGCTCTGTACGGAATGTGTAAGTGAAACCGCTCTCTGCGCATGAAGTCAAAAGTGAACGAAAACTCAACGAAATTGAAGGAAAAATCATTATGGGTAAACCAGTAAGCAAGTTATGTATAAATATTCGCATCACTACGTACAGCAGCGTCAAAGGCAGTAATTCAATTATTGTTTGGCCACGCAATGAGGGACGAGTGGTTAAGCGACTGACCGGCAATTATGAAGACTTGTTATTGATACACAGGTCTGTGTCAAATGATTATCTTCGCTTAAGGAATTAGTTGCGCAAATATCGTTATCAAGTGCTGTTCAATTTTTTTTACATTAAGCAAGTCCTTATACAGGCTTGGCAGCTCATTTAAAAGCTTTACAAGCGCTTATCTCTTTTTGTTAAGATAGGAGAACTGCACATCTAGAGTTTAGAAAACACGGAGTACATAACCAATCAAAGGCCCCTTCTTCTTTTCCTTCAATGATTGGAGGAAGTTAAGGAGTTTCTGCTTCGGAAGATTACAAGCCTCTCCATTTTACTGGATTCATATTGGTCCGCCCGTGATGTTTGTTGGTTGCTCTCAGGGAATACCGACAGGCTTCCCGCTTTTGGATCACTTGCTCACTAAAACCAATCAATTGCTGATGTATCAGGCTTGGATTTCTTTAAAAACGAAGAACAAATCTCAGAAGTGTCTTTGATCGGATCATAACTATATGATGGTAGTTTTCCTACTTAGTTCTGAAATATGAAAAATGAAAAGCTATCAAGATGCCGCCACTATGATGCTCCCAGGATAAGGGCCTGCTTCGTGCTGCTAGAATCAAAGCAGAGTACAGAGCACAGGAATGAACAAATCTTTCTAAGATATCGTGTGATGAAATATGACATTTGAAGGTTCTTCCTCTAATGAATTGTAGAGGAATAGAGTCCCAAGCCCAGAAACCAGTCGCTGCCCATCAATATAACATTTGTCTGCACCCGAGGGGTCATGGTAATTTGGCCAATTTTTATGGATGTGGCTCGCTGGACTAAAGACCAATCAACACTTGTTGTGTCTCTATTAATTCACTCCTGTTGATAGTTTTCCAAAGCAGCGAGCAGGTAGTGGGACATATTTACTGAGCTTTTAGGTTGCAGTGGCTATAGCTTGTTTTTCAGCAGACTAACAACTGTCAGAAGATGTCATATTTTATTAGTCATTATCAGTATTACATCCGCCCATTATTAAGCTCTGTGGTGAAGAACTTTAGCAATTGAATGGGTGAATACTGTCCAAATCATGTCGCGTATCTATTACATATAAACCTACTGATTTTTAATTTGTCTATTTAAAGCAACATTTTCAATGAAAGGTCGCTAATTACTGCGCTCATTGTAGCATTAATTATAAATAAACCGATGCGACGCTTTTCGAATTCATTAAATTTTGTAAATAATAAATCCTTACAAATAAATGCACACATTTAAATGTAATAAAAGTCCATTGGACCGTAATTTATTACTCACTAAATTATGCCTACAAATTAAGCAAACTACTATCTAACATTGTATCCTAACTAGTAATGGATGAGTGTTACGAATCCGTGAATGCACTTCCGAGCATCTGTTAATCGATTACACTCTAAATGGAATCATTCGATTTTCAAATGAAATTGCAGAATTTCGATAAAAGTTGTCGTTTTGAAATTATGGCTTGAAAACGAGTGAAATTGTTTGCCACACGTTAGGCAGGAATGTGGTTGAAAATTAGCGGGAGCTTGCGGCTTAGCGCCTCAGGATGTTGCGCGATACATTCGCATTCGAATGGGCAAACGATCTGTTGAAGTGGAATAATGTGGGTATCTATTGGATTTCAAATGCAAATGAGATATTCCACATTAGTGGATGATGCTGTGATTAGAATTTACCACGGGATACGGTGGTTAATGGAGTGGCTACTACATTTATCCGTTTGGCGTTTGGTTTGGATTGATTTCGAAGCGTAAAATTGAGTGGTTTACTTTCATTTATTCGAGTAGTAGTGTGTAGTTTTATTTTTTACATAAATTTTTCAAATGAAAAAAAAAGAACTTCACTTGAAATTTTGCTGACATGCAAGCACATTTAGGGAGTGTTCCACAAAAATCAGTTCTCTGTGGCATGTTGTTCAAGTGTATGAAATTAAATTTCTCCCTTGTTTCTTAAATAATACGTTCTATGTCATTCACTTGAAGGCTTTGAAGTCTTTAAAGTCATTGAAGTCATCTATAACAACTAAGAAACCAAGTGTTTTTCTAAAATGTTCCCCCCTGGGCAGTAAATTTTCACAACGATTTTTAGCAATCAGACCAATCAAACTAATCAAGTAATCAACCAATAACTTGTCGTGGTTCCGGTCATTCCTTCTTCAATGCGAAAAATTCTAAAGGCTCACCATTAAAGTATATCACTCCTCTTGGACCCAAATGCCTTCGAATTTATTTCAACAAACCAACAAATTTTGATCGCAAAATTTCGAAGGACACCATAAAGTAATTTAAATTCCAACAAATGGACCAGCACGAGAGAGAGAAAAAAAATAAGTTCCACCATTAAAAAGGACATCAAATTGAAATTAGAAAATTTTTCTCGTCTCTTGTCATCCCCAGCTCCATTCCATTCGCGTAATGGTTATTGCTATTTGTTTTCTCTCTCTGTGTAATGGCAACAGAAGTCCAAACAAAATATAGAAACTTCATCCCAAAGATGAAGATAAAAATCGAATCCTCGTTGTCCTTACAGCATCACGTACAAGACAATAAATATTTTCAGTCCATTGTTCATTTAGCTCGGCAGCAAGTGAATTACTAATCAGAAGCGCCGTGGATCCCTTATACTTTATACTCGTATTCCTTCAAAGTCTTTGTTATTTATTTACTATGTGATCTCATTTTGTATCCCGTTGGACTGACTTTACTGGTGCGATGGTTCCCTGAACTAGCTCGCACAATCTTCGGTCATATGTTTTGGAAAAAAAAATT
Organism: Chalcosyrphus nemorum; assembly: GCA_949716465.1. Taxonomy (NCBI): domain Eukaryota; kingdom Metazoa; phylum Arthropoda; class Insecta; order Diptera; family Syrphidae; genus Chalcosyrphus; species Chalcosyrphus nemorum. The sequence goes on from OX454333.1 coordinate 8,476,125, forward strand.
TAATAAGAACTATTTTCACCGCCATTTTCTTTTGAAAGGATGACAATTCACAAGTAGCGTGTTGCATAGTACTAATGCTTTATGCAGCTCAACCCAGCGAACACATCTATTTTTCTAGTCTTAGACTACTGTGTTATTAGTCATGTTACAGTTTGAAGCGCAACGGGTTTCTCACGGGTACAAAAGCTGAACGGAATACTGAATGTCCTGCCAAAGGAAGAATGTCATGCTTGAGTCACGTCTGACAGAATACATGTTGCTTATCTGCCGCCACATAGCATGCTTGCAATTGCATTCCTCGCTGCATTACATACACACATACTTATATTCAATGAAAGGGGTGTTTACGTCCTCTGAACTTTCGATGGTGTTTGTTAGCCTCGTCCTTCGTGTACCACCTGTGTATGGTGCTGTTTATCGTTTTTCAACAGTCGTCACGCAAAAGGAACGAGGATAATAAAAGCAGAACTAGAGTCAGGACGTTGTCCACATGTACATATTTAATTTGAAAATAAAGAGTCCTGCGAGGTATTTTTGTGAAAAACATTTGCAACTTCCCTCGGGGAAAAAATGCATGTAAATTCGTTTGCAACACGTAAAATTGAAATAAAGGACCTGAAGGCATTCGACTACATTTCGTATAGAAGTTAAGGACAGGATATGAACTCATAGACTATTTATTTAGACTATTTATTTATTGAGCTTAGTACAAGCTGTAACTTAATTCTAACAGAACTTATTATTTCTAACTAAACCTAATTTTATATATATTTTTATAGTTTTTCAATATTATTAATTATAATTAAACAAACTAAAAAAAAAAACATTTAACAAACTAAGACAGATTAGTTTTAAGGGGGAGGTCAGGAGGAAGAGAGTGAATTTCTAAGAGAGGATATGCTGTAATGGAAGTCGAGGAGGTTCTGGGCATTATTGGCTAATCGCAGCATTCTGGAGACTGGTTCAAAAAGGCCGTAATTAGTGCGGTGGAGAGCGAGACGAAAGAGAGGAAGAGACCTGAGATTGCGTGGATTTGTTTGAAGCGAAATCATTTCCAGTAATGCGGGGGAATCGATCGTACCGGTTAATATCTGATGGATGAACAGAATATCGGCGACTTCGCGACGTCTAACAAGGGTTGTAAGGTTAATCAATTTTAAACGATCTTCGTAGGGGGGTAGGTTATAATTGTCGACCCATGGGAGACCTCGTAAGGCAAAACGTAAAAACCTGCGCTGCACAGCTTCAATTCTAAGGGAATGGGTGACATGAAATGGAGACCAAACTTGGCTTGCGTACTCAAGGAGGGGTCTGACAAAGGTAATGTAAAGCGACTTTGTAACATAAGGGTTAGAGAATTCTTTAGACCAGCGTTTTATGAAACCAAGAGAAGAATTGGCCTTAAGTATAATGTGGTCAATGTGGGAGCGAAAGTTAAGTTCCCTATCACAGATAATACCCAGATCACGTATAAAGGAGACTGAGGGAATGGAATCATGAAGAAAAAAATAGGATCTACGGGGTGGGGGCAGGCGTTTTCGGGAGAAGGTTATGGATTGACATTTACTGACGTTAAGTTCTAAGAAGTTATTGACGCACCAAGTGTAGAAAGAGTTCAGGTCTTTTTGAAAAGATAGAGAGTCCTCCGGGGTGGATATAACCTTAACTATTTTCATGTCGTCCGCGTAAATAAACAGATCGGAGTTTTTAATGATTTGCCCAACATCATTTGTAGTTAGGACGAAAATCAATGGACCAAGATGACTTCCTCAAACATCAGCTGTAAGGCGGTACTGATCCTATGTGTCTTTGCTTTTGGCAACTCCCTGCGGTTGATGCAGTTTAATTTACCAGTTCAATTTAGTTTCAGAGGACGATGAGTAGAGTAGTAGAATAGATTAGTAGAATAGAACTTGGACGTGGGTCCATTTAGACTAAAAATGCGCCTAAATGTTAATCCGGAACGCATTCAATATTGATTCGGAATGGACTTGGAGTGAATCTGAGTTTGATCAGCAATGAATCGGTATTGGATTTGGAATGGATCAAGAAGAAATCCAAAATAGTTCCTAAATTCATCACATATGGATCCGTGGTGGATAAGCAAATGGATCGCTAATAGATATGGAGTGGATGAAGAAGATCCCGTATGGATCTGATATAGATCACGTGAATTAGGAATGGATCCAAAATACATCTAAAATGGATCCGGAATAGATTCAGAATGGTTTACAGAACAAAATAGTTCCTGAACGCATTCCAGAATGGATCTGAAACGCATCCAATATGGATTTGGAATGGATCCGTGGTGGATCAGCAAATGGATCGCTAATGGATTTGGAGTGGATGAAAAAGATCCCGTATGGATCTGATATAGAACACGTGAATTAAGAATGCATCCAAAATACAGATCAAATTTACATCAAAAAAGGAATCCGGAGCAGATTCGGATGGGATTACAGAAGAATCGAGAACAGTTCCTGAACGCATTCAGCGTGCATCCATAATGCATCTAAAATACATCCAAAATGTATTTGAAATGCTTCAGTGATAGATATAAAATCGATTCAGATACAAAAATTAGCTCACATTTCCGGCTATCTGGAAAAACATTCAAAATAAACTTTTTATATTACTGATTGTCCAATTCTTGGAAAATTAATATTACCACTCGCAGCAGAAAAGTCTTTCAACTTAATTTAATATTTTTCTTGTTATAACTACAATATGTACGAGTATATATGAAGAATTATCTAAGCAAGAGTACTAGTGAACAAAAGAAGCTAAGATAAATGTCTCGTAAAAAATCCAAGTGCTCTTTTGAACTTTCAACACAACGAGCCTCTAAGTATATGTTAACAAACCCGTTTTTAATTATATTCAAAACTTTTTAACTTGCAATTAACTTTAACTATCGACCCAGGGGTTTCATATCTTCAGGCGAGTGCCCTCAAAATGAACTCCATACACACCATGTTTAGCTCCTGCCCTTATCGGGAGTTGTCCGAAATTTAAAAACTTTTTTTTTTAATTAATTGACTAGAGCATGTAGTGAACGTGATAAAAGTTTAGCCCTAAAACTTTTTCCCAGAACCGAGTAGTAGTTTTTTTTTTGGCAACTGCTTTTGTAATTACAGGACATGTGACTGGTATTCCATTAGGAAAATGAGAATCGTCCTTCTAATGAACTGCCCAATAGTTAATTATTAGTTATCAGATGATGGCCAATCTTTAATGAATCAATGACATCAGTAAAGTTCATAGAAAAGTTATATATCTCTGATTAGATTAGATATGTGATCCTTTTTGACGGTAGAAATTGTAATCAACTTAATTGTTCCGACTAGACAGTTCAAAAAGGATGTCTATCCATCGATAGAAATCAAATAATTCGATTGAAAATATGAAGGTTAATTGAGTTGAATTCGATTCTATGTAAATCAATTCCCATCACATAAAATTTCCTGAATAAAATTAAATTAATTCATAAATAACCTTTTTAGCTATGTTTTTCGTCCTTGGAGAGGACAATAAATCATACGACCAACACAAATTAGCCATAATTGATTCCATTTAATCTAATTAACTTTCCACGCAATCAACAACTGACGACTTTTAAAATGCAATTAATCGGCCGCCGGAAATGAAAGTGAAAAATTGAATTCGCCACGTCGTAATTCAAGGCACAACAAGAATTCAACACAACCACAACAGAAACGGAAACAGAAATAGCCGAGTGAAACAATAATCCATAATAATTCGCACCATGGTGCGGTTGTCTCTTAGCTCTTGGCAACTGAATTGAAGACTGAACTTTAGGCGACTCATGATGGATTCAATCAATAAATGGAATCAGGATCAAAATAAATTGTTGCCACTTGAAGTGATTGGCCGGAAATGGAAACAACAATGAAAAATCAGTCTTTTCTCTTTGGCCTGGCCATGTGGGCGCGGTGTGTTTCCGTTTCAAGGACTGACACTTGGACGTCACGGTCATCTATCAAAACGATACCCATGGCGCGAAGTCAATGATTTATGAACAGCTCCCTTTGGTGGGGTCAATTCTGGTATAAATTTCATTAAGTGCTACAAGAAGTCTTAGTGCTGTGTCCTTTGGATGTGATGTGGAGCAAGATGGCTTTTTTATTAGTCAATTTTGTTGGAAGTGTAGCACCTTAGCGGAGAAGAAGAATTAGAACAATATTAATTGGTAATGAAGAGGAAGGAACAGTTCGATTGTAGTAAAGTTTAAAAGTACTTCTCGAACTATTTAGAGCGGAAAGTAAACTTATTTCCATCTGGAATAAAAATTAAGTCCTCATTGCTTAAAAGTTTTTTTTTTTTTTATTTTTTTTATCGTGAAATTGCCTTCTTTTACGGCACAAAACTTTTAATAATTTAGAGTGGCGATGTTGATGGATGATGATAAACAAGAGTATTGAACTTACAAGTTGAATGCCCGACCAGCGACAGACTAAATGAGAAGTATAAGGCCTAGATGATGGAAGAAAAGAGCCTATTTTTGAATGGAGGAATCCAAGTATCTATTGCGATGAATGCGAGCAACTTAACGGCAGAAATGTGAAATATAGCCACATGAGGTCAACAAGACATTTTTGATCGAAAAAGGGGGACGACCTTGTAGACTTTGCAAACCTTTCACTTTTTGGTTTTGGAAACAAGCCCATCGAAAACGATAATGGATTCGTATGTACATATATGAGAAGAAGAACAATAGTTAGTGCATTGGACTGTTAGTGCCCAAAGTCGCCTGTGTTTCACCATCTCTAGTTGCCTTGTTTCAGTAGAGAGACCTTACGAGAGCGCAAGACATAGGCTGCGAACTTTAGTCCAAGAAATTTCAATGGGAAAATTTATGAGCTAAAAGCCTAGACAAGCGGTGATCACCAATGTTCCGCTGTCAGGCAGAATGAACCATTCAACAGCGCCTATGATAGTCAAGATTCTCGTCACACCGATCAGAATGAAGTGAGGAAAGCGATATCTAAACTCAAATCCAACAAAGCTGCTGAAACTGACAGCCTTTCCGCCGAACTTTTCAAAGCAGTAGGAGATGAGGTGGTAAGCAGCTGGCACCAGCTTATCTGTAAAATCTGGTCGGACAAAAGTATGCGCAATGAATGGAAGCTCTGGGTCATTTGTCCGATCCTGAAGAAAGATTACTCTCTGAACTGAGCCAACTACAGAGGTAGAGAGTCTTCTCAACATCGCATATAAGATCCTGCCTAAAATATAGCGTGTATAGAACAGAGTTATACAGAGCCATGTCTAGTCTCCCAGCAAAGCTCTTCCGACTGTGCAGAATGACGATGGAGAGTTCCCGCTGTTCCAACAAAGTCGATAAGAACTTCAGCGAACCATTTGATGTCAGGAAAGGACTTAGACAAGGTGACGCACTATTATGCGACCTATTTATTATATAACTTGAAAGAATTGTACGAAACTCACATGTCAACACAGTCTGTACAACTACTCGCTTACGCCGATGACATTGACATAATCAGAAGAAATGGGTCATTTGCGTGCATTAAGATCGAAGCAAAGTATTTTGCCACCTTCCACAAAAAGATGGCCTTGAGCGTTATCAATCAACAACTATTACTAAGTACTGTTTAACGAATCTTATGACTGGAGACCTAAATTCATTGATTCTTTGTCCATTCCTTGATACCAATTGGTTAAGCCTCGGTAAAGTCCTTTTAAAATTCCATTCCTGTGGAAGCGTTGACGTTTGAACGTACTCTACAGACCATTTGTAAACATTTCGAAATTTACCTTTAAGTCCGCACCACAGCCATTACTTCTCAGTTTGGCATCGATTACACTCCATCCTGCTGATCTTCCTCTCAAAAGCCACGGTATCTTTCTTTATTAATTTCCAATGCGATAATACGAGTAGGTCCTCTCTGCATACTGAATTATCTTCGCTTTTTCCATATTTTAATGCCTCCTTTTCGCCCATTTCACATGCCTTTAGCAAAAATCGATAAAATTCCTTATCACAGCTAAAAAAAAAAAAGGCAAAAAATCCCAACGCAACCACCACGAAGTATTTCGACTTCGATCCTTTCATTATCCTTAAAAAAATAACTTAATTTATTGAGCGGAAAGAAAACCCATCACCCTTCTTCTGCAAAACAAAATTTTTATGACGTCTCCTATAAAAAATGAAACACTCGCTGTTGCTATGAGGTTCATAAAAAAAAAAAAAAAAAAAGCACAGCATATAGGCAGGTTAATTGCTGGTATAACAACTGAATTCCTTTAGCCGATTCATCACACAATAAAATGTCAATAAAACATCATACGAGCAGAAGGACAAGGACATACACAATACACATACCAACACCACTTGAGTCCACCTTTTGCCCGTTTTACAGTCATGTATCATTGTTACCCATAAATAAATCTGATCCTGATCAATTCACGTGCCGGTGAAATGGCCAACAAGGACTCTGCCTACTCGCTCTCTCTCTTGTAGACCCTCTTCAAAGTTTTATTGGCTTGCGGACGCGTTGGGGATTTCAAATTTAAAAATTTTCCTCGCAAGGATACTACTCTTATTTCCTGAAATTTAATCTGAATGTGGCGTTCAATAAAAAGAAAAAATCGTACACCAGGGTGTTGTAGGTGGCTGTAGGTGGTGTTGAACAGAAAAAAGGACATCAACATCAGCAGTGTTGTCTTGTGTTTTTTATTAGCTTCAATGCTTCTCTACCCACTAATGAACTACTTAAGGGCGAGGTAGCAAACAAAACGAATAGAGATGGGGGCAACTCCCGATGCAGAAACTAAAGACTTGAGCCCTTTTCAATTTACAATCCTTTGGCTGTCGGTTCCTCGTTCAAGGTCTGCTCCTCGGCAAAGGACTTCCACACCTTACAAACGTGGGATCCACGTTGAACAGTTTAAAAGTTGGCGGCTGCTAGGATGCTCCTGTGCTAACGTGATGTCAGGTTCTATATCTGGGTATTTGAGCCCGAGGGTTTCGGTGTGGGTCGCCGACGGGAAGCACGTATGCATACGTTCTTCCGGATTGTCGATGTGCGCCTAGGGAATAAATCAATGTTGCGCTTAGTGTAACATATGTACGTTGATGGGTCCTGAATCTTGATGCCCTATATTCGAGCACACGTGGAAAAACACCCCAGCACTGGAGTTTTTAATGATTTACCCTTCAAAGGCTTCATCCATGCCGCTGCTGCTGCTTTGGCTTTGGCTTAAGCATAGGAAACTTATGTACCCGTCACATCCTTTCACTTTGCCACCCACGTTCATGCGAGACTATCCGAGGCAAAATCTTGATAAACCGCCATGTAAGTGAACTGTGAAAATGGGGAATTTATTATGTTGAACATTTCCCACGTTGTTGTCGTCGTCGTCCCCCGGCACGTTCACTACAATCATCGAGATGACAATGGGAGTTCTATCCACCCGGGTGGTGACTGGCAGTGAGACTCCTTCCTTAGTAATTTTATTTTTTTTTTTTCTCCTTCAGAATTCTCCCTCAATGCAGTGTGGTGCGTGTTTGTGTTTGAGTTTGGAATCGAAGGACGATTGAATATTTTTTCGGTCGCTGGTCTTCACCTTGAGGAGCAGGATGAGTTTCCATTTGGAAAGAGCATGAGGAAGGTGACCTTTTTGGCAGTGGAAAGGAAAAAAATGATGCCTGGCCAGTAGAAATGGAAATTATTCCTCTCCAATGCTTCTGGCATTGTGTTCATTGTCTGTGTGTGTCCAGGGATGCGTGGTGTGCCGCCGCCGCCACCGCCGTCGGCTATTGAATATGTTTTCGCCATTCGACGAGGGAGGGAATAAACAAATGAAAGCCAGGATACCAACGAATAATAATAGTAAACATGAATGAACTGCAAATAATTGGAGTTCATTTGGATTCAACGCGTTGCTGACGAAGAGCTTTTCGGGTTTCCTACATTCCCTAGAGAGTTTTCGGCTATGTAAGTGTGTATAGGTGTTTCCCTAGTTTTTTTTTTTGTTTCTTTGAAAGGACGCGTGTAGATTTTTAATGGGAAGCCCATGTGGACGCGTAAGGTAATTTTAATGATGTGATAATGTTATTATCCTTGCACTTCCCATGCAGAATATTTATGTGTTTATTTTAGGGTATGTGTAAATATGTGTGGGCGTTTTTTTTTTTCTTTTCTGTGTATCCTCTGTCGGTTTATGTTGATTTAAGTAGGAATATTGGGTCGACATAAAATGGGATTTGTCAACTGGCTTAAATGGGAGAGAAAGAGAACACTATTATTGGGTGGCTTATCGTGGATGAATAGGGGCTAAGAGGCTTTTTATGAGAAGCAATAAAGGATCAAGTCAAAGAGTTGAGGTATTAAAAAGAAGTTTACGACGACTATAGTTTGGATTTGAGTTCACGACCCAAATTTAATATTCTCCGACAAGTAAACAAAGAGATTGTCAGTCATGTGGGAAAGGATTGAAATCAGGACATTGATAGATGCAAGTTGAGCATTTGAAGTAGAAAAGGCTATCTTTTACATTTAGAAATAGATAGAAATGTTCGTTGTTGTTGATGGTAATGGTGCTTGCAACCCAATGTGTGCTAGTTTGAGTCCCAGTGGGAAATAGAAACACAGACACCTTTTGAGCGCAGAGGCACAAAATATCATCAAAGTTTCTCACTGAGAATTAGTGGAGCAACCTCTCTGTACAGAACGAGTGACAATTTGGTGCGATTTCGGGACTGGCTAAATCGTTCTCCTCCTTATAAAGAAGTGTATTCGAATGGCACTCTCACGGGCTCCAACATACAAGATATACCAATTATGGGCATTATAATCGTTCAGAACTGACCTGAGTGTGGCGAGGAGTTAATTCTTCCCGCCAGCGCTCACACCTATCCTAACCTTATAGCTGAAAAACCAAGGTACAGATCTAAGGCGGACAAGTGGAATAACATATGTAGCGACAAAACAAATTTGACCTCTCAACAGGTCGCATATCGGCATCTCGTTGACATTACTGGACATTCTCTAGTAGGCAAACACTCAACAAGGCTAGACCTTTTCGTAAAAGACTTCACAAAAGCTGGATGGATGAGGAAGAGAAGGAAACTATTCTGCACCTTTTTTTTGGTCTGCTCAAAGAGAGCTATAAGAAAGCTTCACTTAAGTGATCTAAAAAATGTAGATATAGAACGCCTCTTACGCTTTATAAGAATCTCAAAATAGATCACAAGCTGAAAGCCACTTTCAACCAAACTAAACCATAGACAGGCAACTCGAAGAGCGAAGAAGTGACGGGAAAGAGTAAGTGCGGACTTTGAAATTAAGAATCAATTCTATTTTGAGCTGGTGTCCAAATTATTGCAGAAATTTGTATGCCATTTTTGTTTCGTTTATAGTTCGCTGAATTTTTTCGCATTCGTGACTGTCCGAGGTAAGTTGGAAAGTTGGGACCTAAGAAGACCAGTACTGTACCAAAAGTGTGATAATGTAGTTTGAAGCATAATAGGGTTGACTGGAATGATAAATTTGAAGGGGTGATAGCAACGGTATTATCTCCACGATTTTCGTATGTCCCGCCAGATTGCGGTCGTTACATAGAAGTTGAGTCTTTATGACATTGGCAGCCGCAGTCTTCGTAAGCCAATAAACTATCGATGGAGTGAGAATTGTGACATAAGTCCATCCGTACCTACTACCCTCAGTGTTAGCCTCATTTATTCGATTGTGTTCAGAGCACTCCGCGAGTTAGCACAGACTGTTTACAAGTTAGAAAAACTTAATTACATTTTAAATTGTTCGCTTAGTTCACAGTCTATTTCTCTCAGCACCCAAGGGTATACCACGCAGCAGTAAAAGAGATAATTTAACGCCTCGTTAGGGCTCATTAAGTACTCAAGTCGCATTCCATAAGGATCCATCAATAGACAATTGACATAAAATACGCCCCACAGACTTTTCCTTAACCATACAGTCCCATTCGTAAAATAAATTAGCCTCTTATTCCTAAAGTGCTGATGTATGCAAAGCGATATAAAAGCAGCCGTATATTTCCAATTTCAGTTCATGAATGCCTAAATGGCATTCTATACTTTATTTACTTTTGCTCCTACGTGCAGTCAAATGGAGCCTAAGGTATCCTAGATCACCGTATCATTTCTAACGAGTTTATGTATTTAAATAAAATATTCGTCCCTGGTGAAGCCCAAATCCATTGACTGCAATCAAAAGTATCAGGAGGCTCTTTCTATGAATTTCGGGTCCTCCCTTTGCAATTAAAATTCTCAATATAAATCCTGAAAAAGAAGGCAGCTGAAGTAAGTGAAAAAAAAAGAGAAAACATTCAAATCGGCACATCTAGGCCCCAGGAGTATATGTGTAGGCTGGCACCACTTTGTCATGTTCATTGATTTTGTTTTCTTTAAATCAATAGAGTCGATGGTGTGGCTCCCTGGAGCCGCCGGAGAAATGCTGCATTCATTCCATTCGAATCCACTCCAGCTGCCATCAAATCCAATTTACATATGAAAGCCAATAAACTCTCGAAGGCACATTCAATCGCAATCGGAATACTTTTCTCCCCACTGTTGACCTTTTCATGGGTTTTTGGTTGCCAAATATTTGCACACCCGTCAAAATGAACGAATAAAATGTTAACGCTCGTAAAAGGCACACACAAAGTCATCATATGACAATTCCGGAGCAGTAATGGCGGCGACACGGCCCCAAGGAGTCAAATCTACGCGTAGTTATCGTTGTCGTCCTCAACGAGAAATGGGTGAGAGTTCTTTCCTTCTTTTTTTTTTTGTGTCGGAATATAAAAATTGTCGAAATATTTAAATTGACTGCTTCTGTTTCAGTTCGACGCAACGCACGGGGCGATGTTCTTGAGGCTATGAGTGTGTGGTGGCTTCCAGTCAAGTGATATATTCGATTGAGAACTTACTCCTTCAGTGGGTGTTGGAGGCTTGGCAAATTCTTATGTTACAGGACGAATTTGTGCACTCATTGTTATTTCATTGTTTCAAAGTCAGTGAATGTGTTTCATTTTTTTCTTTGAAAAGTTTTGCTTCTTGGAAAAAAGGATACTGTATTTGGGGATGTGCTTCAATCGTCGGCAATCATTGGGATGGCTTAACATTTTTTTAAATCGGGGTATAAACTGCTGTGTTCTCGAGGTTGCATCTGTATAGGAATAAAGGGTTGAATTTATTGAAAGAAAATTGTCGAAAACTCTGGGAAAGTATTTCTTCGAAACAAATGTCTAGGATCTACGACAGAGAATATACACTCGAAGTGGAAAATTTAGAAGTAAGTTTATTGTACTCAATAGGGACCACGCTTTGTCGAATAATAAACATTTTTGAACACTCTTTAGAAATTTAAAAGCTCGGACTCAGAGGGAATTAAATTGTAAGCAAAACGGTCATGTACATGACATGAAAATAACGAGATCTGGCAGATTGACTGATGGCAAGGGAGGGCGAGTCCCTAAACATTTACCCATCTTAGAGCTGGCAGTGTAAATTTGGCTGGGTTATTTGTTTATGGGACTAGGTAGTCAGGGTAGGAAATTAGAGTGCCATACTGCTATGTGTCATTGCATTTTCAATGCCGCTCTCAGACGCAACACTGATTTAATTGCTATTTCTATACTATAAATATCCGCAGGAAGGACCTGCAGTTTCATTTCATTGAAGGACTTGGTCACCGTAGTAGAAGACTCATCTTCGTCATCAAGACCAAGGAAAGAGTTCTGGTTGACATTGAATAATGCTCCCGACATTTCCTTATAGCTATGATGCTGGCACTACATAATTCAATTCCAAGCACCTAAACTAGTGGATAGTACTGTCGAAGCGTGCCTCGAAATCGACATGCATAAACTGCTTTATGTTCCTCACAAAACCCTTTTGTCGTCTTTCTGCCCATGCTGTCACTTTTTTCATCCGGTATAGTCTGAGGATTGCTGTTCGGAGTGACTATTTACTTGGTTTTTTGTGTTTGTTTTTGTATGATACAAGTTTTTTTTTAATTTAGATTTGATTCCCACGAGTAAACCAGAAAGAAGAAATCCCTCTCAGGCAGAGCCGAGTTTGCCAGATTTCTTGAGATAAGGCTCTATTTACGACAAGTTTAACAAGTACTTGAAGAAGCTTGTCATATGTTACGAGCCACGCCATCACTGAATAAGGTCCTATCAAAATTTGGATTTCGCATCTCCGAAGTAGACCTCACTGTCCCTATAGTTGCTCCAAATTTTACCTATCAGAAGCCAAGTTTTACCACATCCGTCTAATAATCAATAAGCTAAAGACACTGTCACGGAAGAATTCTGTAACTTTCTAAGTGAAGTGTAATTATCCAAACGTACAATCACAGTTGATTTTCACTGCTATTGAAGATTCGCAATCACTGTAAAAACAGTAGCTACTTTGCTCAACTCTATATATGTATAAGAGTAAGTAGGAGAGCTATGTCACTATGTGCATCTCGTTCAAAAAGCCAAGTCATTTAATTTGCTTTTGACAGCTCCGTAAAGTGTGATTGGAAGTTTACTTCTTTCATCGCTGACAATTGAATAATGTCATAACACTTCATAGAACAAATTACTTAATACTTATCGTTTATCCTTCATTACGAACACTTCTGTTCTCATATTCCAAATTAAAACCCTAATTCAGTGAAGTGTCACCTCCTTCAGTGAAGTGTTAGCATGAGTTTCTCTCGCGATAGAAATAAATTTCTTATTCCATTGTTGTACCAATATGGCACCATTTTTTGTTGCATATCTTTCAAATTTCATGACTTAAAGTTCCTCAAGAAGAGCACAGATCATATAACTATAATTACAATCACCTGCTTTATATCGATGTTCTCCGTAGCAGTAGCCTTGCGGTACCAAGCAGGTGCAATACATTTTTCGAAAATCTGCGAATGCATAGTCCTTTCCAGTCAACCGCTTTTAATGTACTTCAATTTTGAACAGTCAAACACTGAAAAAATTAACTTCCTGAATTCATTTCTTCGCCACTGCAAGGCTTCGCGAGTCCTCTCAAAAAAATCTATACCTCAAAATTGGTTCTTAATTGCAACTACAGTGTTGAAATCCATCGCTTTGGTGTGTTTGATTATAGTCAGTTTTGCATGTGATAAAATAACTTCAAACCTCATCACTTATGCCATTCTGCAAATAATTATCAATGTGATTGCCCTACCAATGTTCTTGCAGACCGGAGGAATATGTTTGATTTTATTTTACTTTGAAGTGTTTTTCACCAGTTCAATCCAGCTGTTTGGGGCGCTAATTCAGGATGCATCTAATGACCTGCGATGTGTAGGAATAACGGATCGTTTACGGAGAGATGTTAAAATTATTGAAAATCTACAAAGCGTAGCGAAGAATCTAGAAACAACACTAAAGTTGCTGTTAAAGTTTACAGAATTGGTGGAAAACTATATGAGCCTGGTTTCGTTTAATACGCTTGTGTATCTATTAAGTTTAATATTTCGATATTTGTACAATGTTTCGGCAGAAAATGAATTATCTTTTTTAATTTGTTCTCATTACTTGTTTATCCTTCCGGATTTAATATTTGTGGCACTTGGTTGCATAAGATTGAAGCTATTGTTCGTCAGAACGCAACTCGTACTGCTGACACAACGATTGCCTCTCAATTTGGATCTAGATAGAGTGGTAAATGGGTACTTTGAAGGAAATAAAGTTGTATCTGCTTATTCCAATTTTTTTTTCTTTACAGAGCAATGGGTTGTTGTTGTTGACAATAATTATTCGTTCAAAAATGACCAATGCTAGCCGGCTTATTGACTTCCATGGAATAACCTTTGTGTTCGTCATGTTTGTGATTGGACTAGTCAAAAGTAGATACCAGTATATAGAAAATACTTTTTTTATAAATACAATACAATTTCTCAGGTGATAGCTGTAAGTCGCTTTTAGCGATGTACACTCCGTTGATCTGCAGCTACAAAAGATGCCCCGAGCCATCATAAAACAAACCTAAAACAATAAATGCTATCCAATTGCTGAAGCCATGCACTGAGTTTGCTAATGAGTTTATCAGCAGTAGCCGCGTTTTTTTCAAACCTTCATAGGCAGTAGAAGCAAATTTTACACGTAAAACAAAAAGAATAACCTACTACCTACAACTCTTGATCGCATCCGCAGTAGGAGAGCTGCTGCCTAAGAATTCGGCGTGAAATCAATTTGCAGACGTTGGTGTCAAAGTAAAATTTATTCATTTATTTATTATTTATAATTTATATTATTATTGTATAATGCACCTTATTGGCGAATTATGGAATTTAGTGGATTAATTTTATCATTATTCGTAAGCAATTTAAGAAAATAAACATTTAGACATAAAATAATTGCTTTTCTTAAGAAATTCTGTTTTCAATTTCCATTTTTTTGTGGTATAGTCAGTCACAAATTGTTTTGAAATTATTCTGTCTAAGTGGAAAGACAAGTCTAAATTGTTGTTCGAATAACCTCGCCCAATCGTCGCCTTAATTTGATGCTAAAGAAGTTGTAACTGACGAACATAGCCACGAAAATGTGGCAAATGTCATTACACCAAAGTCACATGGGGATATAAAAATTCAACTGCCGATAGCCTGCTGCAGATTGTCCAAATCAAATGTTGGTTGCGGAGTTTAAAACAAAAACATGGAAAATGACTGGCATGAGTTTAGTTAGGGAAAGTTAGTTGTTCAATTCCTTTAACCCCTGGGCGTCAACAACGCCAAGATCATCAAACGTGACGGTTTTCATAAACGCAATTGCTGATAGCTCATCTAAAGATGCGAAAGGTTTAGCAGGATTCGTTTCAGTAACAAGGGCAGCAGATAGAGATCTATAATTAGCGGCTACAGAAACCAAAATTTCGGCTCTGTAAATAGTATGTACATAAACCAAGCGCTCTGTCATTAAAGTTGTTCATGTCAAAATATAATGTGAGGTTTGTGAAACAGATAAGATATTGGATTCACTACTATTGCGGCAGAGCATACACTGAAAAGTGGATCCTCTGTAACTACGTTTATATACAAAGTATAAATTGGGGACAAAGTGCTAGTGTGGACACAGAAGCACACGTTGAGTCTTAATTTCAGACCTAGGTATACTATGCCTTTCAAAAATAATATTTTCTTCTTTTCTAGGGGAGTTTCTCTATAGAAACACCAGCTTTATTTGAGTAGACCGCCTTGATCATCAAAAACCATTTGATTTCATTGCAATTACCAGATTATTGCCAAAGCAAGTCGATGAAGACTGCCATATACTCGGTTCAATTTGCTACATACGAGTATGCCATTAACAGCAAACACTTTTCTTCATCATTTATTTCTCCGACTAGACATCCTCACCACAACCCAATATAGCCAATTTTTATTTAAAAAAAACATGTAAAAAAGTAAATTTATCGACAAATAAATCCAATTACACCCCCCACGAGGTTGCTATTAATTTTTAAACACTCTTTTCGTTCAATTTCACAAACCGAAACCACCGAAATGTCCTCTGTCATGTCTGCATGTCATGTTTATATTAAGTACACAGTCTCAAGTGTAAGAATCAATATTTACCCGGATACCTTATTCAAGGGAAGAAAAAATAAAAGTAATAAAAATAAATATGCAGCTACTGCTCCATACATCAAAGTGAAAGAGGCGAACATGTTTAACTTTAAGGACGAACGTGCCTTACACTCAACTCTTCGAAACTTGTAATACTACCACCAGCTTTTCTTTTTGTCACTTTGGAAATCGTTAGAACTTTACCATGTGTTGCCATTATTTTGGGAATAACTTGTGACTTGTACCACATACCGAAGAAGACGAAGAAATTGTTGAATATTCTTACAAGGATATCAAAGACAAGATGTAATGCAGAAAAAAAAACTTTTCACATTACACAACAATTTTTTCTTTCTGAATTAATCTGTACGTTTGAATAAATTTGGAAGTATTTTGTATTTGAGGGATCCATTCGGCGGGATTGTTATGTCTACAAAGTTGTTTCAAATAAAAGTAGATATTATCGGAGATTATTTGCTTACATTTTTTTTTAAAAAAAAACTCGATAAATTTGAGGACCCTACTCCTAGTAGTAGCTTTGTACTAAATTCTTAGTTGTGCTGACCCTTACAACTATTCCACAAAGGCGTTGTTGTCACTCGTGTCACTGATCAATGCTGACCAGCATCGAAACCATATCCAACTTCTCAATCGGATGACATACGCCTTCCTTGTTAGACATATACACTAATTCGCAGGACATTTGAAGTAAAGCGTGATTAAAGGAAGAGTCAATGGAAGGGAATTCCTCGTAAATGTATAGCTCCTGTCTAGAGAAGTGTATATTCCCTTCTAAACCTACCTCTATCATGAGCAATTTCGTCTTAAACTTTCGGTTGCTGCCACACTGGAGCTTCGATGAACTAACACAACACATACCCTACGACTGTGGTCCTTTGGATATACCGTACATATAATACTGTATAACGACACCAAAACTTCGCCTGCAGCGCAACTGTACATACTGAACGTGGAATACAGTTCTGCACATAAAGAAGAGACCTACAATTTTATGCCGTACCCGAAGGGCAGAGCGGTTTCGAGAAGCTTTCTCATGACAGTAATACTCTTGAAAGTTTTTCAGACATTCAGAAGATGTGGGTCGTGATGGTATTTTTCTGGATTCGAACTTGAAACCCCATTGAGCAGTAGACCAACGCACTAACCACTGCGCCACGGCACCCACAACCAGTATAGTATGTACTTGAAGGCAAAAACTCGTTAAAATCTGTCGCATGATTGTTTGACACATGACTTATGTATGTCTTATTGAGACGGGATATGAGATTCTCAAAAAGCTTAGCAAGAAACAAGAAATAGACGAAGTTGTCAATACCTGAGTTGTGTTCCCCTGCGATCTCCGTTATGATCGCAGATTAAATATCTGTTTAACAGACAAATAAGTGCTCTTTGACAGCTGTACGAACTCAGCTATATTAGGTCTGTTCCCGTACTTTCTGCATTAAAATTCGCAGCTTGCCAGATTTCTAAAAGTGGGGGCAAAATTCTCTCACAGAAAGACAAATCTCAAATAAAGTTCGGGAACGGGTTGAACAAAAAAGCTGCCCACTTTTAAGACGTCGCGTCGGTTTTTTGTATTGACCTCAAGTTTATGTTCATTTCGCAGTATGTATGTGCGACCACACAAGCATTGGAGAACGGCGAGGAATCGTGTATACTCTCCGCTATTGCTCCAATACTTTTACTACTTGGTCCCGTATAGTCTAATAAAGAAAATTGAGTTTGAATTTTTTGTTTGGTATAGCGAATGGTGCGTTCAGAAGGCCGATTATGCAGACCATAAGTTGATCTTAGTGCCCATATTCCCATATGCCCATATTCCTCGTAGAACGCTGATTTTCGTAATTTATCTCAATGATTTGTACACGCTCCGACAATGTACCTTTAAATGAATCATCCTTTACAATTCTTGCATGTTGAGTCTGAATCTCCAGGAAGCATTTACTCTTCCAAAATTATTTCTGTAAAATGCGTGTGAATTATATTTAAGTCGCTTAAATGGGTCAACATATCCTCAACCAGAGTCGCAGTATCGAACAAAGTCATTCATAATAAATTCATTTACCAATGCGATGCGATTTAATTGAATTTTTTACTATAAAAAAGTGGTGAAAGCGAAAAAAATTCATTCAGTAGAACAGTGTGTTCTGATTCGAATTTAATTCAAGTTTCCAATATATTCCAGTGCACTATAAACAAGCAAAAAAAAGTTATAGAAAAATTCTATTCCACCGGCTGGCATCCACCCGCACTCCATAAATGTGTAGTCACTTGCATGGATAGTAACGCTTTTCGCCTATCGCACATCTGTCCAGTGACTATTTACAGCGAAATAGCTATGCAACCCCCAAGACCTATAAAATTCAAAGGATTTTTTTTTTGCGATTTCAGATAACAGCAACTAAACGCTAGTGTTAACATTTTGTGTGTTGGTTCGAACACATTTGTAATGGACCAATTTACCTGTCTCTATTGTCCATTAGGCCATTACACCGCGCTGTATGTTTTAATATTAATCCACGGATTGAAATGCTATAAAATAATCGAAACAGAACCATTTGGCTATTTATTGTTTTGCAATGAAATGCAATATAACTATGTTACGAGGATAGTGCGGGATTAGTGATTTTTGTTTTCCACGAACAATAATGGCTTCAAAGTTATATTAGAAATTATGGAATTTTGTTGCTATTGCTTTGCTGAGTCCCTGGATATGAGGGCGATTCAGACAGCTAGGAAGCCGATGAACTAGCAAGAATCAGCTTTTAAGACTTAGAAGAACAAATTGACCTCTCTATGTGTTTCCCCCCAAACTTGTTGCAGGAATTAAGGCCATTAGAGCAACGAACACGAGATGTACCTCCATTAAAACATGTACCAGCACTAATAATCTATATAAGCAGTCCTTCCATTCGGAAAGACAGAAAATCTCCTTCCACTCTCGTAGATATCATCATAGATCCAGATGACATTCAAATCGTTACTCTGAAGAGGCTGCTTAAGGTAACGAGATTAGCGACAGGGGCCTCAGACCTGACAGTATATTGCCTTCAGTAACATGTATAGACGTTTAAATTATCATAACTGCCAACATTAGCTTTTTGTTTTCTTCCTAAAAGCTAAATCAGACATAAGCATAAGTCAACTTAGAAACTATCAATCCTGCTTTCAACTGACATAAGGTGTCATAACCTCTAACCAGATCCAAGGAAATGACGTGAACAACAGAGGAGTGGTTAGCTCTATTTCCTTGTATATGTCTTAATTTAGGCATTTACAGCACTAGAAAGGGAAAAATTCTCTACTTCTTAATGAATTCGAGTAGTGACGAGGAGCTTACATTAACAGCATTCATCACATCCTCACCAAGAATCTAGAGCCTGATACGAACAAAGTCAGGAAGTGTTCCCCAGTGTTGTTACCCTCTCCTCAAGTATCGCAGACAGATGTTTGGCCAATCATATTAAGATGCTTAACAAAAGCAAAGTGACCCATAAGAACGCCAATAAATTGCTTGTAGTCCTTTCTGCTGAGGACCAAGAATGCCGCGGATTTCTCACTAACGTCTGTCAGCATCTTTTCTCTCCCTTTAGCAATCTGATCGGATATCTCACTTCTCGTGATACCAGTGTGATCTGGCACACAGATGGATGAGTTTAAAGGACTTAGGAAGGCCTTAAGCGCAGCATGACTACGACCCTTCGACCTATTTCTAACGAAAGCCTTTAGGATTACAAACATCTTTGCCGGAAAGACAGAGGTATCCTTACCCAGTAAGTATTGCAATCTTGTGTTATCGTCTACCACAAATACACCAGCCCCACTTCAATAGTAAGGAATAGTGCTTGACTACTCTGCTTCTCTGTTCGCTACAGAACTTTAAGTTTTCAGTTGACAATTTCAAACGTAGTGTGTTAAAAAATAGACCGCGTGCCCTGATATGACACCGGAAGGTTTGCTTTCTATCTCACAGAGTTCAAAGGAGACTTCACATCGATTCATGGAAAATTTAATGAATATTGTTCTCCTGTCATTTCAATAAAAAATGTTGAAAAAAAAAACACACACAATTTGTTCCATCCAAGTATAAGTTTGATAAGACTATTCCCACGCCCATGTAACGTACAAAGTGGTGTCCTTACATGAAAATCAGATTTCATCTGTCATCAGCTTTCGTGTGTCAAATTAGATATAATATTCGTAGAGCAACAGACAAAAAAATTATCCTCCTTCTTTCATTTCTGACATAATATCCGCTCGCAGCCATTTATTGGATATGTCCTAAATCTTGTTTATGTCAGTCAAGAAGTAGGCCGGCAACCGGCAGGAGCAATTCAAAGGAAAGCAGAGAAAAAAAAAATTGAAACAATTTCATCTTCTCAACGATAGTCACTTGCTCGTTGTTGACCTGAGGATTTTCCACAAAAAAATATCCACCCTCCTGGCAAAAAAAAAAAAAAATGAACTCACTTGGAATATTACCATTAAATTGTGCCTCCTCAAGCATAAATGTGCTCTGTGGCCATTAAGTTATTTCTCTTCTCCCTATTAAGTGTAAATTATTAATATTGTTAATATCACTGCGCTGGTGCCGCGTGGAAACCGTTGACTTAATGTTTATTGAATGTGGCAAATTGGTTTTGATTACTATGCGCATTTGGGTCATAGCCAGCCTCTCGTCTCTGGGGATTGAATCAGGGATTAGTTGAGGGACACTCTCCCTTAGCAGGTACTTAATCATTATGGAGGGTGAAGTGGGGAAAAAATTTATCGATTTATCTGTTAAATCGATTATGGACTGGAATTTAATTGGAATCCTTTAGAGAAAACGAAAAGGACGAACCTTAGAATAGAATTCAATTCCTTTAACGATGTTAAGACATTGCAGAATGCCGTCCCTAAAAAATCGATACACTAAAAGATACTCGTACTCGTACTCGTGCATGGAATGTCAAGGTGCCATGGTTCGTAGTAGGTACCTAACAAACAAGGTAAATGCGTTTTGGCAACACAAGCGTAATTGATTTGATTTGGCTTTTCTATTGCGGCATACTTTGGCTTTTCAGTTTACCAAACACACACAATAGCGGCGGTTCTGAAGAAAAGAGGATATTGGCCCACGTACGCCACCGTCATGTTGGAAATGGATTCTATAAATATCCTTTTGTAGGTCTATTTTCGGCATATCATAGTCGCAGAATATAAATTGCGAATGAAATTCGAATTACTGACCAGTGGTGGGTGAAAGACAGATTATGTACAAATGACATGTCAAGTTAGCTGCCAAGTCGGTTTATTGTGATTTAATTTGTGAATAGACGGACGGATTGCCCTCCACACCTTTATGTGCGATTCATAAAATCACACGTGCGATGGTAACGATGGGAGTTATTTAGTTCAATGACCAGACCATATCCCCACCAGACATTATTTAGTGCGTATTATTTCCAAGAAAGGTATAAGAAAACAATATTTACATGAACATGATTCCGAATAATTACTCCAAGGTAAAATAACAAGCAAATGGGTGCTGATTCGAAGGATTTTTTTGTATTTTAAAGACGTACGCACTTCCAAGGAAAATTCAAGAAATATATATAGCTGTTACTAGCATCAATATTATAAACTCACCTCTTGATGACAATTTAGCGTAAATTTCGACGCATATTGTACATACTGGAGCATATATAGTACATACTGGAACTAGTAGCCGTCCTGCTAAGAATATCGCTGCTGTGGCTGAAGATGTCGCAGACGATCGCGGACTAAACGCAATTGAGCATCAATCGAGTCTTTACAGATAATTTTGATGAATTAGAACTGAAGGACGTCGCATATGTCGTTGTTGTTTTTTTTTTTTTTTTTTTGAAGTCACTAGTCTATGTCAACAATCTTCAGACTTTTAAAGCCTTAAAGAGAATTACCTTCTGAATGCGAGGACATTTCGCTGAAAGTTCTGGAAAGAGTGATGGAGCCGATGTCATTTTCTCAACTTTATGGAAAAAAATTTAAAACATCAAATAATCATAATCTAAAAGCACAACCAAAGATTTTCGCGCAAATAAAACATAAAAAAATGTTAGCCCAAGTACATCGGGTGGCAGCGCAGCTCTTGCGCCGCTCTATATACATATCAATGCTCTGGAGTCGACAATTGCCAAAGCTTGTAATTGACATCTGTCAAAAAGATAAATCAAATCTAATTTAGCAAATAACAGTAATTGAAAGCCTAAATCCACCATCTGTTGGCTCACCAATATTATCAGAACTTTCAATGACGATGACAGTTTTCCTTCATTCTGTCAATACTTCCACGAATGAGTGTGTTCACTCTCAGTTTGTGAATTTGTAAAGTTCAATGCATGAAAGTGTCAACTGTCATCGGACCAACGAAATAAAAGAATAGTAAACCTACTTTATATATCAAAGTATGTAAGTATGTATATCTGTTGGCTATGTCCGACTTTCCATAAAGAAGCGTGGATTCACTGATGATCACTGGTCAACTGATCGACAATTTGTGTGTGCCTGGACTTTAGACGAACTAAGCTAAACAGTGAACTCAAACTTCCTCATTGCCGAAAGGAAACGGAGCTTAAATTGTCCAGTTGATGAATAATTGTAAAGTAGCGTGTGACCAAGGCCTAACTATAAATTTGTCGAGTTATCTCTTTCATTCTTTTGCAACAAAATATTTTTCGCAGGTTGTTATTCCATTAACAACAAGAAATTGTATGCAAAGCATATACAATACAAAATGGCTGCACCCAGCACTGTTAAGCGAGCCGTTGAAATTTAAATTGGTGTGTGTGAGGTCCCATTTGATTATGCTTGAACGTCACAATACATTTATTCAAATGCATAGCTTGGGGGATTGAATCTGTCAAATGTCCCGAAATTGAGTTGACTGTCTAGTTTAGTTCGTCTCTGGTGAGGACCTTCACTTTAGATAACTGCGCAGTCAAACTCCCAAAAGTTATATACTGCTTAAGATCCTCAAGTGTGAGTGTATATTTATTCTGATTTCTTCCTTAAATTAAAACCCAAGAACTACTGACATGAGTGGCTTGTTTGTTGACAGTCTGTACTTCAAATGCGACATTAAAATTGACTAACGTATCCATTCGGTTGAAAGTGCGTCAACGATTTTTTTTTTTTCCTTATAATTCAACGAATTCGCTTGGAAATGTTCAATCGACGATAACACGGCGAAGCATATACATGTAACTAGATGAGATCTTACGTATATAGAATCTGGTTTCCAAGGAAATGCAGTTATTTCACTTGAATTCTCCACATACCTTCTTTTTTTTTTAAATTGAATTGAATTGATTTGTAGTGAAGTGACACTTTCAGTTACTTTGCATCCTTCTCAAAGGATAGCAAATACAGCATTTTAATCTAGTCCTCGCCT
Source organism: Chalcosyrphus nemorum (assembly GCA_949716465.1). Classification (NCBI taxonomy): domain Eukaryota; kingdom Metazoa; phylum Arthropoda; class Insecta; order Diptera; family Syrphidae; genus Chalcosyrphus; species Chalcosyrphus nemorum. The sequence continues at coordinate 8,499,165 of OX454333.1, forward strand.
AGTGTCCGGATTTTATTTATTTTACTTACATACCTACATATGTATGTATGTATGTGCATATCAGAGTGTAGTGCTAAATGTAACTGAGTGGATGACGTAAGTTTTTAAAAAGTAAGTTTGAAAAGAGAAGGAAGAAGAGGAAGAGTTAGATTAGAAAAGACAGAAAGGGTGCTGTCCAAACTGTTAAAGTGAATTGTTGGATTTTTTGTTGTATTCGTTCTTAGTTCAGAGTAAATTTTATCCCACATATAACAGTATTCTTGACGTAGGAAGAACCATAAATTAAGGCAGAAACTGACTGATTTCTGCGCACTTAGTTGCAGTATTTGTTCTTGTTTTTTTTTCACAAGTTTGTAGTTCTCCGCACGAAGCACAGGTTTAACCTAAAGGTACGTCCATAATGAACAATCTGATCACCTTCTTCTTTACCAGCTGTCGGAAGAGATGCATGCCTTTACACAGAACTAGCGCACTGGTTTACTTTAATTTTGTAGGGTAAATGGTTATCCCGATACCGTGGAAACGATGTTAAGAAAGTCTGCTGTAATAAGAATCTCATCAGATTCAACAGTTGCCAGTTAAGGGTTACATCATTGGTTCTGGATATATGGTTAAAGAATGATTTTCACAAGTCCTCCAGGGCTTTGATGGCTCCCTAGTTGTCCATTCCATATATTACCCTCGCGTATAATTTCAACAGGTTATATGATGGCTGTGACCTCGCCTTGAAAGAACTTGCAGTGCTAGGGCTTCGCAAAGAATTTCGGCTCCCGTGCCAGTGGTCATCTTAGAATCATCGAACGCAAACTCCTTTTACCTTTTTCGTTCTCCAATTCTTCCTAAATATTCCATTAGAAATTTAGTGATGAATCTCCTTTCTAATGCTTACATCGAATTCTTGATCAGTTCATTGGTAAGTCGATCGTAGTGCGAAAAAGTTCTATCACAACGTACCTCTTGTGCTCTAAGTGTGTCAATATGTAACTATATCTAGAAAAAGATAGAAACTTCAAACTAACCTTAGGTACATACAAAAATATGAAGTAGGTAGGTAGTTAAGTAGGTTTTCCGCTACCACCTTTGATTAACTTCTCCGTACGGTACTACTAAGCTACGGCGCCGAAATGTTCGTTCCACAAAATAAATGCGCGCCTTATTACTTCCCAAAACTACTACTTTAGCTTTGTATAAAATTAAATTAGCTTCAGCATTTGTGGCTCGGTCTTTTTTTAATTAACCCGTCAATTATGCTTTTTTCTTACTTAAAATTCCATTTATTCTGAGCTTTTTAAGCACACGCCATCTTACTCTAGAAATTCCTTGCCACTCCTTTGTCAATTCAAAGAAAATTGAAACAAAAACTTGTTCGCTGTGCACAGTAACCGAACTTACTCTTTTATGCAACAAAATTAAAACTTAAATGAAACAAGAATACTGAGGAACAAATTAAAAACAAACTAAACTTCCAAAAGAGTACTGTACAGCAGTACAGTGATCCTTTGGTCTTATCCTGAAAAAACAAAGCGAACACGAAAAAAAACAAAACAACTAATGCACACCATTCTTAGAGTGCAACTTGCAAAGGCCAAGAGTCCATTAGTATTCGAGACTTTTTCCTTTCGACTTTCTCTCGCGTTTTTTAAACAAATAATTACCCCAGTTGGAAGGATTTCATTTCCCTGGATTAACTTTTAAAATTAAATTGGTATTTCATTTCCATTTGCTGTGCAATTAATACATATTTTCTTTTATTTATAACTCGAGCCAGGATAGTTCGGGTGAAATAATTGCACCACAATGGTGTGTTTTAATTGGTGGTTTGACGAAACTAAAAGAGCGGAAAGGCTGTTTTGGGGCCCAACACAAGTGTGGTAACAATAATAATAATATACGACCGCCTAAGCAAGGCAAGGAACATAAAAGCGAACGGGTACGGTCATAAATCTGACAAGTTTAGTACCCCATTTGATATTCATAACTTGGTTGGAGGTTTACGAGAGAAGATGTTTCTTATGGTTACTTAATTTGCTTGCTCGCTGCGAGTCTGAAGAAGAAGGTGGTATCCATTACACTTATCGCGTTTGGCATGCTCTATAAAATCTAATGATGGGAATTCTCAGGTGATGCTGCTCTCGGAAGGCATTTTTTAAATTGAGTAAATACCCGGCTGTAATATTTGTATTTTCGACGAAAACGGCGAAACCATACAAGATCTGAGAGCTTATAAGCATAAAGTTGTTTTCCAATTACGGTGGCGTATACGTAACATTCTTTTTGTTTTATATTCCTTTCATTTGAGTTGGAAGGAGTTTTTGTGTTTATTGGCTTTGTACAATGCGAATGGAATGGGGTTTATATGACCACAGATTTGTGGCCTTTTGATCACCTAAGCGGTCATTGGCCTTTTATTTGCCAATTTCATGGGTATGGTATGGTACAATGGTGTTCTGTGTTTAGTATTACTTTTGTTTTCAGGACATGAAATAGGTCAATTGGAATATTTTCTAAGGCTTTTACACGTTGTAATAGAAAACACATAACTGCATCAAAAGTTGTGCCGTTTGATATTCACTCTCAAGCTGGAAGAATCCATAAAAGGTTTTCCCCTTGCAACCTTTATACTCATATAAGCTTGTCAACCTTTAAAGTTAAGTCCATAAGTGAGAATTTACGATTTAAGTTAGGTGTTTTTGTTGTTTGAGGTTAGAGTTGATCATTGAAAGCAAAACTGACAAATGAGAACAGAAATGCGTTCTATGCACAAGTGAAACGGTACCTACTCATACCGAGCGAAATTAACCTTGTCCATGTGTACATATAGTCTTTGTTTAAAAACGGAAAGAGATATGTATACATATGTGTCTTTTCTTTCTTTTCGTTTGTTTTAGCGACAGAAAGATGCTTATGAAACGTTTCTGACAAAGACATGGTTCCACAAACTATTAAGTTCCGGAATAACCCAACTGTATTCTACTGACCGTGCAGTAGAGTTTTAATTTATGGTCCAAAGTGGGGTCACTCGTAAATTATTAGTGTCATGGATCAGACAAAGTAAAAGATTTTTGAATGGAATTTGCCATTTAAGTTTTCCTGAACCACCGGTGCTGATAGAGATAATTTTTCCATCCGTCGATCCATTGACAGTATGTACTATCATAGATTTAGGTTCACACATTCACATATTAAAGTTCACGCATAAGAAAATTGAGAGTACGCATTTTCATTGGTGGAAGCAGAGAGAGAATACTGAGAAACTGTCATTGCCTTTGACACTTTGATTGATGGAACGGATTCTAAGGGACTGTTCTATCCGGCAATACGACAACTTGAATGTCATGTTTAACAGATCGACGGATTCTATAGGTTGAGCCTTTAAAGTTAGCAAACATCTAAACGACTTCAAACATAACGCCATAAGAAACAACTTTAATTTAAAGGCTGTTTTTTCTCATTTTTACTCACAAAATAAACGAATATTCCTTTTAAAGATGATCTAATCTCTCATAAGATATTTATTGAAACTCAATAACCCAAATTCGTAAACAATCTATACCCCAAGCTTTCATAATTCAAACAAAAAAAAAAGCAAACACATCCCATCCTATGATCCTTCGCATGCGAGTAATAAAATAAAATTCAGTTTTTCCTTATCCAAATGGTTTCTTTGCTTTCTTTCCTTTTCAAAGCAACACCTTTAAGGACTCACACAAGAAAAACGAAAAGCTTAAAGTACATTGTTTACAATTCAAGTCGTTAATCCTGCTCCTGCTACCAATTTTTTTAAAAAAATTTTTCCTTCACTATTTTTTTTCCTTTAATAACAAAACACAAAGTCCAACTCTTTTGCTTTGAAGTCGTTTATTTTTATACTTTACCATCCACACGTTTTCCCATTTAGTGCTGGTTGGTAAGAAGAAGGGAAATATTGTATAAACAAAGAATAGTCCTGCCACACCATCAAACAATGGCTCAAGAATATTATATATCCATGTGCGGATAGTTTAAGATTTTATGGGTGAATTTTTATTACGGACTCTCGCCGTCCGAACAGGATGATATAATCTTTGCTCCTTTTTATCCATTCACTGTTAGTGGCCGTAAAGACGCATGAAAGTGTACCGAAAGGATATAAGGAAAATCCTTTTCTACAATTTTATTAAATTCAAGACAGTTTTTTTTTTTTCTTTCTTTCTTTCTGCGCGTCCCATTACAATGAAGGATATTGTTGGTTACGAAAGGACTTTGTCGGCGAGTGACAATTGCGATTTGTATGCATATTTTGTGTGGACACATTTGCATATGAGGCTTTTACGTGGATGTCACAAAGATCAAGTCATCCTTTGGAATGTTGGTTAAATTCCATAGAGAGAACTAAAAATCAAAATACTTTTCATTGCCGCACATCGGTCAGGATGTAATATGCGGTTTTTACTGTTCTGTTGGTTATGAGTTCCTCGAATCACAAGGATACAGAGTTTATATAACTTTTTCAAGTGCTAAAAGTTGTTTACATGAAAATGGATTTCAAAGGAATGCACTTGCATGCGGCGCGAGGCGTGGGCTGTAGTTTTAACCCAACCAACTGTTGGTGGTTACTTGTTCGATGGATAGAATTCCAGAAATTGCTTTCGCCCTTAAGGAGAGAATGGTTTTCAATAGTTTGGTTATTCAATCGATTTTATGGTTGCAATTTCTATAAAATTTGACGTGATGTTCTTATGACATGCCCTGCAGGATGCAAGTCATTGATCTGGACTAGGTATGTAATGAAATTGCTGCAGGCTGTCGTAAGAAAATAGAAGAAGCTCTTCGATTAATTCTGAGAAGTGGGGACTCTATTAAAATGGGTGTTTTGCTTTAAATGCATTGAAAGTGCTACTGTAAGTGCGTAATCACCGGAGGCTGGGTTTTGTTATGTTACCGAGAATTGTTGCGACAGTTGAAATATACTCCCACTTTTTCAAGGATTTATGTAAGCCCATCCCTAGGGAGGTGTTAATTTTAAATAGGCTATGACATTAAACATTTTAAACACATATTTTGCTTTAAAGAAGACGGATTTACTTTATCCTTTCCGGATATTTTAAGATCACAAGTTAGATTATGGTAAGTGACAGCGGCTGGCTGTGCACACTTAGATCTGTATAAGTCCATTGTAATGCCACAGGTTCTGGGTGCTTTCTCTAGAGTACCCTTCAACCAGAGCTCGTGATGAAACGGTGAAGCTGACCTATGACAAGGGTTTCAAAGAAGTACTCTTTAATGTATAGTTTTCTGCAGACAGAATGGAGCGTATAGAGAACAAAGACTCCTCCAAATAGACTCCAATACTATGGAATGAGTATGCTGGATGTTAAAAACGCCTTGAACATCGCAAACTGGAACAAAATTCTCCGAGAACCGGTCAACCTATAGATGATACTGATGGACTATTTAAGAAATAGAACACTGCACTACTACACTGATGGCAGTTTAACAACACAAGCTATGTCCCCCAGGGCTGCAAGACAAGGTCCTAAACTGTGAAGTTTTATGTACGATGACGTTATAAAACTTCGAATCCCGATGTAGAATTGGCTTCGCCGATGATGTAGGTTGAAGTGGCCAAACTTTTTGAAGAGATAGAACATGACTGCAATAATAATAATAGACTGCAAGCCATCGAGATAGTATACTGGCTTACTGGCTAGTAAGTATGGACCTACGACTAGCAGAGGAAAAGTCAAAGGTTTTACTTATCAGTAGCAGAGGAGTTGGGAATTTAGGGTGACCGTTTGCGATCACATTATGTTTCCTAAATTAGATTTCAAGTACATAATACATACATCTATAACTTGCAGTGGAGGGGCATCAGAACAAGGGCTGCAATTGCCAAATATTGGAAGGCTTAAACTCTTGGCAAGAGTGCCGACGTCGATGATGCTCAAGATGGCAGACAGATGAAACTCTTCCACAAAAAGGTAGATCGACGCCGATATTGATTCCCAATACGTTTGTATCAATAGAAAGCATAGAGAACTGAACTTCTGCTTACTGGAGATGGATGCTTCAGAACATACCTCCACCGAATTGGGCACGAAGACAACCTTAACTGTCCAAATTGTACAGAAGCAGTCACAGTCTGACGTTTTGGATCCCTCTGTGTAGAAGCGGATGGATCGTTTGCAAAACGATAAAGCTCACCCAAATCTGTATGAAAGTGGTCGTCAGACCACTGATGCAGACGCATGCCATTCTTTGCACAAAACTAAGTGTGACCTTGTCTAGTACGGTCCACCAGACGGTCATACCATTAGTAAGTATTTCTCCATAATCACCCAACTTATTTCAATTGCGTGAGTTATGTATGCGTCAGCATCTCCCACAGACAAATACGACACATTTTTGTCACAGGCAACGAACTACCTTCAAAGTAGGAGTCCAATTGCAACAAGTCATTCACACAAGTTTCCCGTGTGAATAAAGTAAAATAATTAAGTGCTGATAAGACACTTTTGATACATTAAATACTAGTGTGTGGATCAATTGCAGTTGGTATTTCGTTGACCGTCGGTTATTCAAGTGCTAGCTTATTTTAAGTTCTAGATTGTATAAGGTTCGATTCTTTTAATAAATAAAGTTTTTTTTTAAAATCAATGCTCGGTGCATTACTAAATTGGCGCAGTCGGTAGGATAATTCTAAAAGGATTATCCAGTGATACGAATAGTATGAAAATAAGTGGTAAAAATTGAAAAATACTGGTGCAAAAGAAATAGAAATTTTTTTTTTCTTCGTCAGTGAAAAATATCAAAGTGCCGCGAAAAAGAAATTGAAACACACATACATAGTTCTCATTACTTCTTACTAACCTATGGACATTTCCAGTTAGTTTAAATAAGAGTAAAGGACATATTAAAGTAATAAAAAGTTTATGAAGAAAGACAGAACCAAATATTATAACGAAAACAGAAAAGGTCTAGAAATGGCTACAGTGGAAGAATTAACGGCGGAAGTTTTCCGAAAAACCCAACAATTGGAACAGTTAACAGCAGCGTTCCAAGAACTGCAAAATCGCGAAACAACACGTGAAAATACGCAGCAGGTATGGAAAGAAGTGAAACACATGTCCACCTTCACCGGACAAGGTGATGTTACCATCAACTCTTTCATCCGCAACGTCGAGTATTACTTATCTGGAGTGACAGACGAAGGATTACAAAAATGCATGATAAGGACGATATACCATGAGAAGATACAAGGAGAGGCCAAGAACACCATCATCAACTTACCTCAACCGGACGATTGGGCAGCAATTAAAACAACACTCAAGCTGAAATACAAACCGGACTTGGAACCAGCTGATTTATATCGCAGAATTACGAATTTGAAAGTGAATAATGTAAGTGATTTAGCTATAGAAATACAAAACTTAAAATATAAGTCAGATGAGTTAGCAGTATATTATAGAGATGATAGGGGTGTAGATCTAAGTAATGTGCCTAGTATATTAATAAACACAATAAAAGAAATGACACAGGGCGTACTTTTGGACAAAATATACGAACTGACAGACTTATCAACAATAATTACTATAATGAGAAATAGAAGATTTGAAGATACTTGTATTAGGGAAGAATTTAAGAAATATAAACACACAAATAAAGATAGTAGGAGTAGCAATAAATATAATGCCAAGAACATTAAGCATAATAGTGCATATCATATGGAAAATAATAGACAAGATAATCAAGGTCAGGGAACTAATCGTTCAGCACATTATCATAGCAATTATCAAGGTCAGGAGGCTAGATATTCAGGACAGTATAGACAAGGACAGGGAATAAATTCTGGACAATACAGACAACAATATCAGGGACCAACAAATTACAATTCTGAACAAAGACGACAATTTCAACCAAGAAACCAAGGGCAGAATTCAGGACAATACAGGCAGAATTATACTATACCCGAAGCTATGGAAGTAGATAATATTCAGAGAAGGAGAGAAGTGAACGAAGTATACAGACAACACCCAAGATCAGGAAACCTCGGAACACATTCGGGCCAAAATCGCCACCAACAGAATGGTCCTGAGCAAAGATCGGGAATGTCAAATTATCGTACTAGTAATAGAGATATAGATAGTGAAACGAGTGCTTTGGAGATAAACAATTCAGAGTTTTTTATCAACTAGCCTCGGATGAACTACCCATAATAAAAATTACGATAAACTCAAAAAAATACTTAGCTCTAATAGACACTGGGTCTTCACTGAGCATAATCGACGACAAAATAAATCATTTTAAAACAGTACAAATTAAACCAATATATTTTTCCACAATAAATGGAAAAGATTCAATTACTCAGGAAGCTCATACACCAGCACCAAGTGAATTAAATACACCAGTAGGTACACTCATAAGATGGAAAGTAAAACAGTTACCAAATAGGAAATACCAGTTTATTATAGGTACCGATTTGCTTAACAAACTAAACACATTTATAGATTTAGAAGAAGGGATTATAAGGTTCAACGATCAAATAATCAGATTTTATAACAAACCATACCCCGTCAATGAATTACATACTTTAGAGACTATAAGCAGCAATATTAAGCACCTTAAGTTAGAACACTTAAATACGGAAGAATATGAAGCCATAGATAAACTTATTAAAAGATTCCATAAACTATTTTTTAAAGAAGGAGATAGGCTAACTAGCACTCCGGAAGTAGAACACGAAATCACAACAATTACAGATCAACAGATAAATTCCAAACTATACAGATACCCCCCGAAACACGAGGAGGAGGTGAGAAGACAGATTGCAGAAATGGAAGATCAAGGAATCATAAGAAAAAGTAACTCAAAATATTGTAGTCCACTGATAGTAATCCCGAAAAAATCTGATAATTCAGGAACCAAAAAGTACCGTATAGTTATTGACTATCGCAAACTTAATGAGGTTACAATCGACGATAAATTCCCACTTCCTAATATAGATTCTATATTAGACAAGTTGGGAAGAGCACAATATTTTACTACTATAGATTTGGCAAAGGGATACCATCAGATATTAATAAAAGAAGAAGATAGAAACCATATAACGATAATAGAGGAATTAGAAAACCATTTTACTAAGATAGGAAAGCCTAAGAAAATAATAGCCGATAACGAATTTAGATCAATTCAGATAAAAGAACTTTTGCAGAAAGAAGGAGTAGAAATACATTACACAAAACCAAATAGTCATACAGGAAATGCAGATATTGAGAGGTTTCATAGCACTATTTTAGAGAAATGTAGAATTCTTAAATTAGGAAAACAAAATGTATCAGTTAAGAGATTAACGCAAATAGCTATAAAAAATTATAATGAACGTTTTCACTCAACTATCAAAGCAACCCCAAAAGACGTACAACTTCACAAAGCAGACTTTGACAAAATTAGACAAAATTTAAAAACAGTTAAAGAAATTAATCTAGAGAGATCTAATGCAAATCGAGAAGACTACGTAGAAACAAGATCTACAGGGTTTATAAGAAATTACAAGGCAGTCAGACATAAACATCAACCTAGGTTCAAGAAAAGTAAATTAGATAACATTCATGTAACGAATATTAAACGACAACCAAAATTTTCAGCTCTTCATGATGACATTATTAATATTTCTAATAATACCAACTAAAAGAGATAATAGAAAAAGATAGAACAATAATAGTAGGACAGTTAAATAATGTAGCAAGTAAAACAATAAACCAAAACTTATTCTATGATCAACTTTTTAAAGTACAATTAATAAAAGAAAAACTTGATCACATACAAGACAATTTAGCGTCAGCCAGATATGGAATTTTACATCCAAACATACTTACAGATGAGGAAATACAAACATATAATATTGATTTAAATAAAATGAAATGTATAAAACTAGGAATAAGTAAATTTGAAGAAAATGTATTAATATTTGCAATAAAGATTCCAAAAGAAATTGTAAAAATTCCATTAAGAATGATTATACCAATACCAAATAAATACCAGAAAGAAATAGATTATCCAAAAGAAATTGTATTTAGATATAATAATCTGACATATAAATATGAAGAATTAAAATCTTTAAATGAATTAAGCTTAAGTAAACATTGTTCTTATCAACATAATTGTGAACTTGTAAGAAATAATAAAACGGAAATTCTCACACTAGATGATGAAACCATTGTAATAAAAAACGCAAAGCAATTGAAAATAGAACAAAATTGTGATGAACGAAATTTAAATATATCAGAAAACGTACTAATTCATTTTAATAATTGTGAAATTAAAATTTTAGATCACTATTTCTCCAATGTTAAAGAAAGTTTTCAAGAACGATTTTATTACCCATTAAATCAAAATTTTAAGAATTTCAGTGACAAAATAACATTAGATGATATTGTACTAGAAAATAAGATTAATATCAAGAAAATAGACGAATTGCAATACCACAAAAACGTGTCGTATATAATAAATTTAAGTTTAGTAATTATTATGTTCATTCTAATAATGAGCATTATCATATTTTGCAAAAATAATAAACACATTAAAGTTAAAGTAAATAATAAAATTCAGGAGAATTTTAAAATAAACGAGGGGGAAGTTATGTATGCGTCAGCATCTCCCACAGACAAATACGACACATTTTTGTCACAGGCAACGAACTACCTTCAAAGTAGGAGTCCAATTGCAACAAGTCATTCACACAAGTTTCCCGTGTGAATAAAGTAAAATAATTAAGTGCTGATAAGACACTTTTGATACATTAAATACTAGTGTGTGGATCAATTGCAGTTGGTATTTCGTTGACCGTCGGTTATTCAAGTGCTAGCTTATTTTAAGTTCTAGATTGTATAAGGTTCGATTCTTTTAATAAATAAAGTTTTTTTTTAAAATCAATGCTCGGTGCATTACTAAATTCGTGAGCCTTAAAAGATAGTATCTGACTTTTCACGTTAACTTAGCGTCGGAATTTTGAGTTTAGTATCGAGATTCCTGTCTGACGTAGAAGCACTCAGCGTAGTTCCTTCCGCACTTGTAGTTGTAATTTTATGAAACGTTAAAATGCTTCTAGAGAGCACGTTTCCATACCCGTGACTTATTCGGAAAGTAATACTATACAGTCCGTGAAACAAGAAAAAATATTCTTATTCCATTTATGTATATATCACGTTTAATGAAGAACGTAATCATTACAACGTCATCTAGAACCGTCACATCACAGTTGCGTAAGCAATGCTCTATCGTCATCAAGATTCATCTTCATTCAGTCCGAACAGATTTGTTTAACAAACGTCCTAAAGTGTTATAACAACATTCGAGGTATTGGTGTCAATCTAATTCATGAATAACGTATGTAATAGATTTATCTTCGACTCAATTACCCGTATGAATCAATTATGTTCTACCATTTCGACGAGCGTCATGTGAGAACGTTTGGCAAATACTCGACAGGATACATTATCCTTGCCATCCACCCTACTCTTTCTAAGCCAGTGATTAACAAAACGAAATTAAATAACAGGTAACATTCTATAGCCAAATGATTTATGGAGAAAAGTACAACCCACGCAAAACACTTCCTTCCACGTGGGCCAAAAGAAAAATGACAGCCGCTAATAGAACGTGGAACCTCTTGAACAGATGATCACATAGTTCACTTAACCGAGAGAGTTCTTGGTAATGTGTGTGCCATTGTGTGAGAATAACACAACAAAGCAAGATGAAGATGAAAATATAACAAAACAACAGCCAAGGAGTCGTGGTAATTAACCATAAATTAAGGACCTGCTTCTGGTTCACACGTGGAACGAAACGAAAAAATCCCCTCGCACTCAAACTAAAGCCCTTTTATTCCCCCCAAGACACAATCACTTCAACTTCAAAGCAACAATTCCCCATAGTCCTGGCAGAATATTTGCGCCAATAAAAGGCACATAAAGCAATGTTTCAACAAAGAAATTACACTTCTTAACCCCTGAACGAGGAACGTGGCCATAAGGAACACGTACAGGTACCTGCAAACAGATTTTTATTGCCATCCTTTTGGGTTTTGTGTTTAACGTTTGTCGACGAATGGCTAACCAGATACCGACCACTTTGCAGCTCTTGGTGGCGCCGTACTCCGCTTGGAATGGGTAATTGCGAATTTATACAAGAAATTTAGTGAATTAGTTTGAATGAGAAAGAGACTGCGAATTTGGAAATTATTATTATTTCGCCACAGATTATCTGTGGAGATTTGTCGCTTGAACGGGAGTTGAAGTTTAACCCCTCACATACTTTCGAATTGTTTATGGTTTTGTGCGGAGAAAACTCGAGCAAATACATCATAATTTGTTTGCCATTTGAGCAAATCATAAAATTGAAATGTGTTGTGCCATAAAAAAGCACTGGCTCCACCAGTGGATTGATGTTCTTTTATAAGTGGAAAGCTGTTATTAATCAATTGAACAAATTCTTTTTCTTTTTTTTTTTTTTTGAAAAAAAAAACTCAAGTGTTATTGGCTTATTTGGGGATTTTTATGTTTGCAAGATTCGTATGTACGTGCGAGAGAAAAGTTTGTCTTCTTCTATTGAGCAATTAAGTCTGTCGCTGTAAGACAGAAAAATAGACAGAGATGGGAAACTAATTAAGAATTATGGCTTTTTTTAGTTTGCAATGAATCTGAATCGGTATCTTTAATACTCATAGTTATGGCAAATTTATTTTAGCTTCGAAGTCGTTCTTACGGAATTCAAATAGAAAACCAATAAATTAGATATATTCAATGAAGGTTATGCAATTTTTTTCCCCAAAAAATACTCTCGTTTTATCAACCGATAAAATGTACATATCTATATACCTAATTTTTTTTAGCATTGTCTGAAAACACCACCTTACGGCGATTTTAAAGGATGATTAAACATTCTTTGGCGTAACAAGCAAAATTTGCCGACTTTGGGGAACGGAGAGTTTTGAGAGTTTGTGGGTGACCACGGGGTAGTGGTAGTGTATTCGGTCATTGAATGAGAGGTTTGGTGATCAATTCCCGACCAAGTCCATTCAATTTTCACAGTATTAAAAATTAAATAATTCGCTCAGAAAGCACTTCGTGTATTTCAACATGAACGCGAAAAAAATACTGTGAATTCAAACGAATGCAAAAATCACACACAACTCTCTCCCCAATCGAATTGGATACCACCCATGGAGAATAAACATTGAAACCTAATATCACCTGAGTTTCAAATACCACTACACCAACTCTTTCCTATCCCTTCTTCTCTCTTCCAAAATTAACTAACGCCCGTGCCCTGTTAAACAGTAAAAGGGTATTCATATCCCCTTTGGCATGCGCAGATTATAAAAAAAAAAAAAAAAGACAGGGGAGGAGAGGACAATTTTTTTTCTTTCAAAGTAATATGATTTGCGAACTTTAATACGTGACTGCGACATCTGTCTGTCAAATTGGCTAATGAAATTGGGTTTTCTGTGCGAACAGCATTTCGCGGGCTACGCCCATTTTAACTCGACCTTTCACAGACCACACAAGGCTTAGGAGCTCAAAGTTAATGATTAAAAACACTTAGCAATGCAACCTAATAATAATCATAAAAAGTACATCCGCTTTTAAAGATCCTTTTCAACTTGCAAGAGTGACTAAATCTAATTCTAGTTTCTCAAATCTAAATCTAGTTTTTGAAATCCTTCAAAATATTCCTGAATATTTAATCAATGAACTCAACTTCCTTACGTTCAGTACGTAGATCAGGATAATCAATACTACTACACCATATGCAACTTCAGTATCCTTGTTTCTTCCACAACTTTCACGTACTCCAACTATGAACGTATTCTGTTTTTTGTAATAAAAATGATTTCTAAATACATAATATCCTTTTTTAAGGACTGTCTGACTTGAAAATAACAGCACAGGATACGCCACTTCGTTAGAACAAACATCCTCCATCGATGATGCTTCGAGTCATAATTTAACACGATGGACAGAAAAGTGTCGTAGAACTTTAATGCCCCAAGCAACGCATAACTAAATTGCATATTCCATTGCTCACTCGCAATCCCATTTCATATTTAATTGTATCCTTTCTGTCAGTTTCCATAATTCATCGCTTGCGGACTTGTTCACAAAGAAAAACCACTTCAAAAGCAAAAAGGCATCAACAAGATGTACAAATCTAAAGCGGAAGAAACAATAAAATGAAATAATTTTTATTATCATCGTTATGTGCATAAAAGTTGACGCAATAAGAGTAATTACACAAAATAAAAAAAAAACTACAAACGGAAAAAGGATTTCGATTCCACCACTCATTGCATCTAGATGGTGGCGTCGTGGGCGTATGGGTGGCACTTCGTCGTGCTAACTTGCACTTTTCTCCTTCAAGCGCAGACAAACACAAACCTCTTCTGTTTCTTTTTGTTTTTTTTTTTTCCTTCTTTCCATGTTTAGTTGTTGCCCTTTGTTTTGCCCTATTCTTCGTGAGGATAACGCAATAAGAATGCTTAGCTCGGCAGGAAAACAAAGATAGAATAGCGAAAAGAAGCAAACAAGGACCTGTAGAAGCAACTGAAATGGAAGAGAAATGATTTTCAATGTTAAATCCTTCCGCGATGCGAAGGACATGCTCGTGACATTTGCTGCTTTCATTCTAAGAACACCACTACGAGATGATAATTTGTTCCTTGATGATGCTCAAGTGACAGTTGGAGCGGGGAGCGTTCGGCAAGTGCGGCCGTGTAGTACTACTAAGTTTGTTGGCGTAAAACTGCAAGCTAATGGAGTTAATTGTTATTAGACATCACCGGTTTGTGTTTGTATTCGTGAGTTTGCTTACAAACAACTACAAAGGACCTGGAGATGATGGTGGGAACTTATAGGAAAGATTGCTATTACGGGTGGGATTATTACGATAGGATTACAACTGCTTAAGACTTTGTTTGCTGAGAACACGTTCTTCTCTTGTCTTGTCAGTGTTCTTGAAAGTATGTAATAGATTATGAAGATTTTTTTGGCAAATATTGGCTAAAGCTGTGTTGCAAGCTGAAGATATGTAGTGTAGGAGGTTTTCAGCGCCAGTAGACTGTGATGCGGTTTTATTCGAAGAAGATTTTGCGTCTCAAGGATTAAACTTTTTAAATATAGATGAAATAAAGTGATTGTTGTACTGAGTTAGGAATTTGGAAGAATAACTCCTGAGAATTATAACAATGGTTGTCAAATCAGCAGGGTGAGGTTTGCGGGAAAAATGTAAGGCATTGTGGAGCATTATCATTCTCAAATTAGGAAGAATTTGTTACTCTTCAATACAATGAACTTACATAAGTCATTGCTACACGGTCAGATATCTGAGATGCTATCAAGATGCCAAGGCCCGATGAAATCAGATTCTGAGTATCTGAACGTGCTTCTCTAAGTAGGGTTTGAGGAAAATTATGCAAAAAAGTCGCACAAATTTCCTTTTCGGTAAGAAAGGCAGTATGCGTACTGTTGGTGTGGGTGGCCATCTGTTGGAGAAGTTGAAAGTTAATTCCAGGGATGTTAAATGCAGTTGATTTGAGGGTTATTTTCAGGTATTGGACTTATCTTAGACAGGCTAACCTAATCGTTTAGAGAGAGGGCGCAAATGGGATATATATATATATCTGTATGTGTAACAGATATAAAAATTTACTCCCACTACTAAAGTAGATGCTAATAAATAGAACAAATGATAAAAACTGTATTGGGGAAGGGCTCACCTTTAAATTACCAGAAATATAGTTCCAAATTGATTTGTTTGCTTGATTATACAAATTTAATATTATGGTCCTTTTCCTGTCGTGACCAGCACCCCTTAAACCTAGAATCTTGAACATTCCAACGGTGTTAACCACGACCACACCAGGTCCTTGCTCTCGGGGCATCCAAAATTAATTTTCACTCCCATTTCTATTCGGTTTCGTGCTCATTCTTAACGCTACCGCCTTTCGACAAATCGCCCAAGATTAAAATCCTGACTCGTTAGCCAGACAAACATTAATTCATTCGCAAACTACACACATACTTGGAAAGTTTTTTTTTTTTTTTTTGCTGTCGTTCGACTGCCCGCTGTGCACTAAGGAGCCTCATTAATTATGGGCGTGTCCTTTGTATGATTTATCCGCAGGTATGAGAAATTCAAACCAATAACTTTCACATAATTCAACGAACTAATCCAATTACATTAATCAACTGAGTCACTCAACAGCACACACACAGTCCTACAACTACCCTTCCCTGGGGTGACCCAGTTGGTTACTAACTTTCAACTCTCATCAACGCCCACCTCGTTCTGTGCCGATGAATGCGAAAAAAAGTTCCTCAATTTTTTTTTCCTGTTCCTTTTACCGCGTGCTGGCAATCCTTAATTGCGTTTGGATGCAGTCCTGTAAATTTAATTCATGTGCTTTAACCGCCCTGCAGATGCTGCGTTTCTCTATAAATCTCCCTCACCAACACCCTGCTGCTGGCAGTGGATTCTTATTTCAACTGCATTCAATTGTGAACGCACAATACCACAAAAATTTTATGGCATTTTCATTCTGTCATTTGCAGTAACGATGCAATTCATAACCATGTGACCATGGATGCGTAGCCCATATTACGGCGAGGATATTCCCTCCTACACGTTGCTGTTGCTATAGATACCTTTTGCGTGGCCGATCGTCTTCAGTGGCTTACTTAATTGATGGAAAGTTATACTTTATTTATACAATTCAATTTCCACCTACGCATCCGTTCGTCAGGACAAAGGACACATTGCGTCCTTTATATCCTGGTAATGACCACTATAATCGAATGCCAAATTTTATCGAATTCTGTCTCTGTTATAACTTAAGTGTATATATTTGCAAGGAAATCCCTTTGATGTCCTTAAATAAATAACTCACCATTACGGACACATTCTCTCTCGTATCTGAGTGATGATGAACGCGCACAAGATCCCGCATCGGGGTAATGCATAAGTGATTATGTGCATCGATTACCGAAGCAAGACACTGGACGACAACGACAACGACGACGAGGACGATAACTCCTGCTGGCAACTTTCAAAATGTCAGCTGAAAAATTAATGAAACATGCACTTTGGCTGCAAATATTTTCGATGAACTTTGGCGAAGGTTTCTCCTCATGGAGCATGAGCATGACTAAAAATGTTGATAGCTTTGCTTAATGGATCAGGAAATATATTTTATTTTTGGGATTATTTCGGATAACATTGGTAGTGCTACCTCATGGTTGGAGGGATTAGGGTACAGGGACATTTCCAACTTTATTTGTCCGAGAATAGTTTTGAAGTGTTTAACAATTTACGATGGATAAGTATTCGATTTATTCTGTCAGGAGGAGACATGTTCTGAATTGTAAACTCTTGGCATAAGGACATTTATGAATAAAGTTTTTCAAATAAGTAGCAAGACTTATTTCGGAATCAAAGTGTACTCAAAGTACTAGGCAGAGCAGAAAGGATAAGGATGATGGAAAACCTTTTAAGCAACTGTTTGGATGACATCTCTTGACATAGAAACCCAATCGAATTTAAAGACCATTACTCCATGTACATGACTATGTCATGTATAAGTATACTTTAATCTAATTGGATGGATGAAATGATTCAGGAGTGAAAGAGCTGCGTGTTATTTTCTGAGGTCAAACCAACGAAACCAACAGGTAGTTTGCTGAGAAGTCAAATGTGACTCACAACCTTAGTAGAGATACTTTCTGAAAAAATATACATATAACGGTAATTTTCTTATGCAACTGCACGTACACCGTCCTGTTAAAACCGCATATCGTCGGTATCCATCTCATCCAATTGGAGCCAAAAAAAAATTGGACCTATGTCTGTCGTTCTCAAAGATGTATGTTCATATAGAAATGACCCCCTCCCCGCTGAATATAACTTTTTCGACCGAAATTGGGGTCAACTTTAAACTGCTCGAGACATCAGTCAGTGAACAAACGGCGTTGCCTATGGTCATTAACTTTGGGCTCTTGGGTGTTGGGGTTGGCCCAAGTCATGACGCAAAAATTGTGGTCTGCGAAAGGCCGATTTGCCTCAGATCCTTCTGAACACTTGCACGGACAGCAACGACATTTTCTGCACATCTAGTGTTTCTATGGCTTACAGGTGTTGAGAGATTATTCACTAAATTCGTCGACTCGAATTTATCCGCCACTTTGTGAATAGTTCTCTTGGAAGGACGATTATGGCGACCATAACATAGGCGAAATAGGCGAAATGTTGTTCGAAGAGAAAGAAGCCCCACTTTCCTAAAATAATGGGCACGTTCCGCATTCTAGGCATTTGGTAGTCAAACGTTTCTGATTGGTTGAGAGATTCATTTTTGACTACAAAATAAGGCATTTCTTTTTAAGGTAGTGGACTGGATTTGAAGGTAAGAAAATTCTCCTTACCTTTTAAGTCAATGTGCAAACTGTCGAAAATTCGTTTGCCGGTTCAGATGTTAGGCATTGCCTCAAAAAGTAGGCCGAAAGGTCGGAACGTTTAGTTACAAAACAGAGAAAGCAAATGACAATCAATTTGACAGATGAAGCTTTAAGCAGAAATTCCTTTTAGAAATCACTTTAAAAGTCAGGGTTATGGAAAGGAAAATTAATAAATAAATAATATGCAGAATTCATTTACGAACTTTCTCAATATTTGTGGATTAGAAATTGTAAAATTTTTATCGTCGGTTTTGAATAAAGAAAAAACAAATCAACAAACCAAACTAAAACATGATATAAAAGTTTCACAGCTAAATTGAATCAAGTTCATGGAACGTAATTTCGGTGAAACTGATCCGAAAGTTCAACAGAGATACCTAACTTTTGCAGCTGGAAAAAAGAACTCTCAACTTGATTGGAAATTTCATTGAAAATTAATATCCTGTTGCATTTCTCATCAAAGTGTTTGTTTGGCTCTGAATGAAATGTTATTTCAATTTACATCTGTGCTCCCTGTTTCACTTCACAATGAACAAAAGCCAAATTTCAATTATTCACTATGAAATTAAAATGTATAACCTCTGGGTATGATGTGACTATCAAGAGGGTACCACAGTTAAACCCTTACACATCCAAGTATATATACAATTAGAAGAGTGGTTTCGTGTTAAACCTCCACCTGCAGGAATGTAAAAAGTTTTATCCAAAACGAGATTTATATGGTTTTAGGATACATGTGGATATGTTACACAATGTATGAAAGAGTGCAGAAATTTGAGCAAATACATGACGCAACAACAATGCGAATATAAAACAAATATTTAAGAGCAAGCCCTGAGGTTCAGCTGTTGACTGCTGCAGAAACATCGCCTATGGTAGTACGGACATGAAATGTTCTCTAGATATTGGTGTCCAAGAAACTTTGCGGTGACAATAAGGACGAAAACAATTTGCAAATATTTTGCAATATACAGACGAGAATTAGAATATCGAATCCCATCCAAGGAAAAGGTCAGAAAAAAAGAAGAATGCTCTTTTATCCTCGTTCATTTTGTGTGGTATTGCCATCCTACATATATAACTCTTTCAAAGGAAGAAGGATTTTGTATTTAAAAGACTGTTATTGCTGATGATCTTCTGTGCCAGTGAATCAGCGAAATCAAAACGTAAAGCATCGCAAAATCTTAGCAAAAAGCAAAAAACCGTTTGTTCCCATTAATCTAGCTAATTACTTAAGCCAACGCAAAACTATTACAATTTAAGCTACTGCTTTTAGTGTCATTAACCTTAAAAATAAATTAAAAATCATCTGCTTCCTGGTTGGATGTTAATTAAAATTTATCTTCACACCGGCGCGGTGCGCCGCAGTGGTGGCATGTAACCCAAGCCACTTAAATTTAATGACTCTGCAATAATCCCTCACCTTTGTTGGAACACAAAAAACAATTAATTATTGCGCATCCCGTCGGTTTCAGGTTTCAGGTTTCATCATCAAAAGTTAAATGACTCGGCGTCCAAGTGCTGTTTGGAAAATTTTCCTGATTTATTTCCCCAAAGTCTAATAAACGCCTCTGCTACATATGTTATGATTGATAATGGGCCACCACGTTCACTTAAGTCATTTCCTACCAATCACCATTGCCGTCGTCCCCTTAATAAGTGAAACAATTTAATATATACTCGTCGCCTCAGCAGAAAATTCCTCCCCAAGGACTCGTAACAAACACCTCTTGCAGGGCTAAATTATCATCACTTAATCATGGCTGGAGAGTAGCCCATTCGCATTTGTCTCGCATAAAATACACTTCTAACCCTAAACCGGTGAAGTAGGTACCTACGAAAAAGGACATGTTTTGTATACTTTGACTTGAATTAAAACCCATCTCACAGCAGACAGAATTAAGGCACAAACAAAAAAAAAAAAAAGACAGCAAACAAAAATTCTGTTCCAATAAAACAGAAGTGCTCCTTTTTTTCCGGTTTTGTCCTGGCAAAAAGGATACAAAACACTTAACACAGTAGGTGGTGACTGTGCATAAGAGTGTGTGTGTGTGTGACATGGTGTGTCTGAAAATTTATGGCCACTTTAGTAGCTGGTGCAGATATCTGAGTTGAGCCGCACGTCAAAGAAAGGATATTGCATGGCAAATTCGCCGTCAGATAGAGTTTCCGGCTTCTATCTAAGGACTTTTCGGTTTGGATTAAGCAACAAAACACGATACCAAAAACGTGCGTGTGTACAAATACAACTAAAAATTATCCTGTCGCCCGAAAATTAACAAGACGATCAATCTCATGGGTAGAAAATAGTTGGGAGCATCTGCCACGCTTCACATATGGATTAGAGTGAATCCTTTTGAAAACACATACACAAAAAACACATGAGATAAGGTCTTCCTGCTCGATAAACGATCATAATTAATCTCCTTTACATAACAGTAAGCAGAATTTAATTAAAAATGACTGCTGTTGATCCTTCTTCGGGTGCTTGTGCCCAGTAATCGCAGATGAAATTAATTCGATTCAGTAACATACACTACCGTTGCGGCTCCTGATAAATGAAACGTGTTTTGTGTGTTTTTTTTTTGCGCATTTTTCCGTATGTCCTTTTCCTGGTTGCCAAGCGGTAAAATAGGATCCAAAACCAAGTGTAATGAATGGCATTGACCTTCAGGTAAATAACACCTCGTTTGTATTGGGATGGTGTATATTGGTTCGTCCTTGCAGCCATCAGAGCATCAGAGCTTTGGCTAACAAGCGGGGCAGCTGGTGCTGCCAGCTACTGCTTTCAGGACACTGGTGCCGACAGTAAGGTTGATTAATGGCGGCGAATAAAATGCTCATTTGTAATTTTAGCCCAATGAATTATCTCATGCATAATAATAATGGTGGGTGTCTACTACTACTACCTATCTAGGTCTTGTAGTCGTTTTTCGAGTAGAGTATGTGTAATGGATTCTGTACCACAAAGTGAACGGGAGAATATGGTGTTTTTCCCATTTTGGGGACGAACGACCGGCATAGCGCGGCGAAAATTTCGAAAACAATTTACGTGTTGGGGAGTTCTTTGAAAGCATTGTGTTTAGTTTAATTTATGACCATGGGGCTGTCTGGTTGGTTGGCAGGACATTCACGATAGTGTTCGCAATAGATCTCTATCCGTTTTTTGAGTTGTGTTAACGCGAATCTAATTTCAGACTTCAACGAGTAAGGGGACACGAAAAGCGTTAATTTGCTAGCTGTGGAGATAACTATATAATTGAAAAGGTTTTACCTGGGGATGGGATGTTACAAGCTCATTAGAAGCGTCTAATATTCTGTTTAAGTTAAGTTGACATAGTGTTTTACCGGTCAACTTTGAGTTTCTGATGTGAAATGATAAGAGCTAAGCTTTAGGCTTGTAAAGCATGCCATGGATTGTGACTGTGCTGTGCCTTCTTCTCGAATTCTCGAAGCACCACGTTGGGTGTTAGGGGTACCATTGTGCGTAATTCAAGTTGAACTACTGCTGCGTCATCTCTCAAGATTATATTTTAAGACTGCGGACCAAAAATTCGAGGAATTTGTATGTCAATGTGACAAAGGATATCCACGTTCCATTGAGGAAATATTTTATACCTTTAAGGAGATTAGATCGCAGAATTCAACGGCATTGATTTCAGCCTGCAACATAGTGTGATACGTCCTCCAGCTGCAACTCCAGAATCCATTTTCGACCGATCCTTCGGTGAACCAATGGCTTCAGTGCGGAAACACCACTAACCCATTTTCTTGGTCCAAAATATCTAACAACTATGTCATACTACCGTAGGGAAATTAATTTATGAGAATTTACTTCATATGGGGCTCATTTACCCCACCGTATCACAACGGTTCATCTCCTCTCTAGTTAGGTTTCTTTTAGAGCATCACCCCTGCTACTGTCAGGGGTTTTTAAAGTTTTCGAGTTCACAAACTTCAAGAGCCAGTGCCACTGGATAGACAAATTTGATAGCGAACGCCCAACTATAACTCAAAAATAGAAACAAAACTTGGCTTGATGATTGTGTGACTACCTCATAAAAGAAAAATGCAACTTCTAAAGTTAAAACAGTCAAACGAAAAGCAGCGAAAAATGTTTATAGTTTTTAAACTTGTATGCATTTTACAAACTTTGGACAAAAATTAGTTTTTAGTTGCATACTTTGTGAAAGGAACTTTTTTATTTTTTATGTAAATGTGTTAAGATACGCTTTTAAAGATTTTGAAGTATCTGCTTGACTATGTCTAAATCTTCTGATCAAAAACGTGTGACAAGACATTTTTTTCAAATTTTTCAAAGCCATTCAAAATTTTTAATTTTTTTCATCCTTAAGGCTCGAGTTTTTATTGTCGTCGTTCGAAGTAAACCTAAGGACTTAACCCTCCATTCGACTCACTTATCATATATGTACATATGTATGTATGTTAACGATTGCTACATTCAAACAAAACAGTCCCATTGTCACTCAAATTTTGCGGAGACAAATAATCCAAGCAAAGTACATCTCAATAAAGTTAAAGAGAAGAAAAAAAAAATCCCTGTCCCAAAAGGGATAATACATCAACAACAACAGAGAGAAAAACTGAAAGAAAAAATAAAACAACCTTCCACCCAAATCGAGGACGAAATTGTTTATTTTATTCGACGTTTCAAGCAAACAACTGCGTGAACAGCCCGACACAACAGAAGGAGTAACATAAAGTCCCCCTCGATAACAATCAATAGGCCAAAAAATATTACAAAAGTTTACTCTTTTTTATCCACGTTGTCGTCGTCTCCTTCATTCGGGCGACAACAAGGATCCAATACACAAATCGAAAATTCCTGAAAGTACATTAACGTTAATAATAAGGCAATCGAAGAGCATAAAACTCGTCATCGTCATTATGAAATGTTTCGTAAATTCTTCTCCGATAATTCTTTATGGGTCCTATTGGGAAAGTTTTTTTTTTTTCCTGCCTTAAAGGATGAGTTCAATCGAAATACGTGAGTTACGACGTCCTTAAAAAAAAAAAAAAAAAAAAAAGAGCAACAGCAAGTCTACTACATTCCCCAAGTGTTCTCTATGAACTGATAGAATACACCTATCAGCTAGTCCTTTGGAAAAAAGAGCTTTTTATTTACCTTTGGCTCTGTAGGGGAAGATAACACACATATTCCAGTGAGATAATTCAAATTCAAAAACAACCGTAACGGTTTTTGGATACTATTTCCGGCTGAGCTTTTGCTGAATGAGGGGAAATAACTAAACCATTCGATGACTTTGAGTTTTGCACTTGAGTGCACATTCAGCGGAGTTATGCAAATTGAAGGACTCGGCCGAGACCGAAAATATTTGTCCTCCAAAAGTGAGAAAAACAAGAAAGGGAGCTACAACGATGTACATATTAAGTGAATAATATTGCCTAGTCTTAAACAGTGGAAAAGGTTACTCAACAGAATTTACGGAAGTGACGGATTCTTGAAATTCTGCATGGCCTGTGATTTATTATTGAAATTTCGGGTGATTTCGTTTTCAATTTTCTTTTTTTTTTTAAAGTAAACTGCTTTGGAGTTTAAGAAGGGTTCCTCGTCGAAGTGGGGGCAAGAAGAATCCAATTAAATTGCAGAATGACGGAAATTCAATTAATGTGTTTATTTCATGGTACACAGACTTGACGAGGGTATTGGCATGGCGAGTATGGTTTTTGAAGTGTGCAGCGACATTAAGGCTTTGTAGGAAATCTTGAAAAATGCATAAAATGAATAGTTACTCTTTTGCAGTGTTGCTCCATTACTTACTGATTAATTTTATTATATTGTCCTGAAGAGAAAGGAACTACGACACTAACACCCAATCCACAATGAATCTTATAGTTTAGGTTAGGTAGATGGGTGCCTTGTGACAAGAGGTCAGTGCTTACTTAAACCATTCATTGTGCCCAATAGTTTAACCCTGTGATCGCTACAAAGAAAGTCCGCTATTAGAACCACCCAGATAGTCTTAGTCTTCATCTCTGCAGCTTCTGCGATAGTCGTTATGCAGCACACCGAGTCGCTCTGCTTATATGGCACAATGGCCACTAATTACGCAAGAGACGGCCCGGTCGTTATAACGATTGAGTTTAACCAAAGTTGACGATCTCGATCTCGATTCTTGCTAAAGGCCGTAGCGCTCTGGCCAATACGCATGTGTCCAGATGTGTCTGTTTGCACGACCGATGGCTTCATCTTCTAACTCTGTCCTTAAGGAAATGATTGGAGTTATTACAAAAGAAAGCCCGTGATATGTGCAGTCGTCGTCTTTAAAGATGGTGAAGTTTCTTTTATTCTAAAGGATTGGTTTATTCAATGCATTCTCGTTTTCAACTGGAAAATTCTGGGACTACCAGAAGGTATATGTACCTTATGTAAGATGAATAGAATGTTTTATATAATATATGACATTTGGAAGCAAAACAGCTCCACGCTGCTTAAGCCTTGGTAGAGAAATCTGCCTTTACTAAGTTTCTAGAGAGTTTTCCATTAAGGATTTACTATCTTTAAATATGAATAAAGCAAACTGTGAGTGAGATATTATTAATTTTTTTTATTAATTTAAAATATCCATGTATGCCATTACGTACGGAGTATAAAATTATTCCACGACTTTGCTGGATGGCACACAACCTAAACGTCCAATTTTCAATGACTCTGGAGCATAAATTAGGCATTTGCTTAAAGGGCAGTGGTAATTTATGGTTTATTGGTATATAGTAACTTAAAAAAAAAAACTCCACCAAAAAGAAGTCTAACGAAAGAGACTCAAGCGAAACCTCCATCTGCGACAATGATGAAATAGCGTAACATTTCTGTGATTGTCTTGCCTTTGCTCGGCTATAGGTCCTGGTAGTGCTGATGTAGTCACTGAAGAGCATTTGTCGATTCCCGACTAATCCCTCTTTATTCTCAAGATTCATCGTTCATGACATCCAAAACACATTTAGGAACAACCTCTTTCCCGCCTAAGATACTCCTGCCTTTCATTCTCTGTGGTCGCGGAGACTGTGAATTCAGTTATGCAGAAATATTTTCCATTTTCCTTGTTTATATTCTCGCTCGTATTCAAAGATCTTATTAGCTGAGGTGCTGTTGTCAATTCACTCTATGTGGCCTAGCCTAAGTAGTTGACTTGTCTTGATTTTTAGACTATAGTTCCATCTTTGTACAGC
Organism: Chalcosyrphus nemorum; assembly: GCA_949716465.1. Taxonomy (NCBI): domain Eukaryota; kingdom Metazoa; phylum Arthropoda; class Insecta; order Diptera; family Syrphidae; genus Chalcosyrphus; species Chalcosyrphus nemorum. The sequence continues at coordinate 8,524,862 of OX454333.1, forward strand.
TCATAGAGCTCAGCGTTGTATCTTCTCATTTGAGTCCTAATATCTGACTAAATATTTTTAGTGTTCCGGACCTTAAAAGGAAAGACGTACTAGGCATTACATCGTTCAAATCAAAACCAATTTTAAGTGTGCCTATGCAGGATATGAATAATATTGCCCTCTATTTAATGACAATATAAAATGTCCGGAACACTATTGCACGAGGCCCTCCTCGCACTTGCCCAATTTTTTTTTTAGGTACTGTTCTGTAGAGCAGTTAGTCCTTCAATTTGGAAGTTTTAGACCTACATACATAGGTGACTTTACAAACCCAAATCTGCAGTTTGGTTGGGTTATTCTTCGCGTTGAATGACTACACCAAGGCTTCCCGACCAGTAATACGAAATGCGTACCATCCTCTCGAACTGCGACAGTTCCCTCCACATTGTAAAGTACACATATATGTACACATGTACATATGTATGTCCCTCTTAAAGAGCAACTTTGTACTCTGCTTTAATTGGCAAAGTCCCATTAGAAACATGCAAAATATTAACTTTATACTCGTATCTGTATCATGTAGCTGCACAATTAAACTCAAGCAGTTAGTACTCTGCTTCGCTTAATTTTCTTCGAAAAACTGCAGAGGAGCAGTTCGACAGCGAGACCTTGATAATTATATCAATTAAAAACGTTATTAGTACCAAATTTCAAAACATCTTTTCTTCACAGTCTACATCCCTCGCGCATAGTCCAGAGGGACTTCCCTCCTTTACCATTCCATTGAATACTTTGCGAACTCACCTGAAAAGCTTTTACAACAATAACCGCTTAAATGAACCAACGATTTGAAAACTGTTCCCTTGTCTCACCTACTACCAGAACCAACCAACCGAGTAACGTAGGGAGCCATGGATAGGTGTATCTTTTCATCGATCAAACGCAGAATTATCGTAAATAACAAAAGCTTGTGAAACGGTGCCACTGAAGTTATTTCTGTTTCTGATTTTACTCCTGCCAGAGACGGATTATATAGGGGTTGTAAGCTCCAGAAGTAACAGTAACGAATGCCTTAAGCAACGAAACTTCTATCCGCTCTTATTTTATATTTCCTTTTGATGGCTGTTGCTGCATTGAAAGAGTTCCAGGAAGCCGCCGACGAAGGAGACGACAGATCTTTATCCTCCTATTGAAGGGCGAACCACGGATATACATCTATCATAATGAGAGTTACGAAAATTTTCCTTCGTTATTACCCTCCAGGTAAGAAAAACGAAAACCCCCCCCACACACACACACGATATATAAAATATAATATAAAAGAACAATAAAAAATAATAATTGTCATCATTCTCACCGTACCACAGGCATTGGATTCTGTTGTCGCAGTCTCGAGGGCGTTGAGAACATCAAGCACATTGACTTGCTGGACTTGGATACAAAGTAAGTGGGATGATACCCGAAACCCTTCTTGTTTTTTTATTGTTATGACTGTCTCTTTAAATCCCGACCATACAACAACCAACGAACAAAAAAAAAAAAGGGTTTCATTCGTCGTCGCGCGTGTGAATATCCCCCGGGACGGGACGACGACGATGTCCTTACAGCTTAGTATGGTAAATGTCCCCACATTTATGTACGTTTTCAAATAGTAGAAGGAGTCCTTTGATAAGCCATCTCTCTGGGAATGGGAAATGGGTTCTGTGAGCCAAAAATAAACCGTCTACAATGGCTGCAAAACGCAAATTTCACAAAGGGGAGCCCAGTGTAATATCAATTAGGGGACTTCCCTACATCAAAAGGACGCAATCCAGAAAAAAAAAAAGGAAACACATTTTAATACGAAATCAGTTTATTTTGCAAATTCATCTCATATCCCATTCCAGCAACAGAACAGAGAGTTGTACAACTTGTTATCTCTTTGCAGGACAGAAGTTGATCAAGTCGTTGCCGAAATATTCTCCAAGGAACAATGGCTGGCGAATCAGCCAATTAACTTAATACTCGAGGATGCTATCGCCAAGTTACAGATGAAATTACGAGAACCGACGAAGAAGAAGTTCTACCTCTATCGCAGTGTACAATCGCATATCCTGCCGTTGACGAATGTGTGCTTCGATAGGAATGGTGAACGATGTCTTACCGGAAGTTACGATAGGACGTGTCGAATTCTAAGTACACAAGACGGCAAACAGGAGAATTCATTACAAGGTCACAGTAATGTTGTATTCTCGGTGGGCTATAACTTTCCAATGTGGTAAGTTTTAGATTTATTGCGCGTTCAGTATGTATCTTATTTACACGGTCTCGATTTTATTACACTTTAGTGCCTACAATGTAGATGGTTTGACGATAGCATGTAAGAAAATTGAACCGAAATTTATTTCGCAAAAACGTTTTAGTCGTTTTAGTCCTTTTAGTCGCGTGACCTTGGTTTAAATTCGGTGGATTAAATTCGTCGCGTAAAAGTAGGTCTTGATTGATTGCAATCGATTTTTGTCGTTTGCTTTTGAGACGGGCGTGACTAGGTACATATTATATGAGCGTTAGATGATTGCATTCAATAGAGTATGGACTAGAAACAACTCAATCGTTTACAAGAGCAATGGATAGAACTTGACATGAACTGGACATGAAATGTCCCTTACACTAGATGCATGCACCTTTTTCGAATTCTTCATTGTTATTTCATCCGATCATCGCGCTTGAATCAGCGCATCAGACTAAGGAAACGCAACCGTAAATCATGTCGTTTTCGTTCGGTTCTCACATGATGTCATTAGCCCCAGCACTCCATGCGGAAAATAAATCGCTCTCTACGTATGGAGCCAAAAGTGAACGAAAGCTAACTAAAAAAAGTCTAAGTAAAAAGTCATTCTGGGTATAGTATACAAATTATGAGTATTCGCATGACTACGTACAACAGTGTCTAGAACCGTAATTCAATTATGATTGGGCCTTTGGTTCCCAAAAACTGTACATAACCTATTCTTTATCTTCAATATAATATTGTTTCACTCTCTACGTATTATAAACATTATTTTCGTTCGCGTACTTTTTGCACTAAAATTCGTAGAGTGGGGGTAAAATTCTCTCAGAGAAAGCTAAAATTACGAAAAAGTAAACGAACGGGTTGAACAAGAAAAAGTTGAAAATACACTGGTTTGACAGCTTTGACAGTTTTCATAAACCAGCCCACAGCAATTTCTCGCACTAAAATTCGTAGCAAGGGGAAATTTCTTACTCTCTCGTGAGCGCTCTCTTCTGTGAAAAAGTACGAAAATTCTCCATACGCGAACAGCTTTTCGTAAATATTCGTAAATTTTCGTAAAAATTCGCTGTTTTGGAAGGGAACGCGAACGAACCTGATATAAGTTGTCTCCATCCAAATTATCCGAATTAAAATTGAGCGGAGTCAATTGTTGCTCGTCGATTCTTAATCGCACAGAGTCAATTGTTGACCTGCAGTTTTACCAATTCTTCTCTGTTGATTGTTAATTTTCTAACATGCATGTAGCAGTTAGAAATATATAGAAAGAAGGGTATATATCATACATATGTAACTGCTAACTGTTTTGAAATTGGGACTTTTTTGTGAATTGTGCGTTCCATTGAGTGAATCGTGTGTTATGAAATTTTGTCTATTGATAATACTTCGATTGGAGTATGTACTGAATTATATTTTTTTAAATTCGATTGGATTATTCTTTAAAAATAGAAAGTAAATGTACAATCGATTTAAATTCTAGTAATTCAAGTCGCCCATAGCTAGCTTCACTTTTTAAACAGAAGAAGAACAAATATCGGACAAAAATTATTTAATGATATACCGCTATAACATACGTATGACAAGTTCGGTTCAAATAATTCAATGAGACATTACATGTAATTACCTGGTAATCAGCTTCCACAATTGCTGCTTGACAAGCGATCAAGTTGTTAACCAACCTAATTCTGACACCGTTAAATTGTCGGATTAGTTTTATGTGATTGATGAGAGATTTTATCCGTTAAAGTGTTATTCTCACTTTTACTATAAAATGGAATGTTTTGACATGAAGTTCAGCAGAAATTCAACAACGATTTCGAAATCAAAATGTCTAAGTCTAACTTTTTGTTGTCGCTGCTTATAATTGGAATTCTAATTCCAACAAATGGTCTCGAAGTAAGTTTCAACTTTTTTATTTAGAGATTATTTACCAAATTTACCAATTAATTAGAAAGATTGGACTTATACGCTCGAGTATATAAACATTAACTCTACGGATTCGAATTTTATCAAGGGAGATCTTCGTGCATCTCGAATAAGTCCTGGTGTATACGGTGCAGAAGGGACGATTATAGTTTACAAAGAAATGAATGACGAATTCATGGTAAATATACGTTAATTCTATACAACTTGGGTGTAAAAATTTATTTCCAGTCAGAAATTAAGCTTTATAAGAGTGTCGCAGGAAGTAGCCAATATTCACCGACTGCATTTCAAGTTTCAAGATCTACCTTAAGCAAATTTTTGAATGGCGCTTATAAGTCTTTTATTATGAATGATATGAAAAACTGTTCGAACCTACCGTATTTCGAAGGAAAATGGATGCCACCACTAAGTCCTGCAACATATAACATAAGGAAGTGTACTCTTAGCACCGACAAATTGCCACGCCACATGGACCCGGGCTTTTATAAACTTGCTTTCATTATCAGTCGGGAAAACCTTAGGATGGTGTTGGAAATATTTGCAAAAATCGAAACAACAAGGTTGGGTTAAAGCTAACTTAATCTGTGTGCTGGTTTAGATATCAGTTCCTACTCTATTTACTTATTACATTCTTCAAAATTTTGGCATTGCTAAAAATTAGTTGAAAATGGAAAATCATTCGAATAAAATTAAATGAAAGAGATAAAAAAAAAAAAATTGAATTTACATATATCTACCTGGGTATATTTCATCGTAAGTAATGCACTTTCGTAAGCAACTTATTGGCTCGCTAATTACATATGTACATACATATAATGTCGATTGAACTAATTTCAAAGAAAAACAAGATTGTCAACTCAGAGATGGAGGCATATTCACTCTTGCCATGAACCAAAAACAGTGGACAGTGTTCCCTCTTTCCTTTTAAGGATCCGTAGCACTCAAAAAGTCGGAGGCTAAACAAAATATAAAGCCTGTGAGGAAATATCATGAGAATCTAGCAACGTTTATGAGCTTTGTATTTCTGCAAAAAACCCTTAGAAGCAAAAGTTTTTATCTTCCAAATCTGATAAAAATCAATACATTTCTTGACTGTGCCTAAATTTAAAATCTCAGCAAACACAGCATCCATTGGTGGCACCTTATATGAATTGCAAGAATACTTGGGTTCCTACCATAAATTGTAATATGTAGTTGCAATAGATATAAACAATTGTAGCAGATCATTAATTTGTTAATATTTGGAACAGCCTGTACCTATATCTTATAGTGAACGCCGCTAAGTGCCAAAAGAGGAAGGAGAACAATAACAGTGAAGAAACATGCCCATAGACGAACTTAACTAAACAGTTAACTGCAAGTCGTTTGACAGATTCGCTAACCCAAGCTGAAATCCGCCGAAATTTCGTTAATAGCGGGACAGGGGAAGTTCGAGTTGGCTGTCTAGTTTAGTTCGTCTATGAACAAGCGGGTCGTTTTAGTTTGTTTATCCTTCCGCATCTTCGATCATATATCGATCGATCGATAAAGGCTTACCTATACAGCCTCAATATGCCTAAGACACAAACAACAAATAGTTGAATAAAACGCCATACACACCCTAAGTACGAAATTATAGGCGCGACAAGGGGCCCTATAGGAGAGGGATATCGTTTCAAACGATCCTTATGCAAGACTGTAGCATTTTCAAATGTTTTGTCTTATCTTTGACAGCTTGCGCAGTGAGCAATCTTTTTGTGTTCAGGCAGTCAGTTTTTTCAATGAGTTGTGGAATGGTCTCTCAATCCTTAGTGCATTTAGATTCAAGATAAAGATTAGAATTCGAAAAAATACTCGCAAATTCTAAGAATATTACTTCCTCGAGAAAGTTTCCTAATCCTAACATCTTCATATAGTTGTAAGAAGCTACATTACTTTGATAGCTGTAAGTATGAATGTATGTAATAACCTAGCGTACAATTTTATTGGCACACTTACTCTGAATTATAGCACTCAAGGGTCAGTGCCTATCATAACAACATGCAAATCTAGGAACTGTTAAAGTTTCACATTTTTAAATTCCTCAAAACCCAAATATTGTTTTTTTTTACCTGTATCCTTCAACAAAGTGAAGTATTTTGTCCTTTAAGCACACTTAAACACAATAGCATTCGCAATACCCCACAGCACATCTGTGCATTTCCAATATCCTTCTATTTACAATCGATTTACCGAAAATTCTCTTTCTTGCAGTGACCGCATCGTGTCTGGATCCTTTGACAAAACGGTAAAAGTTTGGAATGCACGTACAGCAGCATGCCTCACCACTTTGCCCGGACACACAGCCGAAATTGTCGGAGCCGAATTCAATCCCATGCACCTGGACACAATAGCAACCGCATCCTTAGACAACACCGCAAAGGTATTCCATGCAGAGACAGGCCAAGAGCTAATGTCCCTCAATCACCACGGAGCCGAAGTGATTTCAGCTCGATTTAGCCGAGATGGAAATTTATTGCTAACCGGATCATTCGACCACACAGCCATTCTATGGGATACACGTGCTAACATGTAGGCTATAGATTGATGTGATGCTCCTTCAAAGCCTTTGTCATAATTAATTCCTTTCGTTTTTTTTTTTTTTTTAGAATTGTAACCAGCCTTCGTGGTCACACGGCAGAATTGAGTAACAGTATTTGGAATTTCACCGGAGAAATGATGGCCACAAGTTCCTTGGATTCCACAGCACGAGTTTGGGATTTGCGGAAAGTACACGAGTCCTTATTCGAAATTACCGGTCACCGGGATGAGGTCCTCGATATTGCATTCGATTACAGTGGCAAATTGTTGGCCACCGGTGGAAGTGATTGCACGGCCAGGGTGTGGAGTATTAGGGGTGAACTCAGCTTACTGTCTCTCATGGCTGGCCACAGTGACGAAGTGTCAAAGGTTAATTGAAATGGGAACATGGCACAGGATTACCATCACTTATGAATTTTGTTCTTGTAGGTTTGCTTCAGTCCCCCAGGTGCTGTCCTGATGACAGCTTCTGCAGACCAGACCGCACGTCTATGGCTGACCGAGAGTGGAATTTGCTCACAAGTCCTATCCGGACATGATTCTGAAGTGTTCTCGTGTGCATTTAGTTATGCTGGTGACATAATAGTTACCGCTTCGAAGGACAACACCTGCCGGCTGTGGAGATGATACGACTGGTATACTGTCAGCTTGAATGTTGACGATAGTAGTTGATAAGTTTAGTTTTGGGGATGGGGTTTGTTGTACTACAGGAATAAATGCATAAGTCGTACTTTATCGATTCGTTTGTAACCATTCACATGGAATTCGAATCAGGTTTAAATGTGTCAGCATTCATTTCATTCAGGGTGTCCTTCTCATTTACTCCAAGTCATATGGGTAGGGGATGAAAGCTATTGAGGAAACATTTCCACCATTATTAGTAAATTGGGGAGAGTCCCCTGCTGTCGACGGTATCAATCTTACTGATGATTGCGATAGCTGGGGAGGCGAGGTCCTGGGGGATGGGGAAATATAAATTCTATTGTCAGCAGATCCGATCGGTAAGTTTGTATATGATTCGGTGCCCAATGGAGCGAATTTATGAAGCTAAAGAAATCGACTGTTTACGCACATTGTGTGTTTATGTAATAAAACGTAATGCTCTCGGCCATTCTGTGAGATTACATAAACTCTGGGTGGTATGAGTGGAAAGACGACAAGGTGATTGACCGATAATAAATGGAACAAAAATCATGTGTGCAAGAAGTTTTTTACGAGTTTCCAGGATGAATGAAGGAACAAAAAATGCCGCGAAAAAACTATGAAACAGGATATTTGTTACAGAGACGAAATAAATTCCAGCCAGTGGACAACATCTGGTGGCTCTTTTGATTGTAAGACTTATGAGTGAGCGCACATTTACGAGAAAATTAACAAATAGCGCACGTAGACAAATGTGGCAATTGATAGAAAGGAAATTGCTTGGACGGATATTTTATTTGCTCGTACAAAAGATATTATCCTATTCAACTGTCTACATGAGGCTTTTCATATTAGCATCACACAATGTTTTTTTATATCATATGGGGATAGCATTGGGACACAAATAGACCGTTGTACTACCAGAAAGCATACCCACTCCACAAAGACTGGGGCTCAAGGCATATAAAGATGACTTACAGAAACAAAGTGCACAGTTCTTGGCTAAAAAGTTTTTTGTTAATTTGAAACGTCTGCGAGTCAGGATGCATCTTGTCACACAGTAGCACGCAAAAGTCTGATACCGTAGCAGCGACATGGCTATAGTGCAAAATCCAGACTAAAGCCCGCCGCTTCACCATTCTTACGCCCCAACATGGGGCTCGTCTGGTGATGAGAAGGAGAATTTCTACAACCAACTTGGCGCCGTGTTCAATAGAACGCCAAATGGAAACATAATTATAGTGATGGATGAATTGAATGCCAAGGTAGATGTTTGCAATGACAATCACCTTGTCGTAGGTGGCACAATGTTTGAGGACCTCGCCACGACTTTGCTTCGGTCGATGAAAACCAGTTTTTTTTGGCCTCGATTGGATGATATGGACACTGACGAATGTGGTTTCATCAGGACGGCGCTACGTGCCCCACAGTCCGTTTTGCACGAACGATCTCCGGACATGGTTATATTGTGATTTGTGAACAACAACAACAACAACAGCAAATGATACAGCTCTCTGATTTGTATCTAAACATTCGAATGAGCGACAAAAAATTATGCAGGAAAGTGTATATGCTTTGCGTGTAAAAGTTTGACTGCCGACTGGGATATAAAACGACGTGTACTGTTCTAACCGACAGACAGTTCGAGCTTGTAGTTTCTATCAGCAGCACCTACAAACCTTAAAATATTTTTCAGAATGAATATTTTCATCGCAATTATGATGCTAGCCACTTTCGTAAGATCTTTCCTTGATTATTTCACACTCATTTCACTCACATCTAGGCATCAGCTGAGTATATAGTCAAAACTCCTCAAGATATCCAGACGTACCGTAAGGAGTGTATACAGGAACTCAACATAAACGCTGATGATTTAGAGAATTATAACATAAATTCACCCAGCCTTGAAACAATGCAATGCTTAATGAAGTGTCAGATGGAGAAAATGGGAATCTTCGACAAGGACACCGGCTACAGTGCTGAGAATTATCACAAACAAGTGGTCGTGAACAACAAAATACGTCCCCTTCAGAGTGACAAACTCCGTACCCAGATTGAAAAGTGTGTCGACAAAAATACTCAAGGATCGAGTGTCTGCGAATGGGCATATCGTGGATTTATGTGTCTCTATTCAATTCTTGAGTAGAAAGACACGCTTGGTGTTGCTCTCTATCTCTAATTACTTATCATTCTTATTCGATAATCCTTAATAAATATTCGACCTACCTATATAGTGTTCGGTAAATAATGTATCTTTTTTTACTTAAATTATTATTACAGTTGGATTGTAATACAATACATTTCTTGTTTTTCCCCTCCAATCTTTCTTATTTTCGGAAACACCCGATAGATCCGGAGAATAGGTGCTGAACGAATTTCATTGGTGGCCGAGCGTGCAAGAGAGTTGTTGCCTTTCCAGCAGTGTGCATAGCGGCGCGGCGCTGCTCCTCTTTTTGTCGGTGTGTTAATCAATTTTGCAGAACTTATTGTAAGCAAGTTTCAGGATATCAATTAGCAGTGACTGTTTGACCAGTTTTTAGCGGGAAGGCGGCCATCATTTTCAGCCTGGTGAAGTACGTCGAGATCATAACTTTTGTTGTTTGGACTTTACTGGAAGATTTGTACCCTCTCGGCTTCATGGACTTCATGGAATACTATTTGGTTTCCGGGTCGTATTTGTAAAACCAAGATTCATCACTTGTAACGATCTTATTGAATCAGCTTGACTCTCCATTTTCAAACTTATCCAGAAAATATTGAGCACTATCCCCCTTCTAAATTTTTGGAACACATTCAGGTGATTTCCTTGAATATTTCTACTGGCGTGAGTTGAAAAAATATTTTCCTGTGGTGGTGGAATTCCAATCGAGCTTACGTCACTTATATTTCTCTTTTTCATCTACATTGTTACCTATTGTTCTGAAATTCGGACATAAATAGGTCCAATTCAAAAATGCAGGTTGTCTATTCCTGTCTGCTCTACATATCGAATCGACTGTCGTATTCGAGTTCAAGAATAGGGGTGATTGATTTACCACTCTATTTTCAAATGTCCTTGCACAAGGATGTATTTGTGTAGCAAATTTTTGGAAATATTATGAAAAAAATGTCAGCTTCACGTACAATTTCGAATAAGAAAAAGTCCTCCACATTTGCGTTTAGTTAACTGAAAGTTAATTTTCCGTCGAAAAAACTTATCCCTTTTAGCCCAAGATAACACTCATCGTAAAAGTTAAACACAGTCAGTAATCACAATTCATAAACGATCTAACGATTGCCACTTCTATTTACCTACAGCATCATTTTTGAATTGAATTTAACCAATTCGGTGGTGAAAATCATTTCAATTCAAATAGTTTCTTAGAAATGGAAATGTTATAATCCATCTGCAATGGATCATATAGTACTCTATCCATCTCCTTTTCCTTCTGCTACAAAGCCTTAAGAAAATATATTTTTCAAATTTTTCAATAACTTGGTTTCTTTTGTAAAAAGTTGGCGATTTTAAAAACTGTACAACAAACATACATATATATTGTCCTAATAAATAAACTAATGAATAAACTAAGTTCTGAATATATAGAAGTAATAAATTAAGATAAATTATAATCACTGTTAGAACCTTGAGATGGGTGGCCACGGTGTAGTGGTAGTGTATTCGGTCATTGAATGAGAGGTTTGGCGATCAATTCCCGACCATGTCCATTCAATTTTCACAGTATTAAAATTAAATAATTCGTTCAGAAAGCACTTTGTGTATTTCAACGCGAAAAAAATACTGTGAATTACGAACGAATGCAAAAATCACACACAACTCTCTTCCCAATCGAATTGGATGCCACCCATGGAGAATAAACATTGAAACCTAATATCACCTGAGTTTCAAATACCACTACACCAACTCTTTCGTATCCCTTCTTCTCTCTTCCAAATTCACTAACGCCCGTGCCCTGTTAAGCAGTATAAGGGTATTCATATCCCCTTTGGCATGTGCAGATTATATTATTATGTTTTTATAATTTATTAGATTATGTTTTTAGGCTGAGTTCCAAAACGTCAACAAAATGCGCATCGTGAACGTATCATTGCCTTTGTGATGCGTTGCTACGAAGTTTTCATTTTGCGATGCATCACGATGCTTTAAAATCCTTGACGTTTTGGAACGGCTTGTGCAAACAATAAAAATGTCTAAGAAATTAGCGGCGGTGATATTTTCAAACCTATAATGAATAATTTTGGCTCATATAATGGCAGTATATTTAAGAATGTTTTCGGCATAGAAAAGAAACAATTTCATTTTTTTGCGGAATAAAAAAATTGCTGTCAAATTACACCGCATCAAAATAACTCATGATGCGTTGGTTGCTTTTGTTTGCGCGGCGGTTTCTTTCATGATGCATTTTAGAGCGCGATACATCGCATCACTGCTATATATTGGCGATTTGGAACGCTTAACGTTGCAGTACTGCGGGGTTACTGCGAATGGAACTCAGCCTTTTTTTTATGATTTTACTATTTAATTGTTAATGTTACATATATCTATGGCGAAAGATATCAATCTACTGCATTTTGAGAAAATCTACTGCAATAAAATAGTCCTGGAGTAGCAACGATGATTCGAATATGCTCTGTAAAAATATATCTCAAGAAATCAACCAAACATAAGCCATCTCACCAGAATTTGGTAATATCAATTCACGCTTTATTACAATTCAACAAATGTAATAATAATCATATTACATTCTTCTAGGGGGTTTTACAGTTTCTTATTTCTTTTTGTTTTTTTTCCATTTATACAAGAATACTTTGCTTTTTTCTTGAGGAATACACTTTTTTATTTCAATTTGCTTTGTTTATTTATTTTTCTTTTTTTTTATAGGAAAATATTTGTATATACGCTTCATGTCGAAACACAATTTACAGCCATTTGTGGATGTCTATTTTTTTTAAGTAACATAAATCAATTAATTAGTTCTTTGATGATGTGTTTTTTTAATTTTTTTTTCTTTATTTTATTGAACGATGGATAAAAAGGATGGACAACACACATACACATTCATACACTAATTGAAATCTATTGGAAAAAAAAAAATAAACAATAAAAAATAAAAATCTATTTGTACGTTTTTTGTTTTTTCTTCTTTAAAGAGTAAGTGATGCTGGATGGATGGGACTCAGGCAAGAAATTTAAGCAAACAAATTAAATAAACAAATCTATTTGGTTTTTTTTAATTATTTTTAATTCCTATTTTTCTCGGATTTTGTTTTTTCTTTTATTCTGATGTTTTTTTATCTTTCTTTTTTGTTATACAAAATACAAAACAAATAAAAGTGCTCAGAGAAATTATTAAAATGACAACATACATACGTACTTTGTTTTATTAATTTCCAAGTTTTGTTTTTCTTTTTCATTTTATTTTAATCATCTAAACAATTTATTTATTTATTATATGTATTTATATCGAGGTTTTGTGATTTATTTTATGCGATAAGAAATAAGACAAGAGAAATAAAATTTAAATTAAAATTAACACAACAGGATAGAGAAAAAACATTTATGTAGTTTGTTTTCGATTAAAAAAAAAGTACAAAAAGAAAAGGAAACATTAAAAAAAAAAAAACAAAGAAGAAATGTGTGTGTTTTGTAATATGACTAATGTCATGATTTAACAATAAATGTGAAAAACATACAAAATATAAAATATTTAAAGTACATAAAAAGGTATCTGTCTCTATACATTTAGTTGTAGTAGTAGTAGTTTTTTTTTTTAGTAGTAGTAGTTTATTAAATCCTATTTTAATGTTGTGTTCTTTTTTTTTTTTTTTTGTGTTAGAGAAGAAGAAAACCGCCAATCGTTTGATCTGTTTAAATATATAAAGTTCTTATTACATTTAATATTTATTTATAACTATTTTATTTTATTAATTTATTAATTGCTGGGGTTTCTTTTATTTTTTCCTTTAGTTTGTTCTTTTGTTTTTCAATATTTTCTTCTTCTGTAAAGTTTTGTAAGGACTTTTGTGTGTTTTTTTTTTTTTTCTTTCTTTTATTGGGTTTTGTGTTTACAGTTTTTATTTGTTTTCTTTGTTAATTTAAAAATTTGCTTAATTTTTAAATTTCTTTCTTTTGTTTTTAAATTTATTTGGTAATTTCAGCAGAATTTTGCACTTTATCAAAGTTTTAACCGGAAATCAATGCGACGGACTCTGAAAAAATATATATATAGCACACGTGAGAAATTATTTTCAAAAACATTATACATATAGTATTAGGTCAGGTAACAAAAATTAAACAAGCAAATGGCAACAAATATTTTAAAAAAATTACAAAATTAAAGCATGCAATGTATGTATGTTTTTTTTCAACTGCATTGATGGCTGAACGGGCAAAAATTAATAAGAAAACTATAAGAAACAAATGATATATATTTTTATATTATTGCCTCTTAGGTGGACTAAATAAAAAGGAAATATTAAAACAGTAAGCACATTGGCCAGTTTTATTTTCTGTTTACCTAGCTAGAATACAAAGGAAAATAAAATGTTTAATAAAAGTAAGCAGAAGCATTAATTATAGAAGAGAAGCTTTTTGATTTGATTTAAATTAAGAAATTAGAAGCAGCTGTTTAGAATTACATATTGTAAAAAATATTCCGTACTTCACATTTTTCCTCTGGATAAAATTCTTTAAAAATCCTCTCAATAATTGGATATCTGAAAAGAAAAGAAAAAAATACATATATTTCTCAATCAATTTACTTGATGTTTAACATATTTTAAAACTTATATTGATTAAAATAATAAAATTATATATTATAATGATCATCATGACGCTGTACATTGAAAATAGTCGTTCAGTGGTGTTAACTCAACGTGCATATCGTCGAAAATATCATTTCTAACAAGTACCGTCTGACAACCCTATTTCGTCGACATGCCGTTCATCAACACCCAAACCATTCCAATGAACTAAAAGAGAGTGTTGCCGAGAACCAACGTGTATCGAATCTTGCCAAAAAACCGTCCACGTCGTTTGGAATACGGTCAAATAGTCGCTCGAACGATTGACACTGGACTTGATTTTTGATTACAAAATTTTGATTACCGACGAGGCCCATTTCACACTCTCAAGTTAACAAGCAAAATTGCCGCATTTGAAGAACGGAGAACCAAAAGCCAAAAAGTATTTGAGCCATTTTTCTTCAGAGAAGGCAAATGTGAATAATTTTAAACTATATTTGGGGTCTTAAACTGTAAGTTTTTAAGTTTATTTGACCAAAATTTCCTGTAAACCTGTTCTAAGCCCGACTCTAGTTGCAGGTAAGTTAAAAAGTATTTTATACCCCATGGTCTTCGCTAAAAACAAATCATTGGTCGTGGCTCAAAAGAGGTGTCGACATAAATATTAATGCACACTTAAGTTCAAATGTGTGTGTGGGTGCCGTGGCTTAGTGGTCAGTGCGTTGGACTACTGCGCAAAGGGGTTTCAAGTACGAATCAAGAAAAATAAGATCAACGTTTTTTTTTTCACGGCCCTACTTCTGTTAGACCTCGAGTGCCTGACAAACATTGAGAAGCTAGACCTATATACAATTATTAATAACAATCTGGAATTTTATTGGTCGATAACATAAATCTAAGGTAACCAAATCAACGTCACAATATTATCGTCAAATGGGATAGTAACGCAAATTAACAGAATTTGGCGCCTTTTCATAATTTTATCAAAGACCACAATAAGCTGAAAAGTCAGATAAGCCTTTAACTCAGATACGACTATAAGCACCTAAGAAATATGTGCAATACCTTGGAGAAACTGTACCCTACGTGTAATAACCGGGTGTATTTCTACTCATAGAAAGAATAATCATAACATTACAAGCAGTTCAAGTCAGCTGTCTACCTTGTACATTTAAGCAATTATTATCTTCTTAAAAAAAGAAGAGTTATTAATAGCAGTAAATAAAAAATGTACGCAATCGATACTTGAGTAGTATTTATTTCATTTCATGTGTTCTGTAATTACTTCTATTATTTAAGAAGCACAAATACAATTTTCAACGCTATATGAATATGCTGGTTGTAGACCGCCACTATGACGTGGAAGCCGCAAACGTTCGTCAATGGATGCATATGGAATATCTTAAGAATGTCCTGGCCAAAACATATCTCTAACGAACAGCTTTATCAGAGAATGGACCATAAACCTATAGCCACAACCAAGCGACGATGAAAGTGGTATCGGATTGGTCACACTCCAAAAACGTGACAGGTCCATTGCTAACCGCGCGATGCAATGGAATCCGCTTACTCAGGATGGCAGAATACGAGGCGGTCGTAGGAGTACATGGCGCAGAACAGTCGACAAGGAAGCACAACAACTGAGAAAGAGTTGGGGAGAGCTGAGTTAAATTATCAGAAACCGCACGTAGGCGTTGAAGATATCCTAGAACCCACAAAGTTTGATAATCGTGGAAAGCTATCAAATGTCAATTTTATGCAGAAATATACTGCAAAATCGGATTTGTAGCATGGACAGTTGCCCTGCCAATTGCGATATTGTACTCCCTTCAATGAAGCAAACACAAATAAATAAAAATAAAAATCAATCATGAAAGTAATCTCCGCCCATACTCACTTTGAGTGTAAACCACCACCAGGTGGGAGTCCCTCGATCTCTCTACTCTGAACGTTTTGTAATAAGTCAATAAATTCTCGTATCTCATTACATGACAGCTCTTCTGTAAAAACAAATAGAAAATTTACTAAAATTAAACAATCTCATATGATATATCACACAATTCAGAATATTATTTTGTTTTCATAATCAACAAAAATACTTAATTTAATAATATTTAATAAAAAATAAAATAATTAAATGCAAAGACAATTTTCGAGATACTCGTGCATACACAAAAACATGTTAAACCAATTCATGAATTTATCTAGAGACTAAAGAAAACTTAAACTTTGACTAAAATGTATTTAATTCTAAATTCTATATTTTGGTGGACTTTAGCTCATGATTCCTTAAAAAATAAAATATCCGCAACAGCAGCAGCAACAGCAGCATAGCTAATATTAAAAATACTTCTACATTTCGAATAAAATAACAACAAAAACAAATGAATATAGTAGGACAAACTTCATTGGTATATAATCTAATTTTAGTGCAACAAGCGATAACAGTTTTCTCTTACTGATTTCTTATTTGTTTTAAAATGCTTTGCTTATTTAACGAGACAGGAAAAAAATACTATGCAAAAATGTTTGACAATAGACTTGGAGGAAAAAAAATAAAATAAATGATTACACATGCTACTGCAAAATTCCAATGGAAACAGGGGATTTAAAAATTTGTTTGAAGAAAAGGAAAAAATTGTGAAGAAAAATAAATGAAATAAACATACCTTATGCTCACTAACCGAACCGCCACAAATTTTTATATTAATTTTTTTTTACTATTTTCAACAAATTTTTCTTATTCCATTGTTAACGTTTGACTGAAGCAAATTAATACAAAAAAAAAATAAAATTTAAAACAAAACAAAACTAAATCAAATTTGTTAAGAGATCGATTGAGAAAAATTAACACAACGAGTATTAATTTTTTTATTTAAGATTTTTTTTATTTTTTTTTTCATGTCATTTCACTTATGTAATTGGGAGAGGCAGGTACAATTTAAATTTAAGTATTCTACTCTGTATTTTTGCAATAAACTTAGTCAAATCTGTAATTTATTTTAATAATTCTATTTTTTTACTTTTTTTCTATTTTTTTTTACTAAAAAAAGTGTATATTACTTTTAACAATTGTGGTTGTGTGTGATTTATTTTAAAGTTTCAAGAAATTTGAAAAAAATCGTGAGCATAAGGTTTTTCAAATTTAAAATTCTTCATTATAACAATATTATTCTTTACTTAAAATGTATTTACTTTATGCACTACGTAATTTTATTTAAAAAATAAATTAGTAACTTTTGCTAATACTTTTGTTATTTATTTATTTTAATTGCATTTTAGTAAGGTTTTTATTATTTGTTTGGATTTTCTTCTAATTGACTTTATACATCTACGATTGAACATTATAATTGTAATTTTCCTTTTGATTTATAATAATCTATAAAGTGTCTTTGATTTAGTAATACACAGTATTAAGAGATGTATGTTTATTTTGATTTTATTTTATTTTTAACTTCGTAAATTATTTGTCTTTTATATATAAGTGGTTCCATTATTTGATTTTTCTTTTTATTCTTATTTATTTTCTTTTAATTTTAATCAATTCCTTTTAGTTTCCTCTTTTTTGTAAAATTTTAGGGTTATAAACTGTGTTTAATATTTTTTTCTAGTCTACATTATCTAAATTTATATAATGGCTTCCAAGGTACTATAATAGATTTAGATTTATTTATTTATTTATAACCGAGGGGTTTAAGGCAAGATGGGGTATCAAATATTCGCTAAAAATTGAAACAGAAAAACCTGCATGACGCGTAGAGTGAATTAGGGCGTTCGAAAGAAATTGTAACGCCTGTAATGATCTTGATGTGTTCATACATATATCTAATTTATAACCTATATATATACAATACAGTTAGGGCAATAACGTTTGAATCTTTTATGACAGTTCGATATGATGATTTATAAAAGAAAAACAAACAAGGGTTAACTTTTTATTCAAATAAGACAGACAAATTTAGACATTTCGTATTTGTTAATAAATAAATACTAGGTCATAAGCAGACCATAGGGGATTAAGACTCAAAGCTGTATGTGTTGTACGCCTTAATCATCTGCACATAAAGAAGAATTTTTAATTTTATACGATTTTCATAGGGCAATATGTTTTTGAGAAGCTTTCTCATGACAGTAATACTTTTAGATGTTTGTCAGACGCTCCTAAGAGTTTGGGCTGTGAAAAAATCTGGGATTCAAACCCCTGAGCCGCGGGTTCCCATCGTATTTGATAGAATTGAAAAGTTTTCGTATTCTTAAATGCTTTTTAGTAATCGAAGAATCAGAATATGTAATTGTACCAAAGGTTTTCATTCTACAACATTAATTAGACTTGCCTTGTGGAAAAGAATCGATTTACTAAACAAAGAGCTACTATGTAATAGATTATCCAACTTTAACGATATACACGCTTTTAATTTCAGATTTCTTAAGAAAACTGAACTTGAAGGACTACTCAAAGGCTGAGCTGTGCTTGCAGATGCGAAGTAGGATTAATAAGAGTCTGCAAGTGGTTGTCTAAAATATAAATTTCTTTAAAACAGGAGGACAGAATACGAGTTTTAGTGGAATAAGTTCTTAGTACAAATGAATACGAATATAATAGCCTATGACGCTCCAATAAATACTTAATAGCAACGAAACTGTGTTGCAAAAGCTAAAAACATACACAAAAAAGGTTACCAATAGAAGCATACCAAATGTTGCATTTTGAACCGAATCACACTCCTACAAACTACAAACATTCAATTTTTCTTAAATATAATTTAAATAATTTGCTACTTTTCCTAATTAACTAATATTTGGCTTAAATTTCATCAAAAATCGAACATTGGCTAAAACAAGTGTAAATATGCACTCAATTTATATATATTCTTTTAAACACCGTGTGGCAGTACAACGATTGCTAACACATATGTATGTATTACATCTCTTCTATTTCGACTATAACTTACATAATAACACGAATTGCTTGCAAATTTGACTAAGATCCTGGGTACATAAGAAACGTTCATTTAAATTCGCCTAAACTTAAACCTATCTAAAAGGACTGATTTTGTTTTTACTAAATTTTGAATTTATTATTTTTCCTAACGCATCGTTGGCCTGATATGCCATTATAAAAATATCAATTTTGAATTTCTATATAACTATATTGCTTTTTTGTTCTTAATTCCTAAACGTAAGCGCAATCCGACTTTTTGAACACAGACTATCCAAGACAGACTACACAAATTACTAAATCAAATTCATTATGCCAGCCACAAGGACACGAATTGGGTTCTCAAACGTAAAACAATAATAAAAACAATGGCAGTCTCTGTAGCTTAAAATTAAAAGAGTGGAAAGGATAAAATAGATTAAAGATATCATAACTAAAAGCCCGATATAATATGTAATAACAAAACAGACCACATTGACTCAAGGAACTTGTTTTTCAATTAACACTATATAAATGACTAGAGATTGATTTGTTATGGTCTGATAAAAAAACACAAATTCCAATTTTTAACTGGCTGTTAACCATTGCAACGGAAAAAAAATTAACTATATAGAATTATACACTACAATTTTCTAACACTCACTATTCGTACACAACGAAACAGAAATAATAAAACTTTATAAATACGAGTATATATCGTCTTTCTCTGGTACACATTTTAAATTTAGTAGTTATTATGTATATATGTATATAGTAGGAAAGTTAATTGTACTAAAAACAAATAAGACGATTAAAACAACCTCTTGTGATTTTCTCGATTTGTCTCTCCAACCGTCTTTCGGCTTCAATAGCTTCTTCAGTTGTTTTAGGTGCTCCAGGGAAAGCAATTATGATGATACTCATGTTATCACGACTACCCTGTGAAATTAAGAAAAAAAACCAAAACATATATTTGTTTATAATAAGTCCTTACATTCTAAATTGGGATCAGAGTTCCGTTCCTTGCAAACGGAAGTGTTTTTCTATCAACTAAACCAGGTGATTACGACCATATTGTCGAAACTTCATCTGTCAAATTGGCTGTCATTTATTTAATCTGTTTTGCCAAATCAACATAAAGAATTGTAGTGTCAACAAAACGCAAAATCTGCCGAATGTGTCGCCACTGTCCGTGTGAGTCTGCAGGATAATCCGAGGCAGTCAATTCACAACTTGGTGAACTTTGTGTCATTACTTGTCCCTACACCTGTACAAGATTCAACTGACCCAGGAGCTTAAAGTTAATGACCATGGACAACACCCTTTGCTTGCTGACTGGGTTCTCGAGTAAAAAAAAATAAATAAATATTAGGCCGTAAGCAGCCCATAGAGGGCCAAGGCCTAGCTTCTCACAACTGTACATGTTGTGCGTGGTATACATTTCTGCACGTGCAGAAAGGACCTACAGTTTTATGCCGTATCCGAAAGGCAGAGGGGTTTTTGAGAAGCTTTCTCATGACCACGGAAGAGGTGGGACCGTGAAAAAAACTTTTGATGGTATTTTTCTGGATTCGAACTTGGAACCTCTTGCGCAGCAGTCCAACGTACTAACCACTGAGCCACGGCACCCAAGTTCTCGAGTAGTTGGACCAATTTCGGTCATACTAAGCAAAACTATCAATTTGGGACGATGAAAATCCACACGAGAATCATCCAGAGAAAGTCACTGTTTGGTGTGGATTTTTGACTGGCGCCATCATCGGTCAAAACACCATTAATATTTTGCACGAGCGATTTCCGAAAAAGGTTATCTCGATCGGATGCGATGTGGATTGGCCACTGAGTACGATTTTCTTAATTTACAAAAATTGTATTTTAAACTATACTCGTTAACTTGCAGAACATTGTTTCAAAGAACTCTGAGTCCCATTATTTGTATTTTATTTAATAAAACAGATTAGAAAAAAAAAAAACTCACCTTGTGTAAGCATGTATCAATCACCTGATTTGATATATTCACCAGATCATGGGTGACTTTCAGCCTCGAATGAATAAAACTACAAACGTCCTCATTACTCATAACATCCCATATACCATCGCATGCCAGCACGAGAAATTCGTCGGCATCCTCACGGATTTGGCAAAAGATCTCCGGCTCGGGCGATACCAATTGTTCGCACTGGCCCTTCTCTTTAACATTTTTATAATCAAAGTCGCCAAGAGCTCGCGACACAGCTAACGTACCATTCACACGTTTTATCATCACACTACCACCGGCACGGTGTATTCGTTCCTTCTCTTCAGGCAGTATGGGTTTGTGATCTTGTGTCGCGAATACAGGTACTCCATTCCTGCAGAGTACTGCTCGTGAGTCTCCACAGTTTGCTATGTACACTTGATTCGGCGATACGAATGCGCACACGGCTGTTGTACCACCACATTTCTCTACATCGGACACAAATTCAGGTAATTCCCGCATTACCTCATCGATACGCAGGAAACCAGTTCGAATACCCTTTACATGATCGCCATTTTTGAATTCATCTGTATCGATTATGCACTCAAGCAAGTGTTTGGCACAATGCTCGGATACTTTACAGCCGGCATGCCCATCGAATACTGCAAAGAAACTCCAATCTTCGAGACAATCACCTAAGCCAGCTCGGGCATAATATGCATCTTCCATTTCGCAACGCCATCCCTGCATTGAGCTAACACCAAACAAAAGTTTGTTGCCCTCGCCATGATCATTGTGTTTGACTGTCTTCGGTTTATCCAGAAACCCTCCCATCTCTGTTTTTCATACTGGACTCATAGGAACAAATAGGACAAAAAAGTTTTGTACAATTAGTATAAGGTTTAGGTTGAGACAATTGTTGACGTTGTCGCTGTTGCTTCTGAAAAGTAAAAAAAACAAACACTTTGTTAATAAAAGCTATCGACTCTAGATAAATAAAGCTAAAGTTTGAACTGAATGCAGTGAAGTTTTAACAGATGTCAGATTCATCTTACAATTGCTTAAATTTATCATTCTAATCAGCAGACGTTAAGAATCGTAAGTATATGGAAGAGAGAATCACTTAACACACATGACAAACTCATACGAGGTGTGTTCAAAAAGTATCGCGAATTTTGAATTTTCGCGGGTTACGTATATTCGAATTTCGATTTTTTTGTGGCGTTATGTTGGTACTCATGTCTCTCACTCATGCCTACAAGCTCGGCCATTTTGAATGTTCACTTAATTGTTGACAGCTACTTTGCTTGCACGTGTTTTGGATCGTCTTCGATTTTTACCTATTCAAAAAAATGGATGAAAGTTTTGCTGACAGTTTTCTTCGATTACAGAGGCGTGGTGCATCATGAGTTCTTGCCACAGGGTAGAACGGTCAATAAGGAATATTACCTGCAAGTTATGCGCAATTTGCGCGAAGCAATCCGCCAGAAACGCCCGGATTTGTGGAAGAACAAAAATTGGCTTTTGCACCACGATAACGCCCCTGCTCACACATCGTTACTTGTGCGCGACTTTTTGGCCAAAAACAACACACTAATGATGCCGCACCCACCGTATTCCCCAGATCTGGCCCCCTGTGACTTTTTCTTGTTCCCTAAACTGAAGAGGCCCATGAAAGGACGACGTTACGCTACGCTTGACGAGATAAAGACGGCATCGAAAGAGGAGCTGAACAAGATAAAAAAAAATGATTTTTTGAAGTGCTTCGACGATTGGAAAAACCGTTGGCACAAGTGTATAATATCTCATGGGGATTACTTTGAAGGGGACAAAATAGATATTCATGAATAAATAAATAATTTTTGAAAAAACACAAAATTCGCGATACTTTTTGAACACACCTCGTATGTACATATACAAATTTATATCCCACATTTAGATCAAGTTGAATGAATAAGTAACAATAATCAGCCCACAAATTTACACTACAAATATATAACAAGTGTATAGCGTTGCATTTAAGGTGCATTCACAGCTCAGCGACGATCGAATTGGCGAACCACGAACAAACCATTTAAAGGCAAACAATTGACAGTTTTATTATTCTCAAAGAAGAGAGATCGATCAATCGATTTATGTAAAAAAAAGTTAAATTGTAATAATTTTCTGGGAATTAACGAAGGCTTTTTGCGAACTGTCAAATTTTATTCACATTTCACAGACGTGGAACGCAATCCACACTCGCACGAACAAACAGTTCGCAGATTGCTGTGAATGAAATGTCAAAATTTGTTAATATTTTCCCGTTCGTATTCGCAGGTCCCTAAGCTGTAAATTGACTTTTAAGCCCGATGATTACTTTTTTTACAGGGCCAACCAAATGACCATTGAATATTTACTTTTCCTATATATTTTTATAGGTGACATACCCGTTTTTTCCAAGAAAAATTAGCAAAGTTATTCGGTTGTACTTTTATACCAGGTAGTAGAATGAAATTTGCAATTTTAGAAGTTACATAGTCTAGAAACTGATGCAGTCAAAAGGTATGAGGTATCTGCTATTCGCGGGTGATGAGTACTGATCTCTAGAACAGTTTAATGACACGAAGCATATTACACAACAATAAATGTCTAAACCGCATGGAAACCAGTCAAATTTGAACACGAATAGGATCCTCATTCACCACACCACAATTCAACCGACAAATCACACCCTCTTAAAATGAAAACGAAAGTTAAAATAAACATTCAATACATTCGTACACAAAGAATAATTTTCCTTCGTCTAAATTATATGTCGGTGTGTCAAAGATTATAATTAAATCTGACTCGAGATGAGTAATTTCCCTAATCGTCCATCAAGGTCATAAGAATACTGTCATTTGCATTACCTCATTCTGCCACAAAACATGACTTACTTACAAATCAGTACGCAATTGAATATGTCAAAAAGAAGAGCCGAGATCGTTCCTTTTCAATCGAAACCAATCACCAAAGTAGTACGTAGAATAAATGCGACTTTGGTTGAAGCTTTAAATGGAAATTGAGACCAACAGACAGTCACAAATTTAGATTCTCGACCAATAAAACCGAATATTCGAATAAAAACTCTCTCAACAATCGCGTGTCATATTTGAAATGCATTTTGCGATAGCATTAATTAATTATGCCTCAGCAGCTACACACAATCACCGAATGAAAAACGATTACCCCATTCCCTCTGGTCTACTTTTCGACGAGATGACGTTCGAACCAATTAAGGTCTATCTGAATTCGAAGATAATCGAGATCTAGCTGGCGAGCCGCAAGTTACGCTGCGTTAGATGAGTAACAATTATATGCACAGATGCAGTTGATTTACTACTGGCACGCAATTGCAAATTATAATTTAAGATATTATGTAATCGCATTCGTCATCGCTTGCTTCGGTGGTTGTGTTACTACCGTGGAGTGGTTGAATTGAATGTAAACAAAAACTAACACCACTTATGACGGACGGACGATATAAATTACTACAAAAATATATATTTTTTCATGATTTATTTGAGCTTTGATAAACTATTCGAGCAGGGGATTTCCCAATCAATGAATATCAAAATCACTTCTTGGAAAGGCTTTGAGAAGATATAATCTAATTGAGACAAGATATGAAAAATAATTGTAATTTTGCGATTAAACGCAAACCAATAATTCAGATTTAGTTACTTAAAAGGGAGTCCCACAAGCACCACACAGGTGACCCAATAGGGATGCTGTAAAATCGAAGGATTGTGATTCTTCTACTCAGTAACCTCGCTGTTAAAGGAAAACAAGAAAGAAAAGGGAATTAAAAGGATGAACAAGTTCAAAATTGATGGAAGATAAAGTTGAATTTTAATCCATACATTTCGATTTGCCTCCAATGGCATATAGAATGAAGACAAGTACAAATATACAAGGTGAAGCAAGTCATCACCTTATCCCATAAGTTGCTATAATTTTTGTAAATGGAGGCAAATGTCAATTCTACTTTGACGTTTGTCAAGAAATCAGACACAAAATACACGTCAACAAAACATAAGTATACATAAGTCGCTAAGGATCGCGGAAAAATTGTTATGATTTGCATTTTATTCGCCTAATGTCTTATTTCGGCGATTTGCACTGGCCGGCAAAATCGCCTGATTTACCGATTCAAACTTCTTTTTGTGCGCCCCTATGTCAACAAGCCGTACGACTCTTGAACCACTCAAAGAGAATATCCGTGAGAATTTCGGGACCATCTTTGGAAATTATGGCAGCAGTAATGGAAAGCGCCCTAAATTGGACTCGATTGGTGATCAATGCTGGCTGCGCCTAAAGAGACATAAAATAAGCATAATCCAGAAGCAGAACCAAAGTATTACATGTCTAAAACAAATAAATCCAAAGAACATTGAGTTGTCACAACTTTTGAACCCAATACACCAAATCCAAGTCTCTATTTAAAAATGCAATAAAATGAAATGAACGTCGTTTAAGTGGCTGCCTCGGCTGGCTTCGCAGCAGCATTCTATCACTCTAATTTTTCAAGACCTTGTTGATGGTGTAGGGCTGTAGCTAACAAATTGCTTGGATGATATTAAGTGCTTGAATCGTTTCCGGATTGTTGGCATAACATCGGTCCTTCACGGTTCCCCACAAAAAAAAAGGGCAGCTCCGAGGCGGCTAATCGACATCCCCAAGGCGGCTGATAACACAATTTGGGAATTTGGTGCGCAAATGATCGATGGTGGCATGGCCTGTGTGGCATGACACGCCATTCTGCATGAACCAGAGGTCGTCCAAATCCATGTCTTCAATTTCAGTAAAAAAAACAGTGAAAAATGCTACAATCCGCCTGGAGCGAATCGTATTTTACCCTATCCCTATCTTTTTTGGTCGTGTCAGTGGCTATTGATGCTGATCATTTATATATATACTTTGTTGGGTCTATCTTTAATATTTCTCTTTGTTACAAACTATATGTCAAACTTAATATACCCTTAGGATAGGGTATAAAAAATGTCTTTCATTGGGATGAAAAATAACGCGAGCACATAAGTATACGTAGCTATGACAAGGGCTTAATAAGTCGCTTATTATTTATTTTGAACTGGTTTGGCTAAAATAGCATCCTGAACTGACTTTTTATTTTACAATTAAGAGAATATATCATATATGTACAAGGAAAATACTTTTCACAAATTACAAATTCCATTTTATTTTCAATATCGAATGCCAAACAATTTTATAATACCTACGCCATTATAATGGACTCATCAGTTGGATTTAAATGATTCAATAATCACTTTAGGTAATTGTCAAAAAAGAATAACTACGTAATAAAAAAGTGAAATAAATTTAGCAAATTCATTAACGTGGTTATGTATTTGATTCAGTACTGTAGCAAGCAGATAACCATTTAATCACATTTATTACTGTTCTGATTAATAATAAATAGATTAAAAAAATATAACTTATCTAATAGTATTTATAGCCTGAGCGAGCAACCCTATTACTTTAACTTACGGTTAAGTGCAAATCTCACTACCCGCAGCACTTTGATCAAAATATTTTTTGCACTGATAGAGTACAGATCAAGGCGATAGCTTAAAAACAAAATCGGATATTGAACAAATTATATGTATTGTATATCAGTTTTAATCAGAATTGCAGACTTAAGAATATTGAAAAGTCTTGGATTTTTTATTTAAAACTGAGCCCTCATTTTCATGGTAAATTATAATATAAATTGTTTACGTAGTTGTCTTGGCTCAGTGGTCAGTGCAAAGCACTACATGGGTTTCCAAATTCGAGTCCGAAAAAATACCATCAGCGTTTTCTCTCGGCAAGCGTCTGACAAACATCGAAGTATGTTTTACTATCATGAGAAAGCTCCTCAAAGAAATGTCTCTGACCTTTGCATACAGCATAAATCTGTAGGTTCAAGAATGAAGACATCTCGAACATTTACTCAGAGAATACATCAGCACACAAAATATAATTAAAAGGTTCATATTTCTCAAACTAGTTAATAAGAAAAGTACGTATTTTTAGCCAATAACGTGGTATGCCACTTTATAGCACCTGTCAAGACTAACTCAAATATGAAATTCAATTAAAGTCAATAGACCTGACTGACTGTAATTAAATTACCGTTTAGAGTACTTTGGACGAAAAACGTGGTAAGCTTTTTCAAAAGACTGCACAAAACTAGTATAAATATAAAATTTCAATAAAATCGTTAGAACCGTTTTCGAGCTAAAGCCAATTAGCTTGGCCATAACCAATTTTTGGCCAAAATGTTGTAAACCATCTTGTAACATGTCTCCAAGTCTAAAATGGCTTCAGCATGAAGTGTAAACAAAATCGATGAAGCTGTTTTCTAGCAATCAGTATTTTTCCAAATTGGCTATGAGCACTTTGCTTAATTCGTCAAAAGATTCAATTTTCCTCTAGGGTTTAGCCCACCGACGCCAAATATGAAGTTTAATCAAAATCTGTTCACCTCGTTGGCAAACAAATAGACAGACATAATTGTCAGATTCACTTTTTTCGAATTCTCTATTAAAGTAATGTCAGAACTAATCAAAGCCGCAAAGGTATTGGGCGCGTTCCGACCTATAGGGACTATATAATCAATCGCTTCTGATCAGTCAAGAGATTCAATTTTGCCTACAAAATAAGGCATTTCTTTTTGAGGTAGTGAACTGGATTTGCTTCCGAGTGTCTGACAAACATTCAAGAGTATAATTGTCATAAGAAAGCTTCTCAAAAACCCTTCTGCCTCTCGGATACGGCATAAAACTGTATGTCTCTTCTGTACATGCAGAAATGTATACCACGCAGTATACAGTTGTGAGAAGCTAGGCCTTGGCCCTCTATGGGCTGCTTACGGCCTAATATTTATTTATTTTTAACTGGATTTGCAGGTAATAAAATTTTGCCTGTCTGTTAAGTCAATGTGCAAACTGTCAAAACCTGTTTACTGTTCCACATATTAGGCCTTGCCTCAAAAAGTAGGCCTACAATTCGGAACGTGCCAATTGTCATTTAGTTTCCCCTCGCACTGCAAATCAGCTTAAAACTTTACAGAATTTAATTATCTTAACTCAGCCAAAGTCTACCAATTTTCATAAAAATCAAATAAAAAACTTTAACGGGCTGAGTAGAGAGTAGCGCCACACCTCCAGGGAACAAAAGTGTTAATCATCAATGCAGTCGATGTTCATCTGAATCAATTTCACAGTCTTGACGCTATTATCTCCATACTATAAGCACACTCCCCCATTGGAATTTGAACCTCTGACGTTATAGTTCACTGCCGTCGCAACCAAGTCCAAGTGGCAAGAGAAAAAAAAAAAATACTCCCAACAAATTCGTAATAATTTCAAAATGTTCAAACGGTTGCGCTGAATCAGAGTGTTTACAAAACAAAACAAAAGTTGTTGTTTCATTTCACAATGGAGAGGAGGCACGAACTCTGTCCGATAGATGACTCGATTCTTTATTAAGATGATGAACTTATTTGCTACAACTGTAAATGTTTATGCGGAGCAATGGGTGGCGAGCAGAAGCCATTTAATGCGAGTGTTCACCTGAGAATAAACAGGGAGCAACCTCTCTAATCTCAGATGCAAAATTTATCATCTTTTTTTTTCGACTCGGCTTTTTGGGGAGTAAAAAGCATTTACATGTATGTGCTTTACACAGCAGTCAATTACAATGAAATTTCATTAGGAGCAACATATGTACATATGTGTGATTCCAAGACTCCCCATGAGGTGGTGTCGTAGCTACAAATGTTCGACATTAAAATGCTGGTTGGTTGCTAGTAACAGTAGCAGCAGGGAGAAGAAAACAGTGCGGTTTCCTGCTTTGTAATCGCAAATGGAGGGCATCTTGCATTTGTTTTCTCACCCTATCGCGCTAGTACACTGCTTGCTTGTTTGGCGATAAAGAAGAAGTAAAACAAATGTCTTGAAATGTATTCAGAAACCTGAATAGCTTCAGTGTCATTGCTCTATAGGTGAATTTCAAAAATATAGGAATGTAACGCAATTCTTAGGGCACACCAGAAACACACTTCAAACAATTTCCCGCTGAGGTAGGCATAGCTAAACAAAAAAAAAAAAAAAAAAACAAGTAAAAAGGAAAAGAACCTTAAGTAGGTGCCACTTGTGCTCCCCCTTGTAAACAATGAGTGTCATTTCTGTATACACTCGTGTGTTTATAGGTCAAAATCGATTTCTATATACTCTTGGGCTCTTGTTCTTCTTCAGGCTTTTGCAATATACCGACTGACGAGTTGCAGATTTTTTTTTTATTCCCCCCAATTGAATTTGAGGAAGAAAAACTTCTGCGGTTTGCTGTTTATAATCTCGGTTGCTTAGCTAATTTATAAGTAAACTCAATGATCTAACCAAGTACACACACTAGATGAGATGAAATCTTCTGTGCAATTAGACAAGTAACTGATTTATGACCTGAAGGTGTTCGCGCTGGTAAGCTTTAGAGATGAGCAAACGTTTGCTGACGGTATCACTTTTCCACACAAAAATATAGAAAAAAAAAAATAAAACTTGTTATCTAAGAGATACCAATAAAAATCTGCAGAGATACGAGTAGTAACTGATGTGGCTAAATGAACTATACCTGTTCCGCTGAATATGTCTAGATTTTTATATATTTTGTTAATAATATTCACTGCTTATCATCTCCTTGTCGTGGGAAAATGTATAACTTGCTACAGATGATGGTGATGATGATGTTGATAACGACAGAGGAGAGGGCGACGACGTCGGTTGTGCCAGCGGTAAAGGAGGAGGAAATATTATATCACACACTTTGTACTCTCACTTTACTTATATTTCGTATCCATTCAAGAATCACAGTTACATTCAGAAACGATTAATATTCTTTTTTATTTTTTGTTTGCTTTTTTGAATTTCATTTAAAACTATAAGTTGTTTTTGAGGTTATGCGTATCGTTTCGGAATTAAAATGGATTTTAATTTAGAAAATTGCGACTTTATGGAGTTTTTTTTTTCCTCCTTTCTTTTTCTATTTTTTCATTTCGACAACGAAGACGACGACGACAAACGGAACGGAGCAATTGCAGCAGTCTGTTTTGCTTTTATTCTCCTCAGAGAAGCAGGTATTCCTCGACTCTTGTTCTTGTTACAGAGAGGTTTTTTATTTTTTTTGTGTGTGTGCTTTTCGCGTTTAACTATCGGTTTTTTGTTCTCTTGCGGCGCGGTCGTCGGTCTCCGTGCTTCGTGCTCCCTGTAATCTCTCTTCGGACAACTGAGCGAGTAGTGAGTTCTGCGACGCAGTCAGAAAACTCTCTCTCACTTGCTCTTTAGATTGTGTTTTTTCTACGCTGCTTATGTGCCGGATGGATACTTCATCATCGGCAAGCGGCTAATTTTCGACAATTCACTCTCTATTCGGAACAGTCTGCTTCTGATTCTGCTCAAACGATGGAGGGGTTTCATTCAGGTAGACATCACAATATTTTAGACGACTTCCAGTTCGAGAATCAGGGATGTTCCCTGTCTGATAAAAAGTGAGAGATAATAGAATTTACAGGTTAGCGCTTTTATGGATACGAACCGAAACGATAGCACCAGGTATTACTCATAACATTTTTTGTAATTGGACAAAACATCTGCTTGCCAAAAAGTCGTTGGTTAAACTAGAATTAGGCTTCTGTTTCACTTGAAATTGATACTCAAATTCAAAAGGTGCGATTGTTTTTTCTTTCTAACGAATGAGTAAGCATGAAGGCCGTTTGGAATTGTATGTTTATCATACATTTGAGAGCAGCATGAGTATGACTTGGCAAAGTTGCCGAGTTTATCTCTGACATTGACTGATAATATTAATGAACTAGTTACGTCATGAGAAAACAAAACTGAATCATTGTAGATACACCTTTCATGAGTGCTTATAGCAATCGGTTCTTGGCAACAAAGAAGAATACAGCAATTTTTTTTTTAATTCAATTTATATTTTGGTACTGAAAGCTGATTAATAAAATGTTACAAGGGCAACAATTATTCATATTTACAAATGACTTGCATAACTTACTGGCTAATGTCGCTTTGACTGGGCATAAGTCGAGTCATTCTAGGTTTCTAGAAAACTTAACCTAAATTTGGGTGTTTCACCAAGACATGCCATTGTGGGTATTCCCGTCTTCCAGAAACTACTTGCCATCATTAATCTTTGTTGTCGGTGAATACCACTGCTTAAAACAAGATCAAAGCATGATTGAGACTACATATATCGATAAAAGAGATCAACAAGAATATTTATTCCTCATTTCAAAAAAAATGCATGCCACTCAAAATAAATATTTGACTATAAGCAGCCCCTAGATGGCAAGACCTAGCTACTCACAACTGTATACTGCGCGGTATACATTTCTGCACATATAGAAGGGACCTACAATTTCATACCTTTTTGAAAAGCCTTCTCATGATAGTAAATACTCTTGGGTGTCAGACGCTCGCAAGAGGTGGGGCGCGAAAAAATCTTGATGGTATTTAGAAGTTACCATTCTTACCATTGTTCAAACATTATCTAGATGTATACATTTCGACGTGCACTAAAAAGATTAAATGATCCGCACTCTTTCATATATCGCAGTCTGCTGTGTCAGTATCTAGAATATATTTATGTATGAATATTTATTTCTTTGTTAACTTCCAAAAAAATACGAATAACATTGGTATAAAAGTCCGAGTGTTAACGCAACAGTTTAAACTGAAACAAGTACCTACATAGGTATGTGCCTAAGGTGACTAATCAATCAAAAGAACGTAAAACTAAAAATGCACGAATTCTTACTAATTGCAATGTCTTAACCGAGAATACATAATTCTTAAAATTTAATTTGACCTTACCACCGCTTCCAAAACAAATGGCATAAAGATAAGCTTATCGTCCGATAAAAATAACATTTAACCGCATAAAATGTGACCACAAGGATAAGGTATAAGGACTTACAAAATTAAATTATTAAGTTTTATTTTCTACTACAATTTTAAACTTAAACCGAATTAAATCATAAAATGCGCTTAGATAAACAAATTTACTCTTGCAATATCAAAATCAAACATCAACTCATCATTAAGTATAAGTAAATAGAATAAATAGCATTAAAGATGGCTTCCTGTAAATGTTACAAAAATTTAAAAGAACACTTGAATTATCAAACATCTTAGGTGTTAGGTGGCTCTTCATTTCAATAATCGATAGACATGCGAAGCAATAAAAGAAATAATAAAGGTCGATAAAGGCCAACTAAAAGAAAATAAGGTATCCAGGGTCATTAAATGTACAGAAATGTGCTCTACTTATTGTTTTCGAATAAAAAGTCTGGTGCATTGAATAAGAAAGGAATACAAATCTATGAAACATTGTTTTGATAATACGCCCGTTATTATGATTCCAAGTCTCAAAAGTAAGAATGATTACACTGATGGGGTGACAAATGAATGCATATCCGTTATAATATTGAACCCAACGAAACAAAATCCTTTCGATTTTAAAAATAACTTTAAAATAATAAGACACCTCTTTTACCAATACGATTTTCCTTCTCCTTTTAGCAATTTGCCTTGTAAAATAAGAAAATGCTTTGTCTACCACTCATCAACGCAACATTGAGAGAAGATAAAATTAAAGAAGTGAAAACTGTTCAAAAACACAAGTTTATTTATTTCACAAAATCGCAAATAAAACCCAAGAACTTTGAGCAAATGAGTCGCAAAGCTCAAGGCAACAAATTGATCCACAATGAACATGTTCACATGACATTGACCTCAATTGCAATCAACTGCGAGAGAGTTAGTAAAGCGGCTGCGAATTTCTCAATTAATGCGTAAACAGTAAGAAAAACTCATTCAAATAATGCCATAAACATACCCCGTGATTTAAACTCTATAAAAAGAGCTTCTGCAAACGCTTTCTTCCTAGAAGTTTTGATGTCTTTTCTTTTTTTTGTAAAACCTACCACACCTTCTCATGTAAAAACAACCAATTTTCTAACAACATTTTATTATTACACCAATTATAACAGGAGCGTTCTAGAACCACTCACAAAAGCTACAACAAAACTTTAGACTTATACATCAAATCTAATAAACATTCGAGAATTTAAGTAGGGCCTGCCACATCGTTGTTTAATTTGCACCATCGCCTACGGTGATATTAGCACCTTGCTCCTTTTGCTTCCTAATTTCAGAAACAACAAACTCTTTAAAAGTGGCATAGGCCTCGTCTATAATATCGTTGTGAATGATTATATCGAAATTGCCTGGAGCATTGCCAAAATCGATTTCCG
Organism: Chalcosyrphus nemorum; assembly: GCA_949716465.1. Taxonomy (NCBI): domain Eukaryota; kingdom Metazoa; phylum Arthropoda; class Insecta; order Diptera; family Syrphidae; genus Chalcosyrphus; species Chalcosyrphus nemorum. The sequence continues at coordinate 8,558,205 of OX454333.1, forward strand.
CCTGTGCTGCGTCCAAACGTTTTTGCAACGACTCCTCATTCTCGGTATTGCGAAGTAGCAATCTTCTCTTCAACTCATCCACAGACGGTGGATTATTAAATACCAAAATAGGATTCAAATCGGATCTTTTAATTTGCTTTACTCCCTCCATTTCTATGTCCAAGACACATACTTTTCCCTGATTCATCACATCATGAACAGCCGCTTTGCTAGTTCCGTACAAATTACCACCGAAACAAGCCGTTTCAATGAATTCATCATTTGCGATCGCCTTCTCCATATGCTCACGCGTAACATAGTGATAGTGCACCCCGTTGGTCTCTCCAGGACGTGGCTGACGTGTCGTGTGTGAAACACTAAAGCCAAAAGTATCGGGAAAATCAGCGAATAAACGTTTGAGCAAGGTGCTCTTGCCCGAACCAGAAGGCCCACAGATCACCAGTGGTCGCGGTCCAATGGTTGCTGCCATTTTGCTGAAATCTACAAAAGGGCAATTGTGAGCATTTTGTGTGAACAGTCTGTAGTTTTGGTGAGATAATTACTATGTACTAGTGCTTGCAATATACGCATAACTCTTGCTCTGTGTATAGGTACACTTATATAATTCACATAGAAAGTATTCGAGACATGTAACTAGCCCGACCAAGATCACACCGTGCACTCGACGCAGTGTTGCAACTCGGCCTCTCTACTAAAGTAAGAAAAAACAAAATCATAAACCTCATGTTAGATAAACGAAACACAAAACAACACGTTAAAAAACAAGGATTGTGGAGAGTCATTTCAAGACAGGTTTATTCTTGCAATCATGATTGAGACATGATTCCCAGAATTCCACCGGCTGCGTCATCATTGTGAAAAATAAAACAAAACACAGGTGCACACTAACAAATAAAGGAGCAACATAAATCCCAAGCAGTGTCGTCGTTTATTTTGTAAAATGGTTAGTACAATATTGAATCTAACTTCATATTATGGATCACTTTGAATTTTATTTATTGCAAGGATATGATACCCACGTACTAATATTTTAAGTGGAGCAGAATAACTGTCTTGCTACTGTCTCTTTTTATTTCAAATTGACAATAGTTCTCGCCTCCTAAATTATAAAGTTTAGGGTGGTCACAATTATTTATAAGCGAATATTGGGTTAAATATCCTCAAAAGTACTTTTGGAATAAATTGTGTGTGACGCAGCTCAGTAGTTAGTGCGTTGGACTTCTGTGCATGCCGTTCCGAGTTTGAATCCAGGAAAATACTATCAAACGTTGATTCACGGCCCCACCTCTTGCGACGTCTGACAAACATCCAATTGGCATGAGAAACCTTCTCAAAAATCTTCTGCCCTTCGGATACGGCATAAAAGTTTGATTCCCTTTTGTACTTGCAGAAATGTATACCATGCACAAAACATACAATATTTATCTTTTATACGAATAAAGGGATATAAATAGACAATTTAAAGACCGGTACTCATCAACTGCACTCATCGGTCATTCTCTGTTAAAAAAATGTGCCAAACTTAATAGGTACATGGAGTGCAAAATTTGTGGAAAGCATTTAGTTGCCACATAGCAAAATGATCTTTCTAAAGTAGTTGAACTATTTTTTTTTTATTTTTGTTTTAACCAAAACACATATGTCAATGTTCTACTCATAGTGATGGGAATAAATATAATTAATTGATTGATCATAAAAAAATGCGACGATAAGCATTTATAAGCATAATTACGGCAGTATCATGTGCAGAGGTATAAGTATGTATTTATGTTACATTTAATTTGTTCTTTGCGATTATTATTGGGCTAATACCATGGCAGGAAAGGACAGAACACATATACATATTATCATCACCATTTTATAGTGTAGTACTTAAGATTATGCTGTTAGTTTTGAGTATGTCATACACATATATTTTGTTCGATCAGACTGTTCACCGATACTGTGTTCTTATACTCCTTTTAGGATCGCTGAAAGCATCTTTGTCATCATATCTTAAACATAAGTTAAGCTTGAATAATGACAGTTAAAAGTGTTATTCAAACTTAGTGTCATTCAATAGTGAAATCTACTTGACGCCTTTGAAGTAACTGATTGCGCAAAAACAATTACAAAATACCAAAAGGAGTGCACTGTTTGGTTTCAAACCTACAAGTGAAGGTTTGCAAAAATACACTGATTGTATGTGAATACACCCATTTGAATGAGTTCACCTATTTGAATAATGGTCGCGTTCCGTACTCTAGGGACTAAATAGTAAAACGTTTCCGATTGGTCGAGAGATTCAGTTTTGACTGCAAAGTAAGGCTTTTCTTTTTCAAGTAGTGGACAAGGTTTTCTCCCTACCTTTTAAAAAAATTGTCAAAAATTGTTTGCCGTTTCATATGTTAGGCCTTACTTCAAAAATTAGTCTAGAGTCGTAATCAAATATTAGGCATTTCCTTTTTCAAGATGTGGGTGTAGTGAATAAGGTACCCAAAAAAGACGGTGTCTTGGATCTGGTCTCAAAATTAATTGCAGATATCTATTACATTACCACAAAGAACTCGAAGGTACAGAAGTGCGCTAAATGGCTGGTATCCGAATGTGCTGATTTGTGGCTTTTCTTCAAATCATCAACATTTCGGGCCCCCAACCAATTAGGGTAACTGGAATTGAAATTAAGCAGGTAGCGACTATCAGTTGATGTTGATGAATCGACCCTTTTCTACATATTTGCTAAATTTGCAGCCACAATTGTAATTACATAATTGTATTGCTAACTTATTGGATGGATCTTATTACAAACGAATTTGCTAAAATTAAGTAAAAACGGAATCACTGATAATGAAGAACACAACGCTAACATCCCTGTTGCTCGCTTCACCGAAAGAAAGGCACGAAGAAAGAATTAAAATGAAATTGGAAGATATGAAGAAAGTAGAAAACATAATCACAAAAGTTCACAGCGATTGCGCGCTCTTTTGCACGCTTTTTCTTAGTTTTTTTTCCCAATCGTTCTCTATACACAAGACATACTCTCTTCGGTATCTAAAATTAGAAAAATTCATGACAACATCGGTGGCCAATTGAAATGAATAAATTTTCTGTAACCGATGAGGCTCACTGAAGCTGAGAAAATTCTCTTTGCGACGACAAGACTGCTATTTGTTTTCATTTTGCGACGGCAAAAATACTTTTTTACATTCGAATTTCTTCCGGGAAAAGGAATAAAAATGTTGCTTTACTTACTTTGATGATGTGGATGCGGCGAAGTTTTAGTAGACACTCTTGAAGCACTATTTAGGGAGAGCAGGAACTTAATTTTTTTTTTCCTTTTTGAAGGGCAGAGGTATCGGTTTGGTTAGGTTGAGAATAAAATCAATTTTTCTGACGAAAAAGCACACACGGCATTCGAATCGAGCAAACGGAGGCAACTGAAAGATGGTGTGGTGAGTTTTTTGGTTATGTTATGATTTTTGCAAAGCATTTTCATTATTGACAGTGGGTGTGTTCAATAGGCTGGCGGGGGTAGGCTTATTGGGTGAATAAGAGGATAATTATAATAAAACAGGTAAAAACTGACTGAACGAAATTCATTCTATTTGATGATATAATCCTTTCAAGCGAATAAATTCGCTAGCTAAATATAACTCTCAAATTGAATTCGAAAAGTTGCTGCATATGCAAGCAGATAGGCACATTGTGCCAAATTTTGTTCAAAACAAATCTGCGTAAAAAATTAAAATATTAGTAATTTAGCAAATGAAAGTACCTTGTAAATTGTTACTCGTCAATGTCATATCGTTTACTAGTTTGAAGTTTTTTGCATACGCACGGTTGATCAGAAGGCCAATTAAGGTTTCACTAGAATCCAGAAGGAAGCGGAATAAGATTTTGGGGGATCTATACAGCACAATCTATAAAATAATAAAAACATTAAGAATGATCATAGACATAATTAAGGAAATTTCTGCAGGATTATCCGCTATGATTTAGCACCAAATTTTAAAACGACTTCTTCTCAAAATAAACACAAACGAAAAAATCAATCTTATGACTTTATTTGACACTTTTTGACGCTTCACAACATTTTGACAAGTAAAACTATATACATATGCTATTACCTTAAAAGTCTGTTTAATTTAAAAGCTAATAGCTTTTTATTTAACAAAATGTAGCACATATATAAATTCTTCTGCACGCCTGGTGTTATGTAAAATCAATTGAATATGATATAAAGTTGCTTCCCAATTGAGCCTGGCCTTTTTAAACTCACCGCTGAAACTACCTTATCTCTTTTATGTCTAGCCGTATTTTTGAACACAGTGGTAAGAATGTGACTTCGAGCCGACATTCCTTCATTTGTATTTTGCCTGAAAAGAAAAAGTCTATTATCCGTATTTTTTCTTACTCGATTCCTGAGCATAACTTATTACTTCTATAATTCATTTCTTATGTAAGTTTTACATTATTGTTCGATTAATAAAAATATTTTCACTATTTCATCACAGAAGTCCACTTTCCCATAGAGAAACAACAAATTTGTTTGTTATCACCGTTCGAGTATCGAAATGGTTCCCAGCTGATAATATCGTTCAATTGACAGTTCGAAAGCGACTCAAGCAGTGGCGGTTCCAACTCCAACCGCTTCACTTTTTTCAGCGTTTTCGTGCAAGTATTTGGTTGCTTCTCGTCTTAAATCATCAACAAATTAATTTGTATTAATTGAAACGTAGTAGATTGGTTTGTATCGGCACAAGGTGGCTAAAAACCGACAACCATGCCTGACATCAAGGTGACTCCTCTTGGAGCTGGACAAGATGTTGGCAGGAGCTGCTTGCTTCTTTCGATGGGTGGCAAAAACATCATGCTCGACTGTGGCATGCACATGGGCTTTAACGACGAGCGGCGCTTTCCAGATTTCTCGTACATCGTGCCCGACGGACCAATCACCAGTCACATTGATTGCGTTATTATTTCGCACTTTCATTTAGGTAAGAGGCTCCTCATTTATTTGTTTATTCTATTGTTTAAGTAAACTCAATTGTAAGTTGTAGTCTAGTGAGTAGATAAGAACGATGTAACAGGGAATCCAATTGAGTCTTTACTTTATTGGGGGCTATTTGTAGTAGGAATTTATATTTTTCAATAACTGCATTGTTCTTATGTACATAAATGAAATTATACCAGCTCCTGTACGATAGAAAACGTTTACATTGAACTTGCGCACGTGTAAGACGATTAAATTACCGATGATGCGCAATTAATGCTCTATTTTCTTAAAAATATACAAATAGAGATATAAAGACTTTAGTAAAAAAAAAAAAACATACATTAGACCAAGCTGTAGACTCTGCGACATAACTGCCTTCAGTCGGATTTCGGGGGTTTTTTTGATAAAAGTTAAACTAGTTTCCTAGACTTCTTCACCTTTATATGGGGAAGGTTGTGGTTAAGAATAAAAAGTTTACAATCCTCTGGCTATGCTGTATTGCTACTTGTTCTCCGGTTAGGCTTGTTGGTTTATTCTCAGGAAGTATCGGCAGGCTTCCCTGTTTCGGATCACTTCGTCACTGAGGACAATTTAATACTGATGGTTTTGTATCCGGTTGTTTTATCGTCTGCTTTTTTTCGCGATTGTGTTGGAACGAGTTTTCATCTAACTTAAACTTAATTCTTTTACTTTCTTATAGATCATTGCGGAGCTCTGCCGTATATGTCCGAAATTGTTGGCTATAGCGGTCCAATTTATATGACACATCCCACAAAGGCTATCGCACCTATTTTACTTGAAGATATGCGTAAAGTCGCTGTCGAACGCAAAGGTGAATCAAATTTTTTCACTACACAAAATATAAAGGATTGCATGAAGAAGTCAATCGCAGTAACTCTGCATCAGAGTGTAATGGTTGACCATGAATTGGAAATAAAAGCCTACTACGCAGGCCATGTTTTGGGTGCAGCTATGTTCTGGATCCGAGTTGGCTCTCAATCTGTCGTCTATACCGGCGACTATAACATGACTCCCGATCGACATTTGGGCGCTGCTTGGATTGATAAATGCCGACCAGATTTACTCATCACTGAAAGCACTTATGCGACTACAATTCGAGACTCGAAACGCTGCCGAGAACGGGATTTTCTCAAAAAAGTCCATGAATGTGTAGCCAGGGGTGGTAAAGTTCTCATTCCTGTATTTGCATTGGGTCGAGCACAAGAGCTGTGCATTTTGCTGGAGACCTATTGGGAGAGAATGAATCTGAAATATCCTATTTACTTCGCGGTTGGTTTGACAGAGAAGGCAAATACTTACTACAAGATGTTTATCACTTGGACGAATCAGAAGATCCGAAAGACTTTCGTCCAGCGCAATATGTTTGAATTTAAACATATAAAAGCCTTTGACAAGGGTTACATTGACAATCCAGGAGCGATGGTTGTGTTTGCGACTCCTGGCATGTTGCACGCAGGTCTTTCTCTACAGATATTCAAAAAATGGGCACCCAATGAGAACAACATGGTAATTATGCCAGGCTACTGTGTACAGGGAACGGTAGGCCACAAAATCTTGGCGGGTGCCAAGAAAATAGAATTCGAAAACAGACAAGTGGTCGAAGTTAAGATGTCCGTGGAGTACATGAGCTTCAGTGCCCACGCTGATGCCAAGGGTGAGTTTCAAACTATATTTTTTCCCGAGAATTCAATTGACGCTTCAATCTTCCTCAGGTATTATGCAGTTAATTCAAAATTGTGAACCGAAAAATGTGATGCTAGTGCACGGCGAAGCTGAACGCATGCAGTTTCTGCGGACTAAAATCAAAGAAGAGTTCAAAATTGAATGCTACATGCCTGCGAATGGTGAAACTTGTGTGATAACGACTCCAGTAAGAATTCCAGTCGATGCCTCATTGGCACTGCTGAAGGCCGAATCGAAAATGTACAATGCCCAGCCCCCAGATCCGAAGAGACGACGTCTCATTCACGGAGTGCTTGTCATGAAGGAGAATCGGATATTACTGATGAATCTGCACGAGGCGTGCAAAGAACAAGGCATCAATAGGCATATTATGAAATTCACTTCAAAAGTAAAACTCGACGACCCGGGGCCAAAGCTGCGCACTGGAGAGAAGCTGTACGCGATGATGCAAGAAAAGCTCACTGATTGGACTGTCACATTTCAGGAGAACGGAACAATTTCCATAGAAAGCGTTGAAATAAAAGTCGACGAGGAAGAAGTAGACCCAACGCAAAAAGTGATCTCCGTCACATGGACCAATCAGGATGAAGATCTTGGCGCTTACATTCTTAACGTTCTCCAAAACATGAGCTAAGTGGATTTTGAATTCTGCTTTTTGTTTGTGCTAAAGAGTAGATTGGGAGCATTTCTTTAAGGCTCTGAATTTAGCTGTAAGATAGACTTCAGAAAAGTCATAAGAAATACCGTGAATTGTATAATTTTGCTTCGGCAGAGAAATTAGAATAAACTTTTTAAATAAATTCATGTATTAATAACTAATATCGTCTGAATCATGACTTTGTTTTATAGAATAAATTGTTCAAAGGTCATACAGCTTGAACGTCGGACATAGGCCTCCTCCTAATGTCTTGGGGCATGTCTATCCAGTTTCCGGCTATTTTCCTTATGTCATCACTTCAACGCATAGGTGGTCTTAATCTTATAGAAAGTCTTGGTCTCCATTCTACCAGCCTTGTGTCCATATGTTGTCCTGCCCATATCCATTTTGCTGCTGCTATAACCTTTGTTATATCATAAACACTTGATCTTCGGCGTGCTTCCTCCTTGCCAATTCTGTCCCTCCTCGAGACCATCACTCTTGGTTAAATGTGGAGCTTTCTAATCGTTTACCTCGTAAGGGTTAGAGTTTCGGAGCCATAAGTTTTTACTGCTGGCGCACATTGATCGTAAACTCTCTTTTTTAGGTATATGGGAAAACGCTTTTCAACACTTGTTTCAGACCAATGCGGCGGCGTATCTCGCGAGTTTGATTATTTCTAAGTTAGTCATAGATTTTGTTTTCTGCACTTTTATGTTTAGACTAATTTCTCTCGAAGCTAACTTTAGTTCCTCTAGCATCATTTCCGCATCGGCAAGGTTGTCAGCTGTGATGGCAATCACCTCTACTACAGAATACGTCGTAAGAACTACGAATCCGAAAAATTGTTATCACGGAATCCGAAGGGGATTTATAAAAGTATTGCCTTTCTGAATTTTAAAATTCGTAGCAAAATGTCTTCTAGGACGGATTCTGTGATAGTACTTTCGTAATTCGTAGGAAAAACATTTTCTGTCCCAGTCTGTTTAAAGGCGGACTCTAGAACAGCAGTGAACAGTTTGCCTTATTCCCCTATATACTCGGCATTTTCTTATTTAATTGCCCTAAAATCGTCAATCTGATCTGAATCTTCCAGGCGCTGATCTTGCAATCCTAATGACTGAGCCACATCGTTAAGAATAGGCGGAAGGGTGGTAGAATCTGTGTGTGTTATTACTTTGTCGCAAGATTCAATTCACTGACTCTCATCTGAGTGGCAACTCACACTGGTATCATAAGGCCGCGAACTTGCGTTAGGTCTTCCTGCATCAACCGCCAGGGCTACCATTAATAATTGGATTTCTTACGAAAATAATTGTGCGTGGAATGTCCCTCCTAGATGTAGGTTGACGAAACGAATGCTCCCAGACGTTAGTGAAAAATCCGTCGCATTGTCTCTCAGCAGAATTGTAAAAATTACCATTTTTACAAGGCGCTTCACTTATGGAAAGCATCTTAATATGATTGTCTTAAGTAAAACATCAATGCAACGAATTCCTAAAGAAGACCAGAAAATTTAGCAGTAAAATGGGACATCCAATGGCATCCATTGGATAAGTAGAAGTCTGAGTGCTCCAGTAAAACTTTTCCTATCCTAACAGCTCGTTGTATGCGGTGAGTAAGTGCGCCAAACAGGAGTAGGAGTTGAATTTGTTTTCTTAAATATTCCTGTTGGCAGAAATAATTCCAAAGCCATTGTGGTTAGATCCTCCAACTGTATGTCAGGTCAAAGTAGAAATAAAAAGCCCTTTATTACAAAATGAAACTTTATTTTATGTAATAAATCTGGATTTGTTCTTTTTTGATAAGACTTAAATATTTGCGTATTGCTTTCACTAGAGGTTACAAGTTATCATTACTAATAGAAAAACAAACAGAATATTACTCCTCGTATTAGCCAATGGCACAATGTGACTGCTTTGCTCGCACCATCAACTAGTTGTGTTATGAAAATTTTGGCAGCCAGATTAGATTATTTTTTTTTTTAATTACGCTTCTAAGCAGCCACAGTGCGCCGCATTGTACGTTCTTATACAATTTTTTTTTCTGGTAATATTCTCCTGCTCTGTATTGCTTTTATTTTTGATGAAAGGCGAGCAAAATTTTGCTTTGATTAATTAATAAACTGCTAAAGGCACACGGACATTTTAGTATAATCATTTTTTTTCCTTTTTCTCATACAAAACAATCCATTTAGCCAACAATAAGAATTGTAAAACCTTTTTAACTTTTTTTTTTGTTTGGAAATCTACTACATATCAAAATACAATCACAAAAAGTAAAAAGAAAACCTAGTAGACAATAATTTTTAGGCGACCACCAACCACGACCGACCATGGTGAAAAAAAATATCCTTACATTATAGTCATAGAAAGGATTTTTTCATTCTGTGATAGCGGTCGCTTTCTTTCACCCACACACTTACTCGTACACTTATGTATATAACTATAATCGTAATAATCCTTAATTAGACTAAAAATAACTTGTGATCACATGAATTGTTTCGAAATGATTTTCTGTCTTTCTTTTGAATGATTCTTTCGTTTAGCTTAGAAATTGTGGAACTCGTTTGGACGCGCGTTGCTCTATGCGTTATTTGTTTACAGATTTTGATTCTCACTCTTGAAGTAGCACGCATTTAGTAACGTATCGACGGACGGAAGGGCTTGATTCTTAAAAATTGGCATGTACATTCGGTTCGTGGTCGTTGGCTCCGATGTAGTTGTTGTTGCTGTTATTGGTATAGTTGTTGAAGGAAGAGACGGCACATTGTACGTTATTGGAAGTTCAATTGAGGCTGGCGAAGAGAACGGCGATGAGTCCACCGAGCATAGGGCTTTATTTTCTGCCAAAAGAGAAGGGATGATTATTATCTAAATGAAACTGCAAAAAATCACTCATAAATCTTACCAAATTCTTTCTTTACGACGAATTCATTCTTAATGTGAAATGGAAGTGAATCGTTTGCATATTGCTGCTCGTAGTAGCTGCACTCTTCCATTTCGAGGGCTTGTTCCATGATCAATTCTTCGGCACTAGTGATGCTTAGGCAATGCAAATCCGTAAAATTGGTCCTATTATTTGATTCCTCGGGTTCCATCTCGATTTTGACTTTTGCTTTCATCAGCTGGACGGCAGGAGGTGACGATGATTTCGGTGGTTGCGATTGTACTAACGAACCAGTGTCGTTAGTGGTCTCTTTTGTGTCTGTGTCGGCTTTCTTCCTTTTCCTCGTTGGTTTTCCCTCAGCATTCGCTGCAGTCGATTTTTTCCCTGATTTCGTGCAATAAGATGGAATATGCTCGAGTAATTCACCGGTCTTATGATCAACTTTATGTCGTCTTCGTGTGTGCTTAAGCCAGTTGGGAAAATTGGTAAAATCACGGACACAGTAGTTACACTTGAATGGACGCTCTCCAGTGTGTATATTTGAATGTTGTTTCAGCTTAGAGTTGCTAATAAAACTTTTGTTGCACACTTGGCATGCAAAAGGACGCTGTTCTAGATGCACGAGATTGTGCACTTTGAGGCAACGCTCCGTTTTGTACATTTTGCCACATTTTTCACAGCGAAACGGACGGGTTTGTGCGTGGTACTTTTGATGGCGTTGCAAATGAGATCGTTCTTGAAATCTATAGTGATGAAAGGATGTAAAAAAAAAATTTGCAAATTCCTAAGATTTTCTTGTAAATATTTACCTTTTCTGACATTCGGGACATTCGAAGGGCTTCTCAGACGTATGCACTCTTGAATGATGTGTTAGGTTAATTTTTTGAACAAATTTTTGGCCACATATATCACAGCCGTACTTCTTATTATCACTATGAATTTTCCTGTGCATCCACATGCTTCCGAGTTTTAAACTGCAAAAGGGGAACACAAAATTATTTATTTTCATATTTTAAAATTATATTTCGTTGTAGAATATTTCTCTCACTCTTTTCTTGAACAAAGGAGAAACTTGTAACTGAGATTGAAATGCTTTACAACGTTGTCTTGAGAATCAAACATAATATCGTATCGATTGCTATTATTAAGATTAAGGCTACTCTGTAAACTCTCCATGGGTGGTGCCTAAATGATTGGACAGAAATGAACTATTGATGTACTATTCAATTCTGTTTCTATACGGTTGTTTCCACAATTCGTGCTGATGTGACAAATTTCAGCGATGTGGGAACGGTGGAGACTTGACACGTACGGGAAGACTTCGTAATGGACGATTAGCCGAAAACAACGCATGAAATCGCTGGCTTTTTCATGTAAACAGTTGGCGACATTATGCGGAGAGTCATTTTTTCTAAGAGAAATCGTAATATTTAACCCTGGCGCTTCTTTTAGTGCCTAAATTACTTGAATGCAGTCATGGTTATGCTATGCGAACACACCTTAGTATGATAGGTTTACGAGGCTGTTGGAGAGGACGACTATATTTCGTATCATCTTGAGTTCGAAATGGCGAATCAGTCCCAAAGTAGCGAATGCTGGTACTGCAAGCTCACTATCAAAGAAGTATCTACTGGTAAGTTATTTTGAGATGTGAACATTGCAACAAAATGAAAATATAGGTCGATGTTTCGAGGTCCAAGTTTCCACGACGTTCATATTGAAATTCTTTGTAAACTCTCTGGAACGATTAAATGAACAATAGATGTGCAAAACGAAGAAGCTCTGTAGTCAAAAACGAATATCAAATTAAGTATTTATGTTCTTTGTGCCCACTTTGGAAAACTCTGTTAGGAGCAAACGATGATTCAGTGATTAGGCAGCCACTAAGTACTTTTGTTTTTACAGTGTCACAAATAGAACAAAAAACCGATAACCTTAATTGACATTGGGTTCTCTGATATCGCACTTGTCACGCTAGCCACTCATGCTAAAGTTAAATAATCATTTTATGTATTATTTCTTTAATAAATAAGCACTCTTAAAGTTGCTACAAGGTACAACCAATAAAAACTGACATGCAAGGCAAAAACGTCCTTGAAAATTCAAACTCAGCTGACATTTGTTTTTTCGAATTTTCACTTGAATTTCATTTGCTGTTTGACTTACCATTTTCCACAGTCGGGACACTTCTTCCAGCCATCCTTCCTCGCTTCATCCCGATGACATTTCGCATGCTTCTTCAGCCCGCTCTCGTTGGCAAACTCCCGTTCGCATTCGTTGCATTTGAAGAGTATCTTGTGAGACTGTTCGTGCTTCGTGAACTCTTCAAGACCATTCAAGATTATCCGACAATGTTCGCACTTGAACTTAAAGCCCACAGCAGCAGGAGCAGATGACGACGGGAAATTCCCCTTAAAACTATTTGAGATCGCACTATCACTGGGAGTCACTGCTGCGGTCGCATCCACCTTCTCAGAGGACGCATCACTTGACGGTTCCTGCTGTGTTTGTTTCACCTGCTTGCGGCTGCGGTACTTTTTCTTCGGCGCTTGCCCTTTCGTCTGCCCAACAGGCGGAGGTGGTGGTGGCGGCAGCGGACTTATAAAGTTGATGTCCTCAAAGAGGGCTGTTGGTGGTCGAACTGATGGCGGGTTGGACCCCTCCTCCGCCTGGGCATTCTCGTCTAACACCTTCCAGAAGTCGGAAGACAGACTATTGTTGCAAATGCTCGACAAGTCCGACGATATTGTTACACATGCCGAAAGGTTAATGTCCAACGACTCGTCCTTGATGCTATTGTCAAAGTTATTGATCTTAAGAAGCGATGAGAAGATCTCATCGTTGCTGGCGTGATTCGATTTGTTTAATGGTCCTTCTTCCTTCATTTCGAATTGGGATTTTGCGAAAATTGTCGGCAAAAAAGCGAGGGAAACCGAATGGACTTCTGTCTGAGGTTAGGCAGTGTGTGGTGCGCACAAATTGCGATCCGTAATTGCCCCACCATACACGTGGGCTGTTGCACAAGTTCGGGTGTCTATCGATAGGTAATTGTAGGAAGGAGACTTTTAAAAACTGGTTTCAAAGTTTTACACTTAATTTAAAGGATAAATTGGTAAAAAACTAAGGACTTTGACAAAACGACGCTTTGTTTACTCGATACGCCATTGTTGTTTTCGGTGTTTTTTGATAGATGGAAAAAGTCAGCCATGTTGGAGGAATACTATAGAAAGGGAACGAAAGGAAATTGAGCAAAAGTTAGGTTTTTTCGAGAAGTAGAATGGAACGAAGCGTCTCAGTGGCTTTCAAATAGTTGCTTGGGGGGAAGGTTAAGAAAGTTGATTTTCCTGTTTGGTTTTTAAAGGTAATAAATTTTTAATTGGGATGCGCTAATTTGCTTGCTATTTTTGGAGATGTTAATCAGGGTGATTTAAGAGATTTGAGTTGGTGATCTTTGTTTATATGCGATTCATTGGAATTGTGATGTTGTTTCTATTCTTATAAATCGAATGCTAAATTAATGAAATTAGTACGATGTCAAATAGACGTTACTGACGTTTAATTTCGCAGAAGAAATAACTGACTGCTCTTCGTATACAAAGTTTAAAGTAGAGTCTAAGACGACTGCGCTTAAAATCGGCGAAGTTCTGCTATATGCATAAGCACGAAAACATTAAACTTTAAGTCCGTTCTATGCTTTCTTAAATGTGAACTGCGCCCTACACTAGGTCTTGAATTTCTATGGGTCACTCGATTGTTTAACTTTTTTTATTTCTATATGAAATTTGCCCAAAACCATACTAGGAAAAACTATAGGAAAGATGAATCAGAAGGGGAATTACGGTAATCCATAGAAAGAGGGTAAATAGGGCTCGTTTGCTCATATTTTTGTTATTTCGATTGATGAATCGAAAGAACAATAGTATTCGAATGAAATAACGCACTATAATTTGGGCTAGAATATCAAGTTTCGACAGTGTATGCTCGATGTCATACCAAGTCCTCACATTACTCTGACAGGTTACTCGTTATTGAGTGTTATAATTCGGACCCAGATTTTTAGAAATCGAACAAAGTGCTGGGTACGCGTTATACAGGTCTCAGAATCCAAGAGCTGATTAATCTGTCTTGCTCCTCTTTCATTTCTTTTCCAGGATAACACTTCCTGCAGCATGTTAGCAACATAAAAATAGTTTCGCTTATCCCACTTAGCAATGGTGTGCAACTACGACTAATTTATGTGATGCCTGGAAGGGGAAATGCGAGTTTGCTCTATGGTTTGGATTTCGACCACCAAAAGGTAATGTTATAGAAAGTTCGATTATCTTCCCTGAGATAAAGGTGCACATGTTTCTAAAGTCTTAAATCATTATGGCTTTTATTAACAAAGGCCTCCACTTTCCAAAGTTCAAAAGTTCAAAAATCAACGACGAATTTTCATTCCGGTCTCGAAAGACGTAAACTGTCATAACGTTCTAAGGACATTCCTATTTCGGAGCCTTTTATATCAAGATAAGATACCACTGTAAGTCGTTTGTTGGCATAATGACATCTTATTGGTTGTAGAAATTGTTTTTTGTTCGTCTTAAGTTGTTTTTATAGAGAAATTATTTATTTTATCTTACTTTACCGAAACTATCATTCAAGTTTGAGCAGTCTGGCTAAAAAGCCCACTAAAAAACCATACCTAAGGATAGTATGCACTAGTCTTAAGGTTCGAGAAATCGATCGTTATCCATTGTGTTGTAGTGAAAATCCTAAAATTTTCTGTCCGTTCATTACTGAATTGCTTTCGCTTGGCCAATTAAATCCATAAATGTATATATATGTATATATTTCGTTTTATCCCCTTCAAATATATTTCAACAGTTTGAGCATCACTAATAAGGAAAAATACTGTTCAAAGTTTCCATCCTTCACTGTGAGGAAAATCGATAAGTTCATTTTCAAATCATCCCACGTAGCTCTTGCTCGCATTAGTTACTTACCGTGAATGATTTCATTGTGTTACTGAAACTCACAAAAAGGTACCGCCACTATCGGAATTTACTTGTCATCCCTTCACAGGTGTCAACTTTTTTTTTCCTCACATCGTGATTGGGCAGAAAGCAGCTACAAGAAAGTTTTCCTCCATCTCAGTAAAAGAATATCCAATTTGCTCAACAAAACGCGACTAATTATTCAGTAAAATAGTTTTATTTAACAATATCTTAACCACAAACTGCTCCCTGAACATAAAATTCAAATAAAAATCCCCGAATTTCATCCGTGATTCCTCTAAGTGTTTATTGATTTATCCGAAAGTTTCTTTCCCGTTTCCGTGTTTTTTTTTTTCTTTGCTCTCCCTCTTGTGCGCATTCCTCCATCACCGTCATTTTCGTTGTCGTTGTGTCGTTGTCGCTGGAAGAGCAACCTTTTCCCACCTTCGACCACAAGCGTATGTGTCATACGGTCGCCGTGCACAGGTGAGAGTGCATTTCAGTTCGTTAATTGGAGTTTAATCATCAAGTTCACACACCAAAGAGGCTGTTCAGCTGCTAAGCTAATTCGAGGCTAAATATCTGTATCAAGGTTTGCGAGTGCACTACTGGGAATGTTTGACGACGGACAGCAATTGTAAGCGCAGCTTTTGGGAAGATTTTGCATTGGAATTGTACTCCCAGAGTGATCGAGATGTCGAACCCTATACCACCATTTGTTTGCAGTACACCACCGCCAATTGATTGTATAGTCGATGCCCCTCCAACTGCCGCGGACGACGATGACTTTGGCGACTTTGCAGCGGTCGATGATCAATTCGAAGGTAAGTTTTACACTCGCTTTACACCGAATTAGAACATCTCACTGTAAATTGAAAGCCAAGCGAAATTCGCAATCCGCCCACCTGCAGTGAGAGAAGAAGATTCGTGTGTTGATGACACAATGAATGCCGTAATGATTGTACAAGAGTAGGTACTCGTAGCTACCTACCTACCTACTCTTAGGCCAAAATGAAATGCTGTATAGCTGTTAAATTTGCTAGTCTATTGTTCTGTTTTTATGACAAAGAAGATGACTAGATATCGTGGGTACGAATTCTCGGGTATATAACTTAACAGGGCGTAGAACCAATGGTTGCTATCAATTTCGTTTTGTTTTGTGTACCAGGTGGTTAGCATATGGAAGTTGGGGTTCAAGTTACCGTGTTGGAACATCTGCTATAAGGTGCATTCGATTCAATTATTAACAAGAGAGTCTCACCATACTATCTATGGTTGTTATTTTGCAATAGTACGTTTCCAAAATGAGCTAATTATTTTGTTATCAAGTCGGTGTAGCCTTACTCATGTTGTCCCTTCGGCAAACTTGTCTTTTTGAAGTAGTGGATGTACCCACCGACTCACTATTAATTAAATATCAACAAACATCCGCTATCTGCTTTGACCGAAAAATGTGCAATGAGCGAAAAAAAAGGTTTTAAAATTCGGTTGCATGGCCGATACTCACATACGATTGTCAATGAAGGACATAGAAAAATTAACGACAGCTGATATGAAGATGCTTCGCAACAGAATTAAAATAGAACGCGATCGGTTCAAAGGAGAGATTCTTCGAATCCCGTCAAATCCCAGAAATATCATACAGCGTTCTTACACATTCGGAAAAAAATGGAATCCAAAGCTGACCAAAAACAACTGGGACATATGTACAAAGGGAAGAACATCAGCATTTGATTGACGTAGTGATGATTCCATTATGTACCTTTACCTAAATGAAGAGTCTACTTACAGTGTTTATAGCCACACCTTTTCCTAACCAAGCACATTGAATAGGATCGAACATTCGTCTTTAAGGATAACTTTGCTGTGATACGTTGTGCTGAGATCTAAAAGTTTGTAGCTTCTTTATGTTGGTAATTGTCAGCATCCAAGTGGTACACCAAATACTCAATTGTTATTGTTACTGTTTACTAAGTACAATACATGATTGTCAAATGTTTATGAGATGTTCTAATACTTCTGCTATAATTTTGTCATTAGGTTAGGTTTAGTTAGATTGGCTGAATTAGGCCAGAAAGGTCCATTGTGAAAGCTAACGGATCGAATCTCTTCAGTCTATCCATTCAAATCCGAAAGAGCGGTGGAGGTGATTAGCGTTTAGGGCAATGAGTTCGCCTAATTTGTTGAAGAAGTATTCACCTAACTGCAACTTCGGATTGAGGGATCATGGCAACTGAAAAGAAGATGAGGTACAGTCTCCTCCTTCGTCCATGCAGCTTCTGCAGAAAACGATTGAAAGGAGGCTTAATCTTATTGCGTACTTCCCAATGATGCAGTGTGACACTTAGTTTGGTACTAATATGAGATCTGTTTAGCTTAATCAATTAAGGGCAGTTTTGGAGTTAAAAGTGACTGATTATAAGGACTTAATCGCGACTTGACTATCAGTGAAAATTGTGATATTGCGTAAAATTTAAAGCGAAAGGCATTCTGCTTTTTATTAGTGCTTCATTCAGTGGTTGATGCTCTATCTTGTTTCCTGAATGATTCTCAAGTTAAATTTTAATTCACAAATTCTTGCAACTGCCTTAATTACATATATACGTTTACTTCCCACGTGATATTCAATTACACCACAGATAAGAGATAAGTATTTATTTGTACACCTTATCAAGATCACGAATAGATGAAGCAATTACACATTCTTTCAACACAAAGTTCCACTAGATGCTTTCGATCAGGAGGGTAGTAGAGACGATTACTATAAAATCTCATACATTTAAATTAATTTCTTAGTCAGGAAATTCCTAGCGAAGACTTTTTCTTCATTCTTTTAAGTGTAATTATATGTAAGCCAAAAAAGTTGGTTATCATGCAGCGACGAAGGTCAAATCATAACTGAAATAGATAAGGAAAGCTGTTGATTTTTACCTAAAAGCTATTGAATCTTTTATCTCTCGATTGTAATTGATTGTGCCACACAATTACTTAAGCAATAGCAATATACACGTTTTTCTTGGACAATTAAATTGCAATAGCAAGAGAGTTGTGATAGATTTTTTTTACCAACACGTTAATGGATTTGTGACTAATAAAGACACACAGTTATTGGTAAAACCTTACGTAGATCTTTTTATGGGTTAGTTAGCGTGGTACAAGAAACCATGATTCATAACGGATCGACAGACATCGATCAGACAAAATTACCCTAATTCAAGTTGTACATTCTTAGTTCGCTAAATGGTTGGCACTCTTTCGTAGTAAAATGTATCTTTCAAGTATGATTCGAATAACTTGTTTGTTATATCACTCAACTGTGGGGAGACACACCTCAAAAAGTGGCACACATATTCACAGACAAATCCACAAATCTACAAAGCAAATCTCTTAGATAACTGTTAGCGTTAGCGACCATAAGAATCACAATTGTGCTTGTATTTAATACTAATTAAATGCTCGTTATTTTCCTACTAAGCTTTGTATTTTTTGTTTTTCATTTCTCTTTTATTCAGAAGCCAAAACAACTATCATAAAACCATCAGATTCACTGATAAACATGCAAAGTTCGTTGATTAAATTATTTAATAAACATATGTAAGCGGGATCTTCAAAACAATAACAATAACCTTTATTTGAATATGCGTCATTTGAGAGCTTCTAGAAGGAAAATTGTCAATGACTGGTGACGTAATTCTAATCTCATCATAAAATTTTGTTTATAAATATTGAGCGACAAAATGAAGAAGGTTGTGTTATTTGCTAGGAAAAGATAAAAAGATATAGAAGGGAAACTTTGTAGGTAATAAAATAATTTTTAGTACAGTAATGTAATGAGAAAAACTATTCAGCGAATATGATGTTTATCTTGACTTCCACCATTTGACAAACTGAGCTTCTTCTAGCAACTATACCTGCGTTTTGAAGAGTCAGCTAAAGTTGATCTAACCTTTACGTATGTATGTCCTGTATCCTCTTGTGGGCCCTAGGACCTCTACAACGCCTACGTCATCGGTTGAGACAATACTCCCAAGATTTTGGAAACTCTCTACTCTCAACCGTTTGTCTAGTAATGTGTATATATGAGTTGATGAGCTTGGTCTTTGGTTGATCATTTTTTGCGGAGTTAATCCATATTATTTGGAGCTTTTTTCAATAAGAAGTAAAGTAAGCGAATAGACATTTACCGCGTATAGTTCTAGACCATATGTAATAAGTAGTGAAAACATTCTATTTCTTAAAAACTTGTTTGGTAACTTTTATTTTTTTTATCTCCCTAGCTTCATCTTTGCCAGTTACACCTGTACATATAGCAAAATTACCAGATGACAATGCTCGAACGGCAATGCATTCCTCCATAACTCCCTCTCCTGAGAGTGAATTGAATTTCATAATAAAGGACGACGATGAACATGCGGCAGTCGACATTAAATCCTTCGACCAAGACAAATCTTCACTTTCATCCTACGCTCAACCTGCCCCTTCAAAAGTAGACTTGAAAATGGATTTGCCCTATATTATAGAAGCCAACAGTCCACCACCACTTGACTTTGAACCTGCAGATGACGACCTAACGCCCTGTGATGACCTGGATAACGAGGACGAACCAGATGAGTTTCCGGTAGACGATGTGGGCAAATATGACGATAATATAAGTTTGCCGTCTCTGAAATTCGATTCACTTAGTAACGTTTCAAAGAGCACCACCCCAGTGTCTGATGAACTGACAAAGTCGAATCATGAAGATATAGATTCGATTAGTGCCTTTCAGTCGATACCAACTGGAGATTTGGAGGAAGAGGCAAATGTGGTCGCAGTAGAGGAATCCTCGGTAATAGAGAGGTCCTCTGCTGTTGAGGATATTGCGGTAAAATCAATTCTTTTTGATGAGATTACAATTTGCAAAGAGGAACCTGAAGCGGGTAAAAATAGAGGAAATTTATCTGATCCGCCACAGTCGAGCGTGGAAAAGGATAAAATAAGTAGCGAACATGATAAAGACTTTACAGAGTTTGAGGCATATCCAGCTGTTCCTCTTCAAAATGATGTTCAAGCGGTACAAGACGAACCGCCTGATGATGATATTCAGCCAACAAAGCCGCAGGAATCCAGCGATTTTGCGTTTGAAGCCGATTTTAGTCAATTTTCAAGCTTTGAACCAATAACTGCCGAACCACCTGTTGCGACACAAATTGTAGAAAAACCACAACTGACAGAAAAGTCATCATTGGATGATTTGGATGCCGATGATTTTGATGATTTTCAAGACTTTACAGTAGCTGCACAAGTTGTGGATGAGAGAAAGCCTTCACTTGAAGAAAGCACAGCTCCATCAACTTTAACAGAAGCACAGGAGACCAACGACTCAGATGAAAACGACGACGACGACGATGATGACTTTGGAGAATTCAGTGAAGTTATCGAATCGAACGCTACAAGCAGCATTCCATCAAGTAATAGTGGCTTCAATTTGTCCAATCTTAATGAAAAACTCAAACCCATTCTGGAGATGATGTTTCCTCATTCCAATGGAGGAATGGAAGACAAAACAGAGTGTTCGGTAAATGATCTTAAGCAATTGACTACCTCGACGACGATAAATCAAATTGACACAGCCAAAGCACTGGAATATCAATGGAGCAATTCAGAAGTGCGTCATTCGTTAATTAAATCACTTGGCGTCGATTCAAGGAATATCGTAAGTGATTGGATCTACCTCGGATAATCTTTAAAGTATGTATGTATGTATATAACAAATCCCATCCCTATGCAGCTCTATGGCGAGAAATGGAACAGTTCTATGCCACGCTATGCAGCTAATTTAAGTTTTAATCCCTTGGAGCCAATGAAATCTGACAAAGTTGCTGCCGCCGGTGGTAGCTCATCATCATCATCATCATCGACGTTAGATTATAGGAAACGTTCGGACAGCCTGACCACAAATTCAACGCAATCCAAAGCCGATGTACCAGCTGTCGAATTCGATTGGAACAGTTCGGGTTTGGTGAACCCGCTAGATGGTATGGAAAAAAGTTTTGATCTCCTTAATCGCTTCTTATGTATATTCAGCAGTTTATCGCTATTTCTATTGCTTCAAAATTATTCAAAGAAAAAAAAATATATCAAAAAACAGGGACATTTTGTGTTGGTTTCTGATGTTGAGTTGAATTATTGGTTTCGGCATCGAAATGCTTTCAGTTTTTATAATTTTTTTGTATTTTTTGTTTTTAATTTAATTTAGCTCTCTGTGTTTACTTGCTTTTGTATGATTTATACTTTTCCTGCACAGATATGAGAGAGATCTTTCGATTTGTTGTGCTTTATTTATTAAATTTTATTTGTTTTTTTAATTCTTTTGTTTTTTGTATTCAAATTTTTCTGTGACAAATGTCCACTGTGATAATAGCAAATGATGATAAACTAGTTCACACATTTTCACTGCATATAACCACATGCGTGCTCACATGTTACAAATATTACACCACCTGATTCACTCACATCACACACATTTGTTTTATTATGATTTAGTTCATGCAATATTTGTTTTCATAACGTTTTGTATTGGATAGTTACTGTTGGAATGGAAGATGCTTACATATATTAAAAGAAACGTTTAAACTTTGAAACTTTGCACAATTCAGCACTAGACTGAAAATATGACATCGTATGGCTTTCTAATTAAGAGCTCTTTAGCAGTACAATCTAACATTTACAACTATGTAGCTTCTCACAACTCTACGTGTGCCAGTGAGGCCCTATATAGGTGCAAATCAGCGCATAA
Source organism: Chalcosyrphus nemorum (assembly GCA_949716465.1). Taxonomy (NCBI): domain Eukaryota; kingdom Metazoa; phylum Arthropoda; class Insecta; order Diptera; family Syrphidae; genus Chalcosyrphus; species Chalcosyrphus nemorum. Next base: position 8,580,164 of record OX454333.1, read on the forward strand.
AACCTCGCCCTGTTGGCTATATGTGTCTGTTACGTGATCTATTGTACTCTACAGCGTAGCTGTGTGGACAACGATGTTTACCTCAATCTTCTTGGAAAAAATACAGAGGGAGATTTGTAAATATTTGCGATGCTTTAAGAACTATACTCTCTGCAGCATTAGACATAATACTTTATAAAATGCCCCTCGACATTGTTGGCACCTACTGCTTCTCTGTTAATGGTTTCCTTCAAATGACTCAATTGTGATTTATTTGTCTTAAATCTGTTCAGCTTCTGGATGATGATGGCTGGATGATGTTGATGAATTCAAAATGTAATTGGTAAATGGCTCTATCAACCTTTTCAACGAGCTTAGACCTCAGCATTCTTATGGTATTCTTATGGGATACTGTTCGATTGCCCATCAAGCTATGCTTTTAGGATCGCTTTAAATGACTTCTGCAGAAAGTGTAGAGATGATATCCCTTCTTCGATGATCTAATCGTTTGATGTGGTTGGTTTACCTAGCCTAGGTGTAAGTGTATATTTGCTTTGATTTGATTTGAATGCGGTAAACGTAAGCTGTTTAATCAAACAACTTGCAAACTGTCATGAAAAGCTTCTCGGCATAAAACTATAGGTGAGAAGTTAGTCCTTCGCTTCTTATGGACTCCCTAAGGACTGAATTTAAGTTTATTTCAAGAAATTTTCTAGTGGCATTAAATAGCATGATCTGTTGAAAATACATCTCCTCCAGTTTGAGGACAATAAGTATATTATTTTGGAAAAGGAAATGCCTTGACTTTGGAGATAAATCTCATATTTGTAAGTGTCGTTAAGGCATAAATCGTTGCATAATAAAATGCCAGACTGAGCACTGAGAAATGTCTGACAGATTGTGCCTGTCGCAGAAGAAGGATAGTCTAAACAAAAGCTTTAAGTTAGGTTAGGTTAAATAGATTGCCTAACAGCAATTGAGTATATCCTTCATTTCTAGATTAATAAAGAAGTATCTGCGCAGATATGCTTTCGTAAAAGACAACGTCCAGAGAGGATCCCAATCATAGGTCTGATTTATGATCTCCCTTATAATAATTATAATAATTTCCCCTGATAGTAGTTCCGCAGATTTTTTGACCAGTCTATGGGCACATTCGTTTCCCTCAATATCACAGTATCCCAGTATAATCTAACGCGATTCTGCGTGTATAATGCCTTGAACATTGCTCGGCTGGCTCGGATTTGATGACTAAAGACTCCATTCCGACACAATTATATAAAATATTTACCAAACAAAATCATTGCGATGACGCCAAGTTGTTGACTTCCAACCGGAGCATATTCTTCCAGAAAAAATTCCTTATAAACTTTTCGATTCCAAGGTCTTACATTGAGGCAATAAATGTATTTCCTGTTTCTGCTTACCGAACGATATAAAGCCTCTTCCATTCACAACAGTAAATATCTACTCATTTAGGATCAACAATTTAATCCTCCCATATTCACAATTAATCTCACCAAATTAATCCAATTGCTTGAAGCGATGCAGTGCATGGACTTTTCATGTTCTTCCTCTGCGGCTGCGCCTATGAGAATTGCAGTTCCAGCGAAACAGCTTCTTGTCCTCCTTACGCAAAAGTAATATTCAAACAAAAAAAAAAATATTTTTACTTTTTCTTTTAATATTGTTTTCATTTTTATTCTTCAAAAAACCAAAACAAAAATATTCTTAATACGCTTCAAGTTTGTTTCATTTCGATTCAAAAAAATGGTATGTTTATTATTTTTATTAACATGATAAAATTCTAAACTTTCCCCACCCCCCAAAAAAGTTTCCCCCTCTATGAACTAGAAAAACCAAAATCTACTAGAGAGTCCTCCTTCTTTAAAAAAAAAAAAAACAACTACAACTACTAATTTGAAAAAAAAAAAAAACAGAAAATAGAAAACATTTCGTTTCGTTTATTTCGGTTTCTTTGTTTTTTTATTTACTTTGACTATCTCTCATGATTGAAAAATTGTGTCCAGCATCACAAGCACACACTTTACTATTGGACCTAGACCAACTAGTGGTGGTGGCTAATCTTGATAAAATAAATCTTGATTCCTCCTGTTCCTCTCCATGTTTCGCAACACCGTCGCCGTCGACCACGTCTATAATTTCAACTGTAAATGCTGCCGCATCGGACTCAATCACCACTCACGCCGCTGGTGCTGGTGATGCTGATGGTCATTCTGATTTACTTGCTATTGATGTTCAACCACAAAATGATCTTATGCTAATCACGATGTCATCGCCTTCGTCCTCGTCTTCGCCGTCGTCATCGTTGTTGTTATCACAATGCAATACTACTTCTGTTTTTGTATCTGGCACATGTCGCACCAATGAAACATTTTTAATAATTAATAATAATGACAAACCAACTAATGACCATGTAAACAATGATAATTGTACTACTACTCCAACTCCAACTCCAACTACTAATATTTTTGCTAACCTTGGATCCAATGATCATAACTTCAATCAATATTTGGACTGTAGTAAGTTTTCTCACATTTTTGTGTAAAATTGTTGTTGTTGTGTGGTAGTTTTTGTTTTGTTTTTTCGTTTTAAATTTATAGTTTTTGTTTATTTTGCATGCTAGAATAGTAGAATATTGATAGAGTGTTTGCGTTTTCGAATTAGTTTAAACAATCAACTAAATATAGATCACTGTAGCAATTCATGTTGCAATAACTATTTTTTATGCATCGAACATTGTTTTAAAGTAGGTGATGGAAAGAATTAACCGAAATATGCAATGTATTTGCAAATCTTAGCACTAATCGCAAACACGTCTGTCCTACACTAAGTGTCACTAACTGCAAGGGAACTTGGATAATTTAAGGTATTCCTAACCATCCCATTTCTATTTTGTCAAAAAGGTGCTTTTTCCTTCTACATTTTGCCAAAAAGGAGTGTTTTTCTCTAAACGCACCGTCCCCAAGGAGGATCAATATATTTTACGATGAGGAGCATTTTTAAAATATTATCTGCATCAACTGTTTGTTCGTCGTTGGCTACTTACAAATGCGGTTGCGATTTCCATAGATGTGGACACGACCTTAAGGTCCATTCACAGCTTAGCGACTTGCGAATACGAATAAGTGAATATGTATTTGTAAATTTTGACGTTTCATTTACTAAAGAGAACATTTGTGAGGTTAAACTCTCGTGAATGTTTTGTTTATGCGAGTGTGTATTGCGTTCCACATTTGTGGAAGTCGAAAAAAATTTCACAGTTCGTAAGAAGAAGAAGTTCTCTGTTTTATCATTTTGGTGTCTCCGGCGGTGAGCAAAGCCTAGATTACATGTCCTATGTGTCAGCGTCTGTGCCGGACTTATTAGTTTTCGCCAAGGCGAAAATGCGCGATGTTTACATTTGAGTAAAAAGGAGGATGTTCCTCCCGAAAGGAGGATAGATGAGATGGTTAGATATACCTATACTATTTGGAATTAACTTTATTTGTAATTTTGCGTAATGCTCTATCGAATTTCTACGATAAAAGAAAGACACGCCCTTCACCCTTCAACAATGTAAATATTCCCACTTTTTATTGTGCAGTATTTTGTAGCAGTTTCTATTTGTAAACCAAAACTTAAGTCGTCAAGTGTTAGGACTGATTACCTGTTCTTCACTGCAGTTTAAGAGCCCGTGTATTTTCCCTTTCATCATTGTTTGTTGTCGGACCATTACTTCTATCCGTTTGGTGGACAGCTGTATAAAAGATTTTCAACCTCATTGTGCTGGGAAAGGTTCAAAGAGCTGCCTGCCTCTACATCAGTGGCACTTAGTACCGCTCCATCCGCAGCATTAGGTACTATTATTCACCTATTGCCTTTAGGTAACATCGGTAGACAAATGGTTATCATCTGCCTCTTGAACAGTGGCTATGCCTCGACTTTAGCCACTGCTCTATTTTTAATGAATCGATTCTTAGTAATTGACCTACTGATTGCACAGCAGATCATTTCCAGCTCGGTACCCTTATATGACCATGCGCATGTGAATGTCGGTGCGAACCACATCTACACTGATGGATCGAAGACTTCTTATTGATTTACAGCCATCATAAGAGAGAAGATAATGGAGAAGAGGAAACTATTCTTCATCATCACAGCAACTTCTCTGCAATATCGTCAAAGAGAAACCGCTACCTGCGGTCCTACTTCTTTGATTAACTTTTTATTCAATCGAGTATACCTCCAAGATATCTATTTCGCTTTGTTAAGAGTTTCGGTTGGTTCTCCTGATTAACCCTCAGGCTGTCAGCTCAACCCTCCTTCCAAGTCTGCTTCTATATCTATTTATACACAATATAGCTTAGTATAGTTCAGTATATTCCTAGTAGAGGTCTGCATCAGGTGGTACTACAATGGGTCTGTTTTGTAATGCCTTAATGTGTAAATGCACTTTATCCTCAAATACGCCATAAGACTTCAAGTCCCTGCTATTCTAGAAATAAAGAAATAACGTTCTAGCAACACGTATAGTTGCTATAAAACCCTTAAAAACAAAAGCGTTTGTTGAACGTACAGGAACCTTAATCAGTTTAAACACAACTGAAACTGAAATATTCCGAAATATACTCTCATTCGCGACAACTTTTACGATATTTTCATAAATTTTTCTTTAGATATTAACTGCAATGAACACATAAGCACCAGAGTTGCAGCAACGTTGATCATTCATTAAATTAAAAAGTTTCGTTAAGCTACTTCAAAGCGCCTTAGTTCCAGTCGTGTTCCGTATTAAATTTAAAAGTTTTGTCTTGGCTGCTTTTTTACTCTTTTCATTTGAATAACTCCAGTATCTATATGTTTCATTTTCGATTCGATTGCAATACTAATATACATTTGTTTCTCCCGCAAATAGGGGTTAAAGAAATCCTACACGAAAGAACGATTGAAACGATTCACACGGCGCAGCTTGGGGAATCTCATCCACCCATTGACCAGCAATCGAATTCAGCCCTCAATAGCAATTACAACATCTACGACAGCGATAAGCAATTGCGAGGATTTATCGACGAGGAGGCAGTCTCAACCCCAATTGAATTTAAGTCGAATGAGGATGCATCAGCTACCATTTCAACAGCGACAACAACAACAGCAGCAGTTACAGCAGCAACACAACCAACAGCAGCAGCAGCAGCAGCGTCCGCAACCACCACAGCTGCACTACCAGACGACTACATTGATATAACCTGCGGTGATTATCGCCCAAGTGTACTAGAAACGAACATGGACACAGTTATAGCCAACTCACAAGCACCTAACCACAACACTCACGCAGCCAAATATCAGGAAAGTTCTAAGACTGATCTGGAAACAGAATTGCAACACTCTGGCGTTGTGACAACATCCACATATGCCGGTCCTCTCAAGGAGACTCACATTTTTACACCATCGAAAGGTGAGAGCACATTATCGAGGTCAACATCGACCAAGACTCCTCGCACTTCAGAGAGTAAATGTCCGATTGATTTTGACTATGAGATTGCTGCGGCTGGTATTATTATCGATGAGACGGTTGTGAAAAAGGAGTACCGCGATGTGGAGTACAACCCTGGGTTCGGGTTGAAATACCGTGAAGAGACAGAATACAATCGAAGTCCTTCGCCTGGTATCGAGCGTGATACGTTTGGCTTAAATGGGCCAACGCCGCTTCATTCGTACTTGAACAATGAACCCCCGACTATAACGCAATTTTCTGAGAAGCCAACTGGGCTTGATGATTTCAGTGATTTTGTTTCAGTTATGTCCGAGAAAGTGCCAGATAGGAAGACCCCAGCGAAAGCAAATGTACCTAATAACAACTCCCTTGATGATGAATTCAGCGATTTTCAATCCGTCCCAGCACCTGTAGCACCCACCATTGTACCTTCAGCAACCATTCCGTCTTCAGTTGTAGCCGCCGAGTCAAAAACAAGTCCTAGTCATTGGCGAAAACTGAAAGAAACTGAACGCTCATCGTCGGGCAGTCGTACCGGCACGCCAGTATCTTTGTGCGATGAAATGATTCTCAGTCCTGCGATTCTCCTGCCACAATCTATTCAAGTGGAAAGCAAACCGAAAATTGAGTGGCCAGAGCCTGGCATCAATCCAGAAGAATTGGCGCGTATTGAAGAACTCTTTCCACAGCCAAAGGTTGGCAGTAACAAGCCATCGCCTAGTCATAGTATTCGATCTCAACAACATCAGCAGAGTAGAGCAACACCTCAGCCGGGGGCTGATGACGATGACTGGTCTGACTTTGTGTCGGTGCCAGCTCCGACAAATCACATCCAAAGCATAAGTCAGCAATTTCAAAAGAAACATGTTTCACCGGCAAAGTCAGCCTCAGATCCCAACGACGAAGAGTGGTCTGACTTTGTGTCTAGTGCACCACCACCAACAGCAAATCACATGCGCCAGGCTATCTACCCGCAGTTCAACAGTGCTGCATGGCAAAATGCGAACTTTTACAACAACCCAATGAGTGCATATGCATCGCCACCGACGAGCTTTTACTACCAGCAGCCGCCGCCGCAACAAACATCACAACAGAAACAGCAAAATCTCAGCAATAATCTTGTGCCAAATCTATCAAACGTTAACAACAACACAGCAACCAACAATAATATAATCAACAACAACTCAATTAATCAGTATTTGGTCAACAATCAGGCTAGCCAATCACATCATCACCACCACCACAATCATCAGCAGCATATCCAAATGATGCGAGACTTTTCAAGTAGCTCACCCATGGACGGCGGATCACTACCATCACATTTGGCTGGAGCTGTGCCAGCGATACATCATCAGTATGCAATGCAAACAGCAGCTGGCTATGGCTATGGCAGTAATCGAACAGGCATTGGCAATCTGCAACATCATGGGAAATCCAGTCAATTTGGTAGTGGCTCAAGTAAGGTCGCTCCCAGTATATCATTAATTCCAGACTTAGGTTTTGCTGCACCAACGCATACGAGCTTCATTAGTGTTCCGAAAAATAGTTTCATCACAAAGAAATGACGTTTGTTGAACTATGATCAAGCGCAGGTGGTAGGCGGGGGAATCCGACGTCGGAATAGTAGTACTAATGGTTGTCCAGCTAATGTTAATGATATTATCACATAGGGCTTGTAGGAGTTTGGTTATCTATCGTTTTGTGTACGCTTTTAGGGTTATTTAGTAGAAAGTTGTCTTGATTACTTCATCACAGAAGCTATCTTTCCCAATTACTTTTTTGTTTATACGTATAAAGTCGAGGTGAATTTAAAATGCCCGCCTTGCACTTGCCCATGTGTTAATGAAATTCTCAAAATTAAATCAATTTTAAAATGTTTCTTCCTACACTAAAATGTAAGCAAAAAGTGTGTGCTTCATCTGGAAAAGTTGTATTCAATTTTTTTTTAACTACTTCTTGTATAATAATGCGAGGAGGGCATCAGACATCACTGTTTGCAGATTTTTTCTAAAAAAAAAACTCCAAAGTACATGAGTCTTTCAAAAGTCTTGATTCTTCTTGCTCACATTTGCTCCTTAATAGAAAATACTGACAAATTTGAGGGTATATTTATTTATATTCACAACTTTCGCTTTATTTTCGGGCAAGGAAGGAGTCTTCGAACGAAAAGAGAACCTTTAAGTACAGCCAGTGTTGTTTGTTGCGAACGAAAACAAATTTGACAGAAACCTCCTTCTTATAATCCTTGCACAGATGTGCATTATAGGGCTGTGATTAAAAGCTCCTGAAACACCAATTTTTTTTTCGATAGGCTATGCATTTCTACAAAATGATAGCCGTGAGCGTAGTATTCCTAACGTAATTTACATTGTGGCTCTGTGTGCACATAATCCAAATTACGTAACGATAAAACGTTCACGTATAAAGCGACACTTTGGTCGAGTCTTAACCATTCCCCACCCGAACACATATTCAAACTCTTAAAGCACAACTGATTAATTAAAATGCCCTTTTCCACATTTGTATAAAGAAAAGTTTTTCCAAAACATTGCGTCCAGTTGTAAACGAAATTATTGTGAACCTTTTTATGGTACGTAACGTAAAATGAGACTTGAATTTACTCAGGCTTGATCATTTCTCAACAAACGCTCATCAGAAAGATTCTTTTTGTTTTATTTTATTGAAAGAAAACAAAAGTATATTTATATATTCAGAAGTATTAACTCCCTGCATGGCAGTATAAAACTTATTAAAACCATCCCCCCTATGTAATATACAAAATAAGAAAAAAAAAAACTTTTAGCTTATTGAGCTTATGCTCGCGCATGCAAATCATATACAATACATATAACGACTTACAATAAATGCAGACACACACACACACTCTAAACGCTACTGTGATCTGTTTTAAAAAGGAACGAGTTTACTTAATATCCGAAGCAAGGATACTTTCGCAATAATAATTAATCAATTCGAATCATTTCGAACCTTTGGCAAGTGATATATGTATAACTCAACATAGTCCGTGTACTGTAAGAAAATTAGCAAAAAATCGGTGTATGTGTGTATTTTAAATGATAAAAAATATAAAACTAAAATTCGAACAGAAAATAAGAATACTTAATTTATTGTTATTCACTTTAGTTCTAGTATTATTAAATAAACTAACAAAATAATTATTTATTTATAATTGTTGTAAAATAAATATATACCATTCAACTTGTGCTAACATTAATTGTTTATTATACTTTTTATTTTTAGTTATGGTTGTACATAAGAACATAATTAATTTAAAAGAATAAAAAAAAATAACATGACAAGGAAATTGATTGTATAACAATTCTTTGTCATCAATTATAATTATTGTAATGTAGTTTATTTTAAAGTGTTGTCTAGGATTAAGAAAAAAATGTATGTTAATAAAAAAATATATATAGTTTTTGTGAAAATAATAGTTTTTTATTTGTTTTGTCTTAGACAAGACAGATAAGAGGTCCGTTCACGTACCCTCCTATAACTGCGAATTTTTACGAAAAACTGTTCGCGTACGGAGAATTTTCGTAGTTTTTTGCAGAAGAGAGCACTCACAAGAGAGTAAGAAATTTCGCCATGCTACGAATTTAAGTGCAAGAAATTCCTTTGGGCTGTCAAATCGGCTAAATCAGTGTTTTTGTTTAGCCTGTTCGATTAATTTTTTATAATTTCTTTGAGATAATTTTGCACCCACTTCTTGAAATTTAACAATCTGGAAACTTTTTTTCATTAAAGACTTCATTTGTTTGAATGAGGGGAAACTTTGAAAGTTTGAAAAGCAAAAATCGGTTGGCAGCACAAGGGTGCGGCCATTTTGTAGATGATGTCTGTACAATTTGTTGTTGTTAAAGGAATCATAACCTGCAAAAAATATTTTGGTCAAAGGGAAAGAAGGAAGCAGCTTATAGTTAGGTCTATGGTCAAAATTTTCCTTCAATCGGAATTATTTTTCTAACCTATCTGCACGACACTGACGATACAATGACGTTTATGAACAAGCGGTACTGCAGTTCATTTAGGTTAGTTCGACTGTAAATCTGAAATGCAGTTCTTTCGTAATATGGGGTTTTTGAATTCAGCCTAACATCTTGCTGACAATAGCGGCTACTTAGGTGGAGATCAAACGTTACATCCCTGCAACGAGCAATTAAAGTACACGTAGATGTTTTGGAGGGAAATGGGTATCTTATCAGGCCAAAAAGACAGAATACTTGTGCTGCCCATTTATCTGTTTCATTCCGACATATTTTGCTGAATTGAAAAATAGTTCCAAAATGTGAAAATATTAAATATTTGGGATATATGCTCAATAGCGAAGCAACCAATGATGACATTGACAACAACCACTGTGTAAGCGTATTGTGAATGTAACGGCAGAAAAACTCTAGCTTCTCTGACATTAAAATTGACCCTAAGATTAAGGCAGCGACAGCTGAGATAAAGATTCTTCGCCTGATACCAGAAGTAACAGAGTTTGATCGGACAAGAAGTTCCAAGAAGATTCACGTCAAAAACGGCTTCATTTTGGAAAAATTGAATACAAAAAACTCTGTTGGGTTAGTATTGTCATGTTCAAAGGAAGGATCCTTTGCGATGCGAAAGCGCCACGCCAAAAAAATTCTGGAGCTTCAGGTAAAAAGCGTTTCCTCCAGTGGAGGAGGCAATGATTCCTATATTCCTGATCATAACCTCCTTTTTACATTCAATTGGATTAGAGAAAATTTAATAGGTACCTACATTAAACATTCTTTGAAGGAGTTTTCTTAGAAAGCGTTTGACCGATTTTGACTGAACTTAGATTTGAGGGGCGCTGTCAACGGGGATTATAACTTTGTTTTGAATTTCTGTTATAGCAATCCCTAAAAGTTTAGTAAATGTACTGACAAAAAACTTTGCCTGTTGACATGCTTTGAACCGAAATTCCAGCAACGACTAAAGAGATTTCTTATTTGTTGCTTGTTCGATTGAGATCAGTCTTCGCTACGTAAATATTTACCACACAAACGATAGATTCAAAATCAAAAAAATCAAATTTTTGGCGCATACATAGGTATATTTTACTAAAATTCTTTAATTGAATTTGGCCATTTCTTGCAAAATGACATCATACACATACTTGTCGGCATCTGTGCCCCAGATAAAGTCCAAATGACTCCATTTAGGGAAAGGCACCAAATAATCCAAGGCCACATTTGGCAGTTCCTTGATCAACTGACGTACATCACCAACATCACACATCCAGTCATTGGCACCGTAGTACAAATGAGTTGGAACCTTGGTATTCTGGATGTTGTAGTTTGGTGGGAACCAAGTTCCATACTCATAAGGATTACGGACAGCGCTATAATCGAATTTGCGGAATTTGTTCGAGTTAAACTCTTGGCAGTAGTGAAGATTCTGGTTGACAGATGCACCAGCTGGTGAAGTGGCCTTAATGTGAGGAAGCAAGTCCTAAATGGGAAATTTTCAAGTTAATACTTGGTCTACACAAGATCAATTTGAATGCCTTACCCTATCCAATTGCTCGGTATCCCATCCACCGATTAGGAAGATTTCATTAGCACACAACTCCTGGTACATTGAATCAGCTTTGCACATTTCAATACCCATATCCTGTTTAAACTGATTGCTTGGCATGAATTCCATGCTGCCGCAGACTTCAACAATAGCATTAGGTTGACCCAAAATTGGAGCAAAGGCACGAGTTAGAGGACTCTTCATGTTGCCCATGTAGGCAGCAGGTCCAAGCAAATGAGCAGACTTGATTTTGCTGTTGTACGATGGCTTTTCAGACAACATGACTAGGTAGACAGTGGTGCCCTGTGAGTGTCCAACATACTGAACTTGAGTTTCACCAGTTTTCTTGAGGACGTAGTCAATCATGGCTGGAACATCATAGATGCCAATTTCATTCCAACTGAAGTTCCAAAACAATTGCCAGTAGGTCGGCCAAATGGTGTGCTTCTTGGAATAGGTATTACCACGAGCATTTCCCATCCAGACATCATAACCAGCGTTAGAGAGTACATAAGCCAAAGCTTTCTCTGGACCTAAGAGGATCCAATCGCTCGATGAACTCAACATACCATGCATAAGGAAGGCAACTGGTTTCTTTTGGCCAGCATTTTGCAACTTTGGAGAGTAAGGAATCCTGTGCATAAGAAGAATGTAACCATCGTCAGTGGTTACTGTATGCTTTTCCATGGGGAAGCCATCATTAATGATTCGCTCAGCCTAGTAAGGAAATGAAATTTCAAAAACTATTTAAATTCAATTTAATTGTATGTACTTACTGCATCTGAGATGGGTCTATCATCCGCTGCAAAAGCGGTACCGACTATAAGAGCTACTGTTAACACAAGAAGTTTCATTTTATTATATCAATACGAGGAACAGTCGTGTGTTTATATACAAATTTAAAAGCAAGATAAAGCTACTGGTTTTCAAAAATCAAAACAATCGTAAGTCTTATTATAAATCTAAGAAAGTTATCCTAAATTAGATTTGAACTTTCTACTCATTTATTCTGGCATATTTATTACTTCTGCGTGCCTAAGGTGTGCTTTATATCGGAATTAGTGTGCCAAATTGAACTGAAGGGGGGTTTGATGTTGGACTAATTTATGACCTATCAAAAGTAGAGGGATATCTAGACAATTGAAATATTTCTATTGACGTATTTTTTTCATTGAATGTTCATTCGATTGTAGCGAGTATAACTCGAAGATAAAGGAATTTATTCTTGAATGAATAAAAGAATCGACTTCGATTTCGATGTTATTCGGAATATTTTCGAACATTTTTATTTGGAAAAAACATTCATGGACTGCAGCCGAATGTTTTTGTTCGAATCAGTTAAGAATAACAATCAGGAATGGTTTACTGTTTTTATAATTAAACAGCGTAGTGATTGCATTCATTTATAGTCATTAGCATTCTTATTAAGTTTTATATCCTTTTGATGTAAGATTGACAAAGTTTTGAATGCATTCTTTTAGTGATAAAATTGGGTGATCACTGTCTTAATGGCTTTAACATAAAGAATAATATTGTATTTAGTGTCTTGTACCTTGAAAGGAAAGACATAATGTTTATGGGTATGATTGATGTGGTGATTTTTCCTGTTTGTGATTTTCACTGATAGGGATGTTCACCAACACATTCTCGCTCACAAGTGTCAAAAGCTTGTAGGTTATGGAGAAAATTCTCGAAGAGCGCTATTTAACTTAGATTTTTTGTGGTTACATCAGATATAAACGGTTTCCAATGGGGAACCGTCCATCAGAAGATTTACTTACATATATTTGTGGCAGGTTTATGGAAATTTGGACATTTGAATATTTGAATGATGTCTTCTTACTTACTTACTTAGGTGGCGCTAAAGTCCCAGGTGGACAACAATCCTCTCCAGCCACCCTGGTTACGAGCCAGTTGCCCTCCAGTTTTGTTCGCCAAGTTGGTTTGTTCTTGAGGTAAGCTGATCTACATACGTACGTACTTACCCTGATTAAAATGCTGCCAACCATTGCAGCGTCTCGAGTTGAGACACCACTTCTTTCTATCCTCTGCATCCTTCACCCTCCTCGCATAAGGGACCTAATATCCGCTCAAAAGTGACCAGAAATTGTACAGCTTTCTTTCTTATCGTCCAGCACTCGGCTTCATAAGATAGAAATGGAATGATTAGCGTTCTATAAAGCATAAACAAAATTTGGTCCGTCGAGGACATGTTGAAAGTAATTGAACTGAATTAAAAACATGTAGGTATGTAATCTGATAAATAGATACACTTTTATTCTATAATTTCATTTATTGCAAGAAGCTCCATTTAATGCCTCATAAAAAAAATGCAACATGTTTTTCATAATCTACATTGATCTAATACAATCGAATGCATCGTTAAGCAATTGAGCACGCAATGTAAATGTAATATATATTATATCGTAGAGTTCAGTAAAATGCCATTAAGTTTCAATTACATACCTAAACTTAAACATATCGTTGTCGGTCCAATAAAATAATGAATTTGAGATGCATTTTAAACTGTGGCATTCTGTTTGTCACAATTGTAAGCAGTTCTTCGGCAGACGATAAAAAGGTTGCAAATGTTCAAAAAAAAAAAAAAAAATTAAAAATTATTTACAAATATTTTTCGAAGGATTTGGACATATTTTATGATGGAATGGAAAAGTTATCGGGCGATGATATTATAGTTGATCTCAAAGTTGAGAAAACAGGTCTAACTCATTTTAAAATTAACGGTTTCGTTGAACATTTAAAACAACTGGATGACGATTGGACGGTAAGCTATAGATAAGTTTTCATTTCCTTGTAAAATCAATTAGTTTTCTTTTAGATAAACTTAACCTTTTACAAATCTAATACAAATGATACTGAAGGAAATAAAATCTTGGATTATCCTATAAAAGGTGTTTGTGCGTTCCTGAAGAAAGAGTACAAGAAATATTTTTACGATAGTTTGAAGGATTACTCAAACGCACCACATTATGATAAATGTCCTCTGCCAGCGGCAAAGTATACCATCACAAATTATCCATTTGATGCTGATGTTTTTAAAAGGTTCCTTACCCCGGGCTTCTTTTCTATAAAGATGTCCATCTCGCATTTGGAGGAAAAGGATTTAGTTGGTTACCTGATTCACGTTCACATTGAAGAAAAAAGCCAATAAAAAATAATGTGCTATCAGGGCTTTTGAATTGTGTTGGGATATTTTGTAATGTAGCTTCAAAGGTGATGGTTTAACAAATAAAAGGTATTAGGTAATTTAAGTTTTTTTTTAGTCATCAAAGCTAAGGTTTTGATGCCAATAGGGAAATAAACAAGCTCGTTGGCTCGTTGCTATCTTACATATTTATACTTACTTGCGTTCTAAATCAATTGACATGTATGTACTTATTGGCCATTAGTTATGTGTTGTTTGCCACAGCTCTAACTATCTCTTCCGCAATTGAATGGTTACTTCTCCTTCTGCATTATGTATTTACTGCCGCTAAAATGGGTTCCTTTTCATCTTGTGGCTACCATGTCACTATTATTAAATGTGACAAGTTTTGTTACACTTCCGTCAGTGTACGAGGAAATCCTGGAGATATTACGCAAGCACATACTACGAGTATGTCAATACTGTTTGAGTTCATGCGATATACGCTGGACATATTGGAAATAAGCGAGATCAGATGGTTCGATGCGGGTGAATACCTCCAACGCGTAACACTGTTTTACCTTACTCCGAAAGCCCAATCGGATATTGACACCTATAGCACCTATAGCACGCAGAGACCTTATCTCATGGTCTCATGATTCCAGACGAGAATACGTCGCGTCATCAACGGATGGTTCGTCTGAGGAAGAAAAGGAGACCTTTTACAACCAGTTGGGAGCTGTTTATAATGCCACAACCAACGGTGACATTGTCATAGTGATGGAGGACCTGAATGCAAAGATAGGCAGCGACAATGAAGGTCTCAAATATGTAACAGGACACAACGGAATACCTAGGTTCAACGTAGACCGAATGGGTGTTCCCACAGTGTGCCAAGAATAAGGGACCATCTCTCACGTGGAGTGGAAACAATCAGCTCACTGCCTGCCACCAGCCAAGACCATTGGTATGCTGTGAAAAATGTTTTCACATCAGGTGCTGAAAGGAATGTCGGTCGATCGCGGGGAAGCCATAGGGCGTGGGTTTCAGAGGATACCGGGGATAAGAGTTCGAATTGCAGAAACCCCAGCAGCAGGGAGCAGCGTGGTAGAGTAGTAGAGTTCCAGTAGCGTAGCATGAGATGTGACACGCAAGCAGAAAAAGCAGCAGCGAGGTGCGACAGCAGAACCGTTTACAGAATCACCAAAGAGCTTATAGGTGGCCGAAGCTCTACTCAACACCAACAGCGTCAACTACTTTAGCCCAGCTACTGTTTTTGTAGCGGCAATTGCGGAGCGGCGGTCTTAGGAGTCAGTCGAGAAGAAAGCACGGCAGATAGGGAATGGAAGAAATTGGAGAGGGCTGAGGCATTTCCAGAAACTGCACACAGGACATACAAATATATTGTCTAATGTAAATTGCAAATTGATTAAAACTTTTCGATTTGTTTTTTTGTTTTTTTTTTCTATATGCATATTCAGAATTAATACTTATAATGCAAAAAGTTATATAACATTTTTCCCATTACATTACTTGAGTGATGCAACAATTTTACCAAACAATATTCTATCAAGAGCTTCTTTGATTGATTTGCGGTTTGTTAGATATTGATTATGAATTGCGGATTGACGCTAATATAATGACCTGCCAAAATTAATTAAAAACCGTTGAAGTGGCGATAATTCTTATCACAGTTAACCAGTCCTTTTGTACGCGTGGAGTAGTAGAACATAAGAGAAGCTAGAAAATAAACAAATCATGGGGGTGGTAGATAAGATTTATTTTTAAAAATGTTCATATCATTGGTTACAGTGGTAATTCCCCAAACGTAATCGTATATGTTTATTATTTTTAAATAAGAGCTAAAGTCATTCAACAGGCTTATAAAAGACTTATTTTGAAGTACATTTGATCTTTTTATTTTGTTTAATATCCTACCTACTTTTTTTGGAACAAGAGAATTAAGAATTGATGTTACTGTCAGCAAGCTAATACCCATTTCTGAGCTGTGCGTCAAATCAAGCTTCTATACAAAAGGAACAACTTTATGCCACCAGCAAAGTTCTACTAACATGTAGGTTTTAAAAATCAAATTAAAGTTGAAGTGATAGTAGCTATGTATGTGTTATCTGATCGAAAGAAGTACTATAAATAATACTAGTTGGCTTACGTTTTGTTTTGACAAAATTCATATCGATTCGCGCAAATTCCTTGAACTTGCGATAAACTTGTTTTGCTTCGATTGTCTCTTAGTTAGTGGGCCATATAAAAAAATATGAATTACACCCTTACTGGTGGCCAGTGCTATCAATAAGAACTGATAACTGCCTACATATAGAAGATCCCCTGCAAAAGTATAACCATCAACAAATCAATTGTATTATTAAGAGACGATTGAAATCTATAGAATTTTCAACTTCACGAGTTGTATGCGTGCTGAGATTGTCACGTTGAATGGGGAGCTGATTAGAGAGGTATTCTATTTTCAAAAAATAATTAAGAACGGACGAAAAAGGATAATTAATGATTTAAATCAGTAAGATGATGAATTAAAGAATAGCATAGTATTTTCGTATCCTGACTACTTTATTAAGGTTCAACTTAATGCCTCAATGCTACGTTGGTTGAATGCGTGGTGCATAGGTGAACTAATAAAACAACTTCGGGTCGTTTGACAGGTCGCTTCTCCAAGCTGAAAACTACCCAAAAACACATTTGTATTTTGACGTTTCAGCAAAATTAAATGGAACACGTACATATGTACATATATACATATATGTTAATGCAGTTTTGGGTGATTCGGTTGACAGTACAAGGGTCTGGCCATTTTGTTGATGATGTGTGTACAATTTGTCAAAGAAATCATAACCTCCTAAAAATAATTTGAAAGAAGGAAGTCACAGATGTTGTTCTTGGTGGTCTAAGTACGTAGAGCCTTGTCTACGTTGAATATGTTTGCATTCTATAACATTCAGCCTGCCTATTAATCGTTGAACGTTGACGTCAACAACTTTTCATCGTCTTTAAAGCCGCTCATAGCACATTCATCGTCTCGAGCTCTACCAGACAATGGTCCAATTCGGGATACACTTATCCATATGTGTCGCGTAACGCTGGAAAAAGCACGCGATGCACTGTGCAAACTGAAAACAGCTCTATTAAGCTCTTCCAAATGAGCACCGGATTCCGGCAAGGATATGCTTTGTTATGTGACTTCTTCAATATCGTGTTGGAGCAGATAGTTCACAGGGCAGATGTCAATACGGAAATCACTGTATTTCAGAAATCTGTCCAGCTGGTCGAATAAACAGATGATATTGACATCATCGGATGATCCCGGCGAGCTGTTTTAGAGGTGTTTAAGGCAATTGAAGAGCAGTCTTGAAGTGAATGAGGGCAAGATGAAGTAAATGTTCTGAATAAACAATGAATTATCTGTCCAAAAGATTGATTTTGAGGTAGTTAAGAAGTTCATCTACCTCGGAACAAATATAAATCCTAAATACCACACCTTTGTAGAGATCCGACGAAGAATAACCCTAGTAAATCGATACTATTTCGATTTGGTAAAACAAATAGGTCTAAAACTCCTAATCTGACTTACCAAACTAATGCTCTATAGAACTCTCATCTGACCAGTCTTGCCTATAAAGCCAAGTACTTGACAATAAGTAAGAAAGCTCAAGAAATATTTCGAGCGAAAAATCCTTCGTCGGATATTGGGCTCCTTATGCTAGGAGGGCGATTGTAGGCGAAGGTATAGCCGCGACCTCTATGAGCTGTACCAGGATGTGGATGAAGTCCAAAAAGACAAGAACCTCAAAGACAAAGTTCTCGCGGATATCAGAAAACCCTGGTCTCCACACCTGAAGCCAGCGCGCACAGGACTGCCGAGGCTGGAAGGCAGCCGTATCTCAGGCACAGAATTTATAAGGGATACTGTCTCGCGACAAACATCTACAGCGAGAAGTTCCACATGAGAAGATATGTAGGTTCTGTCGGATATTTATCATTTAGAAAACAACAAGCGCCACTATTAAGCTACTTCTGTTCGCATATAATAACTGTTCTCACGAAAGCGGGTCACTTGATTATATTTATGTTGGAAATGCATGTATTTTTGAACAAGCTTGGCGATGTATCCATTTAGGAAACAAGATTTGGATTAGGAACCCTCCTATCTCTATGAAATCTTTACTTAATCTTATTTGTTGTTTTTAATTTTCATAACTCTTGCAAAAATCTTTTAGATTTCCAAGAATTTTACAATTATATGGGCCTATACTCTAATGTGTGTGTATTTACAGACAGGGGTAATCGCTTTCACTTCGAACTTAAATCGGTTTAGGTATAGAAATAAAGATAGATATGAAAGCCGAAAGAGATAGGCTGTGGATGTTCTTCACTAATTAGGGGGACTTTAATCAAGATTTCAAAATAGTATAAGAAGCAAAATGTACTCTTCCTAGGTATCAGTTTTACGATGAAGTTAATTGTGGTAACACTAGCGGTAATTTTTATTACCGGGGTACTATCAGATGATAGGCCCATTTCTGACGCGGTAAGTGAATATGATCATAGTTGTCTTTATTATTTTTAAACTTTAACCTTATCAAGGCCGAGCGTATTGTCAATGATGGATTTCCAATGGAAAAACATTCGGTCACTACAGATGATGGCTATATTCTTCTGATGCACAGGATTCCTTACTCTCCAAAGTTGCAAAATGCTGGCCAAAAGAAACCAGTTGCCTTCCTTATGCATGGTATGTTGAGTTCTTCAAGCGATTGGATTCTCTTGGGCCCACAGAAGGCTCTGGCCTACAAACTCTCCAACGCTGGTTACGATGTATGGATGGGCAATGCTCGTGGTAATACCTACTCTAAGAAGCACACCATTTGGCCAACTTACTGGCAAGTATTCTGGAACTTCAGTTGGAATGAAATTGGTATCCATGATGTACCAGCCATGATTGACTATGTTCTGAAGAAAACTGGAGAATCACAGGTTCACTACTTTGGCCACTCACAAGGTACCACCGTGTACTTGGTTATGTTGTCAGAAAAGCCAGCGTACAACAGTAAAATCAAGTCTGCTCATTTGCTTGGACCTGCTGCCTACATGGGCAACATGAAGAGTCCTCTAACTCGTGCCTTTGCTCCAATTTTGGGTCAACCTAATGCTATTGTTGAAGTCTGCGGCAGCATGGAATTCATGCCAAGCAATCAGTTCAAACAGGATTTGGGTATTGAAATGTGCAAAGCCGATTCAATGTACCAGGAGTTGTGTGCTAATGAAATCTTCCTAATCGGTGGATGGGATACCGAGCAATTGGACAGGGTAAGCATTCAAATTGGACTTTTATAGATTCTAAATGTTAACCTCTAATGTTTCGTTTAGGACTTGCTTCCTCACATCAAGGCCACTTCACCAGCTGGTGCATCTGTTAACCAAAATCTTCACTACTGCCAGGAGTACAACTCGAATAAATTCCGTAAATTCGACTACAGCGCAATTCGTAACCCCTACGAGTATGGAACTTGGTATCCACCAAACTACAAAATCCAGAACACCAAGGTCCCAACTCACTTGTACTATGGTGCTAACGATTGGCTTTGCGATGTCGGTGATGTACGTCAGTTGATCAAGGAATTGCCCAATGTTGCTTTGGATTACTTGGTGCCTTTCCCTAAATGGAGTCATTTGGATTTCATCTGGGGCATGGATGCCGATAAATTTGTTTATGATGTTATTTTGGAAAACTTGGAGAATTATTAGTAAAATAAAATTCCTTGTCTAATTGAAATTCAGTATTAAATCCTTTTTTTTTATTTTTTTAAGTGACTGTCGTGGCTTAAAAGGGTTTTCGATCTAAAACTAAATATACACACGTACATGTACGTCCATTCGATGCCATTTCCATTTTCTGTCGCGCAGTAACTTTTATTGAAGCCCATGTCCGATATGTGATTATTCAATCAAGTACTACTTAGTAGTTTGTAGCTGCGGACGTTTTTACGATGAAGTAGATTCAACTGATGTAAAATAGAAACTCATTGCTAATAAGCTACGTTAAACAATCATTGGGGAGTTGAAAAGAGTCTGCCATTGGATACCATAAATTTTAGATACAAACATTGATAAAATTTAATTCCTTTTTTTTTATTATTATCTAAGTTTAATAATAGTCGAAATAAATGAAAAGGAATTCCCTCATTTTGAATTATAGTCTCTAATTACGCACCCGAAAGCGATTTGAAATCATAGAATATTTTTTTTCAATGTCATAACAGCTCTTGAGTAGTTATATGACTTATTTAGATGGCTTAGGTCAATATAAGTTACAAGAAATAAATTTAATAAATAATAAAAATATTAAATGTTTGCCTTTGAAGGCCCTCAGAATGGTTTTACTCGTGGACTGCCTACTCGCTGGTCGCTGAGCTGTTAATGTACATTAAAAGCCTAATCTGCAAACTCCCGACTAAAGTTGCTGCATCAACTAGATGATAATAAAAAGGCTGTACACTGAAATCTTTTCGCACATTTTTCCACATAGTGCATGGAAAAGTAATTGATAATTTTGATACACTTTTTTTGACATGAGTTACGGTTCTTCGGTATGTACGTTACGTTGACGATTTATCGGTTCTGCGCCATGTGGAGTCTATATACAACGACATTTATCCACAATAGGATGAAAAGCGAGCACAGTTGCCTTTTTACGAGGACCGTTTTGCGAATTTAATATCGATTTTCAATAGGTCTGTTCGCGTACCCGAACGAACGAATTTTTACGAAATTTTACGATTTTTTTCCGAAAATAAAGAGCTTTTTTAACTTTTTTTTTTAGTGTCGGGTACTTAAATTCGCATCTTTTCAATCTTCCAAAAGTGGAGGTAATTTTCTCCGAGAAAGGCTCAAGCTTAATCTGAATTTAGATTTTACGTTTTGTTCATAGTTTTATCACTTTGTGAGTATGTGGATAAACCCACATATTTGAAAGTGATGTTAAGGCTATGCGACAAAAAGTTGTTCAGCATACTATGGGTTGTAATTGTTATTGCTCAATCGTTAGAAGCCCATCTTGAAAAGCACTACTAGAGGAAGAAATTGAGAAGAAATGTAGATCTAGAAGCAACATTAAGTGCTCATAATATTGGAAAAATAACCACAGGATTGAGTCGAGACCTTAGTCGAGACCCTAGACAAAACGGCCCTTATATGGCGTCCTTTGATCGTTTAAAAACATTTTCGCATTTGAATTAAAATTTAAATGAAAAAAGTTTTCAGCCTTATTTATTGCTATGAAAGTATCTTTTCAAACTGCGCACAAACTTGCTTAATCTGCAAGTGAATCTATCACACTAAAACCATTAAAAAAAGTCCCCAACCAACCATTACGTCCGAGATGAACAGCTGCAGATAGGAACTTCCATAAGTACTTAAAAAGTACTATCAATTCGAAATCCATCTTTTTCAGCATTATCTTTTGTCAGTAAAAAAAATGTTTAATAAATCATTGCAAAACAATAAATAGATAGTTATCACTTTTTGCCATAACAGATTGTTTATTTCAATCACCAAAACCACACCTGTTCTTATCGAGTATATTGTTGTCTCAAAATCTATTTAATTGAAGCCAAATCCTCCAGGATTGCTTTGTAGAGCAGTTCGTGGATATTTAGACCCCACAAGTAGTCCAAGTGATTCCATTTTGGATGTGGAACTCTGTAAGCACGCTGCAAAGTCGATTCTGGAAGCTCTCTGATCAATCTGTGGACATCTATGACAGATGATAGATAATCATTGTCACTATAATACAGGAAAATGGGGACATCAATTTTGTCCAATGGATAGTTTGGAGGCTTCGTGCTTCCATAAGCGAATTCATTGCGAGCAAAGCCATAATCCCACTCGCGGAAATAGCCAGAATTGTACTCTTGTAGATAATGGCAGACTTGATTAGTTGATGCTCCAGCTGGAGTTGTGGCCATAATTTCTGGTATTAGCGTCTAGGAAGAACAATATTTAGCAAATTGCAAAAAGCATTTATTGAATCCGAAACTTACAGTGTTAAGATTTTCCGAATCGGCACCGGCAATTAGAAAGAGGAAATTTGAGCACATAACTTGAACCGGTGAGTTATCTCTGCAAGTTGCGTAACCAAGCAATTCCATTGCCTTGGTGTTGGGTAAGAACTCCATACTTCCGAAAACTTCCACAAATGCATTTGGTTGTCCGAGCAACGGTCCAGCAAACTTAGCCAATGGTGACTCCATGTGATCCATGTAAGCCACTGGAGCTAACAAATGAGCAGACTTTATGCGACTCTTGAACTTCAAATTCAAAGAATTCAAAAGCAAGAATGATGTGGTTCCTTGGGAGTGACCGAAGTAACGAACTTGATCCTCTCCTGTGTAGTAACGAACAAAGTCGATCATAGCTGGCAGATCAATAGTACCAACCTCGTGCCATTCAAAGTTCCAGAAAGGCTGCAGCAGGGGTGTGTGTTTAACATGCTTGCGCGAGTAAGTGTTACCACGCGCATTGCCCATCCATACATCGTAGCCCAAATCGGAGAGGATATAGGCCAAAGCATTACCAGGACCCAGCAGGACCCAATCACTGGATGAGCATAACAGACCGTGCATAAGGAAGGCTACTGGACGTCTGCGAGGCTCATCATCTTTAGGCGAGTATGGAATTCGGTGAACAGCTAGAATATAGCCATCAGCTGTTTGAACGAAATATTCTTCGAATGGATAACCATGTTTTTTTACCAAACTTTCCTAAAAAGTGAGGAATTTATTTAAAAAACAAAACTGAAAAGTGTTAGCTTTCAACTTCTTACCGTTGTGACAGAGCTACTCCTTTCGGTGTTTGGTGCACCCGAAATGAGGGGAATTAAAGCCGCCAACAAGACCCAATATAGTTTCATAGTCGAATCCTTTAATATTAATGGCATTGAACGGCTTGCGAATTTCTTTTATACTATTTTGGCTATCTCAATCGGCTTCGGCTACGGTCAAGATAAAGTTTCACCCATTCTGATGTGTTTAATGTTAAAATCGTCGATCGATATCTTTAGTGTTTTCTAGCTTTTGTGTATTGGCACGCGTGACACCTATATAGGTTCTAGATAATTTAGCAACATGTTGCTAAAGTGTATGATAATGAGCGTCTTTAGGACAAATTAAGTATCTAATCTGAAGACCTTGACTAAAGACTAGTAATATACATCTGTGGCAACGTGTGTAGACACGTGTCAACCGCACTAGATTCATAAAGATTACAAAGGAGGAAACTTTTTGATGTTTATTTTTAGCCAAGAGTAGGCACTTAAAAGGTTCTTAATAGAGTGCTTATCTTGTAAATTAATCTGTCAGAAATGGACGAAGAAAATACCGAAATTTATTAACCATCAAAGTTTTTAAGCTAAGTGTCATAAGCCATTTCACATGCTAGTAGATCAGTTGTGATTGAAAGTCTCTTATCAAAGAATATTTCTATGTTTGCTTGTGGGCATAATAAGCTTTAAAAAATATCGATGGTATCTCAGTGTTTCGCCTTTAACAAAACAAAAAAAAACGTCTTCCATTGAAAAAAAATAATAAAAAATGTTTATGAACCCTGCTTGGTGCGAAGTTTACACTGATTTAATCGATTGCAGAATATCGATATACGATCTTAAGTCCGACGGTTCGTTCAGATTATAAGCGATTTATAATTGTTTTGTATTTTTTATCAAAAGCAGATTCTACGTTACTGAAAATGTTTGGTTTTTGACCTAACTTGGATCCGGCCAGATAATCCTGTGCGATTTTCGTGTAAATCAGAGGCATTGTTTGTCTTTGGTAGCTTATAGGGACAAAGGTTTCATTAACCTCACCATAGAAGCGCTTCTGTGCAAATACTCGATGTCTTTTTGGTTCACACAAGCTAATGGGATTTATGTTTTTAATAAATACCCATGTGAGATAAAAAAGAAAGGAACAATTACACACTGTAATTCAACAGGTCAAGCAACAGTTTGGTGCAGCAAATTAGGCTTGTTTTTGTTTTTTGAAACATCCGCAGCAAATAGTTCATTTGGACAATTGACAGGAGGCTATCGGGAGCTGAATTTTTATATCCCAAGTTGGTACGTGTGACTTTAGCTGTCAACAAAATATAACTCTTTTTATGTTTAAGGAGAAACTTGTATCATCCTTAAACCTTTTAAAGGGCAGTTCAGTTATGTTCACAAATTTGCTAGCCCAAGAGGGCTAACACTTTGTGTAATACCCTATTCAATTGCGCATATGTTTGTCAAAAAAAAAATAATTTAATAAAATCACAAATTAACCTGATATCACAAGTGATTCCATTTTATTTATATTTTCAAGAACTCTGTCAGAAATGGTTTCTTTAACATCATTAGCCCAGAGGTGGTCCAAATGATTCCATTTCGGATTTGGCACCCGATATGAGTAGTGTAAGTTTGGCAACTTCTTCATCAATCTATAGACATCATCAGGATGCGACAGAAAGTCATTATCCGAATAGTAGAGGAAGGTAGGCACTTTAACCTTTTCCAAATTATATCTTGGTGGTGAATATTGACCATAAGTCAACTTGTTTCGCAATATGCCATAGTCAAATCGTCGAAACTCTCCAGATAGGTGCTCCTGTAAAAAGTGAATCAATTGATTGACAGATGCTCCCGCTGGATGTGTATCGATGATGTCTTGGAAGAGTGCCTGAAAGGAAGAAAGAACTAATTTATTAGAGAAATATGTTGTGAAAAGATGACGCCTATCTTTATCTTACCATGTTGAAATTATCTCTGCTCCAACCGCAGATAGCAAATAAGAAATTCGTGCAAATTTCCTGTGATATCGAGTCTTCTTTGCATGCTTGATTCTTTATGATGTTCATTACCTTATTGTTTGGCATGAGTTCCATGCTACCAAACAGCTCGACAAGTGCATTGGGCTGTCCCAGCAAAGGACTCACAATATTTACCAAAGGACCCTTGATATTGTCCATGAAAGCAACTGGAGCTAAAAGTTGAGCGGATTTGATTTTGTCATTATATTTTGGTATCATCGACGTCATGACGAAGAGTACTGTGGTTCCTTGTGAATGGCCAACGTAGTGAACTGCCTTTTGGTTGGTTTGAAAGAGAACGTAGTCAATCATAGCTGGCATGTCATAGAGCGCTATTTCATGCCAATCAAAGTTCCAAAATTTTTGAAATAGTGGTGAGTACTGCGCATGCTTTTTGGAATATGTATTTCCACGATTATTTCCCAACCAAACGTCATATCCTGCATCGGCAAGCATGTAGGCTAGAGCCTCTGTGGGACCGTTCAATATCCAACAGTCAGAGGAACTTAGTAGTCCATGTTGTAAAAAGGCAATAGGCTTTGCTGACGAGCTCCTGGAATTCGGTGAATTAGGGATGCGAAACATTGTCAAAATATATCCATCTGAGGTTTGAACTGTATGCTTTTCGACGGGGTATCCATGTTCCCGTATTCGATCGCTCTACACAACATTCAAAATGTTATTTGAGGTTGAAGATTGTGAGATAAGATAGAGAAATTACCGTAGTTTTTGCGAATACCGCTGAGGTTGAGATGAGCAGGAGCACTAAAAGTGATTTGAAAACACTTTCCATCGCTGGCCACCGAACTAATCGAACTGAAATCTAGGCTTTGAGGCTTCCAATTTATATCGCCACTGAACTAGGTATCATATCTTTGTCCTTCAGTGAATTATAAAAAAAAAATATTTGATTTAATTTATCTGGGTTGCACTTTGTTGTAACGACTTGTTACTTGTTGGTTGGCACTTGAAACTATTCAAAGAATGTTTACAATTTTTATTTTTGTGTAAGTGAATTTCAAAGTCAAATGGTTCCTTTTATCGGACATTGATGATGTGGATTAGCTCGTAACAGATTAGTTAAAGTTTGATAAGTTCGTAATTTATAGTATTTTCGGTTGTAAGTTAGCCAAAAAAAAAAATATTCATTGAGTTGTTGGCAACTGAACGCAGAGTAGAATTATAAACATTAACCACCAAAACTTTCAAGAACTTCTAAAAACTGAAAAATGTACTTTATTAGACTTAAATTAAGGTTTCCAGGTTCCTCTATTGAAAGATTTTATTTTAAATTGATCACTTTATTTCACCTTTCACAGATGGAGCTGTTATTTTTTGAGAGCTGTCAAGTAAGAACTGGACAAATAAAAAATATGCATTCACTTGAGCAGCGCATTCAAATAGTGAAAAGTGCAGATGCTTGCGGAAACATTTCCGAAGGTGTGTTTTTTTCCGGTTGCTTTAAAGCATTTTCTCATCCAATTACGAACATTGTGTGCGGGTTGGTGAAGACGGTGGCTAGTGCTCATAAGGCCAGGCCAATCAAATAAAATAGTTCTGTAAATTAGAGCATCCATTAAATGGATAGCTCTCGCAAAGATACCTTACATACCTATATGTAGTTACTTGTAGTGAGAAGCGACAGTTCTTAAAATCAAATATGCGGCATTCAAACAACATGAGAGATGGGACTGATATAGTTTAACCCAACCCAAATAGTTCGAATTGGCAAACGTTTTGTCAGCTGTCTCTACCTGTAGGTTAGGTTAGATTATAAAAGCGACACTAAGCACCATAATAGGCCCGATCCCCTTAGTGAGTTTAAAATGGCAGAACTAAACTTAAAGTCTAAATCAAGTCGCCCAAGCAATTGATTGCCCTGCAGAAGTTGAGAAGGTCCTTCGGTTGGTTAGAAAAACCTACCTCTTCTTGACTGCTAAAGAAGTGCCTTCCTAGATGTAAACATCTTTTTCTGGAAATACCCTCGCATTCACACAATATGTGCGGAATATCTTCAGAGGAGTAGGTCCTCACAATATCTACAAATATTTGATTCAGATAGTCCGATCCTGCTGGCGTGCCTTCTTAAAAAACAACGTCCAGAGAGTATGCGGTTGGTGATATTTCTCTTGCCAACGCAAAGCGGTGCCCTGATGCTGCTGGTGACGTTCTCCGATGAGAGTTCCGCAGCTTTTTTAGCCAGTCTATCGTGCCATTCACTACCCTCAATATCACAGTGACCAGGTACCCAGCATAATCTTGCGCGATTCTGCGTGCGTAATGCCTTGAGCATTGCGCGGCAATCCTTGAACATCTGCCAAGAAAATTATACAGAGATGTCATTCGCAGATGTGACAGAGTCGACATACGAAATCTCTTGGCCAATGGGCCATAATAAAAGCTACGATTCTACCAATATCAAGTTTTTATCTGTAAGTTTGTCATTGCAGGAAGTCTTTCTTAATGTAACTTAACCAAAATATGTTTCCACTCAACATTGGCTAGCTTGTTGTTATATTTGGTGCATTCCTTGATACACGTCATACTCAAAATTTAAATATCTCATTTAGCTGCCCAATAAGTCACTTGTATTATAATGTCACCTGTAAAACTGTCACCCAAAACTCTGTTTAAAGTCTCACTTAGCACCTGACCGATAAACAAACAAAAAATTTAATTACACACTAAATTACCGCTTTAAATACGTTAACTTTAAAAAATAAAGAAATCTTTTCTCTCTCACTGCAAATATGTAATTATTCAATTGAGAACTGAACTTATCGACGTACACATTGCCTGATCGAGAAATCTTAAGCGACTACTTTTTACTTTCAACCCGCCAGCGAATATAATAATGTTTGCAGTCTTAATGTGGGTATTACCTACTGTTTCACAAAATGTGCGATATACATATGAGTTTAATTAGAAATGTATTGTTTTTCCCGTCAATCAGAAATCCCAACAAACCATTATTAACCATTCTAGCGTCATCTGTTCTGTAGCTCAGATGCCTACGTGAACGGTTAGTAAATTCTAAACCGAATGAGACGTACGTTAGTCAGTGCTCCAAAGTTATTATTACCTAAAAAGCAAATTCTAATTTTATGTTAAGTCACATATCTATGCACAGACGTGAATTGCGTTTCCGTATGAGTAGTTCTAATTCTACTCAGACTGGAAATAATGTTGACGATGAAATTATAATGAAATCGGTGATTTGAACAAACTCCATAAGACATGCAAATACTACTGATTTCGCGAAACTATATAGAAACTGAAAACAATATTTGGAACTTAAAAATAGACCATAATGTGTCACTCTTACTTTTTACAAAAAAACCGCTTTTTGTTGAAAATGGTCTCATGGAAAATACAAAGTAAAGTGATTTGTGTGCACTAGTGCTATTGGAGCTTGGAACATGACCTCTTATCCTTCCACTTTAATTCAAAGTTAGAATAGCATTGTGTCCAAACTCTCTTGCAGCTTGCTATAAAATCACGTTACGTACGTCCCTGGACATAGGGTTACGAAGTTTCCGACGAGCTAGCCCGATCGGGAGCTCAGTCTATGTTCATTGATATTTATAAATGAAGAAAAAAAAATCACAAGACATTATCTCCATGAGCAAACACAAGGTCAAGTTAATTACAGACTTCCTAACTAGAAATTGCTCTCTGAATTATCATCTCTAGAAAATTAGACAAACAGCACATCACATACTAAGCGAATAATTAGCTATAGATCGGCTGAGATCTCGACGTTATTTTTAAGGAAATGGGGAATACTCGTAAATGTTAACACAAAAGTTCATAAGGGTAATCAGAAGCACCTAGTAAGTTTAGTGTAAGTCTTTGTAAAGAAGGGAAGAGGACTGTCTATCGGCATACAACAGCTTGTTATGAAAAAATAAAACTTCACTATATTTGGACTTCGGACAAAGTGTCTCAGTTCCTATCATCAAAAGGTTAAAAGGGATTTGACAAACTGATGGACAGACGAACATAATGTTGATTTTAAAGTACTTTTTCCATTTTGTTGTCGGCAATCTTAATTGTTAAAAAATATTCTTGGTACATAAATCAATTATGAAATAAAGTTAAAAAACTGAAAATTGCATGGTGTTTTGCAATACAGTTCGGTCAATATAAATTGACTGTGTTAAGAAGGTTTTTCCAAAACAAAAAACAATTCTGAGTTAGTAGTTACTTTAAATGTTATAGTACGCAAGAAAAGTTGATTAAATTTTGAGAAGAATGTTGGAAAACCCGTTCTACAAGAAATAACAAATTCATGATGCGTTACCTATTTTGTTTTTATAAGAACTCCGAACTAATGCCAACGTTTTTACTAACTGTTAAGACACTAAGAAGTTTGCGATCTAATTAGTCAAATAGAACAATAGTCACAAGAACATTAGGAGCATTATTGAACGAGGCTTATTGCGGGATAATTGTACATATACATTTTTTCCTTGCGGATAGACGAAGTAAAAACGCAAGTAAAGACTGACTAATTTTTGTGAAAAAATCTTGATCTACTTATGGAAGAAAAATTAAGATTTAAAAATTACAATTTTATCATTTGTCACAAATATTCATATCATTATATGTACGTATAAAAATTAATTTTCGAATCTTTACTATAAAATCTTTAGGAATTAGAAAACATAAAGTGCTGCGATTATAATCATCAAATTTTTATACGTCTAATGCTATTGATAAATTACAACAATTATCTTAATTGCGCTGCCTATTCTCCTTTTTTCGCCTTAAAACACTTTACAGCTTTCTGTGAACTTGTGAAATCAAATCAGACGTAAAGTGCGCTAAAGGTCCTTCGACTTCATAGATGATTTTATAGAAACCTTCTGCCATATGATTTGGCATGGCACGAGTACTCACAATACAAGAATTCACATGATATTCACCAACCGGAAGCGGACCGATGTAGTGCTCAAATACAGGCATATTTGAACAAGTCTTAACATCATCCATTGCAAAGTTTTTATAAAAAGTTTTCATAAAAGTAGGAAAAGGAATTTTCGGGATTCCAAATGGAGTTATTTGATACTGGCTTGTTCCTGAAGGACTGCGCAGGATTCTTATAGATACCTGTAAAAGAGATAGCTATTAGATTGTAAAATCAGAAAGAAGCCTGTGATTTACTTTATAATCCCCATCGATCGGATGACCGATTTTAATTGTTCCATTAAGTCCATAAACACCAGGAGAAACCCTAAGCGTTCGCAGCGGCGCGGATATTACATTTTCATCCGTACAATTAAAGCTAAAGCTATGCATTGTATACGTCCAATCTTTCTGAAAATTATAAACTTCTTTTAACAGACATTATAAATCAAGTCGTCAAGTATATTCTTACTTTTGAGGAACCCATTACTAAAAGGATTTTACAAACCAAGAAAAGAATAGAACTCCACTTAAACATTTTGTATGTTTGAGTTTTGAACTCCACTCAAGCCATTATATATTCAAAACAACATTCTACAAAAAATGTAATTAGCTTACGATACGAATTAATTTGCTTTCTTCCATGGTTTTATTGAAACTAATCACGAATGCGAGATGAAATGATTTTGTTACTTAAATTTGTTTATTGCAAAATTGATTTATAACGTAAGAGATTAGTCAAATGACTTAATTCTTTTTGTTGATTTGAACCATAATATTCAGAAACAAGTAATCAATGCCAATTGTGAATGCACACTGCTTTAGTGATGCGAGGTTATGATGCATTCACAATGCATTTCGTTTCATCATTGGCAATTTCAATTGCCAAATGTCGGTATGTATGTATGTACATAGTTACAAAATATGTAGTAGAACTTGCATTCTTATTGATAAGGAAACTACAGACTTTTTCAAACAATCAATTCGTGATGTGAGGCTTAGGTTAAAATAGCAAGTGCGATGAGTCTATCGTATCGAATAGCCAAAGATAACACCCCACACATAATGGATCAGCATAATGTTGGCGAAATTTGGTGATTGTATCCTTAGGAGTTAGGTAGTTAGCGAAATGAAATGTTGTTATCTGGATGACAAACCATAAGCCGACGGGACTATTGTGTGTGCTTGCGAATACCACTAAAAGCCAGTTTGTTAAAAAATGGGTGAACCAAATTCAAATTCTAATTCAAGTCTTTACTGGGCTATAAGATGGTGTTCCAAAGTGGTTTTAGCCAATTTGCTCGAAAATAGCTCTAACGATTTTGTTAAGGTTTTATATTTATGCTATTCTTGTGAATTCTAGTAAAATAGCGTACTACGTTTTTAGCCAAAATTGCTTAGAACGGTACTTTACTTATAGCCAACTTAACAGAAAATCGATTTACTCAAAAAGGACTCTAATGATTTTGATTAAATTTCATATTTGAGTTAGTCTAGGCAAATGCCATAAAATGGCGTTTTTGGCTAAAAAAGAGTATAACAGTACTTCACTTATTAACTGGTGTTAGAAATATGGCCATTTCTCAGTTAATGTTCAATCGATTTTGGTGAAAATTAAAATGTGAGCAAAATTTAATAAATACAAAAAAATGACATTCAATTCTATGAAGAATTAAAAAAATAATTTTTTCATACAATTTTTATTTGAAGTTCATTCATTTCCAATTAACAGCACAAAGGTGCAAGTACGTGCGACCCAATCGTGCACTTTATTTTATATAAATCGATAGAAAAATTAAGCTCTCTTGTTTTGGGAACATGTAGTAAAATTGTCAATTGTTTGTCGTTAAATGCGCTAAATATTGTTTATTCGCATTTCGCTCATACACCGGTCTCTGAGCTATAAGTGGATCATTACTCTGACTACGGAAATCGATAAGGATTTAGGCTTAAAAATATATAAATATATATGTATATCCCTCAAAATCATGCTGCTCATGGGATAAAAAATGTTGGAAAATTCCTTACAAACTTTTGAAAAATGTCGGTATAGATTTCCATTATCGAACGAATTTTATTTTTTCTGCCAATACTATATAAAGTTAAATTCCAATCCACTCAATTATTTTCTTATTAATTTATTAGGTAATTGTTTATCAAACTAAAGTTACTTGAGTTGTTACTACAGCCACAACACGTTCTCCTTTTCCGAATGCTTCGACGATGACTTTGTAAGTACCCGGCGACATTTGACTTGGCATTCCTTCGGTACTCACGACACAAAGATTCGCAAAATATTCACCACTCGGAAATATGCCTGAATATTGCTCGAAACGGGGTAAATTCGAACACTTCACCACGTCGTCCATTAGCATAGGCTTGTAAATTTTATTCATAAAAACAGAAAATGGGATGTTGCCCGATGAATAGGGTGTCAGTTGGTATAGACTAGTTCCAGAAGCGCTCCGTAGAAGTCTGACGGACATCTGCAAGTTGATTTTTAGGGTAGAAACTTTTAAAAATGAATAGAGACTTGCCGTAGTTTGGTCATCAATATCGATGCCTAGTTTCATGGTTCCATTCACAGCGTATACACCGGGCGAAACGCGTACTGGCCGTAAAGTTGATTTAAAAACATTTTCATCCGTACTGTTGCATTCGATTTTGTCTAAGGTATATTTCCAGTTTTTCTATGGGGAAGGATAACTTAGGTAAATCGAAAGTTGGGAATAAAAAACGAACTAACCACACTGCCACTATTAATTGTAACAATAAATCCAAAAAATGTTACGAAAATAGGAATATTCAATGGAAACATTTTTGAAATAAACTTTGAATGGTTTATCAGTTATTGAATACAGTTATTCGATCAAACCATGTATATATGGGGAAGTATTTTCCACAGATAGTAATCATTGTCATGTAAGATTTTATTTCTAAATCTAGTTACAAGCGAAACGCGTATCATGATGTTGATAATTAAGGTTTAGATTATTTAATATGGGCTCATGACATGAAATGGCTATCAAGGTCAGTTTAAGTTGGATTAAGTTTTCGTTTAAATATGATCCCGTTACGCGGAGTGTTTGGAACTAATACCTCTCACAAACAGACACCGGATGTGGCATATGTTTTTACTTGCATAATATAGGGCTGTAATATTTTCGAATTTGAGATTTCCATTAGGTTTGACGTTTAGGTAGATATGGCTATCAATGTGGTTTTAAAGATTGCCACAAGGGCCCTTACATATGACGAAGAATTTTTATTTTCGAAGTGCACAATAATTTCTCAGCTTTCTTAATTACTGTCCAGCACTCGGCGCTATAAAGTAAAACTGGTGAGATGAGCGTTTTACAGAGCATTAATTTGATCCGTCGAGTTAAGGTCCATTTACAGCTCAGCGACCTGCGACTACTAACGAGCGAATATCCGCAAATTTTGACATTTCAAGCAGATGTAGCAATCTGCGAATTTCACTTGTCATTTACCAAAGGAAAAAAATAATTGTGAGGTTAAACTCTTGCGAATGTTTTGGTCATGTTAATATGAACTACGTTCCACATCTGTGGAATGTGAATAAAATTTGACAGTTCGCAAGAAGCATTTCTTATTCATGGAAAAATCTGCGAATTGTTGATTTCTTCGCAGAAACTTATTACAAATTAACTTTTTTTTAAATAAACTGATAGATAAACTAAACTCTCTTCTTTGGGAATAGTAAAATTGTCAAAATTGAGTTGAGAAGCCCGCAATTCACCAACCTACCGTAGAGCAACATTTATTGGTTTTTATGTGGCGTTTGTCTTGGCGTCTATGTCAGAGTTTTGGAACTTTCTGAATACCCTATGTATTAGCCTTTACAAGGTGGCAATAAATTTTATTTTGTATGCACTTTATGGAACCATTTGTACCAAATCAACTCAACGAAGTACGGCAATGAAATCGACTGCTATGTTGGACGCAGAGAAAATAAAAAGACATAATAATAGAACCCAAAGTATTATAGTTAAACTGAGGTAAAACTTGGTAAATTCAACGTTTGAACTATTACCTTCACAAGGCTATATCTTCTTATAAAAGATCCTGGTTTCCACATATTTCTCCAGAACAGCTCAGTTAAAAGTGCATTGGACTACTGAGTTCAAAGTTCAAGTCGCAGAAAACAGCAACAAGTTGTTTTGTTTGTCACAGCCTTACCTCTGGTGAGACACTTTGCAATATCCAAGAGTAGTACTCTCAGAAGAAAAATTTTCCAAAACCTCCTTCCCTATGGAATAAAACTGTAGATAGTCTCTTCTATATGTGCAGAAATTTATACAGCACATAAGATAGTTCCAGGTAATGGACTAGATTTGAAGGTAAGAAAATTCTCGCTACCTTTTAAGTCAATGTGCAGATTGTCAAAAACCGTTCTATGTGTTAGGTGGTCCTAGAGTCCGGAACGTGCCCAATGACTACAACAGTTCTTAATACACTTACGGTTGCGCTTAGATTTTGCCAGCACATAGGCAGAATTTTCGTTTAAATATGACATTAAATATCACATTTATGGTCGCACAGTCTGTAGGTGTCATTTCCGTTTCCTTGGACAATAAGACACACGAGGCTAATCTCCACGGGCCTTATTGCACAACACCATGTCACACGATGACATTATTCTAAACATGCTTACTTCGAATAATTATATGGCAATTCAATACATGTACCTTATAATTAGTTTAAATAATTGTTACTAGACAATCGAAACAAGAGTTAGGGTTGTACGATGTATTTTCTGTAATTGATAACCGATTTTATCTATGTTATGTATCGGTTATGTTATTCGCTTTTTTAGTATAAAAGCGAATGTTTTAACATTAAGTCTATCAAATATTCTACCCATGTACCCAAATTAACATGTCTAAGTTTAACTGTGTGTTGGCAATCCTGATAGTTGGAGTTTTTTTTCCAACAAATGGCATCGAAGTAAGTTTCAACTTTTTAATTCAACAAATGTCAATGTTGTTATTCACCGATAAATTAGAAAGGCTGGACTTATTCGCTGGAAAATATCAACTGCACTTCTACGGATCCAAATATTTTCGAGGCAAATTTCCGTGTATCTCGCATAAGTGCTGGTGTATATGGAGCATCTGGAAGCTTTATTATTCACGAGGAAATGGGTGATGAATATATGGTAAATTTTTATTCATTCTAAAGGTATAACTTTAGTGTAAAAATGTACTTCCAGGCAGAGGCTAAGCTTTATAAGAGTGCTGGAGGAAGTAGTCAATATACAGCTACTCCGTTCCAAATTCCGCCAAGCCCCATTACTAAATTTATGAATGGTCCTTATAAGAAATTACTTATGAAAGATTTTAATAACTGTTCTAATCTGCCGTATTTTGAAGATGATTGGGTACCACCACTAAAGCCTGATACACATAATTTAAAGGATTGCCTTATAAGTACAGACAATTTGCCAGCCCATATGCAGCCGGGCTTTTATAAAGCAGTTTTTCTTGTCACTCGGGAGGGCTTTAGGTTTTCGATGGAAATGACTGCAAAAGTCGAAGCTACAAGATTAGGTTGAACCTAACTTTAGCTGTTTGATTTTGCATTATTTTTATTATGACTTGAAAAATTTTTAATTAGGCTTTTTTCCAGATCTTAAACATATTTTTAACTAAAATTAAACTTTGGCAGAAAAGCTTCCTAAATTGTGAAGATTTTTAAAAATCATTCGAATAAAATTAAATGGAATAACTAAAAAAGGAAGGTTAACTTATATTTTCGCATACAAAGCACGGGCCACGAGTAATTGGAAAAGAAAATAAGGATTAAGAAAGAGTTAATGTTGCATATATGTACATAATATACGTTTTTCAGTAGTCCTACAAGGCAGCTCAGTTGGAGTTGTCAATGGCGGTCTCACCTGCTACTGCCAAGTATATTAATATGTACAGGGTCGTACAAGTTTCTTTTTAAAAATGCAATAAAATGAACAAAATAAATTTTTTTCCATGTATTATGGAACACAACGTGTTGGTCAAGTGGTTGCCTCGGCTGGCTTCGCAGTGGCGTATTCTTTCACTCCAATGTTCTAAGACCTTGTTGATGGTTTCGAGCTGTAGCTCTCGGATTGCTTGGATGACATTGGCCTTAAGTGCTTGAATCGTCTCCGGATTGTTGGCATAACATCGGTCCGTGAAGGTTCAGCACAAAAAAAAATCCGAATCCAATTGACATCGCCAAGAAGGCTGATAACACGCCTTATATAGAATAGAAAAAAATAAAATGCATCCTTTATTATTTATTTTTATCTTCAACAATATCCATTTAGTCCTTGTTTCCTTCGCGTTTTTTAAGATTCATAATAATTTTATCGAACACAAGTGGCTTGACGTTTATCCCCCAAAGTAGATCCAAATGATTCCACTTACTATGAGGCACCGTGTAGGAATACTTAATATTCGATAATTTACTCTTCAACTTGTGCACATCCACGACACTGGCTAATAAGTCGTTATTCGCATAATAAAGATATACTGGTGACTTGATCTTCTCCAAGTCATAGCACGGTGGTTTCGCTTGCTTGTAGGTCAGTCGATTTCTTATGAGTCCATAGTCGAATTGCCTAAATTCCCTCGATCGGTATTCCTGTTCATAGTGAAGAATTTGATTCACCGATGAACCAGCTGGATGGGTTATAAATATCTCTCCTAAAAGGGTCTGAGAAAAGATCCATGAGTCTTTAAATATAATTGAGCTCAGCCATATTACCGTATTCAAGCTCTCCTGATTCCATCCACAAATAAGGAAAAGCACATTCGAGCAAATTATTTGTGTTAAGGCGTTCTCCTTACAGGTCTCTCCTTTAAGAGCTGCAAGCAACTTGTTGTTGGGTAAAAATTCAGCGCTTCCAATTAATTCCACCAGAGCATTGGGCTGTCCAGCAAGAGGGCTTACAAGTTTTACCAGAGGACTTTCAACGTTGTCCATGTAAGCGATTGGTGCCAGTAAATGGGCCGACTTTATCTTATCATTGTACCGAGTTATCGTCGACGTTAACACAAAGAAAGCAGTTGTGCCTTGAGAATGTCCAATGTAATGGAGCGAAGACTGATTAGTTTGGAATAGCACATAGTCAAGCATAGCAGGCAGATCATATAGTGCAATGTCATGCCATTCAAAGTTCCAAAACTCCTGCCACAATGGTGAGAGTTTGACGTGTTTCTTGCTATAAGTATTCCCTCTGTTGTTGCCTATCCAAACGTCGTATCCAGCATCGGAGAGAAGGTATGCCAAGGCTTGACCTGGACCATTTAGAACCCAGCAATCAGATGAACTTATTAATCCGTGTTGGAGAAAGGCGACTGGAACCCGGTTGTTATTGCTAGACTTTTTAGGAATGCGGAACATGGTCAGAATATAACCGTCACCTGTTTGAACGTTATGCTTTTCGACGGGATATCCATGATCTCGAATTCGATGCTCCTAAAGGAAAATTCAATTTCTACGCTGATTTAGTTTTGAAAGAATTGTTTTGAAAAATTACCGTTGTTCTAATAGCACCGCAAACTGAAAGTGAAATGAGAAAAATTCCGAAACTTTTCCAATCGACTTCCATCACGAAACAAACTCAAATTTAGGATAACAGCTTAGAGTGCCTTAGGCGAGGGTATTTATATCGAAATCGATATCTTTGGCCTTATAGAATTCTGCTGCAACTGTAATATATCTTAATTACACCTTATCTTAAGCTTAGGTTTAAATAGTACAAGAAGTTGGTCAATTATCAAAGTCAGAGATTCCTCACCTTATCGCGACCAACACAAGGTGGCTGCTCTTGACAAAGGTCGAGTTTGATCGGTGATGTGTATGCATACATATGTTTGAGTTACATATTTACAAGATTGTGTATCTGTCTTGCTGATTATAGTTGATAGAAGGACGGATAACGATAAAGATTTCTGTACTACTGCCACGTGTGATGTAATTGTCCGATAATGAGGCCTAATGAGGTGTGTGCTAGATTTTGCTTTTCAAGCTAACTGGCCTAAATTGGTTAAATTTGAGGAAGTCTGATCATACATTTATATCTAAAAGTTAAGGGCAGACACGATTTTGTTTTCCAAGTTTGTGTTAAGGGTTTGGGATTCCGATTGCTTAGTTATGATAAGATTTATCACGTCGCAAGGTGTAACAGAAATAATTTGTAAACTAATCAAGCCCATAAAACGCTTTGGATTTGCCTTTGGAACCGTCAAATATCTGATCAGACTTCCGTGGTAAAGTATTGGTTTGGTTTCAATGCCATTTTAGTTGCGGTATCCGGAACATTTGATTCCGAATTCTTGAACTCGATTGCTAACCGCTTTAAGTTTGGAGGAAGTATTAATTATGAATTTAAAATAACAGAATATTGGGATATTTAATTAAACTATCTATCAAATTTGGCAGATGCAGTCCTAAATGACATTTTTTTCAATATTCTTTTGCGTATAGATTATTAAAGACTGACATCTTCGGTCACTTTGACGTTTAGCTCCTCTACATTGTTGACCGCCGGTCCTTTAATGTATAGGAATGCTCACAAATTCCTTTAAGTGGAGCGAGCTGTCTGTGGTTTATCTAACCCTGTGGAGAGGTGTGTCCACTGATCTGATTCGACTTTTCTGTTCGTTGATATATGTACATAACTTCATAGACTGCAGAACGCGAAGGATTTTGTTCACGTGGTGGTGGTGGTTACGGTATTGGTCGTGCTCAAAGTGGCAAGGAAGACTCCAAGGAGTGATTCCAGTTACCAAATTGAACGCAATAGCCTAGCCTACCTTTGAAAAAACATTTTTAAATCTATCTGTCTTTAACTGTCGATAGGAGGTGCCTAGCCAACCTTAAAGGCAGACAGGGCTAGAGCTATCTCTTTTAAGATAATGGGAATTGTTTACAAAGATATGTATATATGTTGTATGTTGGCAATTCTATTCCCATGTCTTGTAGTTTCCGCTTCATTTTGCTTGTATCTACGTACATACGTATGTGGTTTGTCAAAAAGTGCGCAAAGTGATATCTTAAGTGATATATTGGTCAGTTTTGCGCCTCCCATTTTTCTGTAGACTTCATATCTAGAGGCTTGATTGGATTACATTTTTGAAATGATTGCGAATATTATGTTCCACAAACCTCTTTCTCATATTAAATATGGTGTCATACCATACCTAGTTCGGTACCCAGAAGACAATTAGAAGATCAGTTAAGAGTAGATTTTGAGCCAATAAGATATTGCGACCAATAGTTACTAGATTGGGTTAGCCTATCACACATTCTCTGTGTTTTCCAATTCTCTTGCACATTTTATTCATTCCTCACACCTCATATCTGTAGATATTAATTTTTGTAATTTATTTTTAATTAAAATGTGTACCTAACTCATGTAAACACATTCTACTGGTACTAATGATGAATTAAAAATAAGCTCTGCTCTTGTAACAGTCTAACAGAATTAATGCACTAATTAAGGTGTTAAACGAGCTATATATCCGGTCAGGGAAATTGTCTTGTGCATACAATTGTTTGGTATAATCAGTTCTCTCTGTGAAAATCATTATCACAAGACACGAGCTCTGACTTTCAGTTACGAAAATAATTTATATCGATTTGACGGTATTATTTGAACAATTTTCAGTAACCATAGGTTACAATGGCACCAAGTTATAAACCACAACAAGAGAAAATCCTGCCAAACAAAATCACACCACAGACGACAGTTTATTAAGTGGACGAATTAATTTACGAAGGCAGTACGTGGCCGGTAACTTTATAGGTCGATTTATTATCCTTAAGCGGGTTAAATTTTTCCACATAAATTTCAGAGTAAATTTGGCAATAAATTTGAGGAAAAATGAAGCATCAACAAGTAGTGGTGGATTACTGGAAAATGATTAAGACATCGGGGTTGTTTTTGCTGCTTGCATGTTCGGGATATGTTTTAATTAAGTAAGTACTTTTTTCATTGATAGTTAATATGAAATTTTGAGAAAATTACCATTATATTTGGGTAATGTAAATCGGCTTGATTTTGTTGATAAAACAATGGCTTAGGCCTCGACCTTTCACCGAAGGCAGATTGGTTTAACGGTAATTCAAAAGCGAATACAATAGGTCTGTTCGCTTACTTTCTGCAATAAAAATCGTAAATTGTCAAATTCCAAAGAGTGGGGGTAAAACCTTTCATCTCGAGGCAAGAATTCCTAAGGTCATGGACCGCGTTTTAAACAGTGGATCACTTTAAATGACTACAAATAATTTGAAACAAGTTTATTGTTTTATTTAACATTTTATTAGTTAAACACGAACATCTGCTTATAGTCATTCAATTATGTAAAGCCACGTCAGTCATATGAAAAAAAAATCCTTATTTTGTACATTTGTATATCCTGACTCCGTTGGGCTCATAAAGTGCTTCTCCTTCATCTTATAAAGTTTCTGGCAACGTTTTCTTCTTGCTTGTTTTGGGATGATAAGCTAAATTGGCAGGCTTCATTGCACAGGTATTGGTCGTTTTATAGTTCTCCTCATTTGTTCTTGGTCCTTTCTCCGACAGAAAGGCGATACGTTTTGGAAAGGACTTTTCACCTCCAAAGCAGAAATTGCTTGAAGCGAAACATCGTCAGCGAGGTCTAGATGCTTCAGTTCGGATTTTAGAGTCTATTCAATCGTTTTCGGCAAAGGAGTAACATGAAGCGCTTAAGGGAATGTTCGTAGTGTTGTTATCAATTTTAAGTTACCTTGTACATAAGGAGCATTGGCCGGAAAATAAATTTAATGAAATTTTAATTAAGCCACAAATTAATTTGTAACTATAATTAAAAGACATAAGCAAACACTAGTCATTATTTTGAATTTACAAAACTGTGAGTCGCAAAAAAAATGTCTATGTTAGACCTGACTTTGTGTATCCATGCTGTCTCTTCGCGGGTTTTCCGTTGTCAATTAAAACATCGAGGGGAACAATGCCAGCTGTTGAACGCTCATAGTTACTCCATTTGAAACCAAATTCCAGTTCTTCTTATTCAACTCAACTTATCTACTTTCAGAATGGTTCAGACAATATTTTGGCTACCAAGCTACCTTGAGAAGAACCAAAGAAAACTTGAAGAACTCGCTGAAACATATTCAATCAACCTAAAGGATCAACCAATTGAAGGTGAAAAACCACCTGTAGAAGATCAACCCGAACCAATAGAAACTGAGGCTACTTCTGAAGTCAAAAAGGATAAGTGAACTCACCGGAGGATCACAATTTACCTTCTCTTTTCAGGACCAATTGTAACCACTTTTTTTGCTAGATTTTAAGTACAAAACACATTTTCTTATGAAATAAAAGAGAGCTTTATTCGGTTTCCACAACAACTGGCAGGTCTTCTGGATCGTCGTCCAGCAGGCCGACGAAATCCCATTTCATTTCTTTGGCTAACAGCTTCCTTAACCGCTCAGCACTGACACTTAAGCCGCTAGTAGTCAGGTTTATGAGAAGATTCCGGACGTCTTTGTAGACTGTGTTGTGTTCGGTGGGCTCCATTAGCTCCTCGGGGAGATGTGGCAACTGATGTTGTAGTACTTCACTGTACTTCATGTAGAAGATCTTATAACTGGAGACAGCTACCTCGCTGTTTGCAAGGAGATTGAGGATCTTCCTCCACTGGGCGAGGGATTCCACTGAATAGCCAATAAGGAACATAACGAATGAAAGTTGGACCTCTTCGATAAGCTTGTCGGGATGATCAAAGAACGACATTAGTTCGTCCACTGCCTGGGAGCAGTCCATATAGTGCTTGGTTATCTCTTCTGGAGTAGCGTTCTTTGGAACGCGATCCGGGAGCTCGGTGAATCGCGGTGCGGTCCCCTCGATTGGCTTCAACGACGGCAGCAGGTCATTTTCCTCTGTAAGCTTGGTGATCTTGGGAGAGGCTCCTGGAACCCCACGAGGTCTTTCTGAGTCTGGACACGATTGCAGTTCCACATTTGTGCGGATTGTACCCAGTGCTGGCCGACAGCGACTCACTGCCTCCTCTGAGACCGTGTCAGTGAGGTGCTTCCAATCGCCAGCGTACCTGTAGTCGTAAGGAGCCAGGAACTTATCTAAATCGAGAAGATTCTCACGGATTCGACGCTTCTCAAGCTCTGGATCGGGAATTTGTCGCTCACGCAGTTCCTCTGTCGCATTATCCCATTCGCGGACGAGGATTTCATTGCAATGGAAAAAGTGGATGAATCCCACTCGAGGGGCTGAATCACCGTACGGTCCTTGGGAAGCACAATAAACGTAATGCGGTCCAGGAGGCACCATCTTTATTCCGCGAAAGTTCTCACCGACGGTGTAGCTGCACAAATCGATGCCAAATTGAGTACCAATTGGCACTCCAGCTATAATGAGCACTGCACCTTGGGCAAAGAGGCGTTTTGCTACTTCGGGATCCATGTCCATGGAGGAATTATCGATGTTCATCCTAATTTTATTATATTTACGATTTTGTGGTGTAGCTCAACGTTCTGCAAGAGTTTTGTTTACAAATTGCGGCATGACATTTGGAACAGCTGTTTCATTGCCAAAAGTGACATCTGGTTCTGATTGGTGCCGCTGGCGCTAGTGGCGGCGTATTTGAACTCTTTATGGGGCAAACACAATGATGGGAAATAAAGTTGATTTTTTGTCACTGAACAAGTGGATTACTTAAAAAAAAATGTTTTTTTTTTAAATTTGTAAGATATGAGCAAATAAGAAAATGAGGGAGGCAAACAAAAAGAATGAATTAGTACAGAATGTTCACGCAGGTAAGTCTAGCTTGGCCGAATAATATTGTAGAACCAATAAAGTTTTTACGTTTTACTCCTTATCGTGGTTTAAATACTGACTACAGTCGAAAACTTTCGTTATGCGTCGAAAAGCGAAAATGTGGTCGTGTTCCAATATATCCTACAAGTTTTTCTGTTTGCGCCTCAAATTAATATACATAGTCCTGCAAGTTCAGCATTATATCACTTGTAATTAAGAAAATAAATTTACAAAACACTCTTAGACAATCCGATCTATGGTATAAATTCACTAGAGCTGCACGACACCTATCCTACGAATCTGTTCCCATTGTCTCATGCAGTTCGTGTGCAAGTAAAAAAATTAACTTTCAAAATATCTACCCCTGGTTTCGGAGAGTTTACCTTATCTTGAAGATGGTTACAAGACCATGTAAAAATAATGTACCTGATAATACAAGACTTGTGGATCCACCTCTTCGGTGTGTCAACACTTCCACCTTGCCGCTTACTACTGGTTTGATTGTGGGGCACGTAAGTTAACTGCTTGTTTATATGAATGTCAAAAATATCCGATATCCATACATATACATCAAATCTGTAACAACTTCTTACAATGAAAACCAATAATTTAC
Source organism: Chalcosyrphus nemorum (assembly GCA_949716465.1). Lineage (NCBI taxonomy): Eukaryota > Metazoa > Arthropoda > Insecta > Diptera > Syrphidae > Chalcosyrphus > Chalcosyrphus nemorum. The sequence goes on from OX454333.1 coordinate 8,623,551, forward strand.
CTAAATTCTAAGTTTTTTTATATTTTTATTTTAATGTATTATTTTACAATATTATCATGTATATTTTCTTACATTTTATTAAATACTTCCAACAAATTGCACTAAACTAAAAAGAAAATTCAAATTATTTCATCTGATTTATATATAATAGTAAATTATTGATATACTATGTACTCTTAACACATAAAATATAATTTTTAAAGCCACACATTTCTCCCAAAGCCTACAGCCCCCTTGTTTTATCTCTCTAACCAATTACATTTTATTTTATTAAATCATTTTGCTCTAACAACAAATATATATATATGTATTTAATAATTATAAGTTATTGCACAAAAAAAAAAAACATAAAACATAGAACTCAAGCTGATATTTTCTTATTGTTTTCCTTTAATTTTACGTCACGATAATTCATTTTGTCTATAAAATCATATCAATTTTGCTTGTTTGTGTACACGGTTATCTTAAATATTTATCTTATAGTTTTTATGTTTGTATTTCCTTTTTGATAAATTATAGCTTTTTTGGGATGTCTTCTTAGTCTCTATTATAAGTTTTGATACTCTGATACTTATAAGCCTTTTCTTTTTGAATATTTTATCCTTAGAGATTAGAAGATAACAAGTGGTCTGTTGTTTTTTTTTTTAGTTCTTGACTGTTTCCAATGAATGTATTGGAATTTTCTCAAACGAGCTGCCCAGATTGGCACGAGCTGCAGCCAACAACTCAGGGTGTTCCACCAGGGTATCAGATAACGCGGAGAGCAAGACATCTGCAAAAGCGAAATAAATTACTTTAAATTTTATTTTTAAGGCTCTTAAGAAAAAATAAGGGCAACCTATTTAGACATGTTTTTTTTTTTTTTTATTTATTTTCACTCCCTGAGGTAGTTGACTGGTAAAACTCCTTAAGGATACACACGGACAGCAACATCACCTTTAATTTATACGCTTTGCATATGTATCCTCTTTAGTATGCATGAGAAATACCAGTCATCATCAACTCATCTCACTTATCTACCGACCGACAAGTGCTTGGTTAAAGCGGTGTCCTGTTACGCACGGCACTCCTATAAATGTCCTCCTGAATCAACAGCACCCACATGCCCGTAGTCATGCGAATATAAATAAAACTGGAGCTTATACCATTTTGTGCTATATTCGCTCAGTGGTTGAATTTAAAATAACGACATCAGATACTTTTTTTTGTTTTGTTTTTAACGCATATTGCGGTCAATGAACCAGCAGAGGTCAGGTTGAAGTGTTAATTAATTTTATGCTCGTGGGGCTATGATGGTCCTTAAAAAAAAATTCTGATGATGCAAATTATTTTAGGATAAAGTGTATGTGGGTGGTAGAGGAAGAGAGCAAAAATGCAACGGATGCAAGCAAATAAATGGTTTTACCACCCAACAACCGACAATCTAGCCATTGGGCGCGAGAGTTTTTAACTAGGTTTTCGAAATGGTTCCCAGATAAGATTTAATTTATTGTTTTTTTGAAATTAAACCTGATAAACACATTCCAAAGCTAGTGGTGTTCCTATGGGTATTGACTAAGATAAGAAGCTGAGAAAAGTTAGTTTTTAAAGAGGCTTTTGGAAAAGCTTGGTGGAATATGCCACCTTTATTGTTGGGAATAGAACCGGCCGACATTTCGAGAGCAAAATTGTGACAAAGTAAGCAAACCCTGATAAAAACCTGGAGGACTAATCAGACAGAAATTTTAGCAATGCAATGGCGAGTCGCTTCTGTGACGGAGTTAAACGAACGACAGAAACCTCCATAGTGATGAAATCTTCTCTACAGAATTCGAAGTACAGGGACTGGGAGCGCAGAATCGCTAAGATTTATTTTAAATTCATACCTTCTGGAGTGCACGACCAAACCTGACGATAATACCAGAATTCATTATCTTTCTACAAATCCGCAGGATCTGGGCGAGCTATTTCGAGAGAGAAGTATAGACACCGTGGCTCAGTGGTTCCTGTGTTAGACTGTGTGTGCTATCAAGATCTAGGAGTCGTATGAAAATCTGTACCAAGAACAACCCGCATAGTTTTAAGAAGCTGCAGCTCTTTTATTTTAAAACATTTCAATGAGCAACCAGTTTTAAAGTATGTTTCCTTCAGTTTTATATAAGTCGCAAGTTCCAAAGGCAAGAATACTACTGTAAAAGATCAAGGAGCATTTCCACTCTCAAAGTCGAAGAAGTAGGTTGCCGTGCTGAATCCAAATGCATTGACCACATGCATATTACGGATCATTGTCGAGCAATGCAGTACATCTGCTGTTCATCGACTTGGAGAAGGCTTTCGACGTCAAAAATGCATACTGTAAGTGCTATTATTTTTGGAGATTATCAGTGTTGTACTTCGTGCACCATTACATCAGCCTATCGCTCTCTATCTTCATGTTAGACATGACAGTAAAAGTACTGCAACTTATCATCTGTAATCGACAGGAAGGAGCTATTGAGCAGGCTGGAAAATTATTAGAGCATCAGTTCAGATTTGAAGAGACACACTGATTTAAACGTGACCATGCACATGATGTAGCCACCCTCAGCGCTCCCTACGGAATATGCGAATGAAACCGCTCTTTACGTTTGGAAGCAAAAGTGAACCCTACAAGCTGCGAGTAGACGTGTTTTTAGATATTCATATTAATGTTCAAAGTACCTGAGTGATTTTTCAAAGCTTTATGCTCCCTTACCTTACCAGATAACTGTTATCGATTAATTTATTACAAACATCCTTAATAACAGGAAGAAAAAACTCCTTCAAAGAAAACTAATATTGAAGAACTCAAACTTAACCTACTTCTTCCCCAGTTTTCGGTTATCATTTTCCTTTTTTTTTCCCATCACTGGTCTTCTGTAATAATGTTTAATGAAACGAAAACGAAAACCCCTTCTGCTCTGAATAGCCCAACGAGAACTTAGGCATCGGGTTTTTTTTTTAAAAAGGATTGAACCTCACATATGTTGTTCTATTTTGAATGCAGAATCAATTTTTTATTACTTTTCAAACTTTCAAAATATCAGCACAAAATACAACATTCATTAGCATTATCTAGTCTAGGCAAAACAACTCCAGCCAAGATGTGTTTCGAAAGAGTCCAGAAAACTGCCACTTCATCTGATTTTGTATTCAGGAAACCACGCACATATACAAGAATGCTGCTACCACATATTGGAAAAAACTGTTCACTTTGAAACCAAACTAATTGCCGCAACCATGTGTGCTCCCACAATGATCCCCGTGCTGATGGTTCTGAAATCCTTCCCCAGTCCCGAGTATCGTTCGTATAATAAGGGAGGAAAAAATGGTTCTCCCATTCCCACCCTCACATCGAGGACTAAATAGCATTCGGAAGTTTGATAGGAAGGATGTTTGTATGGTGTTTCTCATATTTCTTTCCATCGTTATTGCCGTACAACTTTCCTAATAACCTCGCGGTTGGTTGTACAGAAAACCCACAAGAAAATTGTTTACACATCATTTTCGTCCTTGCAGGCCCCGCAGTCCCCGCAGTCGCCTAATTTTAATTGATGATCCAATTACACTACACACTTACCTAAAACTTTCTTCTGCAGCTCGGGAGAAATCATACCGTGCTTTCCTTCGACCTCTAAGAAGTCAGTTAATCGCTGGAGTGCCTGTTGAGCTTGGTCCGAGCCATGTGCCAGTGATTGGGAGAACATTACCTGGAACGAGAAACACAGGTTAACATCTCGTTTCATGGACAGACATCGTTATGTTTTTTTTTTTTCTTTTTTATTACCTTGGCCAATTGATAAATCACCTCCTCTAGTGAGAATTCCGTGTAAAGGAATTTAGCTATTTTAGCACGACCTGCTGCTTCATCATATTCGGAATTTTCTGAAAGAATAAGATAGAAATGAAATAAATGAAAAATGTTAGATACTTCTTCTTTACACAAGGACGATGAATGGTTGGTTGGGGATTTGACAAACGTTTCCCTTAAAAAAATATATTGTGATGTAGAATTTAATTTTACTTTTATACCCACCCCAGTCATCCATTCATTCGCCCATCTGTACAGTGAATCTCATCATCATCAGGACGATGGATTTTATGCGTAAAATTAAGGATGGTACGGTTGAGTGGCAGTCATTCAAAAAACGAGACGTAGTTAAAGTTTTCGTGAATATATTCCAACAGAGTGCGCATCAACGACTGTGGGTACATCTCCTAAGGAGGAATAACCTTATCTTAAACTATCTGGGAGTTTTTTTTTAAGAGTTTCGTTTGTAGCATATTCTTTGGATACATATAGGTACTGCTTGCAAGGAAGCTGGTAATGTTAAACTGTTAAGAGATGTCGTATTATAGTCGCGCGATAATTTTTTTACTGGCACTAGAGGAAACTTAAATCGTAAAAATAAAGTTTTCCTAGTCGAAGGAAGGTGGATTTTCACCCACAAGTCTAGATGCAACATGCAGACGGGGAGTCTATTTATGTGTATTTTATGCCAGGATCATGTGTTCAAAACAAACGTTTAAATAATATTGTCAACTTTTTGCAACATAACCATTGGGAGTAAGAATGTAACAATGTTAAAGTTATAAGCTTGATCGTTGGGTTGTACTGAAGCGATCTATAAAAACACATAAATGACATCTTGAAGGAGGTCAAGGTGGCTTCAGCAAATAAAAACTCAAAAGAAAATAAATACCCATATTGGATTGGAACTTAAAGGCGTCATTTACTATAAGTGAGGCAATATACTTTTTTTAGTGGGAAAGTACATAAAAGTATGGTAAAAGGTACAGTATCTTTTATATCTGCCGGACATGGCACATATTGAGCAGATATTCTAAACAGGGTTTATCTTTGTAATAACTACCATCACTTCTTTAAACGTCAACGAAGGCTCTTGCGACTGATACAGAACATAAGCTATTTGCTTCCTTTTTCTAAAAATAATTAAAGCATGACCAGATAAGAACAATAGGGGAAAAACATGTAAATAAAGCAGCAACAATGGGAGATATAGAATTAAGTCTAGTTTTATTTCAAAGCTACATTCATGCCATTATGTGTGAAATAGCACATCATTCAAATGGCTGCCTCGGCTTCGCCGGCAGTGCTTCAAACTGTTGGTGCAATTTTTGATGACTCGGGCCAATATTTACGGCATTCTTCTGGCAATAATATCTCAAATGTAGGTTTCGAACTGGTCTAAAGTAGTTGGCTTGTTAGCGGAAACTATTAACTTGATACAGTCTCAAAGAAAGCACACCTCGGGCATATCGATGTCGAGGAGCTCTGGTCACAAAAAGTCAGTTAACATCGCTCTATACCTGCGACCATGGACGGTAACAGTGTCTCCTTCCTCATTTTACCAAGTTTGTGTATTCATTAATGCTTGGTCGAACACTTGTGGAATGTTTTCGCTCCAATAACGCAAATTTTATTTAAGAAAATGATTTTTTAACTACAATCCAGTTCTCTGGTCACCATTTCCGGTTCTCTTGCCAACAATTCCAGCTTCAATCCTTGCGTCAGCGCGATTTAATACGCATGTAGGACCAAATTCAACCCAAAAAAATTCGGGATGAGTTTGGGCGCGTTCCGTACTCTAGGGAGTAAGTAGTGAAATCAAACGTTTGTATATGTCGAGTGATTCATTTTTGACTGCAAAGTAGGACATTTCTTTTCAACGTATTGGACTGGATTTGAAGGTTCTCACCTCCCTATCTTTTAACTCAATGTGCGAATTGCAAAAAACCGTTTGCCGTTTCATATTTTAGGTCTTACCTCAAAAAGCAGGCCTAGAGTTCGAAACGTGCATAAGGCATTATGAAATGTTAAATGTCATTGGTAACTTTGACAGTTACTGAAACATAAGAATTGGAAAAAGTATCATTGTTATCTGGCAACCCTATGGCAATATGCTTCCGCTCCTGTTCTTAGCTTTGCTTTCTTCTTGTAATAAGACTCAAGGAATCCTTTTCTTTTTCTAGAAAATCCTACACGAGAATTTCGAACCATATTATCAACATTCCCTAACAGAAGGCTTATCGGGTGCTATATAGGTTTTTCTCATCGAGTTATTTCCTCACGTGCGGATCAATTATTACTTCCACTTTTTTTAGGAGAAAGGAGAAGACTAATTGGTGTAAAACCTTTTTGAGTGGGTGGTTGTTCCTGCTTTGGGAATAAAATCCATTTTCATCTCTCTCCAGCATTTTTGGCGCTGATTTCAAAATTACCTCATATTCTTCATAGAGGATACTGAAGCATATAAAGAGCTAGTAAAGGGCCATTCCCATAGAAGGGAACTGTACACATTTTGTCAATATCCTGTAACTCTGAACACGAGTACTGTATTTATCATGGAGAAAGTAATACAACTGCTCTAATGAACACAGAAATTTACTTTTCTACGTACCAGCATTCACCGTCACATGAGAACAACTTTATATCACTTTACTTCTCATATTAATTGGATACTGTTTGGAGCAAAACACAAATTTGAGCTCAAAATGTTAACCTTTCAAAGAAAGGCATATTAATATACTGAATGAGAAATTGACATGTTCCACTCCAATGGTTATGCAATGGACATATAGCATTCCAACTCAGACCTCCTTTGTGGAGAGTAAAATTCTTCAAATGACAGGAGTAGAGTAGGTCAAAAGGATATATCTAACTTGAAAAATGAGATTGAAATTTATTACGAAAGCAATATTTCCTTTTCATGTGCATATAATCGCATGTGGATACGTGTAGGACATCGTTTCGGCAGGTTACTGTGTCCATTGAGTTTAAGTACATTATGCTTTTGAATCTGATACAGGTTTCCTTAATTTTTTTTTTTTTAATAGAAAAGAAAAATTTACTGGGACGAATTCTTTGGGAAGTTTGTGAAAACTAAAAATCTAAACTATAAATCTACTTTTCGGTAGCTTTGTCAATTAATGAATTTTACCCCGACTCTTTGAAAACTGTGAATCTATGAATTTTAGTGCAAACATTACGAGAACGTGCCTTATCTCAGTTTACTTGAAAAATTGCGCGAAAATGTCTATCAGACAAGGTCCATCCATCGTTTCGATGTGACAATTGAGGATGCAAAACATTTTAGAAGTTAACCACTGACACTAAATTGTTTTTTTGAGCAAAAATATCTTTTATTACGTAGAGTAGAGTAGAGTTTCGATTCAAGAGGGCAAGTCAAGAAGTCGTATAAAGTTGCTGCAATTTAACGTCGATCTAAAATTTTGGAACGAACGATGAACCTTGCACCTGTACGGCAGAAGTAAGGATAAACTGATGACGTAGCTCGGAAAAAAGGTGGCGTATGCAACTAATGGAACATCGTTTTACTAACTTGTTTAAACAAATACCAATACCATGTGTTAAAAAGTAATTAGACACTTAGCAAATCCGCTGTTAAATAATGATCGGTATTTTGATCACAATCCACTAACAAATTCATCTAAACGGCTAGAGAGTCCTTAACACTGTGTATGGTAACTATTTTCAATATAAATACAATTCAATTGTAGAAAAGCTCGACTTTAACCTCAAATATTCAAACATCCTAGAAATTACGGCGAAATACAAAAAACCAACTGAACACCAAACGTAAGTACGATAACAATTCTATTGCTGACAAGGGTTCAGCACAGTTCTCATACATAATCCAGAAAAACACATAAACACAAAAGTTTTACGGGCTCAGGAGATCATAAAGATCCATCACACTGGACAGAAAACACTCAGGTGGAGAAGAATCTCATCTCTTTCATCCTTTTCCTTTTCTGTGTTTGTATCCCGTACCTTTCTCAACCTGTTAGAACTTTATACAGTACTTTCTTGTCTTAGTGACCGACTTTTTTTTCTTCAAAGTTGTGACAAAACCCCCAACTCCCATAATCCCTATTGCATTTCTCTTAAAATTCAAGGACACCATTGCTCCTTCACCAAGTCAAAAACAAAACAGAGATAAAAAAAAAAACTAAACTCATTCAGTCCGGTATCCAATTCTCGGTAGAACAATTCGTGATCTGAATACTAATCTTAAAGGACTTACCTCTGTCGTGAACATTGTTTATATCCTGTAATCGTAAGACTGATGGTACACTTTCAAGCGTCTTGTCCAAATGTTGATTCGAAACCATCTGACCACCACCGGCTGCATATTCCCTGGACACTCCAGCAGCATGATTCCTCGTCTTTTCAGTGGTTGTTGATGGCGGTCTACGAGTTGTTGTCGTCGTTGTTGTAGTTGTCGTTGAGGGCACAGTCGCTTGTGTTGGCATCGAATGAGTATTGTGTGAGTGTTTCTGTAATTCCATTAACGAAATTAGAACATCAATGTGATGTACTCGAATACACAAATACTGACCTTAATGTAGTTGTCCCTCAATTGGTCAGGGAATACTCGATTCGCATAAGAGTTTTGCAAGTATTCGATACCCAATCGAATGTCTCGCAAAAACTTGATGGCATTCTCCCTGGACATCTGCAAGGAGCATCCAAAAAAAGGAATACAGAATTGAAAAATCGAATATAAACAATAAAAGAGCTTAACTTTAATTATTAAAACGTGTCAGAGTGTAGTCTCTCTGGTAGATACTTTTCGGCGAGAACTTTTCGATTGCCGGTTGTTTAAAGTGAGTTTAATTGAGATTGATTGGTCGAGGAAGAAAGTTCGAGTGGAAGGACACTTTCAAAAAGTACTTAAAAGATTGGCCTGAATACGAACTTTTTCATTTTTTGGGTTAGGCAGTGTTTGGATTCGTTAATAGGACTTTTGAAAGGTTGACTTTTTTTTCGAGTTTTATAGGCCGAGGACGAAGGATTTTTTTTTTCTAAGAATTAATATTCCCCATAGGGATTGTGTATTCCCCAATGCAATGAGTATGACCTTTAGAGTAGAACAATACCTTGAAATGTGAATATGTACGCAAATAGAGATAAAACGTAATACACCGAGACGACTGCTGCCATTCTCACAACAGGATGGTTACCCTTGTGGAAGGAAAAACCTTGTTATGAGGTAAGTACGTGTGCTATGGAGTGTGTATTAATAAGTTAACAGGGAGGGACGTGAAAAAAGTAAATCCTTCGAAACATTTAAAACGTAATTTGATGTTTAATATGCTGGCTAAAAAATTCATGTGCAACACACATACACGTAAAGTGGATGTTGCGTTTAGACAAGCATTTAAGAGAAAGACGTATGTTTGTAACTGATATAGAACATTGTACAATTCAAAAGAGAGTGATGTTTAAATGGTATGTTGTGGATATGCGTTGTCTGGATTTTTAAGTGGAAGGATTATGTTCAGCTGTTCTATTATTCTGACACATTTCGAGAATTTCTTTTGAATTCTTTGCAAGGATATCGCATTTTTCTTAAGATAACTCTGCGACTTAAAAGCCCTTAAATTTAGGTACGAATAGAGGATTACATTTAAAATACTTATGCCCAGTTTTACAGTGAAAGTTCAAACTGAAGTTTAACTAAACCTGAAGAAGAGTTACTCAAAATTAACTGAACGCAGTTGTGGAATCTATGTTTGAGAAACTCTTCTTTCATTCGCAAACGTTTAAGAAACGATGTGACAAAATAAAACAGGTTATGAAGCTTTAATATTTGATGTTAGTCGTGTTTTTTTTAAACCTCCCAGCAGTTCATTGGGACAATCCGCAGCAAGCTATCGCCAGCTGAATATATCCCCGGGTTGGTACGTGTGACTTCGGTTTTATGGCATAAACTGTCAACAAAAGATATGTTCGTGGCTATGTTCGTGAGTTATAACTAAATATAACAAAATGCAGTCTGTCAGGGATTATGATATTCACTGTACAATAGTATATATTCATACCAGCAGTTTATTCTCCACTTATGTATACTCGACTCCGCATATAAACGAAGTTACTTTTATCTTTCCGAGGATAATCGGTGTAGTTTCTTTTTTACTCCGTTTAAGTACACTTTTCAGTGTATGTTCTTCTCTTCCGCAATAGTACTGAATTCATTAATTTATTTGTTTCACAAACCTGCCATACCTAACGGAGCAGGACAGAATGCTTTGGTTTATGTATCTGCTATATATAAAGCTGCCATCTCAACGAATTATTACTGAACATCTTGGTTGCTGTTCCCGCTAATTATACCTAAATAAATAGAGAAATTTGTATATCGATAAATTGTGCAGTAACTGCAACTGTGCTGTTGACATCAGTGCATGAAAATATGCCAGACATCTTTCCACCCCTTATGTATTGAAGTAAACAAAAGATCGGCTACACTAATCAAAGAATTCTCTAATCGCACGGAAACTCTGTTGTTACCAAAATGGCTCCACTTGGAAGTATGGTCGAGATCCGAGATTAGGTCAAATTTCTGCTCTTTTATACACTTGCCTGTAACGACATTCTGTATGAACTCTTTGTCATGAAACGCAGACCTCGTTCGATCAATAAGAGCTAGCTTTTTACCGACTCTAAGTCGCACTAACCTACTGTATCTGATCTACCTGAAATCTTTCTCTTCCTTCTGGTGATAAACTCATTAGCAGCTTGGACTACTGAATGTTTAAGCTGAGCTATCCATACGACCATGTGCACTCATCCAGCGCTGTCATAGCTTTCATACTTCATGAAGTTTTAAAAAGAACAGTAGGATAAATAACGATCTGCTTCAGAAGTATTGTACTTTTTTTTTTTTTTATTTATCGTTTGTTACTTATTTTCGAAATCCAATACATGAAACAAAGAATTAAATACAGAGTGGATGCATGTCTCAGTAGTTAGATAGATGACTAGGGGCATCCACTGTAGGTAGTGAACATCGGAATGAACATCCCTAGGAGCGACTTACAGCTATCATCTGAAAAATTGCTTCGTATTAATTGGAAGGTGTTTTCTATATACATATGTACTGTTATTTACAAGCCCAATCACAAACATGACAAACATAAAGCTTATTCCACAGAAGTCAAATAGCCGTCTAGATTTAATTATTTTTGAACGAATAATTATGGTTAACAACAACAACCCATTTGTCTGTAAAAAGAAGAAAAAAAATTGATACAATTGAAACTCGTTCAAAGTTTCCACGAACCGCTCTATCTAGATCCAAATTGAAAGACGAACGTTGTGTCAGCAGTATCAGTTGCATTCTAACAAACATTAGCTGCAATCTCTTGCAAGAAAATGCCACATATATCAAATCCGGAAGTATAAACAAATAATAAGAACAAACTAAAAAGCATAACTCCTTTTCTGCCGAAACATAGTTAAGGTATCGAAACAGAAAACTCAATAGATACACAAACGTATTAAACGAAATCAGGCTCATATAGTTCTCCACTAATTCAGTGAACTTTAAAAGCAATTTTAGTGTCGTTTCTAGATTCTTAGCTACGCTCTGTAGATTTTCTACGGTTTTAAAATCTTTCCGCAAGCGATCTCTTAATTCCACACATCGAAGCTCATTAGATTCATCTTGAACTAGTAATCCAAGGCTATGAATTGAATTAGCGAAAAATACTTCAAAGTAAAATGAAATCAAACATATTCCACCAGTTTGCAAGAACATTGGTAGGGCAAACACATTGATGAGTGCTTGCAAAATGGCATAAATGATCAGGCTTGAAGATATACTATCCCATACAATACTGGCCACAATCAAGCACAGCAAAAAGATGAATTTCAACACCACAGTTACAATTAAAAACCAATTTTGAGGGACAGGTCTTTTTGCGAGGATTTGCGAAACCGTGTAGTGGTGAATAAATGAGTTCAGGAAGTTAATTTTTTTAGTCTCTGAGTGTTTAAAATGAAAGTACATCAAAAGCGGCTGACTAGAAAGGATTATGCATTCACAGGTTCTCGAAAAATTGATTAAACCTCCTTGAAGCAAGAAGATTACTCCTAGAGAGCACGTCGATATAAAGCCGGTGATTATAATTATGGTTAGATGATCTGTTTCTTTCTTGTGGAACCTTGAATCGTGAAATTTAAAGCCTATGCAAGGAAAAATTGTGCCACATAGGTACACCAATCGAATAAGAATCTTGTTTCTGTCGCGGAAGGAACTCATGTTCACACAATTGGAGGTTACACTTCACTGAACAATGTCTTTAATCTGGAATATGAGAATAGAATTGTCCGTAATAAGGAATATTACACAGTAACGATGAGTATTAAGTGAAACGATATTATTCAAGTGTCAGCCGTTGTTGCGGCTGCGGCTGTATGCCATATTGTGGAGCTATTAACATCAAATTAAATGACATACCTAATGATAGGTTTTTCCTGTTTCGTGAACGACTTAGATAGGAAACCACAACACTATGCCCTTAGGCAAGCGATGGGTGGAGATCAAAATAACAATGGTGAGCTTGTGGACATATGGAGGAGGTACATTTATTGGGTAAGAAAAGCACTTGCCATAAGATCAGTTAGGTTCAATCTGACAGGGAGCGAGGATCTGCCAGAATTGGATATAGCCAACACAGGCACAGCAGTTCAGAAAAAGTTGCGAAGAGTTGAGGCACATTGGCAGAAACTGTACAGGATGGAATGTAAGCGTAATAGAGGTCGTAGGTCCCACAAGGGAATGCGGGATATACATATGTATGTAGGTAACTAGTAAATTATTCTAATAAAATTTATGTAGCCATAATATATAATATATATATAATAATAGTGGGTGCCGTGACTCAGTGGTAAGTGCGTTGAAATACTGCGCAAGGGTTCGAATCCAGAAAAATATCATCAACGTTTTTTCCATCTCTTGCAAGTGTCTGACAAACATCCAGGAGTATTTACTGTCATGAGAAATCTTCTAAAAATACCCCTGCCCTTCGAATATACAAAACTGTAAGTCCCTTCTGTATGTACAGAATTGAATACCAGCCACAGTACGTACAGTTGTGAGAAGCTAAGCCTTGGTCCTCTATGGGCTGCTTATGGCCCAGTATTTATTTTATTTAACCCATAATTTCAAACCACTTTCTGTAAAAATTATCACAAAAAGAACCTGTCATCGAAAGAAAAAGAAAATCTTTTAAAAACTCGAACTAAAATCTAATCTTTATAGATCCTTCTGCTTTCGATATTTCTTGCACGGAGTCCTGGTCACGAAAAGGTAGATTATTTACAAGTACTTTAAGTACTTTGTTCAAAGTTCCCTTTCACCGTATAACTGCAAAAGGAAAATTTCCCTTTCCCATAGTCTGAAACAAAAAAAAAAAACAGCTCTCCTCCTTCAAAGGTCGTAAGACTCCATGTCGTGATCCAAATGAATTAATTTTTCGTCCTTACAAGGGAACACAAAAATTTCATCCAACACGCATAGCGATAAACCAACTAAATTATACAGTTGCGCCAAAAAGCGGATGTAAAACCCACTGCTTTATAATTTTACCACCGGAAGCTATCAATCACTTCCCGGCTAAATTTCTCCGAACTAAAACTTAAAACAAAATACAAGCTAACAACACTCACCAAACCCTGTTCGATGAATTCCTCCACAGCTCTGGCCACACCCGCCTCATCGCCAGTCCAGAACACGTACTGCGCCATATCGAAGGACGAATATTGTCCATCCTTATGCTTCAATAAATTCTCCGCCGTCTAAAACAAGAAAAAAAAAACAAATGAAAATTATTACCTTTCGGCGGTGAAAATAACAGGAAAGCAAAGTGGGAAAAGAAATACTTGCCCTCGGGGGAATACCCTCAAAATCAAAAGCATTATGGTTTTCGACTACATGAGATATGTACTTTCTTTCTTCTCTTTTCTTTTTTTGTTTTACAACTCGCACTAAATAATAACAACAAGCAACTACTTATCTATGAAATCTTTGAATTTCAGTTTTTATTAAACGAAGCACGTTCTTCTACTAGTGTTTCCTCTAAAAAACATAAGACACAAAAAAAACACAGCAAAAACGCTCTAAAAACGCTTCCCTCCACCCCACACACACACAGTAACACAGGACACTAGAAAGAAGGTTTACATAACAAAGCGCATAGTCCTCGCAAGGACACAAATAATAGACAAAAAACAAATAATATGAGGACTTAAATCTACAAAACAAAAACATAAGAAGAAGAAACTTTTTGAATAACACAAGAAGCAAACGGAAAACAAACAGAAGAACAAAAAAAAAATCTACAAAATCCGTGAAGCTACGATTCAACGGTCCTTTAGGTGAGGTACTCGTAGTTGTTTATGTGTGTATGTGTGTATGTGTGAGTGTAACTTCGTGTGGAGGGAGTGAATCGAAAACTATTAGAAAAATAAAAATTGCAAAACTTTAAGTATAAGAACCTTTGGAGGCATCATGGTCAACGAACGACGTTCCGGTCCGGGTTTCGTGGCTTCCAATTGTGGAACAATAGACTCGCCAAGTTGCTCCTTTTCATTGGACTTTACAGATGGTAAGGATGAGGAAAATGACGACGGAGAACCAGAATTATCCTCATTGTTTCCATTGGACGGTGAATTGATCTGTTCCTGGTTGGAATCAGCTGGTGGTACGACAGCGGATGTCTCAACAGATTGAGCTGATGGGGGTGATGTTATAATTGATTCGGGAATGTTTTCATTTGTTGGCGACGACGACGCAATCGTGGTTGAGGCAACTGTTGTAGTAGTGGTTGTCGTCGTGGTGGTCGAAGTCGATGGAAGAACTTCTGGATTCTGGCCGAAGGCTAGACGTGCAGCTCCATAGAATGGCTAAAAATGATTGGGATTTGTTTTTTTTGTTTGTTTTCATTGTCAGCATCGAAAGTAGAAGAAGTTGTGTGTGTCAAGAACAGAAGAAAACTATTGATATTTTGATTGAGAAGATTGTTTGTGTAAAGCGAACAAGAAAGAGAATAAGTATACGACCGAGTATACCACCGGGTGTGAGACGAATTTCATGAGTTGTTATGACAGGAGTGGCATTTATTGTAAGTTCATGACACAAGCTGGGAAAGTGCTATAGAGATGACATAGAACAAAGGAAAGATAAATATGAGATGGGATTCGACTGAAAATAGATGATAAATCGATGCCATGTTTGATGGTTATTTCCATTCGCAGAGTGTGGCAGAGAAATAATTTCGATAATAAAACATCTATTGTTATCCTTGTGGAAGAGGGTGGATCTGCTCTCGGATATCTGAGTGGTGTGTGTGTCATATGCAACGGGTCGAACAAAGAATCCATCAATTTACTGTCTCTGAGATGTTCTTTATTCTTTCTTACGAATGTTGCATGGGAGCTACAAATCATTCATCTTAAAATAGTTTTCAAGTAGTATTGGAGAAATTGGAGGAGAATTTTCTATCACATTGATGGAACGCACAAATTAAATTGAGCCATTAGTTTAATTAAATTATACCTTTAAAGTAAATTAAAAAAGTTTATTCCTAGGCGAGGTTCACAGGGGTACAGGGTGTATGGATTCCAACTATTAAATTCGTTTTATTCTCTATAAAGATTCTTCAAATTAGAATAAAACAAACTGTAGGTAAAGTATCATTCATTTTTTTTATTTATTTAGATGGCTTATGTATGCTATTATATAAAAATACAGGATCATTCAAATATCCGCCGCGGCCTTGCTCAGTGGAGCGCATCCTAAACGTCTAATTTTCCATAACTCCAGCCCATAAAATACCCATTGCTGCACTTAGTGCTGCCCTGTTGAACCCACATGTCGTCGGCGTCCATATAATTCAATTGGGGCCAAAAGAAATTGGTTATCATCGACCGATAACGCACACCGTTGACGGAAATGACCTGGCCAAAGTCGTTCTCAAACCAGTATAGACCGATGATGCTGCCAGTCCAACTCAAAAACACCAAACAGTGACTTTCTCTGCATGCTTCGAAATTTGGTGGATCTAGTGTAGATTGTTATAGTCTCAAATTCGATAATTTTCCGTTTTGAACCCTTACATCCAGAAATGGGGAAAGTATGGAGTTCTTTTAAAAAACACGTGGCAGAAGTCTCTCTAAAAGAGGTCTGTAGCTTCTAAATCCAGGGGCTGTGAAGCCCAATCGACAGCGTTCTCTGTAGGTGAAGTTGCAGTTCTTTTTTATTCACTCATTGTAACGCCACGGTCATTTTTAAACAAATAAGCTTCTATGATTCTTCCAGACTAATTTGACATGCAACTTCGAGTCGTTTGACACATCCGCTTTCCCCAAAGCTTAAAGCTTCCGATATTCATAATTCTTTTCTGACGTTCAAGTTAAATCAAGTGGGAACTCACAAACACAACATACACAAGTTTAAATTCCAGCGGCTAGTTTGACAGTTCTGAGCGCAGCCATTGGGCTCTACCTAATCAAACGTTTCGGATTGATCATTTGCGTGTGTCTTGATTGGTGTTATTTGTGTGGTACGATGACCAGTGTATTGGGACGCTTTATAATTTAAGTGTTTATGGATACCCTTGTACTGAGGATTCAGGACGCGAGCGTTGAGAAGAGAAATAAAACCTATAAACCCTAGAGAAGAATTATGGGCACAATGAAACAGTGCTAAAACCTCTAAAATACCACTTAGGGAATGAAACAGGATAAGAAACCCCTAGGGAATTGTAATCGGAAAAGATTCGAAGCATGCATCAATATGAGTAAGAATAAACTACGCATCCTACCGGGCCTTTTACCGTGGCACTGCAAGCTGATGGAGTACATATTAAAGCTACGTATAGCTAAAGATTCTGCAAGAAGTCCAATGAAATCTCAGAATATATGCTGGGTTCTTGTGGTGGACTGTTTCAGAAAATATAGGAATTGTTGCCTCAGTATCAATCAACAAATAAGGAAATACTGTTTTTGAAGTCGACTTTTATTCTCAGATTCCTAAGGACACATCCTTATCTGCGGTGGCATTAGTATATGGCTCAATAGGCCAATAGATCGCCGCATTCCTTCGTCAAATAATATTTTCTTCCATATTCTACAAATGTTTTTGGCATCGTAAATACCAAGCAAAATATCTCAAGTTTCCTCAACCAAGGCACTTATAGGAAAAAATACATTTTCTGAAGCAAAAGCGTATATAAATTTTTTTATTTAATTCATCAGAGTTTTTAACAACATTTTTAATAGCAATAATCTTTTTGAAAAGGAATATACCAACATTATCGGTGAACATTGGTAAAAACGATAACAAAGGAGACTTTAAATCTAAAAAAGAAACATAATCCTTTTTGAAGGAACTTAATGGTTGGGGTGTCACATTTCCACCACACGCCTTTTACCATATTCATTAGCTTGCAAGTGGTGGAAGAATTCTATGAAGCTGGTTGTTTTACGTCGTCATTGCTGGCGATTGTTGTTGTGGAGACGGCGATGGTGCTTGGCTCATGCGGTTAGCAAACTATTGGCGCAAATGATAATGAGTTTTTAATTAGTTCTTAACACAAATATCAGGCTATTGAAATTAATGCAAAGAAAAACGATGAATCTTGTTTAGAAATATTAAATAATATCGCCAACTTTTTGAAGGGCATTTGAATAATTTTGTGTGAAAAGCTTGTTATTGGGGGCATGATCATTAAGACCTAGTTGAATTTATGAGTACTAAAGTCTGGGAAAATTAAAATATGGAAATTAAGGATGTCTAACAGAGCCATGTGCTTTGGCACATTACCAAGCTGCCTAGACCTAGTTTTGGTATCGTAAACCTTTCAGTTGCTAAGAATCTGCATGCCCAATTGTCCAGTTGGTATGATGGATCGGATTCGAATTCGTATTGGGTGTAATGTAGGGCACAATTCTTGGAAGGAACAGTGTCTGCGTTGTCTCTGAAATTATGGTCAGAGAGCTGTATTGAACGGTCAAGTTTTGCCTGGCTCATAGCTGAATCGAAGATGAAGTTTGGACTTGGAGCGTATATCTTGGGATGCAACACCAGGCGCTAAGCCTTCAAAGATGTACTAATGGAATAGAAGCCGGCACCTTGCATTTATTTCTAAAATAAAAACCAAAGCTTCATCTCTCTTCAAATGACTTCAAAACCATCAGAGGTATTTTCGTAGCTTAGAAACCAACCATATATGCACATTCCCAGCAGAGTGTTTTCGTACACATGAACGCTTTTATACCTGGCAAAGATGTAAAAGGGAATTAAATCAAGTCCTCCTCTCTCACCCAAAGCTATCCTTTGAACCAAATAGATAAAAGTTCCCTTTTCCATTTGCTATACCACCACAATTTGGATACAGATACACATATTCAATCAGGCCTTACGTTAGGGCTTGCATTTCCTTTTTTTTTTTTCAATTGCAGACTATCTATGCTTTATGCACACGGCGTATCTCTGCTACATGAAAGCTAAAACCTTCCCTGTCGTAATATTTCAACTGCCAACCCACAGACGTACAACCAAGACTGCATCGAACACCGTTTTAGATCGATATCATGCTTTCTGCCCCATAAAACCAATTCCATTGCCACCAATGCATTGCATTCGATTGCCTACAGCTAAAAAAGAAACCCCAAATTCTACTTCAATTTCAATGAACGATATTCATAGCCAATCCTTTCCCACTACTCCTTCATTGTTTTCGTTTTTTTTTTTCTGAAACATTTTTAGGAAATAAAACTCTATAATGCAGCACCACCATAGGAAAAAAAAAATCCTCAAAAAAATTACTCTTTTTTTCGTAAATTTTTCTCGAACACCAGAATCCACTTTGCCACTTCTTTGATCCTAACAACCCATTCAATTCCATTCCACCCAAACAAATCCTTTGTGCAAAACATAGTACCTACCTCCCCAAAGTGGAGCAGCAGCACTGAAACACATCACCTGGACAAAGCACAGCGTGAAAAAAAAATTCCAAAAAGAAATCCCTTTGTAAGTGAAAACAGCTTTTAGCCTAATTTTTCGTAAAACGATAAATCCATCCCACCCATCGACCGTCGCCGTCGTCGCTTCGCTCGTTTGGCAGCCTTCAAAGTTGAAGTTGCTAATTCCGTGAACGTGCATTTCACGTTACTGCCTGGCTTCATCAACAGGATACACCGCCCTGAGTAATTTGAGTAATTGTTTGATGTGTTTCTTTCTTTTTAAAGAACAAAAAAACAACAGAAGATTTTGAAACACCAAGGAATAAGCAACAAGCAAGATGGAAGTCCTACAGCTCGAAATGTTTGATGTTTAGTATTCCACTCACCAAGGATCAACATTGTGTTTTGCTTATCTTTCAAATTTTTTTTAACTTTAACTTTAAATCTTCAAACTGGATACAGCAGAACAGATGGTTACACGTAAATGCGGAGGTTGACTTTTCATTATATATTTTTTTCTTTTTTTTATTTTCCATGGAAATATTCACATGTGGAACGTGTGGTGTCCTTGATGATACGCAGACACATAGGTGTAGTACCGACAGCAGACAACGTCTCGGAATTGTTCTCTAGCGGATCCACTAATTAGTCTCTGAACGCTAATTTATAACCGCGTTCAGCCAAGTGATGAATGTGTGAAAGACTCGTAATAAAACAAAAAAGTTTCACATTCTTGATCCTTTTCGTTTCGGGAGTCTTTAGCTCGTTCGCGGTGCTATAATTTAAGGAATTTTTAAAGAATTTCGTCTCTAAACCTCAAGCATTATGTACTCTGATTCCAAATGATAAAATTAACGAGACCGTAAAAATAATAAAAAAAAAACCGTCTTTGATCTTCGAAATGTAATTTTTCAGAGACCCAGAGTATCGTATCTATCGACGAACGGACGAGCCGTTTGGATTACCCAATTTAATTTAAACTTGTGGCAATAAATAATTTTATGATTATAGTGCTCACGGGTAGATGCCCTTTAATTGAGGATTCCAAAGGAGAAATGGGGATTTGATGTTTTGTTGGTGTGTTGACAAGGAAATATTAACTAGAAGTTTATGGATTTCGTATCTACGAGTATTTCCGCAGGAGTTTATTCATTGAGCATCAATTAAAATCATCACATGACATTGCACTTTGAACATTGAAGAAAGACGGATTCGTATCGAATCAATAACGTTTATGAGGAGCTATGCATGCATAAACTTTATAGTCCTTTTAACCCACAATACACACGATATAGAGGGAGAAATAAGGATTTCTTGTAGAGTCATTTCAATTGTTGTCTCGTAATTTATGGAGATACGTCATTGCTTTATGGACGGATAGATTTCTTTATGTGAGATAAAACGTGTACAGCTGGAATGACTCTTAATTTGAAATGTCACTGAGTACTGGAAAATTCACAAGGGTGTATCTTAATAAAAATTACTCATAAAGCCCGATATGTGCGAAAAAGAGGGAAAAAATTCACTCTTTTTGTCCTGACTTTTGCCCAGATTGTGTAATAATTTTTTATTGTCATTTTCATGTACAATTCGGTGTAAACATATTTAAAACAATGTTGGCGCTTTACTTACTTACGTAGCTCTACAGTCCGGGGTGGACCTGGGCTTTAACCAACAAACTTCTTCGGCAAGCACGGTTACAAACCTGTCTTCAGTGCGCCTTTGATGCAGAGTAAATTCGAAGACTTTTTTTGCTGGAAAGTTAAACTTCATCCGCTCTACATGACCCAGCCATCATTGCTGTATGCAAACTCTTCTGGCCAAGTCAATGTCCTTGTATAGGCCTTTGTCGGGTTTCAGTTTAAATATCGATATCCTCACTTCATACTGATCGGGTTGACAGGCGCAGTTTCTGCTTTAACGTTTGGCCTTTTAATGTGTAAAAGCCTGTAGAAGACGCGTAGGAAAAATATCGAACTATTGGTCCGCAGAATAGCAAGTAATACAAATGCTTTTCCACCACTTCATCCATTTTAGGAAACACCTCTACGTGTCTTTTGAAATTGTGTTCATATTGCCTTCTACTGCTTACTATCAGGCTTATTTTTGCGGCATTCATTTTCAGCTTAATTATGAGGTATATCTCCTTATGGGTCTTTAAAATGCATACATTCTTGTTTCTGGCAATTTATCTGAGCTCTTTCAAGCTCTTCCCCAATGGCAGTGCTTTCAGTGTGCAAGTGCATTCAAGCAAGCAAGTGTCTTCAATTGCTTTGGATAGTTAGCTATGGATCATAAAGAGTCATGTCTGACATTTCCAGATCTTGAGCTCGAACTTGTTTACTTATGTTAGGTTCGGTAGATGGGTGCCTTGTAATAAAAGAGCCACCACCTACTTACACCAACGGTTCGAGTCTAATCATATAACTCTGGAAAACGCTGTAAAAGATAGTCTGTTTTTAGAACCACGCAGATAGTGATTGAATCTCAGGAGGTCTATCAACTCAGCGTTGCCTAAGTCTTCCAGCTCCGAGAAGAAGTAACTACCAAGAGTTTTCATTTCATTCTTCGGACGGATAGGCCAGTACTATCATAAAACAGGTGAGGAACACATTCAATAATAGTTTTGCAGCACACTGAGGAGCGACTCAACTCCTGAACGCTTGAACCCCAGAAACGACCCATGCGTTATACCAGTTGAGTTTTACTAGAGAGAATGATCTCGTCTTGCTAAAGGCCAGCCATAGTGCCCTGGCATGTCTTGTCAGATGAACCCAACGTCAATTTGCTTGACGGACTTCTTCCTTAAAAAATCGTTTGGGGCAACCATGATAAATCCAGCGTGGACCCTTTGTTGCAAGCTCATCATCATGTTTCCTTCGATCTCCATAAGCTCTAATAGTCAGCTGTGAATCACCTTTTTTATTATAGATATCTCGATTGAGAGTAATTTGCAGGTTCTCACAAGTCTCAACCTAATTACAGTAGAGTCCAGAGTCTGGATGGCTGTCTGACTGTCTATAAAGACACTGATCGTCTTTCCGACGACATTACTCCGGCGTATAATTTTACAAGCCTGTATGATGGCTGTGACATTGCCTTGAAATACGCTCCAGTCGTTGTTTATTCTAAAGGAGTGATTTATTCCGAGGGCATCATAATAAACTCCAATTCCCGTGCCAATGTCCATTTTTGAATCATCGGTATAGAACGCCAACTTATTTTTCTTCCTCAGTAGATCTTGTATTTGCTTACTTGTTTGAAATAAACCGTCTGTTTACTCGATAGAATACACACATTCTTATGGACTGAATTTGACATCTCTGTTTGCCGTTTTATCGCACAGTTCGATGCAGGGATGTACTCCATTCAATATGCCAAATGAATGGTAACCTCTTCGGATTTTCAGTAAAATCAAAATTAAAATCGCTTTGCATCGATACTTGACTTTCAATCGATTCCCATTCATTTATGAACGGTTTGCTCATAATTGCAATTAGCTCAACGTATAATTTTATCCAAACGTAATCATTTCAATCGTATCCACTTAAACAAAAGTGTTTCGCAGCCTTTTACACTGCAAAGGATTATTACAACACCCGAGGCAAGCGCAACATAAAACACAAATTATTAGAAGTATACAGAGAATTGTGGTGGTGCACTCGCAGCTCCTGGAAAATGGCAAAAATACCATTCAGAAAGGCAAGGTCATGCTGCAGATAAACCCACCCACTACTCGTTATGCGGTTACATTATCTCGAAAATATTTATATTAAAACCCAAGTGGCTTTTATTATTCCTCCTTTTAACAGAACATTATGAACGAAATTAATTAAATAGTATTTGTTTTTTCTTGTTGATTTTTTTTAAGTGTATTCTACTTATTCCTCCATTCAGTGAACAAAAAAAAAAGTATGAATCGCATTCTCAGGGATTCCATTTGCAGGATGTGCTTTATGAAAAGGCCTCACATTTGTTTGGTATCAAACAAAGAGAAAACTTTTTCGGGTCAGTGAGCTTATATTGTTTTTTATGTACTCATTCTGTGTGATTAATGTCCTGGAAAATATGAGCACAGTGTCCTCAAACTGGTTTGGGTGTGTTTTTATTCAATAAAATAAATCTAACCTTATTGCCAGATAGAGTAGTTTGCCTAATTGAATCGGATTCAGCTATGGGATTTCATTCATACTTGTGTCCTTTTGGCCTGCGTACGTTCACATCTGTTGCTTTTATTTGAAAAAAAGAGGAACTCGTGTAATGAAATATGCTATTTTGTATTTCCTAGGCTTCCTTCTTTCTTTAATGAATATGAAAAGTAACTTTAAAGGTAAAATTACATTTAATTTCGGCTTCATATAAGTTTAGAGAAAATGTGCTTCCTATCAGCAATGATAAGCCATAAAAGTATTGAACTTTACACGAATAGTTCTACTGAAGGTACACGCGCTTCCTTCCCACACTATCAAATACTAATCGGATATTTAATAAAAAAAAGAGCCAAAATGCCTGTTACATTTCATGGGAATAAAAATTCTTCCTCCAGCTTATTGCTTTAAATATACAACCATAATGTTGAACGGGAAATCGTTTGATCATCTTTTCCCCGGAAACAATCCCGTCCAAGCCATCAGCAATGTTCCTGGTAGTGATACTTTGCGTTTCGTGTTTTGACATAAAACTTTTTTTTCTTCTTAATCTTTGATTCTCTAAGGACATGCGATGAAATTTAATTCAAGAAGAGATAAAAACGAAAATATATGGAAGATGGGATGGCTTCCTTTCTTCAATTTTGTCAAACTCTTTTCATTTCATTGTGCTGTTGAACTGTTGAAGGACTTTCTCTTCATATTGAGAACAATTGTAGGCGTACTTTTCCTTCGAGGCGGTGAGTTAAGAAAATTATATTATTTAACGGAGCTATAGTTATGCGAAAAATTTAAGGGAATTTTCAACAGATTTTGGATTTATCTTGTATGGACGAAGTATTTCAAGAGGTCAGATATTTAGGTTGTTTTTTCGTAAGACAATCGTTTTAGACGAAAAAAAAGGAATTCTGAGGTTGAACCCTCGCGAATGTAGATTACGGTCCACATCTGTGGAATGTCAATCAAATTTGACAGCTCGCCAGAATTATTCGCTTATTTGCAGGAAAATCAGTGAATTCTTACTTTGATTGATTGATTGATTAATTAGGCTCTCTACTTTGAGAATTGAAAATTGTCTTTTGTCTGCCTTTGAATGTCCTCACAATTCGCTCATTCACCGAACTCTGAGCTGTTAGTGGACATTAAAGTTAAAAGCAAAACCACAGAGCAGATGCCTTTTTCTTTTCCTTTTCGTACGTCAGGTTTCATTTTATTTCACTTCTGTTGCATTATTCATCAACGTTTGATCAGTAGAAAACCTCAACCAAAAAACCACAGTCTCTGAACTTAACAGCCAACCGAACAAAGGAAGTCACCGTAAATTGCCACAAGAAATATCCTTTCACTTCAACACGTGATCCAAGGCATCCACGTGGATGATATCCTATAATTATAACCATAGGTAACCACAAAACTCAATACTCCGCATTCAGAACAATATACTCAGTCCTTGCAGCAAGCCAGGAGTAGACGGTTTTGTCAATGACAACAGCAGCGTACTCAGTTTCCCACAAAGCATAGCAAATCTGAAGGAACAACCGAATCTGACTTCTTACCCCATGGCAACGCCAAATGAAAATCACCAGCCATGAATAGAGCATACGAGACTACAGTGTCCTCCCACGTTCATTTGGACTTCTTGCCAACAGATTTACATTCAAACAGGCGACTATATGGCTTCTTTAGGGATTAAAACCACCCGAGAGTGTGTAAGCGTGCAGAAAACTTCCTCCCACACTTTGGTAGTACGAGTCCGTAAATGTATGAAATTTATGGTTCCGAATATCTTCAGTTTCGGTTTTACCTTGAAAATTAATGTTTTGACTACGCAAATGTCAAAGGTCTATTCATTACACCGAACTCGAGGCAACCTGAGGCAGACAGTATGTTCTTCCAATTCATTGGTTCAGCAAAAGGATTTCCCATGAATTCACAGCTTGGGCTGCTTAAGCCTTGCCTCCTACCACATCATTCATAATTACAGAATATAATACAGAGCCCCTTGGGGACTGGCTTGTCACCAGGAAACAATATCGTATAGACGTCACCGAACATTCACCTTGTGTACTTTTTGTCACATCACTGCAGGAAGCCATCCCGATCGACTTAGTGTAATCCAGAGAAAAAAAAAGTGAAAAAAATAATTATTAACTCAGCTCCTGCAGAGATTGTTTGGAAGCGAAACGCTTCACTCCTAAACCGTTTATAATTAGTCCTGCTAATACCTCAGACTGACATTGGAGCGCAACAAAAGTGCCAACGTAAATCACTTGTGTCAGGAGTAAGGATACTGTTTCGAATTAAATTGCTTTGAAACGATTGGCATTTGCCAACGTCGCCATGGCAGAAGAGAGATGAGAGTCATCCTAATACCGAATACTGCCATGGTCTCTATTTGCATGATTCATCGCTCTCATGGTGCAATTTTTTTTGTTTTTTTTTTGCTTTTTGGTTGAGTATCTAGTTGCACTTACCTTGGTTAACATTGGAGGACTGCCGTTGTTGCTTTCGCTGCCAGCATTTGGATCCTCATTTGTTGCTGCTACTGATGGCGACTGTTGTTGATTGTTGCCGGTAACTATACCTCCATCGTGCTGGGGTAACATCGGTGGACGATGATGGGCTACACCTCCGGATGTGTCCTCTTCTTCTCGCTGACCGAGGTTATTCATTGTGCTTGTTTTTGGCGTTGTCACTTCCTCCAATTGCTGCTCTAGATCGGGTAATAAATCTGTCGGATTGATTGGTGACTCTCCTGCGGCATGAGGTGCATGTGCAGCCGATGGAATTTCAAAATGAATGTCACCTCCCTCGGCGGAATCATTGTCGGTCGGTTCATCGTGTTTTAAGTGCTCCAATTCAAGGACATCTTCATCTGACTGAAACGGGAGAAGGATATTTTTATTTTATTTTATAATTGGCTCACAAGTAGACAAGTGGAATTCGAGATGTTCTGGCTGAGTGAGTCGATTCAAGTGGTGATTTATTTGAACCAATGAAGGTCATGGGGGTGTATTTTATACATATGTATATTTGAAATAGAACGATAATTGTAGTACGGATTTGTTCTAACAGTCTAGAGAAACTAATGTCGGATGCCGAAGTAAAAAAGGAGTGCAAACATATGGTTATTGGAAAAGTATCTTAAAGCAACGTCCAGTGCGAATTGATTTGTATTATAAATATTTTTTTCATTGTTCCAACATACAGAGATCCTAATCTAACACAGTAATCCTCTAACCAGTGTGTCAAGAATTTGCGAATCTCTTATTACCGATTCAACTTCTATAAAATGTGTCATTACCAAACTGTCAGCCATGTGCAGAGAATGACAGCTGTCATTTCGAAGGCTAGTTTAATAATGATTTGCGATTGCTTCCAGTGCTGTTGGCAGTCCAACAAAGTTTTCAATTAATGTAATAATCTGTTTAAATTTTAATCGAATTGAGTTTCGGGAGAAATGTAATTTCAATTTAAAATATGATCGTAGTCTCTAAAAGTTCGACGAAACTGCAATGAATTGTGATGAAAGACCTGCACTGTCCCGACTCTACAATTATTGCCAATCTATCATGAACCATAAAAAATCCGTGATCTAAAGGTAAGTACATATATTAATGGAGGAATGTTCAAAAAATGGGAAAAAAACAAAATGAAAGACTGTACGGTGATAGCATTAGTTAGCTTCCGAATAAGATCCACCAAAAATCGTACCCATATTCGCACTTATGGAATGAACCCTATATCTTTGCGTGAATTATAGAACGAAAGCCTTAATTTCTCACGTTGGACATGATACAATTTATGGTGTGACTCCTTGTAGTAAAGAAAACTGTCAAACAATGCAACGTAAAAGGGATAGGATACAATGAGCATGCGATTTCCATACATAAAATATTGTTCTTCCACACAAAGATTGAGCAATCATTTTCAACAAAAACCACATCGGCAAAATTTTGACATTCCATCATAAAAAAATCAGCGCTTTCATAATATGGTAGGACGGGACTTATAACAAATATATACAATACTGACATTTACTGAAATAATAGTGACAACTGACACATAGTTGTCTAAACCCAGCATTCATTCAACCTATATTCTTAAAGTAATTCTATATTTTTTACATGCATTGGAAGCGAATTAATGAATTTCGAAATAAAGAGTATTGCATATTTGAATAAATATACCAAACAAAACCAAGTTTTTTAGTCAGTTTGACAGTCGATAGTGTGGTTCAAGAAAAATCACATTTAGTTTGAGATGGATAGACGTAGGATAGGACAAATGTTTTATGTTTTTGCAACCTATTTGAGTAGAACATCAAACAAATGTGTACCTGCTGCAAGCGGAGACAAGAGTTACATACCAGTGCATTGGAAAACACTATATTTATGACCTCGATTCCCGATGCTGAAAGTGTCCTTCTGTTGTTGGTTTATTACTCTGGTGTCTGTTTGTACGCAAACAGGAAATGGTTAACTGATTCGTTTTCACGCAAAGTTTACATTGTTAAAAGTCACAGCTCATGTGTTGCCCGGGAAACGTTTTTGCATGGGCTGGTGGTATTCGTGTGTCAAGTTGTATTCATTATTTTGTTGCATACTTTTCATCAACGTTTGAAACGAATAAGAGGGAAACAACAGACTAAATTTCCTCTCCTCTGTGTGTTGAGAAGCTTTGTTATGACTTTATTTTATTGTTTTAGTTGCATTTGTTTCAAATTGCTTTGGACTAGTTTAGGATTACATATGTAAGAAAATGCATCGTCACGGCCACAGCTAGTTGTGGAGAATGTAAAACCATTGCAACTTTTAAAAAACTAAAAAAAAAAACGAATGCTTTTATTCAAAATTTAAATTGTCAATTGTGTATGATGTATGGTTATTAGCCATTGGTTATGTGGACGACTTAAGTGAGAAACATTATCAACATTTGGCTGCATATGCTCGCATACATATGTAAGCCCACTAATACTCAAAATGTTATGAGCCAACACAAAATAATCCCAGAGTTGATTCGTTTAGTTTTCAGTCACTTTTGCAACATAATCGAACATTAGAGTGAGTAAATAAGAAAGAAAGAATCAATACTTCAATATCACCGCTTAAAAGGATGTAGCCAAACGTCAATGGACCTAGCTATAGTTGATGTCTTTTATTGTCCCGACTCAGTGCTCAAAGGTCAGGACGAAACGAGTATACAGGAGAGAATTCACCAATCGAAAGCGCTACAAACGAAATCTCAATGCAAAAACGGGAAAAGAAGAGGATCATCAAGAAAATTGAAATGAAAACCTATACTAAACAGAGAAAGTTTGGGAAAAGGGCATGTAGGATAGGTAAACTATGTATAATATCACGCAGTTCCTAACAGGCCACGTTGAATACAGAGAGTATCTGTACAGATTTGAGCTCTACAGATGGCCATTTTATTCGTGCTCTAATAACCAGGAACCATATCTTCCATAGTCCGCACTTTAGCCAAGTTTCTTTGCAGATCCAAGACAACTCATTAGAGATATGATATTGTCGAAGAAGATATGACAAGAGGTGAATGTGTATGTGACTGCCATTCTTGACATCTATTAATCAAGTTTAAAAATCGTGAATTCTATCTGGGCTATAACTAGCTTTTCCGGATTGCATATCCCTTGCCATAACTAGATAAAAACGTACACTCAAAATATCTGCTTAAAATGTCTACACTCATACAGTGAATTAAGAAATTTCTCTTACTAATTTCATGGTATCATACTACCCAGCAAAATACTTCGAGATTATGAACTAATTAAATTTAGTCCTTTCACTCAAAGTATTTATTTCGCTGGAAAACCTCAACCACTCATTTCTAACTTAAAACTTTTCCAAAGAATCTTAAGAAGTAAAAGTTTGCATAACATCGTACTTCCTAAAAGTATACTCCTTGAAACAAAATGCTTAAATATTCCCTTACCAACTCATAATTAATAGTTTGTAGTCTCCAAGTGGCAGACACACTCACTTCTTCTCCATAAATTGGCCCCGAGGTGTTGTATCAACTTTAACTCAGCTTTTCGTTTTCGTACTGCGGACTGTTTGCTTTCAGTCAACAGAGATTACATTTAACTTTGCCTGAGTAATCCCTTACAGTCCATTACGTCCCTGAGAGCGAATCGCAAGAAAAAAAAAAACAACAAACGTCAGCTACCCACGGTGCTTATTTAATTAAAAGCCCCTCTTAGATAACTTGGCATAGCCTAATCCCTGTCACAGGCAGTACCTATTACGAAACTGCAACTGTATTCGTTTCGTATTTTTTGTTCTTCGATACAAGTTCCAATTTGCATAACGCTAGCTCTATGCCTGGACATGACACATGACCAATTCTACTATTTCCATATTGTGGCAGGAGGATGAAACAGAAAAAAAAAAATCGATTCAACCCACCACCAACATCACTATAAAATTACGTCGTGATATTGTATTTCTTTTGGCTTTAGTATGCCATTATTGAGCCCTTACATATGAGAGGCTCTCTTTGCTCCAAATTTATCCACTTTTCGTGCCAACGAGGCCAGTGGTTGGCGAATGGGGGCCAAGCGTATGGAACGAGGGCTTATTAAACTGATGGAAGCAATTATAATTGACACCATAATGGAAATCAGGTTATAATGATTCGTTTTGTTAATTTCTCCTTTCGTTAGATCCTTTGTGGTGGTATGTACTACGTGATAATGATGTGTCGATTGGGCAGAGGCACTCTCATTTAGATACAATGTAAAGCCTTGTACACGAATCAATAAAAATCCCATTTCCATGGTAATAAAAACCCATTAGCATGTCGTCTCGGCTCAGCTCTAGCTCCAGCTCCTCCTGCCGCCAGTGGCGATAAGGTGGCAGAGGTTGTATTCTGGTTATAGCAATACCACATCTGGCATTGTGTAATCCTATTGACATGGTTATTATTTGCAGCACTTGAGGCTATGTAAAACTGTGAGATTTGTGGAAACTTTTTTTTTATGATTCCAACGCAAATATGAATTGCAGTTTATGACTGTGACTGTGTACAGGACAAGTTCTATTTGTGGGATTTATTGCTGTACAGGGTGATCCACTTGAGACGTGCTGGAGTTTGCAATTTGCAAATTGGAATGGCTTTTGCATAACACATTTGCAAGTCGAAAAGTCTGGTTTGGTTTCGTTGAGAGGGATCTTTTTGAAGAGGTGAATCTTGCATTGGTGGGAATTATTGTTTTTTAAGAGCTTCAAGGAGATATAGACATACGTTTGGAGTTTAAACAGTGGAAAGGGATAAATAAATATATATATAAAATAAATAAAACCACATAATAATCTTACATCTTTTAGTTAAGCTTCTTCTGAAGGAGGTAATAGAACTGAGGTGTATTAAGTAACCAGATGATGGTAAACTTGAAATTTGTTATTTACTCGAAATTAACATGACCATTGAAAACCCTTCAAATTCCATATTTAGGTCAGGCCGAGTTTTCCTGACAGATTGTAGTCTCGGAGTATAATTTTACTATAGTATTTAGAACTGGCTCTGTGGGACATAGAAATAAGATTTGAGTCCTTCCTTTTTACATCCAAAGATAAGTACCATCAAGCCAAATATTCATACTGTAGTTTTATTTTAAAACTTATTTTTCCAAGCGAGAATTAAGAACACAATTTTTGGCTTAAGCTTAGTGTCATTCAAAATTTTCCAATTGTTTTGTTTCAGCAGCTGTCAGTGTTACCAATGACATTCACCTGTCAAAATATTGACATTCTGGCTCAGTTGTATATACGCAACGTGAATTACGTCGTGAGGGCTGTCGGCTTTTGTGTGCGGGCAATTCGGCGCACCGTGGAATAGAATGAGCATGAGTACACTCTTAAAGCAACCAGATAGAGATTGATTCCAAATCAAGCCTCTCTCACCAGAGAGTCAAGCCTCTGGTGATGCCCTATGCAACTGATCGGCATTTCTATCTTCTCTGGTACTGGTACTGATTTTCTTTATTTGGAATCAATCTCTATCTATAAGCCGGCTTATTTTGCGGTTGGATTTGGCCCATAGACAATTTTGCTAATTGGGCGCTGGTACTGTTGGCCGGAGATAGATACGGATTTTAACCAGAAAAAATCATCTTCTCGGACGAGGGCCATTTTCGGTTCAGCGACTATGTCAATATTGGAGTGAAACCAATCCACAATTTTTCAACCAGGCATCAATGCATCCACAAAGATTGACTAATGGTGGCAGTTTATGGCATTGCAGCATCGTCGGACCTTATTTTTTCGATATGAGGAAGGAGGCACCCTTACTGTCAATGGTGTCCAGTATAAAGCGATGTAAGTCAATTTTATTTGGTCAGAGTTCGACAAAATTCGGCATTTCGAATGGAACTGTGTCATATATTTAGTCTACGCTATCAAGCAAACTACTTTAATCGAGCTCGATGCCAACATTTGAGACGCTATTGATGGCATACCGCCGAACAAGTCATCAAAAACTTGAACTGACTGCCAGCATATCCGAAGCGGCCGTTTGAATGACGTGCTATTTCAAACATAATAACATGAATGTATGTAGCTTCAAAATAAAATCAGAATCAATTTTTTAGCTTCCACTTTTATTGTTTCATTTCAATTTGTTCCTACCTTTCTTATCTGCTTGTCCTAAACATATCTCATAAGACTGAATATGGAAGTAACTAATTTCGAGATAATTTTCTAAAAAAATCCTTCCATAATGTAAATGTGCTTAGATAGGTGCATATACATATACATACATATATCAAAAAACTTCTGACCATAATTCTAAACTTCAAAACGGAATCTATTGAAACAAAAACAAGAGATAAAACCTAATCCATTTAAAATTATTGCCAGAGGCAAGGACGTTGCTAGTTTACATTTGAATGCAATGTTGTATAGGTACAATTATATATTTTAACTGCCACCCACTCCACGCACATTGTATTCAATGCTTTCTCCCTGAAGAATAACCACAGTGTATGTATCCGAAAAGTAAAAAAATCAATCCACTCCTCGGCATGAGATAGCAAAACATAAATCAGCTCATTCATAAAAAAAAAAAAAAAACAATTTGAATGACAAGTATCTACCGAACGACTTGCCATGTAACACAAACTCGTCACAAAAGATCGAAAATGTCTTTCATTTTATTTCCCTCTTTGACGCTGTCATAGCTACATCTGTACGGGCGATGATTACCCATAGGACACAACCGTCAAGGGTATTTTCATTGACATCGAAGCATTTTATTGTAATCAATTAAATTACGAAAGCTCTCTCGTTTTATGAGCACAAAATGACACAGGTGCCTGCCTGCCATAATGAAACGAGTCGTCTTCATTAAACTCAAGATGATGATCTCTTTCTCGATGTGACACAATGTATTAACAAAAGATTAAGGACTTTCAAACTTTACCCTAAATATGATAAAATAACCATAGTTACTCCTTTACCTGCTGTTATATATTAAAACAGTGTAGTAACGCCATTAAACTTTGACTGTTGGCAGCATAGTTTCAACTTGACATCTGACTTTTGACATCTGTCAGTGGGCTGTCTTTTGAAACGAGCATAGCGCTCATCATCATCGGGCTCTTTTAGAAAAACATGTGCTAAATGATATTCAAATATAAAACACGTGACTTCATTCAATTATTCCTACTTAAATAAGTTTCACTTGAAATTGGAATAAAATTTGTATCAACGGACACGGAGGCGTATGTGAAACATTTTATAAGAATTATTTTATGATGTGGGGACCGTAGATAACTGAAAGGACTCTTTGCATGTATTTATATTCCATGAATATGTTATTATCTCATCCCTAGGGGTTGTTTCTCACGTGTTTCGAGGTCACAAAAAAGGTGATGAGATGCCTTTCCAGGTAAAGAAAGTCTGCACGAGTCCTTACATTCACTCTTTATATGGAAATGCATGCATCTGGTTGGTTGGGTTTCTTAAATGTACGTAGTATACAAACCTGTGGAAAATTTAAATCACTCTTTTTATATCTGCCCTCAATTGCTGAATCTGAAAGAAATAAAAAGAAGCAATTTTTTAATGTAAATTTTGTGAGGTTATATAGAGTAAATGCAAAATGTCTGTTGAGGTTAATCATATTACATTTTACAGGAAAGTGAAAGAGAAATTTGCATTTGAAAATATTTGTGTTCCCAAATAAAAATATGTTGAAAGCAATGCCATAATTTGTACATTAATTCTTAAGCAATACTCAGGAAGAATACATTACAATGCAGGAGGCACTTCAATAAATTATTTCCCATAGTAATTACGTCTGCTTTTTTCTTCAATACACAGAATATCAGATGGTCATTCCTGGTGTAAATTTCCAGTATTTGGACCGCAAATGGATTCTTTGGTCTTGTCAATTAAGAAAAGAAAGATCTCAATAATTATGTTCGAATCCTAGAGGAAAGAATCCATTGGTAAGGGCACTTATGTTGAATAAAAAAACAACCCTCCAATAAATACCAATTCTCATCCTTTTACAACGGTGTGGAACTAATTAAAAATAGATTGAAGTACCTACCGATAGATATTTACTCCTACTGTTGAAAGCTGAAAAGAGGATAAACTGAAACCTGAAATGCCACTTAAGGAAATAGAAATCCTAATAATTAAGAACGATTTAATGAATCAGTTAATCGACTGTAACTACCTACCCATGAAGATAAGATTATAGGAATTAGTTGTAGTTGTAATGTTTCAAATGAATTAAACATTTACATTTAAGGCATGGATTTTAGGCACATGCTCTCAAAAACCAAAATCAGGACAAAGTAAAATCATAAAGAATTGATTTGCCGAACAGAAAGGTCAGGGATATGACCTTAGAGTGCTTGGAAGAAAATATGTTACCATACTTCGAATGCACTCGATGGTACACATAATTTAGAATACACTTCACAAAAAACCTTTATTTTATGTAAATTTATTCAATTATTATAATTCACATTTTTTCTTTCAAGACATCAAGAAAATTAGTATGCCCCAAAGTCATTCAAAAATGTACCTCGAGGTAGAGATTTTCTGTGCTTCCCTCAACATCGTAAAGATACTGGATACAAGGCCCGTGTAGCAACTTCCAGGAAAAGTTCTTCCTTTATGTAAGGCTTGCCGTTTTGCATAGATACATACCTCAGTACCATCGCCATCCTTATTAACAGCCACAAGTTACCAAAGCTATAGTATCCACCACGTCACCCTCCAAGCTGGGGGAACAGTGTCAAGAAAAGCTGGACTCGCTTTGTTATCGGATCAGGACAAGTCTTTTCTCAAACAACACAAGGACTGCTAAACAAAAACGTTAGAGATATTGCTGGAATTGACTAATACAAACCACTAGCAAAGGTTCGCGTGGCATTGTATTCAAGACACATTTAGCCAACTGGAATATGAAACAGAAACAACCAACTCACCATATCCTTTGCAAGTATTTGGCTCTAAGTAGGACCAGCCATGGTTTACTAGACAAGACATATTCGAAAACCTAAAGGAGTTAGCGGAGAAAGTTTTCAGCGCTATTGATGCCACAGAGTAGATTTGTAGGGTCATCATCATTTCATTAACTATCTTACGTTTAAGCATCACTTCCACTACCATTCTCTATGTATTCCATTTAACGACTGACTATTATTGCTACTTTGCACTGTGTATCAATACATCTTCGCAACAATCTTGTTACAATGCCCAAGTTTGACCAATTGCTTGGGTCGTTATCTGGCTGATGGCTTGAGCGTGGTTCTCTCGAATATTTCTAGTCGCAACAACGATGTTTTTAACTGAACGCTTATCTGGGGAGGCTTTCAGATATTGTCTTTCGATTATCTAGTGTCCTTCAGCCGACTAGCCAACCGGGAATCGACCACGAAATTTACGTTGAACTGAAAACCACATTGACATCCTTATTCAACGTTCTTGGAAAATATATCAACCCACAGTTTGTCTACGTGTTACTTGTCTTTACTTCACAAATGTCAAAGTCGTAATGACATAAAACGCCATTTATAGAAATGGGAGCATCTTCCAATGGTGTAATGACTTCGGTGGGTGCGTTTTATGTTCCAAGGTAACATTTTTTTTAATAACTTTGAAATGTGACACTATTTTATAGGTGCACCAGACGGTGCCCAAGAGATATATTCTAAGTACACATGTATTTACTTATAGTAAGCCATACCCATGCGTTTTATTGTGCAATATCTCGAAAACGGTACCTTTGAGACCTATATCTATGAAAGTAGACGTCCACGAACATTTCACAATTAAAGCCCCTTCTGGGTGTCTCATTGAAGCCCCTCCTGGGTGCCTCTTTCAAGCCCATCCTGGGTGCCTCAATAGCTGCGAAAATATTTTTGAAGAATGATTTCTGGCTGGTTTTTGGACTACGTGACCTTCGTTTTCTCTCACCTTCCTCTGTATCACCCAGTGTATGTTAATTTTGAAAATGATTAATTTCATGTACACATGGTTGATTTGCTTGACAGTTACATATTTAAATAAAATGTTTTGATATCTTCAGCACGAATTCTGAACTCACAAATGACAGTTAAGCCAAAATAAGAGCCAAACTAGAAGTTGTGACACGTAAGACACTATAGCATATTATGTAGTGCACTGGGCATGTTTCAACATGGAAGGCAGTTTTTTCAAAAATCTATCCAAGAACTGGAATATGCAAAGAATATTTATACCAATGGAAGATCCCGTCACGCCATCTCATAGAGACGTTTACAACAATTGAAGAGCTGACGAAACGAGTTGGTCTTGAAGTGAATGAGGACAAGACGAAGTATATGCTATCAACAAACAAAAAACTATCTGTCTGTTGAGCAGAATGTCCCTGTTGATTACTATGTATATGCTTTGAGTTAATTAAGGAATCCTACGAAAAACACATTTGTAGAGTTCCGACGAAGAATAACCCTAGCAAACTGCTTCGGTTTGGCAAAACCATAGGGTTCAAAACTTCTAACTCTATAGAAGGCTCATCTTACCGGTCTTGCTGTATGGAACCGAATGCTGGACGATATGTTAGAAAACTGAGCAAAAATGCTTTATAGGATATAAGGCCCCTTATGCGAGAAGGACGAATCCTATGATCTATACTAGGAAAGCCATGATATTCGACTACATTGCCTCGGCCAAAACAATGTTCCAGCTAAAAGGATCTTCGAATCACATCCCGCAGGTTCGTGATGGTAAAAAATATCGAACCTCCTCAAAGACCAAGTTGTCGCGAATGCCATAAAATCTATTCAAAACCATAGACAAAAATTAATGTTTGAGTGCAAAATATTTATGTTTGAGTGCAGAAAAAATGAAATAATGAATCCATTAATAAGTTGCAAACGCAATGATTTTATTAAGAAATATTAATTGCGTTACTTCTTCTTGTACGCATCAATATTCATTTTTGATGGACAAATAAAACACAATGAGCACAATTAAAAATAATGTAACAATAATGACGGGATTATAATCTGTGGCTAGCTGCAAATTTAATTATGCGTACATTTGCATTTGACGGATTAATTTAAATGTATGAACATTTTCACCAGGATAACACAGAGTACTTTAAAAGGTACCGCAAAAGGTCGTAAATAGGATACCACAGCAACAAAAAAGAAAAACACGTGGAGACTAATTCATTTCTAAATTATAATTTAATCCACCCCAAGGAATACAACATTTACCCAAAACGAAACCGAGACAGGATGTCGGCGGAAAATTTAAAAATTTATCAAGAAAATGTAGACAAACGAAGAAAAACTTCATTAATTTTTCAGTTCACAGATAAATTTATTAAAAAAAAAAAAATGAATCCTTGAAGGAATTGGTTTCCCTTGTTACTAACCTTGCGCACGATTCTCTCCTCACGCAATAAACGTGCATAACTTGGGATTCCAGATTGAAAGTTTCCAAAAAGTGAAATAAAAATCAATAAGTCACAGCTTGCCCTTGGTGGATATGCTAAAGGATAAACCGCGATTTTCTGCTCCTGAACAAATAAGATAAGGTATATCTTAATTACGAATATATCAACACTATTGTGACGGGAATCAATTAATACGGTCACGCGATCTACCAATTAGGATTCGTCGTTCATCGAGGAAAGGAATGAGACCATAGAACCAAACCTTAGTATATTGATTATTTTGATGGTTCCTTTCTCATTTTGGGTAATAAATAAGTTTTAGTATAGCGTCGGACCGGATAGGAGGAGGGGAAGTTAATCCGCATTTATGTCAAAGGAGGTTCGCCACACAAAACATATTCGAATTGTCAAAGTAATCCGTAAGCCAGGGGGGAAATAGATCGTTTTATGTGATAGCGTGAAATTATTGGAGTGGTTAGCAATAAATCTTTTCCAAAAGATACGGGAATGAGACAGCAGATACTGTAAGAATTTTCTAACGATTTTTATTCCATTTTTCTCGGAAAAGAACAGATAATTAAACGGGATAGAGAACCATTTTTAAGTTATCATGCGAAAACTGGACAGTGGCGTGCACTCACGTGGGTCCTGATTTCTTTTTTTTTTCATCTACTTAGAAGTAATATACAGTTAGATAAAATAGTGTTGATCCTAAAAGAATTTTAGTTTTTCTAAAGCCTTTGGGCCACAATTTGTTTTAACGTGTTTATAGAAAACTCAAGGGGTAAGTCAGTTCAGTGGTATTTGCTGGCTCCTGAACTCAAAAATACACTTTGTTTCAACCATTTGGAGTAAGGTCGAAGATGCCTGGCTTGAGATATGTCCTTGAAAAGATTGGCTAAATTATGAAGTTCACCTTTAGAATGAGTCTAAAAGCAATGTGGGAACAGGGTCAAGTATTTATTTAAAGGACTTGATCCTGAAAACGTGTTTAAAACTACCGAACTTATGCAGTTTTTTTCCAGGACGTGTTTCTGGCCGTGTTCCAAGCTGCAGAGGATATGCCATCTTCATTGATAGTCAGGCTAGTGTCTTTTGTCATCTAATCTAAGCTAGTCAGGGTTTGATTTACAATGGTCAAGGAATATTATCGACAGCATAAAGGCACCGATACTTATTGCCAGGAGAAGTATTTTCAAGAGAATATTAAAAACGGCTAGCCGCAGATGGGCTAATCTGGAAGTACACAAGCCTTATGCCGACAGACAAACCGTAACATCACAAATCAGAGCCATTGGATTGGAATACTCTCTGAAAATTGCCTTCTGAGGTAGGTATTGCGAAGGCTTACACGCATTGAAGGATAATAGACGTACACTATGAGGGCACTTCCAGAAATAGATCAATATACCTAAGATGGTATTTCCTTAGCAATCTAGAAGACGTAGGTTTACGGAACCAACTGAAGGATCTACTCAACTACTGCATTGCAGTCAAGTGCTTAGGCAGCGTGGTTTAGGGTTAAGGTAGGAATCGTGTTTATATAATGATATAATGAATATTTTTGAAAAATATCTTGCCAAGGACTGACGAAGAAGGAAAGCTGCTCGGCCTCACGGAAAGATTCTTCATGGGTCTGAAGCCTATTAGGTAAGTAGTCCTATGTAGGTAACTCACACCAACCTTTAGACTAGAAAACAAAATGAATTTTTACTCAACTCAATTTCAATCAATTCAAGGTAATTTCAGCCTTTATTTTTAGCCTTCTCAGAAGCCACAAACGATTGATTGAATATCTAATGTATTTTTAATTCAACTCTGGATGTTTACGACTTTCAAAGAGAATACGAAATAAGGAAACTAGAAAAAATAAACGAATTTGAAAGGATTATCGATTCGAATGCCTCCTCATATACCATAATGAAGATACATTGTTTGTTTTTTCAGTTTTGAACGAACGACAAACTTACAATTCCATTTTTGATGTCGAAATTAATGCGAGTCATGCTTCAGTCAATACTTTTGAATACGTAATGGAAATTTATTTGCACGTGTTTCACAAGAGGGAATTTGGGAATATATATACGTGAGTTTGACTCGTGAATGATTTTAATTATTAAAAATATTTAATTACGCGTGTAATTAAAAGGATCATACACTTGTGTACATCAATTAAACCATATTTTGTTTTGGGATTATACTATGTACTATTTTTAGTCTGTACATTTTAATTAATCCTATTATCGCGCTGATGCTTTTATAATGACGATAAATAAAAAGTTGGTAACAGTTTATTTGGAAAACGCTAACGATGGTCAATTCTTGAAACAAACGAGCACGAGGTTTGGATTAAAATTATAACTTTTGTTCAAAGTGGTCTTGAAAACGTTGTGTTACAAGATAGATTATTTTCCAGGGTGATTCAGTTTGACAAAAAAGCGCTCTTAAATTCAAAATATAAAAAGAAAAGAGAATATAATCTTTAATGTTCCGGACCTTAACGGCCGATGCACTCGTGGGGCGCATGGTCCCACAGTGATACTCTGTTTTTATGTATAGTTCTCGTAACTACATAGAATCAGTTAGATTATATATCTTTATTATATAGAACGTGGTGAAACCACGGGACTACGCGTCATACATGCAGGTAATTAATATGTGAGTTAATAATCGTTAAGCCGATGTACACAATAACATCGTTACTTTCTTAGAACATAACTTGTGTACACAAAATACGCGATAATTACTCGTTTTCTTAAAAGCCCCCAAAGAAGATTGTTTCAAGCGAGAAAAATTCGCATATGTGTTTTAAACTACTGCGTTGTCGCTGTGAGGCTGCGCGTTAAAAAACGCAAAATGTGCTTAGGCTTTAATAGGAAAAGGAACATATTTTAGGCTGTAGGATTAATATAATTTGCAAGAAATGAAATACATGACTGTGTCTGACGTGCTTGCACCTTTATGTTGATACTCGAAAATGAATGAACTTAAAAAAAGGATATAACGTGATAAAATATTTTTAAAAATCTTCAAAAGTTAAAATGGTATTTTTTAAAACACATTTAATTCTGCTCACATTTCGATTGAGACCAACACATCATTACGT
The DNA here is from genome assembly GCA_949716465.1 of Chalcosyrphus nemorum. NCBI lineage: Eukaryota > Metazoa > Arthropoda > Insecta > Diptera > Syrphidae > Chalcosyrphus > Chalcosyrphus nemorum. The sequence goes on from OX454333.1 coordinate 8,663,524, forward strand.
ATTAACCCAGATTATATTACTAGTACCAGTTAATAAGCAGCGTACCGTTATATACATTTTGCCAAAAATGTGAAATACGTCATCTTATAGCATTTGCCTACTTAACTTAGACGATTTTTTAGAATCAAAATCGTTAGACCCGTATTCCGGAAAACCGACTTTTTGTATAGTTGGCTACAAGTAAAGTATTGCTTAGAGCACTTTAGCCAAAAAAAAAGATGTACGCCATCTTACGGCTTTACCCTAATTCTATAGAAATTAGAAATTTTAGAGAAATCGGTAAGCATGTTTCTTAACAAAAAATAAAAATTAGTCTTAAGTGCCTTTATAACAATTTTTGTCCAAAATTTAGAAAACCATCTTGAAGTATGTTTTTCTATTGGCTAAAGCATGCATTTTAAGTAAAATTACTTCAACTGGTTTCCAGCAAATCAGTGTTTACGAATTTGGCTTTAAGTAAATTACCGTTATATACACTGGCACCACAGACCAAAGTTCAAAGTTCGATCAAAACCGTTCACCCGCTTATGCTGTAGCCTCGCTGACAGATAGACAGACAGACAATATTGCCAGTCTTACTTTTTTCGGCTTCTCGATAAAGGTAATATCAAAATCTCGAGATCAAACACTTTCACGAAATCAAAATACATATATCTCAAAAACTATTGTACGACACCGTTCTTGCCGTTGACTTATTTTTGCTATCAAATCCCAATGTTTGATAGTAAAAATTCACTAAAAATAAATATCCTCATATGAAACATTCTTGCAGTATGTGTATCCATATAGAAGTGCGACATAATGATTAAATGATTATATGAACCTAATCACCAATTAATTAAGTACTTAATTCCTTAATGGTTATGTCGCACTTTCATATTGCTAGAGAGGTTGTTACGTTGTTGCAATTATAAATCCTGATTCCGAGCAAAATGCCAACTTTATCCAAGTTTTGTGGAAACTTATGATTTACATCTGCCATTTGCAAAAAGAAATCATGGCTCTCGATTATTATCAAATAAAGTAACACGTCACGTTTTTGTCGTTCATATACTGACATATACACTTAAGGATATCAGATTAAACGATAATAATTTAAAGTTGGTTAAATTCCTTTTCACATACTGAAAAATCTTAAGAACGTGTGGGAATGATTTTTCTCAACAACAGAGTTCAATTGACAATATTTCATATCTCAATGCCTTTCTACATCCGTACACTCAGAAATAGCAACCCGTTTTGATGGTTATCCGACATAAAACACATCCAGGGGGAAAAGAAACACTTGAAGCAATACTGACTTCTGCTTGTGCAGCCTTTATTCATGCCAGAGGAAGTAACAACAACTGTTAGTGTGTACCTACTTCCATGTTGATGAGAGTGGGATGCTGCTGATAGATGCAGACGATTCAAAATGATTTGATGGAGAAGCGATTTTCGTAATGTTCCAGTCGATGAATTTCCGTCAGGGATTGTTTACAAACAGACGTACACTTGCATGTGTGCAAATATGAACCTAGGAGGTCACAAAATAATATTTGGAAAATGTTGAACCAAATCAAGGCAAATGGGCATACGGATTCTGAGAACTAAAAGCTTTGATGCACGTAACAGCAACTGGAAGGAATTCAGGATCGGAATTTTCAAATGAAATTTTTCCACTAATGCAGAGGAGAACAAAACAGTTGATTAAAGGGCAGGATTCACATAATGAAGAAGGATTTGTTTTGGTATTCATCTGCTTTGGGATGCCTTAATAGACTTTAATTCTAATTAAGTAGACATGGTGCAGGCTCCTTTTTGGAAAATATTTTGCAAAAATACTTGAAGTATGGACCGATGATGCCGCCCGTCCAAAATCCACACCAAACAGTGGCTTTCTCTGATTGCATTGCAATTCGATGAATCTCATGTAGATTCGATAATTTTGCCATTCATCCAGAAATGGGCCTTGTCGCTGAATATTACTTTCCACTAGAAATTGGGGTCAGTTAATTCCAACTGTTTGATTGCCCACTTAGCCAACATACGACGTTGTTTGTGGACATAAATCTAGATTTCCAGGATCAATTAAATCTTGACAGGCGTTGCAGACCGATCTTTCGCTTAAGCCAATTATATTAAGATGTTTAGCAAAAGAGAAGTTCCCTGAAAGAACGCCAATAAGTTGTCTGCAGTCTTTTCTGGTGAGAGAAAGAAAGGCAAGAATGCCGCGGATTTCTCACTAACGTCTGGGGGCATCTGTTTAGTCAGCCTACATCCAGGAGAGACATGCCACAAACAATTGATTTCATTAGAGTCATAAAAGACCCAATCATCTATGAAAGCCCTGACCGTAGATGAAGGAAGACTTAACGCAAGTTCGGGTCCTGAGAAACTCTCCTCTGAGCCTTGTCTAGCAATCTCATTGGATATCTCATTTCCCGCGATAGCAGTGTGACCTTGCGTCCAGATGAGAGTCAATAAATTTAAGCTCGCGACACACTTCAAACCTCTCTTACATTCACCAACTAGTTTGGATGAGGTTTAAGGGTTAAGCAAGGCCTTAAGCGCAGATTGACTGTCACTGTAGACACAGATACTATGACCCTACCACCTTTTGCCAACAATGTGCCGTGAAGAGAGAGGCATGCCTTGCCTCCCCAATGAGTATTGCATTCTTGTGTTATCGTCTTCCTCAAATACACCAGCACCCGAACCTTGATCGGTTTTGGAACAATCCTGTTAAACTTAATATATGAGTTATTTGTAGATTACATAGATTTATACCTATAGTGGAAGAAATGTTAAAAATACACGTTTGTTGAACGTCTGTTTTACCATGCCTCGCAACACCTTATTTGTAGCTACTTATTCACAAAAATAATACGTTCCACCTTTTTTCTGAAAAAATAAACCATTTAATTCAAGGGCACGTATTGATGCCCTACAAAGGATGTAAACTTTCCCAAATGGGTATGTATGCGGACAAAACAAAAACACCATTTTGGGTTGCTTGAACTTTCACCCAAAGGGGACACACACACTCCTACACACAGACTGAATTTCAGATAACATTTCCATGAGTCTCACATTAATTTCAATCATCCTGTTTGTTTCCGGTGAGTGTAATTGTGATTCGATTGTTGTCGCAAAACTTTACAAGTGCCACAATCTCTCGCCTCGGAACAAGTTAATTATACACACAATAATATGGTTGCAGTTAAATGAGAGAGGGAATCACTTCAATCTCTCACCGAAACTTAATTAATTTACATTCATTCTCCGGGCGGGCGAGTCTTCCTCTGTTCTCTGACAAAGACAAACAATACTCGGCAACACATTTCAATTAATGGCTAACTCTTCCGGTTGCACAATGTATGCACCAATGAGCGTAAATAATGACTTTACTTTTGTTTGCATGTAAATAGAATAAATTTGTTGACACGCAGGACATAGACATCGAGTAGATTGGGTTGAGTGCGGAAAAAAGTTCATCCTTGTGTGAATGAAGGATACTGACATTTGATTTGTGACAACGTAAGGATCAACTTTGGGTAGGTATTTACTTTTCTGGAAGTTTCCTTGGAAGTCTAGTTTTTTCTTTTTTTTGGTAATGTTGTTATGTAAGATAGTTTTGTTGTTTGTGGTTGGTCTTTTGTATAAAAGGTCAATTTTCTATTCTTTATAATGGGAAAATACACATCGATTTTTGTTATAAATTAGTTGAATTTCTCTTGGCTGATATTTTAATTGGTTTCGCTTTTCGTTGTTAAGTAAATACTTTTGAATTGATACTTGGAATCGTCAATAAAGGAGCGTTCTCTATTCTGGAGAAACTGATTCCTTTACTTGGGATTTTCTCAGAATGCATGAGTCCGTTCCCATGTTAATTGTCAAACAAGGACCCGGATAATATTGAAAACCATAAATAATAAAATGGTATTGACAATTGTATACTGTACATGAGCACTATATAGATTTATGTAAATGCAGAACTAGGTTTGCTTTTTATTCACCCCCCGACTTACTCTTATTACATTTAAAAACTCTTAAAATGAAAGTCAGTACTGACGTCAAAAGAGAATTGTCTGAATCCTGGAAAAATAACTTTCTGGTCAAAGCATTTTGAATCAAAAATAAAATTCACTCTCAGTTTTCTGGGATACTTTTGTTAAGACAAGGATGTTATAGCCGGTAAAGGCTATATCTACACTCTCTGTCTTACTTTTCCGTTTTTCATTGGAAATGTAATTCACGTAAATATCTAGGTTCCTCAGGGGTAAACTCTTAAAAAACAATCTTCCTTTTCTCAATCTTCCAAACAATCTTATTTTCTCAAAATCAAGGCTTCAGATCCAGCTTTCAGGAGATTTTACTAACCCTAATGGCCGGGAGCTACATTGTTAGGAACAGCAGGAAAGGTTATCAAGCTATGTAAGACCTTGAGGAACCTTTTATCCTTTTAAATAGCGCACGACCGGCATAAGCTTCACATCACTAAAACACTGACTTGGATTTCATATGAGGCATACAATACATTTACAACTCATATTCGCAAATTTGACGTTTCATTTCAAGCATCTGCGAGTCCATCCGAACTGTAGATCTCTTAGCGGTAAATAATGAATAGGAGTCTCAAATAAATCTCTCAACTTTAAGGCCTCCTTATATGCAGCATCATATCATGTATATTGTTCATCACTTTTTCTAAATTTGATCATCATTCTTCATTTGCTGAACACTAATTGAAATAATAACTAATAGCAAAAGATGCAAATTAGAAATCACTAGACTGAATGTCTACGATAGGTTGAAAAATAATTAAAATTTATTCAGAGTAATGACCTGACAATTCTAAGTTAGTAGCTTAAGAGGAAGCTTATATCAAACTCTACTACGTAACTAGAATCTTCAGACGCTACCGCTTTCAGTTTAGTTCCTTGGAAGGAGTATAAAAACTTTTTAACATAATACTTTGGAAATTTGAAAGAGCTTAAAATAATAAAGTGTCTGGCGGCAAAATTACGAAGTGTTCAGTTAAATCTCTCCCTGTGGCACCAAACCTCATTAAAACAACTAAAATCAATTAAAACTTTTCACTCAGGACATTACATTACCTAGTAGTTATTTTGAATCGCTGAGCAGATAAAATCCTTCGACCCAAACCCCCATTGTGTCTCAACTACATGTTTAGTCATTGTGAATGAACAAAAGCATGAATACACATTTTAATTAATTGATTCCTTTTCAACATGCATGACACCTTAAAGTATTTTCTTTTTCCAAAAATAACTTCCCCATCAATTATCATATCCGTCCGTTGCCTTCAGATGGCCTTGCCTAGTACGAGTTTCATTCAAGATTTTTTCTAGAATGCTTGTTGACAACACGCTGGATGGATGTATGTAAAATCTGAATTGGTTATATGTATTAGGGGGAGATGCTTTTCCTCACGCTCACCAAGGACACATCTAAGAGCCAGCAAAAAGGAAAAAAAAAAGCAGAAAATATGTATAGAGCTTCTAGTACGTAGCTTGTGGGAGTTTGGGAGTAGATTTATGGGGCCTTTGCGAGAAATGTTTGTCTTTAAAGCAATTAACTTTTAGATGAATAGCCCCATAAGTTGTGTAAATGGCATACGAAAGGCGGGCGTTATAAGCATTGCAGGAAATGCTCACATATCCTGGCCACAATAGCATCAAACATTACATAATCACAGTCTTGTATAGCTATTAACATAAATATTGATCACCACCTACGTAAAAATGAATTCCTTTCCTCGCCATAAATTCCTCAGAAAAAAAGGATTTTTTTTTCTTTTTTCTCGAAACACTTCAAATGTAAGAAGTTGAAATTGCTTACATAGCGCTATTCGACGCACACACACAGACCACTGTACTTAGTTGTTTCCTTTTCCGCCCCCCCTCCGAACTGTTAAAAATAAGGAAGCGAACTTTTACCAGCTTAGTGCACCACCACAAACTTGGTGAACGGCCAACTGACTATTGATTTAACAATTACGATGTATCTCTCTCGCACTATTCATGCAAGTACCATGCGGGCTCCGAAAGTAAAAGGGAAGGACATTTGGAGGGACAATCTCGGCCCCAGTTGACGGGACTCAATGAAATCGTTTATTGCTGCGCTAGTCTTTTTTTTTTTTTTTTTGTTGTATCGTTCCTTTTGTGAACGCTTAAAGCACCAAAATGCTCAAATGCATCTATGAAGGACCGATTGTTGAAAGGTTTACTGCAGAAAGGGGGGTGAATTCAATTGCTCAGTAAATAATATGTACGTATGCGACAAAAAGTCATATATTTTGCGATACAAAAGTGATAAATTGAAACGACATGCACAACTTACCAAAGAGTCGACGGATATTTATTGTTGGATATGCATTCACGTTGAGTTGCTGTAAGCAGCAAACGATGCCAAGCAGAATGAAGAAGTTGTTAGCGAACATTGTCGACCTGAAAATAAAGCAATACAATAAATTTATTACGTTTCCCCAATAGGTTATGTATACATACTCGTATGTATAGCTTACTGACATACATATAAAAGAAATTAAAGGACTTTATTATAAAATATCATCACTTAAGTGTCTATTCGCTAAACAGATTGAACCAAGAGAGTCACTGCAAAAATACACGTCAAGACTCAAGACTCAGATCAGCGGTTTTAATTGCAATGAGAATCAGACAACCAAAAAGTTTCAAGCCTAGAGGCACACTTTGTCTAATAAGCCTGGATGATGAGTCTCATCAGTAGACGTCAGTAGACGTCAATGATTCTTGTCGGTAGACGTCAATGAGTCTCGGTTGCCTACCCCAAATGAGACATGAAGCTGAGTATAGTCAACTTCCTACCTTTCCAGTCATTTACTCTCCTTGCATTGCCTTGCATCAGGGTTGTAAAAGAATGGAATCATTTGTGAATGCATTCATTGAAGTCATCCTTAGAATGACTGCATTCATTTTGACTTCAGTGAATAAAATAAATGCTGATTTCTCATTTTGAAGTTGAAGTCATTGAATTGAAACAAATGCATGTGAAGTCAAATGAATTAAATGTCAAAATGAGTGCATTCTTCACATCCTCGCATTTCCTTTTTCACCTCCAGTGTGCTGGATCATCTTGTGATACGACCTGTGGCGAGGAGGATCAACTGGGCTGAGGGCCCATTTCAAAAATAGTTTAGTCGAGAACGGAGTATCCAGATAAATACTTGGCGACCTCCAGATTAGCCAGCACTATCTGCGCAATGCGGATCTCTGCACGAACATCTCCTCTCTCCGTTTCATAGGGTATCCATCCAGACGATTGTAGCATTCTCATATGTTTCTTTTTTGTGACAGCTGACTTGTACTCAGCTTTCAAGCAAAATTGGGTCACTTGGAGTGAAGTATTCATCGATTGTACCTATTCTATGATTTTGCTATTCGCGTGGTCTTTTTTCTTGCCCCAAGGAGACTCAACCAGTTTGCTCTTATTCCAGGCTTCGTTCTTTCGCTTCGAATATAATTACTCTTGAGTCGAAATTCGAATAAAGGATCATTAATCACAATGTGATAAACATTCAAATGGCTAACGAAATTTCCGTCTAAAAGCATGTCAACTTCGGAAGATCGTACTGTAAATTCTATTCTGTTTTTGATTTAAAATCTCCAAGCACGACTTTGATATCCTTTAGTTGACTTGACATGAACATTATCCTCAACATTTATTCGCGCACATCTTGCATTTATGAAGTCACAGTGTCGCAAAGTTTAAAATCGTGACTACTGTTTTTTTTTTCGACAATTTAATACCTTATCCTTCCGACTCCCATTAATTTTATCCAAGCCATAAAATATTCGAATTTACAACACGCAGTGACTGTGTATACTTGTAAATTTTCCGGAAATTACCCACTTTAATTCCATCTAAGAACCTATAAACTGTATGTTATTTAATTCACCGAAAATCTCTACTAAATGAGCTTCCAACGTGCTACAGTTGCTTTGTAATCTCCAGCACCACCCTCGAAATGGTTTTATATAATAAAATTTTCAAAGAATAACATTTTTTTGGGAAACTTTGTCATTTTATCCTCACCTGGACTTTATCTTTAATAAAGTCTTTTCCTACCTCGCTGAAGCATGAACCAAAAGTTTCATTTCAAAATATGTATATTTTCTCTTGTGACTTGTTTTTTTTTTTTTTTTTTTGCGTTGTTTTGGACATAAATCAGCTTTATGTGAGGTCCTCCCAGAGAGTACTTCATCTCCTCGGCTGGCACTTCGATTCTAATATCGTTTTTTGCATCATGATGATGCTCCTCGTTTACTTGTGTCAACAGCGGAGAGAACACATTTTGCATAAGGATTATGGCCTTTCCATGGAGTTCAGGTTCACTTTTTGCCTTCCCCCTCTTCCAAATGGATTTGGTTGATTCCATTTCGCTTTTGTTGAGGATGAGATACATAAAATGATGAATCACAATACAAGGATTATTCTAATAATGTGTTTACATTGATAAAGCGCTTAAATGAGCCCTTTGACAATAAATACTGAATGTGTATTCAAATTGTGAATGGCAAACAAATTCAATTATTCCAGGCCATAAATGGAGTTTATATGGTTGTTATGGCCATGGATATTTTAACAACGCCGGATGGACTTTTTGCGAATGGAAAGCGCTTGTTTCATTGATATTTGAGAGGAATAGAACTCTATATTTAGTTGAGAATGTTTCATTAATTTGATTTAAAAGGATCAACACAAATCGTGATTTAATTTGAACCGCAAATTAATATTTACATGATTCAAGTTATGTGTAGCTGGGATTTGTCTGTTTGGGATAATTGGATTGTGGGAGTCTACTTTTATTACATTACAGTCGCCATATAACCAAAGGTAAGAATACAACATTCGGTTGCATACATTTGAGAGTTTATAATTTGCTTAGAGTGAGCAATAGTTGATCGGCAATAATTTTAAGCTGGAAACGGTCTGTGCCGAACAGACAGTGATGTGAAAATAATCTAATAAGTTTGAGAACGGATGTAGTACCCAGGCTGCATCCATATTAATATCAATCCATAATTAGTCGCGCATTGAGAGGTTATCTCTGTGACAGTAATAATAAGTAATGTTAACTCAAATTTCAAATACAGAAATTCGTCGTAGAAATGAGAGTAAAAACCTACTCTCTACTTTTTTCATTGTTCGATTTAGAAATACAAAACTAAATTACTTTCAAAACAGAGAAATATTAATGAAGAAACTAAAAAAAAACATTTACAGAGTCCCACAGAATAAATTTGTATTAAAAATAAATAAAACGAGCAATCAAAATTGTCACATATTGAGTAAATGCACACGACCCAATGACTAACCTTGTTACTTAAAAACGAACAGGTCACAATTTGGGTTGTCGCAGCTGACAACCCAGTAGCTGTCAAACGTGCAAAAAAGGAGAAAGTAGCTATACACCCAGTCTCCACGAGACATAATTTCAGTCAGGGCTCAAGTCATGACATTAATATGTCTCCTGTAGACCGCACTTTTACGGAATTGACTTGCAGTCGGACATCTAAGACAGCCTTTTTGTCTTGTCTTCTCTGTGGACATCAACCATGACTGAAATTTGACATTTGAAGTTTGGCAGTCATTTTTTATAAGAAAAAAACATTTTTTTGTGATTTATTAGTGTTTTCCAGACGTGTAAAGATGGCAGATTCTGGATTTCCACAAACAGAAACAATAAGTTTGTTGATTTTTTAAAAGCAAGTGGGCTTGTTTTGCTGTTGGCGACATGTCGAAGAATGAAAAGTCATAACAAATTCGCCCATTCAAAAGCCTCGCGGACTAGAAGTCTGACTGAAAAGTCTGCCATTTTTCAGACTCCTGGAGACGCAGCGATACGTTGAGGTCGAGTTTACGACATCTATTATCAAAAGTGTTGGAAACGCCTGCAAGCCAAATGGGAAAATTCTGACAATGCTGCAAGACTCAGACGCTAATGCACATTTTGTTCGGTCCTTAAGAGCCCATCGTTTCTATTCCATATTTCAATGTCAAAGCGCGACCACTCGAATGCGACATGGTGAATTGGGAATAAAAGTCAAGGTACCTAAGACTGTTTCGTTTTGAGGTTAAGCCTAGATTAATTGGAGAGTGACTATCACGAAAACGTTGCAAAGACAGTATTTGAAATAACATAAATATGTATAGGTTGTAACGACTGTATTTTATTTTATCAATGCTTTGTTTTCACTCCTTACACTGCAAATGTTGAAATGCTCTTCCCGATTGCATTACTAATGTTCACTTTCTATTTATTTATACATCTACACAATACATTATTGTAAAGTAAATTCAATCTTCATAGAATTACAAAACCAGATATATATGTATCTGCAATCCATCTTAGGAAACATGGAACTATTGCACAAAAGACAACAAAGATCCTGTACCTTTATATAGAAACGCAATCTCAATGCAACCTGCGGGATGGATTGAGATGAAATGATTCTTGTTAAAATACTCAGACCTGAACCAGCAATTTTTTGATATGTCAATAAGATTAAAAGTGTTCAATAGAACATTCTTTGTCCATAGAATTTCAAATTCGTATAGTATCTAGTTACATTTCTAATTATTTTACCACTAAGATGGCCTTCCCTTCGTATGTTTAATAAGTGTTGGCAAAACTAAATTCTTAGCATTGTACGCCATTTGGAATGTCGAAAGGAACCCAAAAAAAATTCAACTTCAGATACCTTCCCGGGCATAGCTACATTTATATCAAGTTCAAGTGCCTTGATTCCTGCAAAGCTTCGAGTGTCATTAAATTTGTATGCTTAAGGGTTGTTCACAAGTGATTTGAGTATACACCAAGATTTTTAAGTAGGTCTACTCCAGGTCATTTAATAAAAGAAATAACAGTTGTTTGTGCAAAGACCTTAAAAACTTATTAAATTTATTTCATCCAAGGCATAGATGAAGGGCACCTTTGTTTAACACTCCTACATGCCATAAAACACCCAATCATATCAGATGCCTTAAACCATTTAAGTATCCTATCTGTATCTAAATAAATCAATCTAAGAGTATTGATATTCTCGACGCAATCTGAAAACTTGCAAAGTCAATAATTTATTTGCATAATCAAGTGTTCTCCTCGAAGAGCGAAGCAAAAAAAAAAGAAAAAGGTTTCCGACGATCTGCGAATGACAAGAAAACTTTGGCATCAGGACAAAGTTGTATTTTAAATCCCTCCAGCATTTTTAACGCAACGACGCCAATATCTGGGACTACAAAATGCCTCTGCTGCTCCCTCCTAAGTACACATCAATTGGAACAAATTCAACAAAATGTTTACTTATCGAAATTAGCCTCAAAATGGGACTCTATGAAATAGTCACATAAGTTATTGAATAACATGGCTTGAACTTTTTCCCCCCAAAACAAAGTTTGAGAACTAAATTTTCAAGGTCCTCAGGGGTGAATATTCTAAATTTATCAATTCGAATGTGAGTCTGAGGACAATGAGTCTTAGGTCTATTAGGTATTTTCTCTAATCAAATTCAAAATCCTCCCTCCGGACCTCAGATGTGAAACTTTCTCATGATCCAATGAATCAAATGAGAGTTCACCAGAGTGTTTACCAGAGTGTCCCAGAGAGCAGGACATTCAATTTACAAAATCAATTTCAATTCCAATATATAATTAGCGATTAATTAAATTCTGCAGATGACATCTGTGTCTGTGATTTGTATCGACTGTGATTTGGTTCGTCCTTTTATAATGAAGTTCATTCATAGTATTAATTTCGTGTGCCCCGTTTTAAGTAGCTACGAATATAAACAGACAAAAGGAAATCTAATAATACGAGCTACAAGTTCCAATATGTTGGGGAAAACCAAATCAATTTGCATCTGCCTGATGGAATGAACACACCCTCTCGCCGAATAACGATATTTCGATACTCCACCACGATGAAAGGTGATATTAGAACAGCTGCGGCTCCTTTTTTGCGAGGACGAGGAGTGCTGTAAGACGCGAGTCCTTAAAATCAATTTAAGTTAATTTGAATATTCCGAGTGGAAAATTGTCACATGGTAACGCATTTGGTTAACTCTTGAGCTGGAGAAGTTACATAGAACCGCGCCATTGAGTGCCTTTAGATGGTACTTGCTGTTGGCGGTTGAATATTGAGTACACACTTTGTGGAAATGAAGTAGGGAATTTGCAAGGAAATTACTCCTTTGATACAATGAATGTTTAATAATTAGGTTACAAGAATGAAATGAAAAGCGGATTACGGATCTGTAGTTCGCGAATAATTGGCAAAATTTTGCTCTCATTGATTGGAACATGCTTTTTCGATTAGAAAGACGGAATGCCATTGAACAGGAACCTTAATCCTATTTATTTTGTTACAACAAACATGAACAAGGGAATAACTTTAGGAATTTCTTGTTTACTTTTTGTACTTCTTGTACTTTTTGTAATATAACTGGATTTTCTGCTTAACTTGACAAGGTATGCTCTGGTGATATTGAATCTTGTTTATAGGAACAATAAGCATAAAGAATGCTTTTACCGACGTTGAGCATTATATTAATTTTGTTGATGAATGTCAGGCTTACGATATATGTATGCCTTTACAGGGTGTTCACAAAATTACAAATAAATATTGAGCATACATATCTATTGGTGCGTTGTTTGATTACTACAAAATTTTTAGAATTCATGTTCAAAATTAAAAAGAATTCTCCCATTTTTTTGTACAATGACATACCAGGGATAAGAAATTTGCAATACTAGCGAATACGCCACCCGCAAAGAAAATGTTCCTTAATGTCGTTACCTTCTCGTCAAGTTCCCGAATCGTAGTATCGCTTAAGCAACTTTAGCCACTATGCAAGAGCATATTCAATGAAAATTTTAATATTCAAGTTTCAACCATGTCGATGCACAAGCGCAAACAAATTACTGTGAATTATAATACATATACCCGAATGTAAAAATTAAAGACAACTTGTTCAATAAGGTAGATACCGCTCATTGGGAGTGGCTATCAACAGCTTCTCTTTTTACAAGTCGGCTGGAATGGACGACATACAGAGTGAACCAAATACAAGTTTCTTTTTAAAAATGCAATAAAATTAACAAAGTTGTAGTAAGAGCAAACATTCCCATTAATTATGGAACACAACATCGTTCAAGTGGCTGCCTCGGCTGTTTTCGCAGAAGCGCATTCTGACACTCCAATTTTCCAAGGCCTTATGTTGATGGTTTTGGGCTGTAGCTCACGGATTGCTTGGATATTATTGGCCCTAAGTGCTTGAATCGTCTCTGGATTGTTGGCATAACATCGGTCCTTCACAAACTCATTTCGTTCCGCGGGGTATGATACTCGCTTTCTGTTAAGATTTCGAGCGGGAAACAGCTAAAAATAACCTATGATTTAAAAAGACACCACTAGATGGCCCACCTTTTACTTCCGGTTATACTAAATAAAAACGCTGAGCCAAGTGGACCCGTTGCTAGTTCCTATCTATAGAAACTATATTTTCCTAAACTACATTCCTTCGAGTTAGGGACAGGGTATTATTGGTATCAGATATATTTCCTTCAACAATCAGTGAGATTATTGAAAGTGCCTTGGGTTAGATCAGAAAATGGGCCATGGGTGACTTCCTAACGGCTTCCGGATTCGTGGAGTATTTTGCAGGCTGAAATTGCCCCTACTTAAGCAAATCTTCCCACCTCTAAACATATATATATGCCACTATATCGTCGAGGGGTTAGAACACTGTAAGGAGGAACTTTCCTTGCTGGCTCACAGGTTCAGAACGTGCCTTCTTTGGGTGCCGGGTCAGAACAGCATGGTTCTGCCCTTGATGGGTCCATTGCCGAAGCGATGAACGCGTCGCTGCCATTAGGGAAAGAAACCTTGCGCACTACTTGGCAAAAGAACTGACAAAAGGTGGCGGGGATTACGAAGCTGTGTCATGACTAGACAGATGGGACCCAAATGTTAACTTAAGAGAACAAAAGACTGAACTGAAATGATATCTTACTCACAATTTGTTTTATTCAAAATTAAAGATAAGAAACGCTTAATGGAAAACGGAACCCAGAAGTCCTTTTTTCGGAAGCACCCCCGGATTTCTCTTGTGTAAGTTCATAAATGACTAGCAAAAATTGAGTTCTGAGAAAACTGTGTGTATACCCGTATCATTATTTATGGGAATTCTTTGGCAGTACAAATCAAACACATCACAGGATACTTATGAGTTTTAAGAATCATATATTTTTTAGTCCGTGCTCGTTTCTCCTTTTATTATTTTACTTGTTTCCCACAATTTCCTACATCCTTTTTCTATTACTGATGTTTCTTAGCATGACAATGATTTCAACGATTAAGTTAAAGACTCTTTTCTTATTTACCAAAAACTTTTCTCATAGCAATCTCACAGCAAATGAAAAAGCAGACAGGCAAGTTTATTTAAAACAAAATCGTGTTAGCTTCTCAAAAGTATTTACCATGAATGCAAATTACATTATACAAAGGATCCATTTCGCAAAGCGATTCCAAAAAAGAAAGCTTTAAAATTACATTAATTTGCATAAGCCATTTAAACAATTTTCCCCCGACATAATTTAATCCAAGATCTGGAGCATTGACTAACATCCTGTCTGGTTGTCTCAAAATGTGGAAATAGACTCATACTACTCCCGTCCATTTGTTGGATTCTGTGTATGGAGTGTACTAAGACTTTGATTTTCTTTGGCAGCTCCCTAGTGACATTAAACGACAGACGAAGGTACTTCTAGTTCAGACGACGTTCAAGGATTTCTTCAAACACATAAAAAAAAGAACCTGATATAAGCTATTTGGAGGTACCTAATCAGCATTTAGTTTTAGATTGTCAGATTATGCAAGCATTTTAAGGAAACAAATGCCAAGCAGTTACAATGCTCTCTTTTCTAAATGATTGGTAGCCAAAGAAAGCCCTTGAAAATGAGAAAGATAAAACATCCAGATCAGGCATTGACTCGGTAATAACTAAACTAAGTACCAAGTATAACGAAACTAATTACAAGACAAATGTTGCAAACACACACATCCGACCAACAACCTTTAATTACCAGCAATTTTTACTTTCTCCTCTTGCTACCAAAGACAAAAACAAAACGTAAATATTTCAGCATTAGAAACAAAAGAATCCTTCCAACATGCTCCCTCCAGTACGTACATTGTGCGCGATGAAAGTACAGGAACCAAGAGGACAACTTTCAAACTAGTCCTCATCAAAACAAAGACGAGAATGAATATTTAATTTTACCCAAGTAAATTGGATGAAGACAGGTCTGACAGGTCACCAGAGCAGCAGCAGTAGGATTGGTTTATGTTCTGCCTTGTAGAGTTCGTTCAGTCTTTATGGCGCCGTATAATAAACGTGCATTGTCCTTATACTATAGAAAGAGAAGGCGGATGAGAACTGCATACAGCAAAAAGTCAAGAAAATAAAACAGTGAAACAACCAAGCAAACTGCGCTGCCATGTCGTTGTATTTCTTCAAAAAAAAAAAAGAAAAAAGTCACATAGGGGTGGTTCGGTTGAAAGTACATTATATCGATTTTAAATGTGGTGGCAGAAAGTATCTAAATATCACCCCACCGAACCGAACCGGCAACGATATGGGTCTTCTTCTCCATTGATTCGGACCGACACAACAACACGCCATAGCTTACCGTTGATTCCAACTAATCGATGATGGACTTCACACACTTTTCACTGAAGTTCAATGAGGTGGAAATTATCCACCGATATGCTGTGTTGAGCTGAAGTAATAAAATAGATTCAAGTGTAGGACACATACGCGCGGCGCGTCCTTTAGGGATCAAATGAACTGAGAATGCACTCTCTTTTTTGTTTGAAAGAAGGTACTCCTAATGGGATAGTTTATGAATTTATCATATATAGTGTGCGGATATCACCTCTGGGATGCCGTGCTGTGTTATATTGTAACACTCGAGTTAACTGGAGCGAAACCCGAGTACCAGCCGGCGAATGGATAGGGGTAGGAGCTCCCTAAAAATATCCCTGCTGCATGACAAAATAGGTAGTCTAACTTAACAGGGTAATCCAATTTGCTTTACCTTAATGTGCCTGTTTTTTTCGTCTCGGTTTGTTGTTTTTATTGTCGCGTTATAATAACCATAAAAACAAACACCACTATGTTAATGAAGAACAACAACAACAAAATAAATTAGAAAATATGTTCTTTTCTTTTATTTTGGATATTCACTTGTCAACTTTGCACTTTCACAGTAATTTTGATTTGTGGGATAGCTAGATACTTTTTTGTTTAGTACTTGTCACCACGATTAATGAATACAAACTAGGTTAATCCACCGGGAAGTGAAACAAGAACAAAAGTAATTTACGAAACCAAGCGAAACAACTTCACACAGATGATACTTGGAACGTGTATCCTTCGAGATTGGTATTTTTTTTTTTTTTTTTGAAGATGACTTTATATGTATAGTTTTTGTATCCCCTTTACGGAAAGGAGGTTTATTTTAGGAGCGACACACAGTGCTTCCTTGGCGAATGGTAAAAACACTTTGATTCGATGATTCTATTTAGTGCCAATGTTATGGCAGAAAACGCAAATAGGGGTGGTTAAATGCTTTTTTGGGGGTTGTTTTTGATGAAACGTCTAAGCTTTTAAGTTGGAGAAATAAAGCTTTTGGAATTTTATACGTGTTGTGTTTGGGTTCGGAGAATTGATAATTCGCGCCACAGGACTTGTGGTGCAACTAACGATAGCTAATATCCTTTTTAGATCGGTTGGAACTCACTGATTTGGTAAAGTGGCATCAGCAAGTAAGTATCTCAACGTCAAATAGCATTTTGAGTTTTTAAATGTTTAAATGTTAGCATATTTTTGCAAAAGTTTCTACAAAGTACTATATAAAGGGTTTTCCATTAAACAATTCTTATCTTTAAATTTGATTGATTGATACTATGTACACCATTATGTATGGAATATAACAGGAGTCAAATGTCCGATATGACTTCGCTTTATTGCGGGGATTCGAAACGTCCAATTTTCCATAACTTTGGCGCATAATTCAGGCTGAATTAGGCCAATGGCGTTGATTATGTTGGTTTTCAAGGCAGTGATGATCGTACAAAATGTCCATTGCGGCACTGTCTGTATGGGACGTAGTGTCGTCCTGTTGTAACCACATATTGTCAGTGTCCATATCATGCAGTTCAGGCCAGAAGAAATTGGTTATTATTAGCCAA
The DNA here is from genome assembly GCA_949716465.1 of Chalcosyrphus nemorum. Lineage (NCBI taxonomy): Eukaryota > Metazoa > Arthropoda > Insecta > Diptera > Syrphidae > Chalcosyrphus > Chalcosyrphus nemorum. The sequence continues at coordinate 8,680,823 of OX454333.1, forward strand.
TAGCGCTCGCCGTTGAAGGTGATGTCCTAACCAACGTCCTTTTCAAAGAAGTTAACGCAGAAATTCGATGGACTTTTACATCCCAATTGAAATATATAGACTACGCTGACGAAATACATATGTAGGTATGCTTACTTTGTAATAGAATTATGGATCTCCACCAAATTTAAAGTTGGTAAACCACAGGGAAGCACCCACAGTCCTTTGCTATTTATTACAGAGCTTATATATGACCATGAAGCTATCGTATATGCTTCGCATGAGAATAGCAGCAACCATGGTTAGATTGTTTCAGAAAAAGAAAGAAATGATAAAAACGTAAAAAAAGTTACGAAATATGTGAAGAATTTCAGAAAATATCAAACCTCAGCTCGAGAGACTAATGAGTCTTATTAATTACCAGTCGTTACTAACTACTTGTCTCCTTATGTAAATCGGGTGTTTAATTTTGTCAATTTTTAAAAATAAATTTGTCCTACATTATAAAGTGTCAATAAAATCGACAGGTGGACTGCAACGCAACTTACATGTCTCCAATTTTGCACTATAGGCAATTATGTCTCCAAACATACTATTTCTGATTGTAAGTGCAACTTCGGAAAAAAAGTTTGAGTCCATGGAAAAAATAATAAAGTTGTTACTTTGATATTCAGAGGGCGGCACATGATGAGAAAAGTCTCGACTACAAGTTGCAGTCTTGACATATAGGTTGCCATTAAAAATACCATGTAACCTCTATAATTCTGCACGGGGGAGACTTTTCTCCTAAATCCTAAAAATATTTTACTTTATTAAAAGCCTGTTCGCATGAACAACAGGACTTCGACTCATGAGCTCATAGCTTTTCTTGTTTTCCTCTGTCTACATATTATGAAATAAACCAAACACATAATGCTTCAACTTAATGCTGTTTCTTGATATTCAACTACATTTCCAAGTCATGTCATGATTGAAAAAAAATTCCATTTTAATAACAATCAACTATATTTCGGACTTAGTATTACAATTTGAACTCAATGACGAACAGATCTATCAACATCTAACTGCAACCAGGGAATGGTTCTACTCTGTTCTTCCTCAAGATGAACTGAATTTTTCTGTTCATATCCTCGTTGTAGATTGCTTTGCATTTTTCGAAATTTACCCTACGACGAACCTGAAATAGAGATCCATTTATTCAGTACCCTCTCGATTTTATGTAATTCAATTTTCTTTTACTTGGAAAGGCTTTTCGTAGAATCTTGTCCGTCGGTATTGATCGAAGATTTCCTCTTTGCCGAGGATTCTGTTCAATAAGCGAGATGCTTCCTCTATATTGTTGTTTTGTACCAGAACGGTACGAGCCAAAAACAATTGATGTCTCATTGAAAATTATATATTATTTCGATTTTATTTAGAAATTAAAAAATAAACCCAGTAGAGGAATATTTTTTTTAGAAATGTCAAAATCAGCAGCACTCCACTCTACTGTCAGCTTGGCATGCGGATTTTATGAGCTGGATGGGACAAAACAGCGAAAAAAAAGGAGTGCATTTAGGGTGTTAAATAGGTAATGGAGCTATCGAATGATATCGGTCAATTCAATGTACTAGTAAATCGATAAAATATGAGTCTTTTACGTAATAGCAATTTTTTTTTCAAAGAACTGGATTTAAAATATACAAGTTTTTATAATTTATTTTATATATTTTTATTCAATTGGGTGAGAGTGTTTGGAACTATGCAGAGCTGGTTTATACTCGTACATTAACTATTCACGATGAATTCCACGCTAGCAAACAAATTTGTTAGAAGTGTGTTTTTCTTGTAACTCGAAAGCAACTTTTGCAAGGTTTTAACAGTAGAATACAATAATACTTAATTTTTACTCTGGGCAAAGTGATCAGCCAGCTAAGTGATATATTTATATATATTGATATAGTTACGACTTGTTTGGGCACAAAAAGTGTCCTACGCTAGGAATTCTCTTGCCACTACAACGTGCTAGCATGTACAACAGACCATATAAATAAAAAAAAAAACGCACTAACCCGTAGAAGTCTAAGGAAGTGAAGGTCCAACTAGAAATATTATTTCGGCGGAGCTTCCCATACATCCCTTGTGTGCTTTTAATATGCACTGATTTGTTTTGATATGCTTACTTTATTTATTACGTTTAATTGAAGAATTAACTGGTTATATTTCCTTTTAGCAAAGGTCTCTAGAATCTAGTCGTTTGGTTGAGTATTACTGCGTTTGCTAGTTGTAAACCAATAACCATTATGATTCTAAGGTATATTTGGTGTGGTAATTGTAGTGGAGTCCTTGTACATATCCTTGTATTATGCAGTTGTCATGTTTTACCAAACTTATTATAAAGTCCCCACATTTATATATATACAAGCATTAAAACATATAAGGCTCGTTTGACACTATCCGGTTTTAGCCGTACGGAAAAAAAACGTACAGCGAAATTATGCTAGTTGCCCGAAGAAAAGCATGGCCCCTTTTACATTACACGGTTACGGCAAAATGGCGTCACGATGCCGTGTAGCAGCCGTCCACTACCACTGCAACTAATGTCGACCGTACGGCTACCGATAACGCAGTGGTGTACATAACCAAAAGCGCGCTTTCACATTTGCCGGCTTTAAATCGTACGATCAGTTGTCTTCAAGCCAGTGTAGGAACACAGCGCTTAATCAGAAACTGAGCTTGTGATGAAAAAAAACCGTGCATAAGCCGTATAGTGTGAATGGATAACAGCATTCGGATTTTGCCGTACGGCTAAAACCGGATAGTGTGAAACATGCCTAAGAGATTGATTTATATGTACAGACATACATATATAAAACCCATTCTCTTTACCCGAGCTGATGCGATGCAAAATTTCGATACATCCATTTTACCATCGATTACTTCAACACTCCTCTGAATGCTACCATTTTATTATTTCGCCAACATAACATGTGTTCACTTCTAGAAAATTCAAAACGCCTACCTTCGCTGCCTGGTAAATTCAACAAAAGACCAAACCAGAGAGCGCAACCATTTTTCGCCAAGTTTTTTCTAGACATTTGTAATAAAATTGTCGAAGGAGTGATCAACCAAGCACCACGTTTCTTTGTGAGCAGCTTCGCTGGAATTAAAAAAAAAATATTTCCCAAAAGAAGCAAACGAATAGAATCCTAGCAGCACTTTGTTCGCTTGATTTTTGTGATTTCCCGAGAAAAAAAATAATTAGAAACAAATTTTCATCGCGTTGTTGGCATTTTTTTTAAATAATTTTTTGAAAAATTTCCCCTCTACACAAAAAGGAAGAAAATCCCCCAGCATACACGCCTTTTTGCGTTTTTTGTTAAGTGAAAACACAGAAAAACACGACGACGAGCCCGAGGAAACTCTTTGAAAACTACTTTGTGGAATATTTTTCTTTTTTTCTGCTGAAGAAACGAAGTCGCGTCTTAACCAAGAAGGACGCACACGCCAAACAAGAGGTAAGATGCTAAGTTTTTCTTTCCCAAATGCATTTTCATTTAAATTTTCTTCGTTCGGTTTTATGTAACTTTTTCTGCTGCAATTAGCGTTGGGGAGACGTCAGACGTCCGTATTCAGCACATTACGGTGCGAGCAAAAAAAAAAAAAAAAGCGTGCACTATTCAGCGGCCATGATCTTTTTTTTCGCTTCGTTAGAAAACTAAACGACACAAGAACCGTAGGGCAAGCGAAGAAAAAGAGAAACCAGCAGCTGATTTGGGGTTTAGTTTAGAAAATTCTCCTCTTTGAAGTGGAAAATGATGAAAATTTTCATTGATTTTCAGAGGTTTCTTTTTTGGAAGACATTTCTTTTTTTTATTCTGCTTCTCTTTTGTGTGGAAATCGATAGAAAATTCTATCTCTCTTGCGTCTGCCATTTGCGTTTTATTTATAATGTATGTAGATACATAGGGAGGGAGCACGAGCACAATGTATATACATACGTATAGGGTATGTATATATGTGCAACGTGTATTGCTTGCGGTGCTTCCATTTAATGTAACCTGGGGATGGCACACTACACTATAGTTGAGTCCACAAGAACTACAATTCTATAGACAATTTTTCCTTCCGGGTGTATGAATCGCAAAGCAAAATCGATGTGTGGGAACATATTTTTGGTGGCAGTTTTTCTTCTATTCCTTGTCTCCCTTGACAGTGAAAAAGAATTGTGTCTTTGTTTCAGAGTTTTCCCACCTGCCTACCTGCAAGTCCCTTTTGTGAGATTTTCGGTTTTTCTTTTCATAAAATGGAGTTTCAATTCGCATGATCTTGAACCTGGTTGTTTAATCAATTCGAGTATATTTTTTTTTCTGATTAGTCATCGTGTGGTTTCACTTTAATAGTCGCACAAGAGTTGATGAAACATAACCTTAAAATTGTGTAAAAATTCAATTGGTTTAATTCTTTTTACTTGAAGAGAGCGAGTAATGTGTGCTAATAAAGCATTGAAGCGATAAGAGTCTAGCTCTAGAGCTTATTTCGCCGTTTGTTGTACGCGTCTACAGGTAAAGTGATTAAATAAATATGCTTCCTGTAGCCAAGTAAAGTGTGCATAAAATATTTGATTAGAAACGTGCAATTTAGAAGGGAAATTAGCAGAAATCATTTAATACTATCCTTTTATGTGTAGCCGGAACTAAAACCAATTTGTATGAGGCAGCGCTATCAATATGTTGGAGGGTTTCAAATTGTGGCACAGAATACAAAGTTCATTCATAAAATGATGAAATCATTGGTTCATCTTTAATTTGTACGCAAGTTAGTTCGAAGAAAAAGAGAAAGAAAGAAATGTTGTCTAAATCAAGTGAAAGAAATACTTTTGTGCAATTCTTTAACACAAATGTGACTAAAGTATTATTGGAATTCAACGCTGTCCTCCATTTTGTGGTCTAGTCGAAATAACCACAAAATATAGAATAAAAAAATAATTATTTACATAAAGAGTGTCCCCCGACCTTGATGAAGTATGAATATGTGAAATAAGGTACTTTTAAGAGAATTTTCGAAAAAAAATTCTACACAAAACGCCTCCTAGTTTCGCCGAAGTATTCCTCACCTTTTGTAACGAAAAAATTAAAATACAATCTACACCTATAGATCAAAATTGTCAGAAAACTTCATATGTACTATATACCTATATACTATATATAGTATCTCTTAAAATTTAATTATGTATTTCTAAATCTTGTATTGCCACGTTAAAAATAATTCTGGCACAAATGAACTGGGGGAAATGACAAAGCAAGTTTTCCACTTTAAATGGTGAGAGTAGGAGTCAAATTGTTTTCCCAGGATATTTATGTAAAGGAAGAGTTCACTGAACTTAACCCTATTCACTATTCGGGATTTTCGCGATGCAAATGCATCTGTTGATACCATGAAGCCTTTGAGCCTTTACAGCTACCCCTCTAAAGACAGCTCAACTGCTGTTTCGGGACAACTGCATAGGTTATTTTGGAGAGACTTGGGCGTTGACACCGGGTGTAGGAATTGGTTTTCCTATAGCTTTCAATGGCTTTTAACATTGTCTCTGGTTTTCTTTTTATAAAAGCGGTTCAATCATCCTCCACCGAAACGCCCTGGCCACTTCAGTTGTATGGATAACTGATTACAATGAGGTTCTCCCAAAATATGCATAATGCACATGTGTACTTGCAAATTATCCAGTAAACCACTAAGAATTAGTAAAGCTCCGCAAAAATACGTGTGCATAGACTGAATGTCATACAAACGCACGTTTAAATGATCTACCAAGATCAAAGCGTCAAACAAGGTTTACATTTTTATTAGGGTAAAGTTCACGAACGGGCAGCGTTTGGAAATAATTAAAAACTACTACAGAAACCGGTGATCGCAGATTTGAGAGCGCTAACATCAATCTTTGGTCGTAATAAACGTCCCATCAAACGCTTGAGTGCAAAAGAAGCGATTTAACTCCTCTTATTGAAATAAAAAATCTCTCAGTCCACTTTGTGGCGAATCTTACGTTAAGATCTTGACCAACAGCTTTATCAAAATCAACATGAGAACTGAAGCCTCTCGATAGTTTGAACTATCGAAATTGCTTGGATTGGACTCTGCAAAAGTTTGAAGAAAATCTTAAATTTCATCGAAAAAACGATAACCATTTTACGATCGTGAAAACGATCTCCATTTCACCGTCAATGTAATTCCAGGACTTTGCTTGACATCAGTGATATGTGGCTTCAGGAAAATAGTGTCACATGCTAATCAAACAACTGTTTTATCGAAGGAGAAGTTGGGTAATCACGAGAAATAGATTCGTAACGCAGTTTCAGTAGAAAGTCAAGCGTTAAATATTGCATAAATAGTCTATGAAAGCATTTAGTCACAAACTTACACAATAGCTCCGCAACAAACTAAAATAACACATAACTTGAATTTTTTTTCGAAACAATGTATGTATGTACATAACCCCTTATTCTTTGAACTTGTAATTTCTAACAGGAACTGGTTTACATAGCTTTATTCAGTCCAACAATACCTTTATTCGAATATAGTTTGCCTTTGATGCAAATTCAAATGCTATTCGTAATAGTTTGCGTATTCTTTTCATCTACAGTTAAGGTAACAATATCGCCTGTACTTTCTTACAGCGTGAATGGTATTATGTAAGCATCGCCTCTCTGCTAGAACGATGGGAAAAACTAGATTTTCATTTACCTTTTAGAACGTTTATGCCCAGTCCTTGGGTGCTGAGCTGTGAGTGGACCTTTATTGAACCTTTTGCGTTAGCGGCAGTTATTCCCTGTAGCGTCGGGTAATTTTAAATGCTGCGTCTCAAAACATTTGCACAATTTGCTTTGCAGCTTAGTTTGCTTAGTTGCATTGTAACATAGCTCTATGAGCTACAACAAATCACTCAATCATACAAAATAATGTTTTTTCAAGCGTTTAACAGACACGATACATTTATTTTCTATACTCAGCACGTTGAAGAGTAGTTAGATGTGTATTGAACATACATATGCACGTGTATGTTATGGGTAACAGATAAGATTCATTCATAAGTCTGATGCACCTTTTACAAACATGTACATCATTGTTATGAGCTTTCTATGAAATCTGTTACCATTGGCAGTGAGGTTATTTCCATGAAATGTAAGGTGTGATTCGTTTCTTTGCATTCATAGTGCTGATAACAAAGTATGATCTTTACAAACACAAATCAATTAATATGAAAGAGAGCCAAAAACTGTCTGCCACGCACTTCAAAGGAAATTGTAACAGCATTTTTATTTATATTTTTTCCCACGAATAAATATAAATCTCCTCGTTTATGTATGGACTCTAAATTTAGCCACAGGTTTTAAGCCGTTCGGTAGTTCGTCTCTTATAAAAAACAGCGTGTATAGCATTCTGCCAAATTGAATGCTTCGCTTTTGAGATTCAAAGTAAGAAAGCTTTTAAAGTACCAAAAGACCCACAATGTTAGCAGAAGGTAGAAAGACGTTCGAGGATCATCTCATGTTGCAGCTAAATATATCATTTAACATCGTACCGTTCGCAGTCTGTTGAAATGCATTCTCTTGTAAGATCATCATTCTCATAATTAAAAGGAAAGTTGGCATTCATTTTGAATAAATGAAACAATGACCATTTTAGAAACTTTTGGTTCATTTACCACTGACAGGGGTCATGTCATGAATATTTGGAACGCAACTCATCAAAAGCATATTCAGTCCATTTTGAATTGGAACTACGCATTTGTGTGATTTGTTTTATTGTTTACTTTTCCCGAGCCATCGATAAATGCACGTGTGCTCGTCTTTCATATAACATGTTTCGCCATTCTATTTACGTATGGAAATACGAGAAGAAATCTACAAAAAAAATTCAGATAAACTCAATTGTCGTGTGTAGAGGGTTTGTGTTACTTTTTATTAATTAACTCCCACACAATACTTTTGCGATGTTCGATGAGGTACGTGTTAATTCTGCTCCACATGCCTGTGCTGTTGAAAGATTTTTATGTGGGCGGTCATCGGGTGCAGAATAGCAAATAATTATTTTGGTGACCTTGTCACAGGTGAGAAGTTTGAATACCAAAGTCACCTCTAGTAAGGCACGCCAAATTGGGTGTATCCGTTGCACTTTGTATGTCATTCACGTAAAAACTAAATTTCCTGCTCTTTCATCTCTACCACAATTGTGTGTGGGAGATTGACGTGCATAAATGCTCCAACTGCTGATTTATATCATCATCAATAGATTTTTGTATTCTTTTTAACGTCACTCGTCGTTTTGCGTATTTGGTTGATGGTTTCATTGCTAACTTGAAAACGTATTTCTTTTTTCTTATTATTTTAGAATTAACATCACTGTCACAGTCGGCGGCGAAAAGAAAAGAAAAATGGTAAAGGAAACTGGTTACTATGATATTTTGGGTGTAAAGCCCAATGCATCGCCTGAAGAACTGAAGAAGGCCTACAGAAAGTTAGCACTGAAATACCATCCTGACAAGAACCCAAATGAGGGTGAGAAGTTCAAGGCTATCTCTCAGGCATATGAGATTCTTTCTGACGCTGATAAGCGACAGGTTTACGATGAGGGTGGCGAATCTGCTATCAAGAAGGGTGGCGCCGATGCCGGTGACTTCCGTAGCCCAATGGACTTCTTCGAGAAATTCTTCGGTGGAGGTTTCGGAAATGCTGCCAGTCAAAGAAGACGCGAACGTCGTGGCAAAGATGTAATCCATCAGATGGGTGTGCAATTGGAGGAGTTATACAATGGAACTACGCGTAAACTTGCTCTGCAGAAGAACGTTATCTGTGACAAGTGTGAGGGACGTGGTGGCAAGAAGGGAGCAATTGAAAAATGTGTTCAATGCCGAGGCAATGGCTACGAAACCCGCGTTCAACAGATCGGACCCGGTGTTGTGCAACATATTGAACAGGTGTGTCGCAAATGTATGGGTCAGGGAGAGATTATCTCAGAGAAGGATCGTTGCAAACAATGCAACGGCCGTAAGACAGTACGTGAACGTAAAGTATTGGAAGTACACATTGAGAAGGGCATGCGTGACGGTCAGAAAATTGTATTTGCTGGAGAGGGTGATCATGAACCAGATTTACAGCCTGGCGATATTATTATTCTGTTAGAAGAGAAAGAACATAGCATATATGGACGTATGGGCGATGATTTAACATTGAAAATGCCCATTCAATTGGTTGAGGCTTTGTGTGGATTCCAACGTGTTGTCAAGACACTGGATAATCGTGATTTGGTAATCACTTCACCACCCGGTGAAATTATCAAAAATGTACAGGCCAAATGCGTCATGGAAGAGGGTATGCCTCAGTACAAGAATCCCATGGAAAAAGGACGATTGATCATCCAGTTCGAAGTGATCTTCCCCGACTCAATTCCAGTTTCTGTTATTCCAGCTCTCGAGCAGTGCTTACCACCACGTACCGAAGTAGCTATTCCAATTGACGCCGAAGTTGTCACTTTGGTAAGTTTTGAATTTTTTTTTTGTCTTTTTCTCTTATATTTTCTATTATATCGTGAAAAGTAGGTGTTGTGCACTTCAGTCGGTGTGATTGGAATACCCCACAAGTACGAGTTACTGATACAACACCTACTCTTTACTAATCTATACTTTCTTGACCTCAACTCAACTTAAACCAGAATGTATATTTATTTTTCTTTTTTTTTGTGTTTACAGGAGGAACTCGACCCACGGGCAAACTCTCGTCCTCATCATCGTCAAGCATACGAAGATGACGAGGATTGCTACCACCAGGGTGGTCCCAGAATACAACAATGTACAACCAATTAAGCTACTTATACATCCATACAACATATACATCCCTTAGAGCAAGATTTGAACTAACTCAAAAAAAAAATAAAAATAAAATAAATGGTGTACACTGCGAAGAAGAATATTATTATTGCTAAACAAAAACCGAAGTAAAATCCGAATGTAAGCTAAGAACAATACAACCGAATGAGGCGCAAGGGAATAGAGTAACTCAACACGAATTTCACAGCCTGTCAGGAAATATAACAAACAAATATTCAACTTCACATTGTACATTTCGTGTTAAGGCTATTTTGTTTTAAAATAAACTAAACAACAACAAAAAAAAAACACAATACAATTCAAATAGTAGATTCCTTGTCGTTGGGTATTATAATATAAATGGTTGAAGAATAATCTGAATCAGAACACTCTGACGGCGGACAAATAACTCTCGCTCTCTCTCTTTCTCTGTTAACATACATTTCGTGTACATTCTGCTTTGGCACACGTGTAAAGTATAGCCTGCCATGCATGCGTCCTCTCAAATATTTAACTTCGATTTGAATACTAAAAACCACCAACCATTTCGTGAGTGTTATCTAGCGAATATTGTAATACAATACCACTCACTATAAACAAATAATTAAATATATGAAAAATTCCATTTAAAAGAAAAACACAAAACAAAAAACAAGCAAGCAACAAACAAACATTATCTCTTTGAACAATTTAGTGTAAAAGTATATAAATCATCTAATAGAACAGCAAATTCCTGTAGAATATTTCTTTTATATTTATTTTATTGTTACATTCAGCTATAGACACAATTATTTTATTTTGTTCGGTGAGCGCAGCCACTTGTAATCTGAGTCTTTTTTTTTTTTTTTTTTTTTTTTAAAAACGTGTATTCCTTGAATTACGCTTGAGAGAAACACTTGAAATTACAGTGTTAAGATTTTTTTTTATTTTACTTTATTTTTTGTTACATTTCTCATCATTTAATCATATACCTAATTAAATAATACTTTGGAAATCGGAGAGTATTCCCTCGGTGGGGCCTGCCTGTAATCGTACATGGTGGGCGAATATATATACATATAAATTTTTTTTTTCTGTGTTGTTTATGACGCAAGTTTATTTAGTAATTTCTTGTAAAACATGAGGAATATTATGAAAATAAAAATACAGCTAGGATTTTGAAAATATATGGTATAAACGAGATGTTTTATTTAATTCGGACTCATCGCGGATTGGAGAGTTAATTGTTTCGCAGAGATAGGTCAAAATTGTTCTTTCAAATTATGGGATGCTTTCTTCAATCAAACTTAAATATGGATAAAAAGAGTTCTCTTTGTTTCAGATTGGTTCATATTTATCATATGTACGAGAGTATCAGCCCTATCATGAATTAGAACCACCGGTGTTTTTCGAATTTTCAAAAGAGCTCCTTAGCAAAAAGAAATACTCTATAAATAGGAAAATCCTGCTATCCCGACAGTTTGGCGGAATAGTGCAAATAGTTTAAACACCAAGCTGCGACTGTTCCGTTCCATCGTTGAATCCTTGGTGGTATATTGATAGGGTACCTAAAAAGTGTTCGCGACTATCACGAGGAAGTTGCAAACGTTCGTGGCTACGCTATACCTTAAGGATTTTCTGGCCGAATCGTATCTCTAACGAACAGCTTCAACAGAAAACGGGCAATGAACTTATAGGCACAACCATACAACGACGAAAGTGGCAGTGGATTGGTCACAGTCCCCGAAAAGGTGACAGATCCATAGCTAACCGCACGATTCAAAGGAATCCGCTTACTAACGATGGAAGCATAAGCGGTGGTCTCAGGAGTACGTGACGCAGAACAGTCGGAAGAGTTGAAAAGAGCTGAGGCACTTTTTCAGGAACCGCTCACAATGGCGCGAAGCCGTTATAGACTCCTTAGGACCCACAACGGGATACAGCACATAAGTAAAAAATGATCCTAATACTCACCCTTTTTTCTTGAAGTGGAATACGACAGTCGAGTCGAAGTTTACTCGGCCGACAAGCCATGTAGGACATTTCATTCGAAAGGAAAACTAGGACGATTTTAAGTCCAAACCGAAAAACGTATTTGGGGCGATTTTTTATCTACCCGACTCGACAGACGACTTGAGTCGTTCTCGACTCTCGACAAACGTAATTGGAGTGATTATAAAGTCACATCTGTATTCGTAGATTAGATATATGGATTTTAACCCGCATACAAACGTACATATATATATTTGGTTTAAGATCTCATGTGGTAAGTAATGCCGCGGAGCGTATAATCCAACAATAATTGCATTATGCATGTGATAACTTACGTCACAATTGAAGAAAATTCTGCTTGATGGATGTCCTTTAAAGTCTACTGAACTCCTACACTCTGTGAAGGCGTATAATCACACAAGTACATATTCAAATTCAGATTTAGTTTCTCGGTGACTGTGCCAAAAACCCAACTATCCAATCAGAAACAATATAACTTTAAAATGTTTACTATTTTGTAAAAAAAAATATATATTTAATCATTTCAAACCTAACGGCAATTTACAACTAATTAACATAATTCCTAAGGGCTGAGACAACGCCCAATCCGTATAAGAATTTCTGTTCCAAAATGTCCCAACTTTTCTTTTGCTCCTCTTCAACCTCTTTTAGAGCTTTAACAATCTCAGGCCGTTCCACGAGCGCAATGCCATGGGATCGTAAAAATACACTCAAGTATGCCTGACTCAATTCGAAGTCAGCATTTGTCGATAGCATAAAACTTATCATTTTAAGAAATTGTGTCATAGATTTATAGGAGCCACCACCAATTGGGTGCAGGGACTTTACTTCAAAGTCAATCATTGAGGGTCCCAACTTCTTGAGATAGTCCACACAGTTCTGATAGTTGCCCGTCTCAAATGTCTCCTCGAGAAGCTTTCCAAACGTTGTCAAATTGTTAAAACTTGACGGAGTGATCATCTTTGAGTTGTCATTGCCTTTAGCTACACCGGACAAGTCAAATTTAAAGTCTGTCCCAGCGACAGTGGGCAGGAAGAACGGTGCTTGTTTTGGTGCCTTTGGAGGAGCTTTTGGTTTATTACGCTTTTTAATTGTTTCAAGATCTAGAAGATTTTGCCAGCGTGATTCAGCTAGACCCGACATGGTTATCAGTTCTTCTGATAGTTGACTTGGTGTTTCGTAGTTCATATCGATTGCTTCGCCCTCTTCATCGTCCACATTGAGCTCTTCTACGGCCGTCTCGAGGCTGAGTTCGTCACGAACATTTGATGGTAGATCTATATAGGGTGCCTCATCGTATGGATTGATCGAACGCAGTGATATATGATTGAAGAGCATTTTATTGGCCCACAGATAGATTCCTAGATAGTTGACGTGAGCTGTGGCCAAGAAATCTCCAGTCGGAGACATTGTTAACGATAAGCATGGTCGCTCAACCTTAAAGTGATCGATCATGTAAGAGGACGGAATATCCCAAACTTTAATTGTTGAATCCATAGCAGCGGTTATAAGCCAACGGCTATCGGGACTGAAAGTGGCATCGTTGATTTTAGCCGTATGTCCTTCGAATTTTCGCACAACAGTCTTTGTGTCTGAATCGACCACATAGACGACAAAGTTATCCAAAGCCACGCACAGCATGGCACTTTCTCGATGGGAGCGCATTAGAGCAATGCCACCTGGCATACGCATTATTTTGATGGGCTGTTTCACTATTAAAAGATGAGTGGTTAGTTGTGAAAAAAAAAACAAAAGTAACATGTAACGTACCATTCTCTTTGAAAGACCAGAACTTCAAAAGACCTTCACTGCATCCTGTGGCAACAAATTGGTTTAGATTGTCGCAAGCTAAGCCTCTTACAGCTGCTTTATGAGCTGGAGGTCCATAACTGGCACGATGTATTCCCGACTGAATGTTGAATCTCTCGACATTGCCATTGGAGTAGCCTTAAACGATTTAATTTCCTTAGTGTATCTTTTGAACTCATATTCTAAGCTTTATACTCTTCTTACCGATAATTACGAAATTGCCGCAGTGTGTCAAAACCAAACAAGTTGTCTCGGTCTTATAATCGCTACGATTTACATTGTGAAACTTCTCTGGCACTAGTCGGAGTTCGCCCATTTTATTTTTGTCGAAGGACCATGTGGTGGTCTGAATGATCCCTGAATGAATGGCAGCAATGTTATCCCACTCCTTTTCTCTGGTGGTTTCAGTAGTAAACTCTATAATCGGAGGCATGATAAGCGAATCCGTTTGAGTACGACCTGAGAAGAGAATTAATGAATTAAAAATTTATTTTCACAGCCAATGAGAAGACTCATACCTCTCTTTTTGGAAGCCTTGCGATTGTAGCTCGCTCTGCCCATACTCCGGTTTAGTGTTTCACTAATAGTACTGAACGTTCTTAAGGAACTATCCTCACCGGAGGACAAGATGCAATTTCCTTTATTTCCATGGTATCGAATACACAGTGGTGGAGCTTGATGTCCCTCACGTATTCTCAAAAGACGCGCTCCTCCATCTGGCATATCGAAGATCCAGAGCTTCATCGAGTTATCCGGCGAGGTTGTCAGCATTAGGGGTTCATTGGGAAAGCAAATCGTAGTGGTAACTGATTCTTCATGCGCTGTGATTTGGCTGGCGACCTGAAATTCAATTAAATTTAGTTGTCTTGTTGGTCTAGAACTAAGTCTGTTTAGGTAGTTTAGCGATTAGTAAAGCGGATACAACATTCAGATTGCTTACCTTCTTGTCCTCGAGATTCCAGAAGACAACGTTACCATTATTGCTCGCTGTGGCCATTATTGGCTGTCCATCGGTACGAAAAGATATCTGAGTGACTGGACCCCAGTCCTGCTTGAACTGCAAGACCACTTCATCGAATTTTAGATTGAGCAGCACAATTGCGCCATCCTGATGGCCAATGGCAACCACATCCAATGCTGGAGCCGGTTCAATGCAAGTTACCTTGCTGCCAAATCCAGCGAAAGTGTAAATCAAACGATTCTCTTTTAAATTCCAAATTTTCAGTTCTCCCTTTTGACTACCGAGAATGATCTTGTTTATGTAAGTCGGTGGGTGGGTCATTGCCGTGATAAGAAACTCATCGCGCGGAAATGGGATCTCCAAGTACACTGTCTCGTCGGCTATATCCCAAACTTTCAACACATTGGCTTCATCCACAGCTATGAGATGCTGCCGAAAGGGCAGCATCAAGTGCACATTCTTGGTGTGACCCTTATACTGGTGCTGGATATGCTTTCCCGCGCGCCACGCGTAAATCGTTTTGTCACAGGCCGTGTACACATAGTTCCGGTCGCTGACCATGCACGTGATCTCGTCCGGGTGGACATTACTAACATGGAGCAGTCGAAAGTGATTTGAGGTGTACACTTGGAAGGAGCGCCCAATGCATGTGGTGATTAGGTTGTCCTTACGCCGCTGGATGTAGCGAATTATGGCTGGAACTTGGTTGCTCACATAGCCCAGCGAACGATTTCGTCGAAATATCTTACTGCTTGACGATGACATGATATTTTAATTGAAATTTCTTTACATTTGTCGGATAAAATTGAAATTCTTTACACTTTACCACGCGGTGGACAGTCAACAATGAAGAAATGTCAAAATTTTTGACGTTGCAAAGAGGGGAAAACGACCGGATTGACAGTTGTGTACCGAAGTTAGCCGACCACTATCGAACAAGCACATGTTTACAGCCGATTGTTTTGTTATTTAGGAGGTGTTTTGAAAATAAGATTAATGAAAATCATAGGGAATGTACTTTTGTGTTGCGTTGACTTGTAAAATCGGTTGAGAGCAAATTTCCGTTCCCGTCGTAATAAACATGTTTGAAACCTGTCATATCTGTTTATCGGTTTGCCGTATACTATTAAGAAGCTTTGATAGCAATAGGTTTATCCGTCAAATGCAAAGAATTTCTGTGGCACATTATTTCGTTCTTTTGCTCTTGAATATTTCGAGCTTAGTGACAAAAAACTTACTTTTAACTTACCTGCCTCCAGAGAAGTAAGTTCAACAACGAATGCTGTTTGCCTTCATTATTTGATGAAATAATAGGGCCGTTCGTACACTCACCGAAAACAGGGAATTCATACGAAATCTACGACATTTTACCAAAAGCTGTTCGTGTACGGAAAATTTTCGAAAGTTTTTACAGAAGAGCGCTTATACGAAGAAGGAAGTAAGAAATTTCTCCATGTCACGAATTTTAATGAAAGAATTTTCTTTGAGCTGGTTTGTTAAAGCTATCAAATCAATGTATTTTAAACTTTTTCTTATTCAAACCGTTCGAGTACCTTTTCGTAATTTAAGCTATTTTACCCCACTCATAGAAGTTTAAAAATCAGCGAATTTTAGTGCAAAAAGTACGCGAACAGAGCAGACATCCATCACATTGCAACACACCAAATTGTCTGTATTCATGTGTCAAATACATTTGAAAAGCGATAACTTAGTCGATTCGCTAAGTGGTTCCATAAGAAATATATGCAAAATGTTTGCTGTGGTTGCTAGCTGATTTGGGGTGAAAGGTAATGTAAATTCCCGCTATTTCAAGTAACACTCAAAAACCTCAGCAACTTGCGAATACGAAAGAGCGAATAATCAAAAATTTAGACTTTTTATTCATAGCATTCTTTATATGGATTTAGTCGCTGCAATCTGAGAATCTAATTTTTCATTTAGCAAAGTAAAAACGAATTGCGAATGTTTCTCTCACGAATGTCTTGTTCATGCGGATGTGAATTGCATTCCACATCTGTAAAATATGAATAAAATTTGACAGTTCGCAAAAAGAAATTTGCCTATGAAGGTTCACTTACAGCTCAGCGAAGGCGAACTAGCGAATATTATTAGCAGTCTAAGAATTTCATTTGTCATTTAGCAAAGTAAAAAAGAATTGTGAATGTTGTTCCCACAAATGTCTTAAATGTCTTGGTCGTTCGAATGTGAATTGCATTCCACATCTGTGAAATGTGAATATAATTTCATAGTTTGCAACAACCATTCACCTACTAGTGAATAAATCCGCGAATTATTCATTTCTTCCGAGAAACTAATATACAGCTTTTTCTATATTAATCGATAGATACATATGTATATCAAGCTATTTTCCTTGGGAATAGTAAAATTGTCAATTGTGTGTCTTTCCTAAAAATGTTTTATTCGCAGATCACCGAGCTGCAAATGGACCTCAAGATGTTAAAATAAAGTTTTAACATGTTTTAGCTTTTGAAGTCTAATTCTACCTTCTTGAGGTTACCACTCTGTATGCTTCATATCCTGGGGTGTTTATTTTCCTGACATAAGTTTCATAAAATAATTATTATATGCAAGTTTTTAAAATGTTTATTTTTCAATTACACATTTACAGATAAATATACAATACACTATTTAGTTTGTTGTTATTTTTCAATAAATACAGCTTTAGCTCAAACTTTTACATTTCACCATTCAATAGGGTAAATAAAAAAAATTCTTTATATATATTTTTTTGTTTGTTTAGTTACTACAATCTTTACTGCAGTTATAAGTAGTCTTATATTGTTGCATTTTTGTTTTAATTTTATTAAAATGTGTCTTTAATTTTTCTGAAACTTTCCAGCCAATAGTTTCAGAAAAAAATAAAACGATAAAATGACTAATTTTTGAAATACATTAGTAATCCTTTTTTTATTTTTCTTTATAAATTTTATGTTTATACACTTATTTTGCCTGGAATTTTCTAATTTGATTATTTACAATTGGTAATTAAAAGAGAGTTTTTTTTTGTTTTTGTTATCAAATGGGGCTTGGTATTTTTATTTTTTTGGTTTAAGTATGACTTGGGCATTGTTACTTTGTCGGCGCTTTGTTGTGCGAATTGAAAATTTGCATTTTTTGTTAATATTGTCTCGCTTTAGTAGACAGTATTGTCCTTGAAAAGCTCACTGGAACTGAGTGGGTAATCAAAGTCATTTAGACGATCGGCTGAAACTCGCCTTGAACGTCCACCGAACTGAAAATGAAAAAAAAGAGATAATTTAATTTAACTTTAAATTTAAAATAAATATACATAAGTATTCAAATTTACTCAAGAAGTTATTGATATTCACCAATTGATACCTAAGGTTTGATGCTGTTACAAGAACAAGAACAAGAATTTATAAACCGTGCTCTGCGCAGGACGATCAAAGAGAGATTGTCTGAGAAATCTGTACTTCAACGTAGACGTTGACAGAGCTTTAGCTTTAGTGACGTAGTCAAAAAAATGACGAAACGGTGCAATCAATTTGGAAGTCGGTAAGCTACGATTGTTGGTATGGTACTTGGAGACTGAATGCTCCGCTCACCAGCCAATCCGTGTCTCAAGGGATAACGATAATTGTTACAGAATTAGTTAAACTCACCGAAAAGCGACAAATTCATAGCGAACACCACTGTGCAAAGTAGCCTACTAAATATAATTTAGAGCCATAAAATACTCGGCAAAATGATGTCCGAAAGCATTCGACAAGTAAACGGTCTAATTAGGGAAGAGTTCGGAAGAGCTGAGGCAGAAAACGTCCACAATGGCAATGGGAACGCTAGTGCCAATAGAAGCATTAGTGAGTGAAAACTGACTACGAATTTATATATTCAGGATCTAAGAAGTTTTAAGATAGTTATTCTTTTTTAACATTCACAGTTTCACTCATCTATTCAGTATACGACCATAGCTCCATAATACTTTCTACTTAGAGTTCTACCTTCTAGTGTAAACAAATCCCAATAGATTTGACAATCCTCCGAGGAATGCACACAAGGAACCAAATTAGACTTTCTGATCTCAAATGAGCACAAGAGTGCTTTCATCTTATTCCCCTTCAGGGAATCTTTAAGATTCTATGTCTTTTTATAGCCAAGCATCTTCCAGTTGCAATCTCCATTAAACTATACACTCAACCTAAGTTTAGAATCCATTAGTGGGCACTAATTGAATTTAAATAAGGCCAAGACAAAGTAGAAGCAAACTATTTCACTATGCTTTCTTCTCCTTATTACAAAGTTACTTGCCATATTTACATGTCCTTTTTTTCTCCCCCAAACAAATACTATACAAAAATTAAATACCTACTCCAAAGGTTTGCCTTCTAACTTTTCCAACCAAATTCAACTTGAATCGGAATTTTTAAATACAAACTGCCAATTTTGAATTCATTACCTATTTAGAATCATTGAACCCTCAGGGTATTCATAAATTAAATTAACTCTCATATCCAAGTAAAACAATATTTATACTCCAAACAGAGCAGTTAATATTAAAAAAATAAATATATATAGACATGATATTTGACATTGCCTCCCATCCTTAGGGTAAAAAATATCCATAAGTGGATAGGTACGAGTACTTACCAATTGCTTCATGATTTTCAGCAAACGATATCTATGATATGGATCGATTTCACCACCCTCTTCGTTGGGGAACATTTGCAAGATTGCATCCGGACGCACATCCTCCTCGACGGTACCCAACGAACGTTTACCATGTCCACCATAGCAAGAATGTCCGTATTTATCACAGCCCTCTGGAATAAACAACAAAAAAAAGAAGAGGAGATTTATTAATCAAAAAGTCTCAGAGGATAATGGATTTGGAATTTTCGTATTAGAAACTATTAATCTGTGAATAAGGTCATCGCATGTGATGGGATACAAGGAGTACACACGCGGCATACTAAATAGATAATAATTAGTGATTAGTTGAATCCTTTTGTGAGAAAAAGATTATTTGTTGTGTGCGTCGATTCCCCACTCATACCATTTGAATAGCTAATATTTATCTATCCTTCGGGAAATACTTTGTGGTGTAAGAAATGTTAAGCTGTTTTTTCTTTTGGAAATACCTTCGGGGTAGAAGATTTTATTCACCCTTTTTTATTTTGCCGGAGTTGGGCAGAGAGAAAAAGTTTCCTTGACATTGTGGCTGAAAAGGATGTGTAACTTAATTTGAATTTTTCTCTTGTTGCTACTGGTGATAGATTAAATGTTATAAAATGAAAAAATGTAACTTTATGAAGGATATTTGTCTTTATCTATGTAAATCGTAGACTTTAGAGACGATATTCTTGTGAAAAGGACTTTTAGAGGCGCTCTCAAGGTCGTTAAGTAAATGTAAAAGTACTCTGCTTTGATGACAACGACAAAGTCATAATGTATATCGTTTAGAAAAAAATATGTGTATACACGACTCTATAAAACTTGTACTCTTGGGTTGCCTATGCTGTCGGAAGTCTGGAGAAGCCAAGATGTATAAGTGTGTATTAAGAAGCGATTGTTCCGCACAAACCTAGAAATAGTGCATATGCGAGACAGAGAGTGAGCCAAGAACACATAGTCAATCCTAACAGTAGAATAAAGTGGCAACTTCACTACGAAATAGACCCAAAATTTAGAGCATTCCGTTCACTGAGCGAAGTAAAACTGCAATAAGTATAACGTTGATCCTCAATGACCAAGTCAGAGAAAAAAGGATGAAGAAGAAACGTTAAAGAGTTCCATACATAGATCGCGTCATATCAAGCCATATGATAAATAAACATGTCGATTCTCGAAGGTTATCTCGTCAGCGTCAAAAATGTTTTCTAATGTTCCGGGTATGACGCACAGTTTATTTTTCAAGATGATAGAGATTTGTCATAGAGCTGGCGTGGTACTGTTTGTTATCAATGAAACCTGGAGACAATGTGCGTAAAATAAAACGCGTGATATCGTATGCGTCAATGGTCGAATATGCATAATATTTACACTGAGACTAGTATGCTCATGGTTAAATGGTAGGAAGAAATGGATATGTTCAAAAAGAAAAAAAGAAAGAAAACCAGAGCCTGAAGACAGGCATTAGATCCAGAATTATGCGGATAGAAAATTGGACCGACGGAGTGTTCACAGTTTTACAATTAGCCGTAGCAGATATTTGTCAGAAAAGCCTGCATTCCAAAACGCATCAATACTGCTATGGCAACCATTCCCAAACCCAATCAGAAAATGCCAATGTAAACTATTCCAAAACGCACATTCGGGCACTTTTTCCACTAAAATTCGTAGATTTTAAAATTGCGAAGAGAGGGGGTTAACTTCTGTCAGGGAGTGGTAAAAGTACGAAAAAGAAAACGAACGCGTTAAACAAGAAAAAGTTGAAAATGCACCCATTTGATAATCCAGCCCAAAACTACGAAAATTCTCGGTATACGAACAACTTTTAGTAAAAATTCGCAAGTAGATCCACTGCGCAAACAAAAGCAAATAGAGCATCGGCAAATGTCATTCAAATGTCAAAAGTCATTTGCAAAAGCATTACTTTTGTATTATAGGGAAGATGCGCAATTATTTAACGTTTTGGAATTCAGCCTTTTACGTTCAAACTCACGTGGATCTTTCTCTTACGATGACCCTCCACTGCGAAAAAATGACTCAGGCCAAATGTCATAACTCATTTTTAAATACAATACATTTAAGTTACTTAATTATAACATTAAGCATCAATCTAAATATCTACGTCCTATACTAATTCATCAAAAGTCTCAGTGATGTTTTACGAAAATTACTCAAATTTATTCTGCCCTTGCGCGTTAAAATTAAACGGCTACAATTTACTCAAATCACAACATTTATCAACCATATTAACGTTCACTCCGGGGAACATTCCAAAAGGTTAACCCAAATAACTTCTCATTACAACACACAAGAGCATATGTACCCAGTTGGTAACACATTTCATTACACACCACTATCCATACTTAGGGTTGGAGAACAATATTCTCTCCATATCTAATCGAAATCTTCAAAATACCCCACGGATTCGGTGCGTTCGGTTCTGCCTAGTCCCCAAAAATAAAAATAAAAATAAAAACTCGTTTTAAATAAAATATTTTCCATATTTCCATTGTACCCAACCGATAACCACTCAAGTGAGGGTTGTAATTACTGTGGCTTAACACTCTAGGGAATCGCCCCTCTTTTCAAGTTTTCTAGATTCGCTTTTGAAAAACGAATAAGAAGAATCTTGCGTAGGTTGAGTAAGTCAGTCAGTATCATTGTTCCTTATGCTTTTTCGAATTTCGAATTTTTTTCTTTTCCCAGGAATTTGGAGAAGAAGTAGGGAATCCTTGTGGGATACTACGTAACAAAGTTACGGCGAACAAAAAAAAAAAAAAAACTTTTCTACGTTTTACTTGCAAAAAATATTCTTTAAAAAATGCTAAATAGCTACTGAATGATTCAGTGTGGCATTCATTCTGAATGAAATGAGATGAGAAATGGAAATATATAGGAAAAGTTATTAAAGTATGGATTTTATTAACCTAGGTTTCAGAATCAATTTTCCCAGCAAAACAACCTTAATTGGAGCACACTCTGGCTGTACAAGGATACCCTCATTTGAAACAATAGCCATTCACATACCCTTCGACAGGGCACAATAAAATCTCAGAGACAGTGCCGTGAAATGGTTTTGTTTTGAACGAAGGAACGTACAAATTAAATTGAACAATTTCATAAGGATGGTGGAGGAGGTGATATACTCACCTGTAATGAGACAGAAGTGGTGTAGCTAAACAGGATGATGATGGGGATTTGTTATCTTAAAAAGGCAGTACACAACTGTCAGGACCAATTTTGAATGACTGTGTGTATAAAATGTCACTCCTACTCACTCCGAATAGGTCACATCCTTTGGCTGTTGGAATTGCTAGCACTTAAAATTTTGACAGTGAACTAGTTGGATCTTCTAAGGAGCAGGGTGTCTATCCATTTGCACACATCAGATTTTTTGAATAAATTTCATGGTGTTGGGTTCATGTACGATGTACCACACAGAGGAGTGTACCTACTGCTGAAAGGATTCGTAAGGACGTGCAATTTATTAATGGCTTTTAAACTGATTGCCAGATGTTCTGATCTGTTGATGGTGAAGTTTTAGCGTGCAACAAAAAGATAAATAATGATGAGCGGCATATTCTTTTGGATTACAAAGAAGAAAGGAGTAAGTTCTTAAAAAAATATGATGCTAAAAGGATGTGAGAGAGAGAATGAACATTTTAACATCTGACAAATGGAGAGGCACTTACTTTTGAACTTTTAGATGGAAAAATGCATTTATAAAAGTTATGATTTATTGACAGGGACCAAAAGTGCAACGTGCTAAGGTTAAGTATCAACTTTTTTTTATACTCAACAAGGAAACTATTGCGTGCCATGCATATACATATGTATACATGCAACAACTGTTTTGGTCACGCTATCGTTAAAGGTGAAGTTCATCCGAACTTATTTGCTATTTTCCAGTTCCAGGTACTGATAAGCCAGCCTTTGGTTTGCCGCATAGAGGAGGCACATCATTGATGAAACAGTATTATACCTCAGAGCATACGTCAGATAATTACCTAAATTTTCGTGACCGAAATTTGCGTCACAGAAACTTACGTCGCAAATACTGTAAGATCAATATGTCTGTATATCACCATATTACATGAGTTATATGTACATAGGTAGCCCTCTTCTGTATAGCATGAAAAATGCAGAGGTTGGCAACTAGGACCCTTTGACTAAAAAGGGTACTTTGATTTGATGATATCTGTAAAAGCTAACAGCGTCGAACTTCATTTTAATATCATTAGCCGTGTTTTTTTTAAATCTCTGCAGGCAGTACAGGCAAATCAAAGAGGATGGTGAAAAAAACATGAAATTGTTATAACCCATGAACCCATTTTGTTAACAGCTGATGTCATAACACCGAAGCCACACGTACCAACTTATGGATATAAAAATTCAGCTGCTGATAGGCTGCAGTAGACCCAAATGAACTGTGCTGGCTGCGGATGTTTAAAAGAAATACAGGGCTATTGTCGATTCAGATTCAGCGAAGCCAATTTGTTGATATTTTGTTTTAAATTTGTATTTCGTTTGAAAAAATGATTTTTAAAAAATTTATGTGTACACTAATCCAATTCACCAAATTATATTTCTAAAAAAGAGTGGTTTCTCCGCAAGTCTGTCAAACAAAATCTTAAAGTTCAAACTTCTAAATGTTTTCTGCTTCCGCATTCACTCTGCTGTCAAGAAATAAAAATAGTCCTTTTAACGGTCAGACACCTGTACCTACATCAAAATGATGTCAGAACAACAGAGTGGTAAGAGAAATTGTCGCGACAAAATTTTCCCTTGCGGCATGACTTTTGAAAAATATTCCCACTGGCACTGTTTCAAATATCCTTGCCCTCTGACTCCCCGGAGATAAATCAAATTTGTAAGTATTTAAAATTTTGGTTGTCATTGTTGGTATATATAAATTAAATTCAAGGAATACTCACTTTTTGATGCAGCCGGCTGTGCTGCCAGAACTACGACAATGAAAGCTATCACTAAAAAGAACGATATCGATTGCTTCATGTTGGTTTATGCTGAAAATAAAAACAAAATTCAATTTAAAATTAAAATTTCACTAAAATTTGTCCATAATTTAATGTTAGTTGTGTGTAAAAAGCCACGAGAAGTTACCACAGCGAAAGGATAATATTATGTTTGACTAATTAGCTGTAGGACATAAGGATGGTTTCATTCATTTCATTCTGCTAAAC
Organism: Chalcosyrphus nemorum; assembly: GCA_949716465.1. NCBI lineage: Eukaryota > Metazoa > Arthropoda > Insecta > Diptera > Syrphidae > Chalcosyrphus > Chalcosyrphus nemorum. Next base: position 8,705,259 of record OX454333.1, read on the forward strand.
GCATAAAATTGAATATTCACGAATGTAAAGCACATATGTACATATGTACGTGTGTGATTGTGAAGGGATGTAGCATTATAATATTGAACTTCTATAATTAGCTCAGGTAGTGGTATCCTCTGAGGTAAACTACTGGCTCACATGTGGGATTAGAAAGTAAGATACCGGGCCAGTGTTATTGGGACGTGAGAAACTAATTGTACGAATGCACTTGGTTACCTACCTACAGTGAGATGAAGAATTGTGATTTATATTCTATAATGTGATTTAAATTAAGTAGCACAGGAGCAAAGATGTATTACGTGCTATGAATTTATATGTATGTATGTACATTAAAGAGTGTGGGCTTAATTTGGCATATATCCTTTGGGTGATGATAAGGATTAAGTGATTAACCTTTGTAAGTCAATTAGTTGAAGCAGATAGTTGAAGTCAAGTCAGTGTGACATGTCAAGAATTAATAAGGACCTGAGGTAGTTTTCAATACATTTTTATTCTGCCGAAATTTTTCTGACTGACATTTTGAATTACCTTTACTTATTCAAAAATCATATGTTAGGACACCAGAATAGTACAAGAGGATAAAGTTCGAAATATTATTTGAGTATTTTTAGGCAATACTCTCTGACACACGGTAATTTTGTTATTGTAAAAATAAAAAATAAAAATGAATGAAAGAACTTCACGCACACTTTTCTACTGTGAAAGGACAGGATTTTAAAGATGCAGTCACCCGCTAGCTAAGAAGAACAAAATACAATTATTGAATGCCATTCGATGTAAAGATGTTGGGCGGTTGTTCTTAGGTTTCGGTTCAAATCCAACACTGCTAAACTGTATTCTTAGTACGAAGTAAAATTTGCTTTTGTTTTATAAGATACCGTTAAATACATCTCATTGAGACCATATGCGAATGAAAGTTTTGAATGTTAGTCAGAATCTTTGAATCTTATACACATTATTAGGACGAAGTAAGTATTGGTTTTTATGCATGCACTTTTTCTGATGAAGAATATATAAGATATAAGAAACATATGTATAAACAAGCCATATGAAGTGTAAGAAGTCAAGAAGCCATCTTGCATACAAGAAATACGAAATTTGGCAACATTTTTGGAGTCGATAACACGGTAAAAGAATATCGATAAACATAAATAACATAAAGGCATACAACACTATCAAAGACCTTCATCGTATGTTTATATTTTTATTCTTGGGATTTACCAAGAATCAGGGGGGAAAACAATGATAATAAGTATAAGTCAACAAATAGCAAATATTATACTATATACACACATTCACCTTTAAAATAAACAACATGTTGGATGTTGATGAGTAGAGAATCGGTTTCTACTCACAGTGAACTAGTTCTATTCTGTTATCGAATTCGATGAAATTGTATTTGCCTTTGGACTTCCTCTAGCCATAATCAAGTTTCTATTTATTGGGATCTGCAAAAACTTTTAAATAAGAGAAAATAGACGCCGCCTTCAAGCTTGAATTTGTGAAATATTCGAAAGTGATACAGTCGCTTGATATTGATGTTTTATTCAAAATATCAAGAGGTGTAGGCTTAAGCTACCTTTAAAGTTGGCAAAATATCTTTCCATATTTAGAGCCTATTCGTTATATGGGGGTACTTATAACATTTTGCAAAACTAAGACTATACTTCTGTACTATAAGTGTCTTCTTAAGGGCTTATCTCAAAGTATTGAGCACATCAGAACTGTATACAGATCGTGTTTACTTTGTCTTTAAAGAAATCTGTCTAAATACATTTTTAAAACAAATGCACAATGTCTTGATCATTTTAGATGAAAATGACAATGAAAATCAGAGTGAATGAGATAAAAAAAAAAAACAATTTTTTATGCTGAAATCTTAAAATAGAATAAATATTATTTTAGGAAACCAAATCAGTGTACAGCGATGACATTAATTAATCTAAGGCCAACCTCAACCCCCATGGCTCTAACTCATACACAAATTATGGGACATGTGTTTTTTTTAACAAAAACAAAAAAGAAACCAAGATAACCCACATAATCACGAAATGTAAAGCTGATTTTTGACGTGAGAATTGAAGGCAATGACATTTAGCAAGGCAGCACGTCACGTTAACTTTCAAGGAATGAAGAGCAGGTAAATTATTTTGGGGTTAAAGTATTTTTTAATAGGATTTTGTTAAGTACATGTAGTTAATTGACATTGCCGATTGCCGATGTTAGAAGAAAGTCTGAAAGGGACAACCATAGTAGGCTCTGGATGCATGCGAATACACACAATTTGTATACAGCACCAATAATGACTTTAGGCTCAGTTTCGGCGAGTTTCGTTCACTTTTGCCTTTATACGTAAACAGCGATTTCATTCGCACATTCCGTACATCGTGTGAAAAGATATTACATACGGTCACGTTTCCTTAATGCAATTATAGATTACACTCAGATTTTGATTGCACGCGAGTATAATTTTCGTTCGATTATGACATTAGCATTAGCAATAGCAATTGGGTTGATTGGGGCTTAACACTTTTCGTGTTAACTTCCAAAATGCAGATAGTGTTACAAAAACTCAACAAGAAAGGGAAAGAAGGATTCAAAGAAAATTCTGCTGATTCGTCTGGAAGAAACTGCCGTGTTTATAAGAAATATCCGCGGAAATATTTTGTAGGCATTTATGTATAAAGCAACGATGAGCTGATCAGCATTTGAAATGGTGATTTATATGTAGGGGTCGCTTTATTCAATACAGCAGAAGCATAGTTAAAACTTTTGACTCACTCGAACGTTATCGAAAAATTTCCAGTTACGATATTTAAAATTTGTTTGCATCAGTATCTTTCTTTTGCGTTTCCACCCACAATCTGATGATAGAATGCAAACAGTTCAAATATACATAAGTATGCAGTTAAGAACCCATTGTGAACAAGTAACATTAGCCGTGTTCGTTTGCTTCCTACGCAGGCAAAATTTCAATTGGACACCCCGCAGCAGGCTATTGGTAGGTGAGACATAAGCTACACATCTTTTTATGCTTCATTTAAGATCCTTATTTTACCATTAGCTTTTTTTCAAATATACACCAAAATTGTGATTTTTCTTTTAAAAAAACTAGAGAACGTTTCAGGAATCTCTTTTCTGCTCATTAGCTACGGCATATTGATGCAGGTCGTTATATTGGTAAAGAAAATATAACACATATATTTTTGGGATTTTATCCAACCATCTGACCAACTTATTTAATTTATAATTTATAATTTAATTTATAAGCCCAGACTAACTTGGAGTCCCCTCAAAAACAATACTGAATTTCAAGTGAATTTAAGGGCCACAAGTCAATTAAAAAATGTAGCTTATTATGAGACTTTTAAGTTTGATCCACTCAGGAGTGGATTTGCTTTATTGTGGAGCGTATTTTTATATCGTATTTTATATTTTTATATCGCGTATAGTTGCCGTGAAGAAATGTATGCATTAATGACAAAGAGTACTTCATACAGAAAACAATTAAAGGGAATATGCACTCCTTTCGGAAATATGTATAAAATGTTTTCTTTTCCAGATCCTGTGCCAGCAAAAGTGTTTTGAACTAAGAGCTATATAATAATTTTTATCTTAAAATTTAACAAATTAAATAATGATATAAAAAATATGTTTGTTGAAAAAAATATTTATAAAACAAATAGTTAATTTGAATTAATTTTTGTTAGTAAATATTTACCACATTTAAAAAAAAAGTATTGTATACAACTGACGTATAGATAGAAGTTTTAGAAATTGACTCCAAAGGCCGCTGTCAACACACAATTGAAGCGGAAGTTTTTGAACGTTCGCTGTCAATCTAGAAAAGGTGATTAACTTGTTTATTTCATGAAACATTTTCTTTTTATTTATTTAACAAATGGCATTCATTTTATATAAGTACACGAGAGTTTAAAGATTATTTTCCACAGAATAAACATTCACTTGAATTTGCGATTTAAAGGTCAGAATGACAGAGTTTTTTTCGATTAGAACCCCCTGTCCTCTCTAGAAGGCGCGATCTTTCAAAAAATAAAAGAATTATAGCCTAGAAACTGCAGAAAATTTTATTAATACTATTCTTGGAGGCAATAAAATTACGAAATTTTGATTTCATATACAAAATTAATTGGGTTTTCGTATAAATTGTGATGGCAGTTAAAGGGCTTTCACTATACTGCGCAACATTGTAATGCCCGCGGGCAAGGATAATGCGATTATCCACATCCTTATGTGATTAAAACAAATGTAACTTACTTGTTTTGAATTTAATAAATATCAGTCGTTGAAGTTTGTTGAGAGAATAAATATTTAAAATTGTTGGGATTTAAAACTATTTAAAAAAAAAAAACTGAGAGTTTAAGGTACAAGAATCACAGACGAATTACAGATAAATTTTAATTGTTTTTCGTTACAGCGCACTCGAAAACTTTTGTTCGTTTGTTCCTGTTGACCGCACTTTCCGACAGCAAAAGAAAGATTTATCGATTGAGCCGCCCGTTTTTTACATTTTCAAGCTTTTCTCAAAAGTGTACGTATGCCTACTGAACTTCACGAATATTTGTGTCCTCATTCGGCCGTTACTGCCGTCCGACTGCTGAGCGCCCCATCAATCAAAAGATATTTTTTTTAGAAATTGGATCGAGGCGTTTCGTATTTCGCTCGCTCGTTGAATAGTGAAAATGGGACGCGTCTAATTAAAGTACACTATCGAGGGTTTGTATGAGTGAATGAGATACTTTTTACTTTTTGATTTTTTTTTTTTTTTTTTAAATTAAATATTTCGACAGATATAAACAAGTTCGCTGATAAGGATCACCTAAACCCGTAGATTGGTTGTGGGGAGGGGAGGAAAGCAATAGATCAATCCGAGTTCTCTTGCAGCAGTGATAAGAGGTGGTGTGCGGGTGATCTCTCCGGTTATTTAGTTGGTGTTGTGGCATAACAATAATAACAAAATTAAATGTAAACAATTTGTTAAAGAGGAACAGAAAAAAGATGATCACTCTCAGACAATAAGACAGGCATTGTAGACAGAATTACTCAAGGAAGGGATGGATTTGTTTTTGTTGAAAGAAGTTATTTTGAGCCGAATATGTATTAAAAATACATTTCGCTCTAGATAAGGAGTAATATCATATAATTGTACTGAAGGAATTAATTATTAATCTCCTTTGATACTTTGTTCGGGTAAAATTTGTTTACTGTCTGGGAGTGCGTTTTATTTTTTTTTACCTACGCGCACCCGTCTCTTGTCCAAGGAATCACAGATGCGGGGCTTCTTCTTCGACCTCAATCTGATGATGGTAGCGCCAGTCTGCATCGATAGGGACAGCACTTAATCAGCACAGAAATGACGGTTTTTTGTTTTAAAGAGATTTGCGTTTGAAAAGGACAACATGGTTCTCAACCTAAGAATAGCTAAGAATATTTTTTTTTGTCATAACTCTAGTAATATAAGGATTCTAATATTTGTTTTAATGTAAAGGGGTTTTTCAATAGGGTTCTCCGAATTTTGACAAATGAAAGCACCCATATTGTTGAGGTTGCAACTGACAAATCAGCTGTCATTTATTTAGTCCATTTTCATTTTCAACACCAAGTGCAAACGATCAAATTGTTCTATGATAGTGGGTCTTTTACGGTCATATCGCCATTATCGTCCTTTTGATAAGACTATTCGCAACGTGAAGGGGAAATTCGAATTGTCCGCTTCAGTAAACAATCCCCTAACACCCGTACGTCAACGAAATGCATGATCTGCCGGAAATATCGCCGTCTTTGCAATATGTATTTAAAAGCGATTATAGATGTTTGTTTCTTAAAGAAGAAAGAAGGAATACCTTCTGAATCAATACAGTGTCTTTTAGTGAGAACTGTTTGATGCAGGAAACTGTAACTTTTAGTAAGTAAGAATAAACAAGTACAAGACCGGTTAACTGACATTTTCTGACACAAATACTGGCGAATATGTCAGCCCTGCAAAAAACACATATCAGTTGATTTCGGGACTTGGAAAGGAAGTTTTTTAAAAGGAATTAAAATGGGAAAAAATCGATTGCGGAATGGGGAATTTTTGTTAACATTTTTTTTTTTTAAATTCCCCCAAGAGTAGGGAATTAGACAGAGAAAAATCTGGCATCACTGATTTCACCAAGCAGGTCCTCGAACTTATAAAAGAGTGGCTTTCAGAATAATTCGATAAAATTTTAATGTTGGAGGTTGCTAAGTTATTTAGTGCGTGACGAATTACGCGTATCGTGTGTAACTCCACCTGAAGAATTGCTAGCATTTGCATAAAATTTCTGTAGACAAAAACTGCATTTAAACACAAAGCAGTATCTACACGTCATATGGCCGATTCAATTAGATTTGCCTTCCTACAATAAACAATAGTTAAACATCTATTTGTATACATATTAACAATCCATAACACAGAAAAACAATAAAATCAACACACAAACTATTCGTTCCCACCATTAACATTAGAAGCTTAAGCCTGATAACAACAGATGGAATTCTTAACATCACTGCACAATTCACATCGCTCAAACACCCCCCAGTTACAAATTATTTCCCTGATTAGATGCATCTGGATTTTTATATATTTTGTCGATTAGAGCACAAAAAAGTTTACTGTTTATAAGACGCGAGTAACCTCTGTTTATTGATTGATAAGAAAGGTCCCCAAAAAGGTCAACATCCGTGAAATTGCAAAAATAAAATGCGAGCAAAATAAGGAACAAAAAAACCTAAAACAACACCTTTATGTTGATTTAATAGTTATGAGGTTAATTTCTTAACCTGATAACAACACTTACACAATGCCATTGCACCCCCCCTACTCCAGTATGTAGCTTCTCAATGGAGAAAGACTCCGCCTTTGACTGGAAAAAAAAAGAAGATAGATTTCGACTTTGGCAGAGTCAAAGAATGGTCACAGTTCGTGATTCTTGGTTATCTTCATAAGTGTGGTGATTCCAAAAACAGTCAAGAGATACGAAGACGCGTATAGATAGTTAAACTGATTTGACAATATTTCGGGGGCAAAATACACTTCTCAAGGCCGATAACAGACTTAATCACCTGTTGTTTGTTGTTTTACTTGGGAGGGATTTTTTTTGTTCGTTTTGTCTGTAGATAGGCAATAAGATGTGTCATAAGGGCTAAAAGATAACCTCAATTGAATCTGTGATAATTGTCGTTTGGCAGCGGAAAATTTTTGTAAGACACATTTGCATGGGACGAAGGACAATAAATATTACACAAGGGATATGTCTGGAGAACTTGTTGAAATGCCATTGTTGCAAAACAGAAAATGTAAACCAGAATCCTTTTAAGAAAGAAAATCCCTCACAAACTATAAAGATTCTTTGGTGTATGTCTAAAGTTAAGGATAATATGATGGGCCCCGACACTAAGGTCATAAAGAATTCATTGAAAGCGTTTAGGAGCAGAGGAGAAGAGCTCAATCTACAATTATTTATGATGGTTTAAGGTAAGGACACTAGCATTTCTTTATAAGACAGAGACTGAGTGCAATATATTTATTAAGGGGAAAGGTTTTTTTTGTAGTAAAATCATTTACTTTGCGCGAGTTTGGCAAATAGGAAGAAACAAACAACAGCGGGACTCAACTGTCGAAAATGTATTCCACCGGAAGTATGACAGGTCGTTGTCTTAAATTTTAATGCAAATACCTTGGTATTCCCTTAATTCTTTTTGGTATGAATCCTTAATGATTGAATGGATTTTTGTTGAACTCAATATGGAGTTTTCAGAGTTTAACTGTACATTTAAATTGAAGCTGAAGTTTCATATGAATGCAAGCAGTGATGTGAGTTTTGGATAAACAGTAACGCTTTCGCATAAAGGTAGTATTTTTGCAGGTGCATTTGCATGGACTTTTTGGGCGTGTAATTTGCGCAAAAAAGAAAGACCAAATGCATGCAAGTATTCGCAGGTTGTATTGACTTACAATCCTTTCATTTTTACACCAAATATTTAAATTAATGGGAAAGGCGAACTGAATATTTCGAATAGTAAGTGCTTGTGTACACAAAAAAATACGAATGGACAGAGTATAATACATATAATCAAAATGAAACGCTCTCTAGTAGCCTGTATCAAAAACAGTGGCAGGAAATATTTTCGAACGCTTTATGAATTATTTGGACGGTTGATTGAATATGCATCCACTATCAAATCGAATTTGCCGAACTGAATCAGATTAACATAAATGTTCATTTGCCTTGTAGTCACTGGACAAAAGAACAAAGTTTGGAGCAAAAGTTCAAAATTTAGATTTATTTCTTAAATGGAGTCCTGTTGTTTTTCGGACTGTTGGAGCTGGTTCTTTTGTCTCAAATTTAATATCCCAGCTTCTATTCTGTGGATTTTTATGCTGTTAATCTTATTTCGTTTAGAAATATTCATTCTAAAAGTTCTGTGAACAAAATGTACTAGATTATGGGTCATAGTAGAATATTCCTAAATAAAGATTTCTTCTACAGAAGAGAGAGAGAGAGGGCACACACAAAGAAGGTGAGGAATACTCTCCTCATCTACCTCATCTATGCAGATTCTGCAGAAGTCATTTGCGGAAAGACCTAGTCTTGTTTAGTGCCTGCCCATTAGACAGTGTCCGGTGATGACACCCATTACATGCAAACTGTTGAGAGAAATCAAAGTTTTAGAGCGTCTTAAATCCAGCTTAGGATTTAGATTTTGATGGCGGCTTGGCAGTTTGAAAAGATACGAATATCTTAAGCGGATATCGCGTTCTTCTTGAACCACGATAAGACTTCTTCTATGTAAGTCTTACTACATATTCCATACCAATATTAGCTTTCTGGGAACACCAAGATCTCGTTTCATGGGCAAAAATTGCCCATGAATCTTTAAAAATTGACAGTTTTGTGCAGCATGTGTGCAGAAGAAATTAAAAAGGGTAAAATATTTTTTTCTTGGCCAACATTGGCCTCTACAATAGTGCAAAATAAAATATCATAAATATTTTAAACACAGGCAAATTCAGGAAAGATAAAAAGGTGGCTTCAACTTTATAAACATTTTTTTATTAACTTATAGCTTATAGCATATGTGCTATGGAATAGTTTATTATCTGTGAAGTAAAGAACAACCTTCCTATGAACCGAATACGCCTTTGATGCTAATGTTGTGCACAGTATACATCGATATGTAACGTTCTTTTCAAGTTGATCTACTTAACGTCAATGCTTTTTATTGCATGTCACTGATTTTAAAATACACTTCACTGTTAAATAGAATGCAAAAATATACAAACATTTACTCAATTTACATAGAAAAATAAAAATAAAAGAGATACTCTCTTAAAAGTATCCAGATACTGTTGGTTGCATTGTAAGCCACCTTTATGCAAAGCATTAGCATTGAAACGGAATGTCTTGTCTATGGTTTTCAAAAACGATATTTGAAGTTTATTTTAAAAAGAATTTAAGGAGGAAAAACAAACAAATTTCCAACTAGCACAAGTCAAGTCACTTCCAGCGAAGTGAAATTTCCTCCACAAACTTAATGAATCTCTTTAATCGACCGATTAAACCTAAATTGCTCCTGACAGTTTTAACCTCACAACAAAATTATGAGAAAGAAGACTTCTGCTAAAACCCATCATAAAGAAGTAGTATCTTCAATTAATGTCGTGCATCTTACAGTAAGTGCACTCTCTGCACCACCCTCGCTCGCCACCGTATCCTTCATAATTGATGGCAACAAAAAAAGAGCGAACGAACGAAACATAATTGAATTGATTGGAAACTTAAGAAAAATATCCTCAAGGAAATGGATTCCATAATATTTCATCTCATCTTCAGAACACACAATTACCTTGGTTCTCCTTTACTTTTGCACGAAATTCGAGGAGTTATGGACACTCACACGGGTAAGGACACACCGAAACACACTTGTTGCACAATAATATTGGTTTTTAATTTGAAAGAATCTTCTCCAAAGGACTTTTTTTCGATCACTGCACAAATTTTTCAAACTTTCTTTATCCTTTTTTTTGAGGGAAAAAGACAATATCTATCTTTTACAAATCGAATAACCGTTATTTACGTTGGAAATAACTCTGTCACAAAAGTGTAGTCCTTGTGTAAGCTTCAGGACCTAATGTTTGAATGGAAAGAATGTAGAATGCGGTTAGTTTTTTATACCCGAGCGCCATAGATACTTTGTTCGATGGGTTCCATGGCCAATCAGATTTGAGAGCTTTTACGGTGGTATTGGTGAAAGTTGCTGCTTGATGCCTAACATTTTGATGTTCTGCAGGCAGTACCCACGGTTTGACGTCGAAATCGGTGATGGTGGTGGTGCTCTGGTGCTGTTAGTGTTTTCTACCCCAGAATGTGGGTAGAACACATGTTGAATGAATGGTTGGATGCGAGGGTGGTTGTGAATTGGAGGCTCACTGATTAGTAACGTGCATGTACCTACTCTTAGCCCTTTGCAGTGGAAGAAAAACAAGACATTTGTGTCATGAATAATAATTAATATTTGTATTTGTTTGTCTTTGGGAAATTTGTTATATTATTTCTGGAAATAGTTTTAAAAATAAATGTAAATATAAATTTGAAATGACTTCGATTTGGAAATCATTTGATGTAGGCTGAAGAGCCTGAAACTTGTCCTTGAGCGTAAGCAGTTTGTTAAGCGGTCATATTTCGTGGAATTTATTAAAAATATGTGGATAAATTTCAATGTGGATGACTTTAAAAGACTTTCTTACTTAATAAATGCTTTGTCTCATCTGTTTAAGATCTTAAAAACGACTCTCCATTTTACTTACTTAGATCCTGTATCCCCTTGTTGGTTCTAGGGCCTCTGCAAGCCTACGCGCCAACGTGTTTGGTTTCTTGAAATGTGCCTCAGCTTTCCCCAACTCTTTTCCAGTTGCTGTGCTTCTCTACGTCACGTACTCCTTGGGCAGCCACGTATCCTGATATCCTGGGTAAGCGAGTTCCATTGCATCGCTTGGTTAGCTAGGTACCACATCCGTATAGCAGCACCGATTGATCGGTTGAGACAATACTCCCAAGGTATTGGAAACTCTCTACTCTCTCAAACGTTTATCCAGCGATACATACATATGTATGTATATGAGTTGATGAGTTTGGTCCTAGGCTGATCATTTTTGTTTTTGCCGAGTTAATTTTCAGCCCAACGAAGTCTGCTTCCCTCCCCACATGGATGAAGGTCTATTATTCTGTGAGACATTAGGCATACATTAACGGCGTAGTCTAGGTGTTTGAGTTCAGAAGTAAGAGTCCATTGAATTCCTCTATTTCCTGTTGATAAGGCCGCATTGAGAACATCGCTAATCACCAAAAAAACAGTATAGGTGAAAGTATCCAGCCTTGCTAAACCCCACTTTGGACTTCGAACTCCTCAGACAGCCTTCCTCTATGTAAGACGTGACATGTGGACCCATCACTTGTAGCCTTCATAATTGCTATTAAATCAGGAATGTCTCTCCAGCGCAAGGACTCCAAATAAATTGACGATTAACACTATCAAACGCCTTTTCAAAATCGATGAACAGTAGGTGAAGTGGTGATCGATACTCAACACACTGCTATGTAGATGATGATCCGCAAGGTCTTGATGTGGTTGACATAGAAGCATCAAGATCGGAAACCTGTTTGTTCGGCGTCGAGTGTGTCTTCAAGGTGGTTTTTGGTTCCCTCCAGGATGATTCTATTATCTTGGTCACATCAGTCAACACGCAGATACCGCTCCAGTTTTCTCACTGCATTAGATTGCCTTTTTTAGGGAGCTTGACAATCATTCCCTTCTTGCACTCATCCGGAAAACTATTGCTTCCCATGTTCTCCCGACAAGTAGGAGCATCATTGTCCATCATTGTCCTTTTTTATTGTTACTTGACTTCGACGTTTCGCAAAGATGTTGCACTCAGTTATTGTGATTGACGAATTTGTAGCTACAAGGATTTCTCGTTTACCAAAAAGAGGTTACCACAATTTTAATTTCTTTCTTATCCACATGACATTTTTTAGTTCGTTAACCTTGTTTCTATGAAATAAAAACCCAAAGTAAATACGAAATCTTGACCTTTATGTTTCGATACTCCTTGACTACCCTAAATCCCTTGTTCGCTCTCGCACTTCCTTAAGATAAATCCTTAGAATAGATTTAATTTGAAAGAATTTCATCGTTTACACTGTTTTGACGGAACCGTAATTAATTATAACGCGGGCATGATGGTGCGAAACATCTTTAATGTTAAAGAACCCTTCTAAGAAGGGTAGTGGCTGTGCTTTTAAGGTAAAACTCACCGCCTTTAGTGGATTCAATTACAATCGATAGGACTTCCTTATAGTCCACCATACCTTTCAGCTAAAAGGGTAAACATTTTCAACATTATATACCTCGAAATCCATAAGACTTTAAGGCTTTAAGAACTCAGAAATGTACATATGAACAAAACAAGCATTTACCACTCACCAAAGGCCTACAGTATCCCCTTTAACCTTCATTCTAATTCAGCAATTAAATGGCCAATTACCCTTCCCTTATGCATTCCGTGAAAAGATAACAAATTCGTCGTCCTGTAACAATTAATATGTCAGAACTGTGTGTTATCTCTTCCTGGGCATCTCCAGCGCCATCAATTGACCGCATGAAATGACGACACGCACACACATACGAGTACAGGCATCAAAGTACAGGATATCTTTACGTAATTTGCAATTCAAAATCAGGAGAGCTGGAGAAAAACAAACCACTCAAATGCGAGAATGAGGGTGCCCCCTTATCGATTGACTTATTAGTCGAGTAATGAAGCTGTAATAAACAATTAATAACACAACTTACATATTAGATTAGCAATTCGGAGACAACTACAATAATTATGTTTACCCAAATAGCCCAGGTGCTTATCATGATCAATTTCCGCAATCAAAATGGAAGGCGGGGCGGGCATATGCGGACTCCATACACTTGTTGCTACGGCCAAGGGTTGTACTCGTAGTAGTCAGCTGAGCTATTGCAAGTGGATTTTTCTCTTTTTGTTGTTTCTTTTATTTTATTTTGCGGGCTTGTTATCGTGGGAACATTGAATTGGAGCGATGATTAAATCGAGATTATTGGTGATACAGCAAAAAAGAAACAGTAGGCAAAATGCAATAAATTTTGATGTGTGGTTGCGAAGTGGTTCTAGTGTTAATCCTGACAAAGCCGTGAATCACGATATTGCACTCGGTAAGGCTTTTATTATTCATATATTGCATTAGGGCTGTCCATGTTAGATGTATTTAGATTGGATTAAGGTGTTTATGTTCCGTGGTTGCTGTTGTAGAACTAAAGGTTGTCAATATCATTTAGGAGTTAGTGGTGCTGATGATAGTCCTCAGCTAATAGGGGGGCCTCCTCAACCTCCAGGAGAAGTGTACAGTGCAGAACAGAACCGATTTGACTTCTTTTCCATCAAAAGAAGAATCCATTGTCACGAATATGCCTGGATAATTCGTTATTTGGACAGCATTATAATGGTATCTCGTGCATATTACTTACTCCTGCCACTTGTTCAGTCTCTGCCTGCGACACGGCTACATTCCTTCCTCTGCGGTCCAGGACACCCTGCTTCCAGTTGCGAAGACCCAGTTATCTGGAATCCGGGACAACTTGGTCTTTGTACCGCCGTCTCGAGCCTGGGACTATGATTCAAAGATCCTCTTGGCTAGAGCATTGTTTTCCATTTGCTCGATATGACTGAGCCAATGTAATCGGCGTATCTTAGCTTTTTGGACTACATCCACATCTTAGTATAGGTCATTGAAGGTGTTCGCCCTCCTCGCATAAAGAACCGAATATACGCCGATGTATTTTTCACTCGATGGTGCACAATTATTGTCCTGAAAAGTCCTCTCCTCTCCTAATCGGAAATCTTATTTTCTGAGATCCCTGTGTGACTTGGGATCCAGCTAAGAGTTAAAGGATTTGACCAAACCAGGTTCGAAAGTTGTCATTGCATTCTATTGAAACTACAATTACAGATTAAGATGATTTTACAGGTTTACCTATTCGTTTAGGATCATCATGAAAGTAACAACTCCAAGCCCTTGACTAAGCCCTTGGCTAGTTCGTAAAACTCTGAATCAAATCAAAGGCAAGGGAAGGACTTAAACTTGCGCCGCAGTCAATCAGTCAATTTATTCTAAGGCACAAGATAAAAGATCCACATCTTCGAAGACGATAAATTGGATTCACATAATAATATACAAGTGTATTTAGGTATCAAGAAGACCTTAGCGTAGTGTACAGTACTTGAGAAGGCTTCTGTACTGTCAAGATACGCAACCGACGAGTATAATAGCTAAGTCAAATAGCCCCGGAGGAACCTATACCTACTCATCGAAAACTGAGAGTATCTTTGGTGCCACCAAAAGTTTTCTATTTCCGATTACTTACTTAAATTGAATTTTGAAAATAACGGCATCATTCTTGAGATGATTAATCATAGGTAGCAATTGTTGCTTCGTGCGTTCTACGCGTTCCACGACTTTAAGACTTTTTGGCTTTCTCTGAGAGATTTTTACGCCCACTCTTTGAAATTTGACAATTTACAAGTTTTTTCGCAGAAAGTTAGGAAACATATTTTTTTATGTCAGCTGTCAAATTTCTGAATTTTGAATTTCATTAAGCTCACAGGAGTAAACAAAATTTACAAAACCGAGCATAATCCGATTACTTGCATGTAATCTGATATTATCAGTGTTTTTTTGAAACCTCCGCAGCCAGCTGTCCATTTGCACAATCTGATGTAGGCTATCGGCAGCTACATTTTTATATCCCAAGGTTGGTACGTGAATGAGACCAAGAGTTGTAGGTAGCAGGGTCTGATTTTTGATTTACGTGTAAGATTTGCCTCTACTGCCTTCGGAGGTTAAAAAAAACATAGCCATTGCATCCACTTACTTCTATTGGCATCCATATTGCCTTTTTTAGGAGAAACTACAAGACTATTCATTTGAAATTTAAATTTGCTATAGCCGACTGACAACATTTCACAAATCTGTTTACTTTTTCCTGGACTTTTTTTCATATTCTTCCATTAAAAAAATAAAAGATTTCTTCAAAAAATAAATTGTATTTATTCAATAAAAAAAAAATCATACATTGTAATTTAAAAGGACGTTTTTCTAGTATGTGTGCGGCATCTCAATCTACACGCAAACTGGGCGGATCAATTAACAAAATAGGCTCGCGCACATAGTTTGAGCTTAAAATCAAATTAATTCTAAAAAAAAAATGAAAAACAAAATAATATGAGATGAGAACAAAAATAATAATATCCAATAGATGAGAAACAAACGCTACAGGTCAGTTGTTTTTTTAAAGGTGGTAAGATGATTTCTTAAAGAAAAAAAACTCTAAAAAATACATAGGCGACTAAAGACCAAGCGATAGGTCCCATTTGAGCCTTAGAAGAATCTAGATAAAGCATAGAGGCAAGCACCCAAGAGTGGAGCGAAAGTTACGCTTACAGCTGAGTTTGTACTAGCACAAGCCTTTGGCTTGGGCTGTGAGATAGCATTGCATAGTGTTCCGCGGAAGTCCTTGATTGCACGCTCCTGAGTATTAGCGTCGTATTGCTGGAAGAGGAAACAAAAAAATAATTCCTCAAGATCATGTTTTGTGACTTAAAACAAAAGTAAAACTCTTACTTGACGGAATACAACAGTGGGCACACTTTGTAGTGGCTTCTCGAATGCATTGGTTACCTCACCCTGGCGCTTCAACAGTTGACTACCCTCGGTGGAGTTGGCACATGTCCTGATGTTCTCCCATGTGTGGATGTTGTTGTCACGGGCACACTTTTCTCCGGGATAAACATTGTCGGGGAAATTCTTACCGGCCTTCATTAGGCAGTTGATGAAGTCCAGAGTAAGGGATTCCCTGGTGAATTCAGTTTGGTACGAGTTCGCCTGGATGTGTTCAATGGCGCAAGCATGAACTTTGTTGCCATAGCACTCATTTGGTCCATGGTGACAGGTGAATTCTACTTCAGAGCCACGTGTTTCAAACTATTGATGAGAAATGCAAATTTGGGACATTGTTTGCGATTGTAAGGCATGTACAACTAACCTGTGACTTTCCAAATGGCACCCAAGTAATGTCGACGTATTCTTTGAGTTCATCGCGGAGTGCTGGGTGGATTTGCTCGTTAACTAGTCTTGCGCTGTCCGGGCAGAGGGATTCATAGTAGACAGTCACTGGAACCTGAAATAACAATGTAAATTTAAGTTTACGAATTCTGATTTCCGATTTGCCAGACGGAACAATTAAGTTTTTAATCAGTAGACGTACTCATTTGCATTGATGGATTGAAAGAAATGCTGGGACCTACTTGGAGGGAATAACTTTTGACCAGTTCATTAAACTTCGCAAGCCTTCTAAGGCTCAAATGGGACCAAGCGAAAATACATGTATACATTTGGCGATGTTCCCACTGATGACCTTGATTAATATAAGCCAATTTGAAATTTCTAAGACTTTGCCGAGTTAGTTCCAAAAGCAGTCTCAGGGAAACACCTGAATTGGCTTAGGGATTTTCTGAAGAAAGCGCTCTTAAAGATTTAAAAAATTGTGCATTGATGTCAATTTTCAGAAAACTGTTTGACTCCGCTTTAAAAGGAAATATTGACCACCCTAAACTAAATGGCACCTCATTGGAACTCATTAAGGCCGTCAAGTACTTGGTTGTAGACAATAAATTCGGCTTTAAATCCATAATCCTGGAACGAGTTAAGAAACTTTATGAAGCATCAACTACTACTATAACTACTATACTAATCTCTGAGGACCATTGCAACATAAACTATAAGATTTTCATCTTTGTAGCATGTTCCAAGACCTGCCTGAGCTTCGACATATGGGCTTTCATTGTATCGAAATCCAAGTCTAAGCAATTATTGACTGACCACTCAGTCCTAACGCCACACAAAATCTTAACTTTCGCACGCTCTTTTGTGGACTTGACTTGTAATCTTCACTGTATACGATCACCCTAAAGGCAGAACCATAATGGACTTAGATGAGCTTACGCCAGCGTAATGTGAATAGCAGTGCATAGCCATAATGTGAGTACATTCAGTTTAGTCGAATTTCGTTAACTTCTATGGGCTTACGGAATTCAATTCGGAAATTTGACAGCTCATACAATCAGAAAGGAAAATAAAGCTTTGGTAGTAGAATTACATATGTAAGTTGTGACTACCATTTTTTCCAGTTCATTGTGGAACATTGTAGAACGGTTGGTAGAAATTGAGTGGCCTTTTCGTTCGGTTTTGACATAAGGTTAATCCTACTGAAGTACATTACGGTTGAGCCTTAACTTTCTTTGCTGATGACAATGACACGTTGGGCAACGAAATGTCATCAAAAAATTTGTCAACCAAGAAAATAAAATATGTCGGCCAAGTAGTCTACTATGGTCGTGGAGACTAAGGAGTGTTACTTTTGGTCTCCAGGAGACATATTTATTCCAGACTTAGTGTCAGAAATTAGGAATAAAAGAAATTGTTTCAAGAAACTTTCAGTCTCCACTGGAAATTTTAATTGCATGATGCATTCCTTACAATGAATTTTTGCCATTGGAGTGAAGCGGACTATTCAGCTGTGAGTCGGAAGTAATGTTCTGATATAATTGGCTAACCGCATATGCGCAAGGTAAATTGCAAGATGAGTAATAAGCAACAGCTGTTTTATTAAACAATTTCCAATAGAAAAAATTTTCCAATTAAAGGGGTTATGGTCACGTTCTCATTAGTTTTCCATATTTGGAATTACATTATATTATGAAAATATAAAATAATAAATCGTCGAATGAATAGTTAATGTTATGTACCTATCACGAAAATATATTGCATTATTTTGTGTGCGCGTTTAATCGACAATGGATTGCATTTGTAGGGTCATGCAATTTTTCGGTTAATAGTATTTTTATCTCCATGCTAAACCAAATTGTTTTTACTGGTAATGGAATTTATCTTTATTGATGATCGATTGCGAATGTGGAGATGACTTTGAATCTAATTTTTGAAAGCCATGTTGGAACGACTAAGGCTATTTAAGCAGAATAAACAATTCTTGAAAGAAGATTTTCGAATTGATTAGAGGTCTTAAGACAGCGATATGATGTTGAATTCTAATGAGTCTTTCAAAGCTAGAAATTCCCGAGCTCAACCAGGAACTTCTCAACAAGAGTAAAAAAGCAACAGCAGCCAAATCCTTCAAGGAATATGAAGCAGTGGGTACTGGTGGCATAATTCCCTAACTATTGCAATCAGGGACAGATGTATCGGTTGAATTGCTACAGTTCCTCATATCCATAACTGGGAACTTGTAGGTCTAAAATGGTTGAATACTAGCATCACCGGTGTTTGTTTATAATGTTCACTGGCGATGTACTCTGTTCAACAGGTCGAGTTACTTTCAATGAACTAAAATATCGTTTACAGAATACCGTGACTGCTCTGAAATTGGCTGCTGTCCAGTGCTGCCGGTGGAAATTGGAAATTTTACATTTTGAAGGACAATTAAATTTTCGAATGAAAAAGAGAAATATTGAATTTTTTTCATTGACGTATGCACATATAAATATACGAACTCTTAGTCCAATAGATGAATTAACTTATACAGTCAAATCGATCTTCAATGCCCTTGTCCCTTATGCCATTTAAAAAACAATAAATTCTTTGCTCACATGATCTACAAAATGGCCGCTGAAATTTAACGCTACTTAAATGTCAGAATAGAATTGTGAATGTATCGGGAGTGTGTTGAGCTACAAACATGTAATGACATCTACACCAAAAAATATTAAAACTGTTTGAATGTACAATTACAGTTACAGTTTTTTTTCACATTCAGTACAATTGAACAAATATAGGTGGCGCAAGTTTCTATGGTGAATATCTACAGGTAACTCTATGTCAACGGCTCGGGAATTTTCATTGCAAAGGCTGACAGTACTGACTATGTCGTTCATAGCAAAAACACATTGACGCAGAAACAGCCAACAGCAACTTCAACAGCAGAGGCAAAGAGACCGATGCTTCCGCGTAAAACCCATCATATATAACAATGAAAACAGCACACAACGTGTTTTTCCATGTAACAGAACAAATTGAGCACGGTAACAACAACAGGGGTGAAGGTAGTTAGTTATCATTTCGAATGCAACTGCAATGTCTGTACTTTAAGATTCATTGAAAATATAAGAAAATATTAAAACAATAAGAATCCTAGATCTTCTAATAGATGTAATGTTGAGGAACATCGTAAGTTTTCTATTTTATAAAATATGCAGTATACACTTGTCAGTACACATCAAAGCTGTAAAACAATAAAAATGTGATTCATGTTTTAGTAAGATTTATGTACGTAATAGCTAGTCGTTGTGCGAAAAAAAGAAGTTGATTTATGAGATTAAATACGATAAAAGCTGTTTAAATGTAGAAATAATTGCTGCGGTAAGACATTATGAAGCAATGAGTCTACCCCTTAGAACAATCGACGGTTTTATAATTCTTTACAGAGGCTACCACTTTTGAACGTGTTTCACAAATAAATTACCTTATTTCAGATGACTTAATACATAAGGTGATATTTACTCTATGTACATATCAGCGGTCCAATACAATGCGATACAAATGCAATTAGCATATTTGATAACAAGCGGGTTGCTATTTTTTTTCTCCATGAATTCACATTGAATCAGCAAATATCGAGTCTGACTCATTTGTTATTTGCTTGATCTTTTGTTAGAGGATTGACTCCTCCTTTTATAGATTTTATTTTGAAGTTTTCAATTTGATGAATTCAGTACAATTCAGGGCCAATAAACTCATCAACATTTTGCCGTGATTATCGCTAATCTGGAGTCAGGGATCTATAAGATACTCCTCCCTATTACATTGACAGGAAATCTTTATTGTAAATTTATTTTACTAATAACAGGCTGAAATGACAAATTGTCATATTCGCGTGATGTAGCTCTCACTTTGTTCGAGTATTTTTCAGTAATTACCAATTGAGAGCATTGTCTCATTGCATCGTGATTGCACGCGATATCGTTTTACTTCTTACTAATAGTGCAATTAATACCGTGCTGACAAAAAGTCATCAATAATATATTTAAATTATTGTTGCCAGATCATAGCGTTTACCCGATAGCGAGTGAAACACAATCACAATCATAATCGAAGGCGTGGGATCTTGCATCTACTCATCAAAATTCGAACTCCTGCCGCGACTATCCAACCACGGGAGAGTGTTTCAAGCAGAAGTAATGCTGTAGCACAAAACGCAGTCTTAACCTCAGAGGAATACATAATTTTTTATATTACTGTGCAGAACTCAGATTACTCTCCAATCTCCATACAACGTCATTAATGACAATTTGGTGAGTCGGGGGACATACAGCTTATCTCCTGGTACAAAAACGCGTACAAATTGTAATGACTGGGATCTGAACAAGATCTATATACATACATGTCAATAGTCCGAATATGAGTTCTGCACTCAAAGAAAACACCTGAATTCAAAAGATAAGTAGACGATGGAGAATGATGAAAACTAAAAATGTACATCCTCGTACATCAAAATCTTGTTGGTTAGGGAGAAGATCCTCGAAGTGGACTATTTGTGCTCTTAACTAAATACGAGTATGTCCTTGTTTCATTTAAAGGTGGTGCAATGGGCATATCCAAAGTCCTTCCTAGAACAAGGTGCATTATGGACAACCAAGGCAATTTGCATCTGCACTCCAATTAGGGGAAATACTGTAAAATTGGAACCTTAATTTTTGAACAACAAAATACTAATTTTATTATTCAAATCGGTCTAGTTTGCTTTTAAAATAAACATAATGCAACATCATAAAATTATGAAAAATGTCTAGCCCAACCGCACTATCTGTTCTGTTGTAATGACATTTAGTGACTTGAACTTTGATCGTCGGAATGCAGTGTCCATGCTGCATGACCCTTAGCATCACATTCAAATTGATAATTAACTTCGGCATCAGTCAAAGAGATATGTTTTTAACCATAACAGCTTCTAGTAAGTTACATGGGGATTTTTGTTTTTCAATTAAAGTGCAGATACGTATATAACATGCATAGAACGAAGTGGTTTCCGAATCTATCTATCCATAGTATAGATTTTTTTTTACTAATCACTTCAACAAATTATTGGGAAATCAAAATTACTCTTAAATTAGAGAATCTCACATATGTATTTTCCGCATAGTGCATGCCTGCCACTACAGTATAAATATAGCTCATTCTGAAATGTGCAATAATAACTTAATCAATTTCAGATGCATACGGATGAAATATTTCAACATGTACTTAAACAATTACATTTAGTAGGCAATAGCATTACATTATCTCTGTGGCATTTTTGAGGCCTACATAGTAATTTAGTTGCAATTCACTTTTCCACTCTATGGTTGCGAACCATAATGAAATTCTTTCAATAGAATCGTTTGTAAGGCATGTCTATCTATATACTTACACTAACTAATGTATAATAATTAACAAAGCGTTATACATCAACTGGGAGGCTTGCAAGTCATTATCTTAGGTCCGTGATGGCAAAGCCAAAAAGCAAAGCTGAACAATATAATAAAAGATGACGATTCTCTACATGAATTTGTTATTTTCAACGTTAGATACTTTTTTTTTTTTTTAGTTTTGTAGCAAAACCAGTTTTTTGTTGTGGATAATAACGTATTCAAGCGTTGTCATTAAGTTTGGCGTTGAAAAAAACTTTGTTTTGGTTAATATTGATGCTAATAATGCCGGTTAGAGGAGGATACATCAAATTTTGAATAGACGACCGTTAAATTTACATTTGAAGGCATGTGATAGAAAGACCTTTCAGCGAGAGAATGAAGAGAGAATCTACAGAACAAAAACTTTCACTGAATCTAATTAAAGTGAGTATTAACATAATGTACACATGGATGAAGCCTAAAGTGAAAGGCTACGTCGTCTAGTTCGTATTTGACGTAAGTTACGAGTGTATGTATGTTACAAATGAATATTTATGAAACTTATTAAATTAAATTTTGTGTTTAGTAAATTAAGAAAACAATTGACGTATTACATACTAGAAGTGGGTGGTCACGGTGTAGTGCTAGCAATGCAGTCATTGAATGAAAGGTTCGAACCGCAAGTACTAAAAATTACCAAATTCGCTTGAAAAATAATAAGTGTATATCAACTCGAACGAGAAAAAAGTAAAAAAAAATTTTACAATCGTCAGTCTATCAAATTTGTAGAAGAATCAGTGGCCTATTTCAACAAATACAAGTTCCAACTACAAATTAGTGCTTGTGGAACTGAACTAAAAATTTGTAATCTGGTGCTTTGTTTGTATCTTTGTAAAATGGACTTGGCATGCTACTTTACAAGTTTGTTGAAAAATGTTTGTAAATTACAATTTGTAAGTTGTTGAAATAGGCCCCAGCAATCTTCTCTCTATCAAATGTACATATGCCTTACAAACATACGCTTGGTAACAAGTTTGTGGCACAAATCTTAAAATATTGTCAGGACTACCAATGTCAGACACTTACCTGCATCTGACAATAACAAATTATGTTCCAACGTTAAATTTTCAGATTTTGTCATAGTTTGGTACAATTGTATTGTCAATAGGCTGCGGCTGGTCTTACAATGATTGATTGTCAGTTCACACGGTTGGTAGATGCATGACAATGTTGTCAGACTCATTGCATTTGACTTTACTTTTTCTTTGTGCTGTGCTGTAAGTATAAGAAAGTGCAAACGATGCACTCGGTACCAGTATTTATATGTATATTAGAAAGTACCGAGAATGACAACGAATTGGCACACGAATGATGCAAGCAAAAGTGATAAAACATGGAAAAGAAGAAATGTGAGAGTGGGTACTATGTCAATGCTCTCCTCTCGATTCACCTTCATGACAAGACATCAAATTGAAAGAAACAGTAGCAGCAGCAAAAGCACAAAGACATCTCACAAGTGTTATCATCGTCAGAAGTTATAAGCTTCGTAATCTAACAATTTCAAATGATTCTGTCGATGTCCTAAACATATGTATATCAAAATGGGTGTTTACACGATTGCCAGAACCTGGCAGTTGTTATGTAATTGAATTTAGTATTCTTTATGCTGACAGTTCGTTCTGAAATTCGAAAGATAACTCTGCATGGATCTGTGGAAAGCAGGCGTGGTTACGATCTAATTAGTGTTCAGTATACTAACATTAAGTCAGCTGAGTAAAAAATATGCTAAAGGAACAATGCTTCGCCAGAGTTGACATGTGTCAAACGCTTGTCACTTTTCATGTATAAAAGATAAAGGAAAAAATCCACTCAGCGAAAGTAAGACTTGGGTAATTCTCTCTTAGGTCATCAATGTTTCACGACGTCAATGGATCTGAGTCATGGATGCATGGGAAGGAGTGTTTTAGTGTTCTAGTCGAAACACTTATCGAATCAAGATGGCAATTTGTCGGAATATGCAAAAATCTTGAGAAGTTTTTTTTTTATATAAGCCAATTTAAAGACACTGCCACAAATGGCGATAGTGAACATTCGCCAAAGATGAAACCACCAGTCAGACAAATGGCGGCAAGAACTCATGGAACAGAAATTTAATGTACCTGAAAACATGCTTAAAATTACCATCGTAAAACAACCATTAGAATCGCGAAACCTTGAAACATTATAATCGCATCTTTAAAAAGAACATTATTCTAACGAACTTTAGATTGCTTTGAGTAGAGTGGTGTACATTTTTACCGAGACTCTAATTGCCCAACAGTTCGTATGATAAAAGTGGAAACAATGGTGTGAAAATTGGCGTATTATTGTGGCTACACTGTGTTGGCAATCATAATGAGATAAAAACATCGCATTACCTGAGATAGTATCTTTTACTGTGACTTATAAAAAAAAAACTACAAACGAGTACTGACTCATACCGGTTCTTGGCAAACTATTTCCACAGGAATTTGAAATGCAACACTGTTTACATAATAACCAAATGTTTTTGTCTACTTTAAATGGTCATGCGCCAATGGTTGACTTCACAACTATCAGTTACCACTTCACACTCGTTAAACACAAGTGTTTTCGATAAAAACTGGAGAATAATATTGAACCACGCCCAAATTTGGTGTGTCATATTGCTGCCTTTCAACAACCTGTGGTGCCACTGTATAGAAATATGGTGGTAGGTAAACCGCTGCATCTGTAAACACCATTAAAGAACCGGTTTCCCTCTTAGAGTCTAACAAATGTCCATCTCACCATCCCGCAAGTAGTGTTACAAACCGAACAAAACACAAAGGAAAAACATTTTCTGTTGCAATTGTCTAGGCTATGAGTTCAATGAACGGTGATAGTGACCCCTTTGGTTAAAAAGGTCGCACAAAAATTCCAACAAACATTCAATCAACTTTTGATTTACCTTAACGGCTGCACTGCAAACTGCAACGAGTGCAACTAAAACTCCAAACACTTGCTGACGCATTGTTTTATTTGTTAGATGTTTGTATATAGGTAAAATTAAATTAATTTTTCACTGTTTTCTTTTTTTGATAATTAACTTTTATTCACCATTAATGGCAGTAATTAGAGCGACAGTTGTCGGAGGAGTACTTAAAACCACACTCGAGTTCGGGAGAAACAAACGGCAACCACAACTTAAACAATCGACGAGTATAAGGCGACTAAAGTTGAATTTCGAATCTTCATGAAGTACGACTTGTTTTGTCGATGACTTCAAGCCATGACGCGCGCGGTTTGGGGTGGGTGCGGCGGAGAGGTTTAGCCAGGTTTCCAGTCTATCGTCGTCGCCGCGATGTGGTGGGAGAGAGCGTCTATCAATTTGGGTGGATGAATTCCCGGTAGCAGTTGTATGCCTTTGTGCACACACTGTTCCTCCTTCTCTAGCACTGACGATGAATATTGTTGTAATTAAGTTTAGGGAATTAAAAGTCACTGGCTTGGTGTTTGAGAGAATCGGGCACTGGAAATGGAAGAAGGTGCTGCGGCCGGCCGGTAGTATTAGTTCATTTTGTAGAGTAGTGTAGAGCTTAAAATTTTCAAAGCAACGCAATACAAAATAGGTTCTAATGGTAATGAGGTTTGGGCATGAATGCAGGGAGGTGTTGTAATTAATTTACAATTTTGTGCTGCGTGTTTTCGCGGTGTTGAGGTCTTGGAACAAGATTGTGGATCGAAAATGAATACTGTTTTTAGAGCAGTTGTATGTAAAAATGTGTTCCACACAAAGGAGTGTGGGTGTTTGTTTATTTTGCCATAAGTTTCATTATAGTTTGTAAATAGATTTGTATACATTTAAATTTGTTCGAAAAGTGATGACTAAGATATTATTGGCGACCGGAGTAGTATTGCAAAAGGTTGTCAGTAAACAGTTTTGCCTAAAATGCGCTGTCTGGCCTAATTTGCAGTCTGGCCTTACTTACTACTTAGGCCCTGCACCCGCTTATAGGCTCTAGGGCCTCTCCAACTCTTTCCTTATTGTTTATCTTTTTTTGTTGATAGTTGTAAGCCATGCATTCTGAGAAAATGGGTATGGTATTGATGGTGGTATTTTTCTGGATTCACTGGAAGAGGTTGCACGATTCAAAAAGCTGGTATGATCTAGAAATATTGAGGGAATCAGAGAATATCCTCGCGCTTACCCCAGAGACCATTTTTGAATCATCGTCGCTCTAACCTGGACAAAGCTGAACCATCCAAAGCTTTACTCTCAAAACCTAGCCAAAGCAGTGAAGATTGCGCTCAACTGTATCTGAACGCTGGCAACCACTTCAACGCAACCTAACCTAGTGCAAGACGGCTTTGAACTGCGATTATCTCAAAACATGCATTAGGTCCCAAAGACCTTTCCTTCACTTACACCTTTACTTGTCAAACAAACTTGCAGTTGTTGTTTTACTTGTTATGAGCTCTACAAATGACTTGGTCAAAATAACTTTGATAGCGATTAGATTAACAGTAAGATCAGGGTTGTCGCCTTCAATTTAGGTATAGCAACTGCTTCTGTTAGGCTACTCCTAAAACGCCCCTTAGGTTACTGATCTGCGGCCATTTCATTGTCAAGTAACCTAATACTTTGGGATTTCACAAGAGTACCTGATCATGATCAATTCCAACATTCAATGCTTGCATAAAGATTGAGTTTGATGGAGTCTGTAGTTTAGTTCGTCTATGGTCAGTGTGGCAAATTCTTTGTTGGAATTCGTTCCTGTCATGTGAAAATGTTGTTTTTTCTCTTTTCCTTTTTTTCAGTTTATTTTTGTCTAAAAAAGTGCATCATTCTGTTGACAAGTCTAAATTGGGTCTTTGCATAAAATTCTGTCAAGTCATGGTAACTATGAAAAAATAATACCACGTATGGTCAAAACTTATTTTTCTTAATAAATTAACATATATTCTCTAAAGATTAATATTGTTATCATTTCATTAGCGCAAGATAATATATCTTAATTATTTAACTTTATCATTCAAATGTGTTCATTGACTCTTACATAAGAAGCTTATGTGAGCTGGATGAGTAAAGGTAAACAAAACAGAACCAAACTTGTCCCAATCAGTTGCTAATATTATCTTTTATTCTACAGGTTTCTTGAACCAGAATTTATAAATATTTTTGGTGACAATTCGTTGATCCCAAATAATTCATAAAGTCCATTGCACCATGGAAAATTTGTAGTCTAAACTAAACTAAAAAAAATGCCAAATTTAATTGCAGGATTGTCTATGCGGATGACATGAAAATCTTCAACTGAAATACTAGCATATACGAAGCTACATATACTATTAAAGAGCGGCAGAGAATAAAGAAGCATTATCCGAGTAGCTATTCTAGGCAGCGCTTTTTCGGGTACTGCTAAATATCGACGGGCCTAGATATGCAAGGAAAATTCAGTTATCCAGAGTTGTAAGCTCCATCAGTTGTATGCTGCCCCAGTTTGAGGGTGTTTTGTCTGTTAACAGGCTTTGCATAATTCGAAAAATTTCTGGTTTCTGAACATTGCACGGGGACTATACATAATTATCATCTAACGTCTGGACATGATGGCTATTGAAAATACCTCCACATGTGTCCAAATGTTCAACACTAACTGCTACTAGTTATCAACAACTTAGCCTCTTTAAAGGCTACATTTATCAATTGTACACTTCAAGTCAATTGCCGTCCGTTTCTACTTGCTTACATTTCTTTATGTACGTGATGATTGGCCTGACAGTTGTAGACATAAGAGTGTTAAGGCCTTTCGGAAAAAAGTTTAAAATCCAGCTAGCAAGCGAGGCGAGCCCCCCTGCAAACAATCCAATTAATTACTTCTGATTAGGTACTTTTGTACCACAATATTCTTTCAAAGAAAATACAATTCTCAATTACCACCATTGTTTGTCATTACGACTCTTTCATTGTAAGTCACATATTAGCAATCTACTGTGGCATCACGAATTTTTTTAAATTTAAGCTTCATTTGACAGTTTTTGTCATCATATCAGAATTTATCATATTAGGTCGCCTTTCGAACTTATATTGTTGATGCAAGTATAGTTACTAAGTTGTTTGCATTCCCGCTTGGAACTATCACCTTGCCAGACAGATCAACAACCTCTCAAAGGCGTTAAGGCAAACACATTAGAAAGTTTAAAACTTGATTTTTTTTTAAACTTCTGCCTTTCTCAAGTTGCATCGCATCTTACATCGTGACTAAATATGAGTATGAAAGCCCCTTTTTGTTGACTCAAAAAATTCAAATCAATTAGCTTCCGTGATTGCAACTTCCAGGCACCCGAAATCATTGTGGGGAAACGCTTGGCTAAAGTCCACGCACCTAATGACATTTTACCACACAACGGATGTTAATTACTAGTGCAGGTGGTGATAATGAATTTACATATATGTCAGCTTGTGTAATGAACCTCACCAATTTACTAACTGTTATGTGATGTATGCACAAGTACTTGACATTGTACAACAGACAGACAGACAGAACAAAAAAAAACTGATAACCCTCGATGGTCTCATGGTTGTTTTTCTATTTTTGGACTGTTCAATGGCAAAATAAAAGAATAAACTTGCTCAGGACACGCGAACGAACTTCCCTCTCCCAATGTTATGTGTTATGAAACGAGTTAATAATGCGCGTCAGTCACTTCCTGTCGATGGTAACCTTTATTATTTTTTCTGAATCGAAGCCCTGTATTTTGTATACAAAAACCAACTCAAATTTCTCAATTTAAATAAAAAATAAATGTATATACAAAGTTCCCAACTTAATTTCATGTGCCTAACCTGATCTAGTCACGTAACGTATATGTGTGCTCGGCAGCATAATTAAATTAATTAGAAAGAAACCATGGATCTACAGAGAATCAAAGTTAAAACATTAATCGGTCCCTGGGATAAGCGAAAGATTAAGTTTTCGTCGGCAAAACGCGTGGGCGTAGATTAGTAATTTTACAAAATATCTACACAATTTCCAATATTCAAGGGTATTTTACTGGGATTCACATTTGAAAGGATTCCCATTGGGGAGAGAATATTCGAATATTTCATGTGTGTACTAACGGAAGAGATATTTCGCAAATATAGCCTCCCGAATCAAAGGTCACTGATGGAGCAGCATCATGTGGGCGACGAGTAATTAAATGTTCTAAATATACGTTATATTCAAATTTGAAGACGGAAAGTAAAGAAAAAATATAATTATATTGAAATATATGGGGTTATTAGCATTACTGACGGTTAAAAGTCGTGAGGAAGTGATTTCATTAAAAATAATAATGCTGTCGGGTCATACTTAAATGGGGTGGGGTTATATTAATATCAATGGGGGTGAGTGTCATTATGGTCACGACAGTAATTAGTACTTTCTTATCAAGTGAATAGTTGGGTATTTTTATACATTTTTTGCTATTACCGTGGAAATTTACTTATAGCTTCGCATTCAGAAGGTATTTACCAATAAAGTGCAAATTGGTGACTCAAAAGTCAGAACTCTTTATTATTTTCTTGAAGTATGCCTTGCTCTAAAAACTTATGGAAAAAACTAGGTTGAATCCATTAGATATTTTTTTTTTTGGAGTCAATAACCGTTTGATCGGTTACTAATTAGCACAGAACCAGTAGACTCATTAGTTAATCACGTCGCTTATTCATACATCGTATCAGCATGGGACAGTGTCTGGAAGATAAGATGCTGAGGATATCACTGATTTAATACGCATTGGAATGAGAACAGGAGATCACTATTTAGACTTTTGGCATATTGGAGTTATATAACAATAATGTCATAGTTGTACTAGAGGTAAATATTATGTGCTGTCAAAAGTGGATATTCACTCAAATAAAGGGTTTTTCATTAAGCGTTTCTTATCTTTTATTTTAAATAAAACTAATTGTAAGTGAGAAATAGTTAAAATTGTTTATTTAATTAGAAGGCCCTTATATGCCATTATATACGAAATGTAACATCATTCAAATATTCTTCAGTGGGTTCTTAAGTGGTTTTTTCGTTTGGTTTTGACGTAAGGATAACCCCATAAAGTCCATTATGGTTGAGTCTTTAAAGGCTGAACTATAATAGTCGAATTGTTTCGTACGACCACTTCCAAAACAGTGCGAATACACAGGATTATTACTGAGAGACCATAATAGCTTTCGGTTTCCATTCGCTCAGTTTTCGGTCACTTTTGCTTAGTTCCATTCACAACAGTCAGCTAAAAAAAATTCTAAAATAAGATTTTATAACGTCTAAAATGCATTCAATTTAAAGTTTCAAACAATCTTAATAATTTCCTCAAAATAATTGACTTTTTTTATGGAAAACGCAAAATTAACCGGCGAAACTACTTGACAGATGCTTCCGAATACATACTCTTATTATAGGTAACTTGTGAAAATGAGTGTACTGAAGGAAACTGAGCGAAGGGTTTTGACATAAGCCACAAATAACCCATTAATAGATAGTCCACTCCCCCCACTCTTCCCTAAAACACCAAAAATTGAGCGTAAGAATATCCTCTCTTTATTTCGTATCGATGAATACGTGTGATGAAAGATTTGAAGTTTAATCAACCCATCTACAGGTCCAAAAAAAGGATTATGTAGCTGGCGTGTTAAGATCGAACTCTTGACGAGGTGAAGATCTATTTTTATTTGTATACATTTCCGATTAAAATTTAATTTCTCTAGCAAGGCAATTTGCTGCAAAAGAAAATAATTACAATTTTGCCCCATTTTTGTCACTAAAAAAAAGGGAATTGGAGATGTAAATTTCCTATCTGCCCACACTAAACAAAGGTGGTGAGCCGTGAGGGCTGTGTTTGGAAAGTGCGGTGGTGAATTTATGATGTTAAAAAAATATTTTTCGTATAATAATTTATAAATGTGTCGAGAAATAAAAATATTTTTATTATGGAACTATAGAATTGTTGCAAGTGCATGCGTATTTCTTTCTTATTTTATTTATGTAATAATTATTTGTTGTTTGATTATTTTACTTGTGATATATATTTACTTGTGAAATAGTTTTATTTATCGTATGCTTTAGCTTTTTTTCCCATTAATTTGTTTATTGTTCAAAGTATATATACTTACAAGATTATGTTTGCGTTGGAATTATATGTGCTCGAAAAACCAAAAGAATTAAAATAAACTTCAGTTCGATTATTTTCATAAAAAAAATCGTATTATATATTTAGAGAGTTAAAAACAGATCATAGATTAATATTGTAAGTTTGTGATAAATTTTACAGACGACTAGTGGTCAACAATAGAATCGTTTGATTCGAACATGTTCAAAGTCTTGGTTTTGAAATTGTATAGTACTTAAATGAAGAAATAAGTCTAATTCTTCTGTTTGGATTTAGTTTATTGCTAATACATTTTATTAGGTTAAATATGTGCTTTTCAAAACCCAACACCTACTTGAGTAAAGTTGGGTTATTGACGATTCCGTCAGGATTTTAAATGTTATATGATTTTGTTTAAAATATTTAGTTATATAATTTTATAATAGTTTTGTCCAATCTGTCTGAATATCATGATAAAAAATAAAAAGAGTTTCGCTGTACTCGAATTAGTGAGTTTTTTTACACTTTTTTTTAACCAGAAATCTCAAACCTTACACAATCGCCACTTTTTAACATTCTATTTATACACAAGATAAGTTTTACCTATCACACATACATTTCCTGTTATTAAACATTTTTTTGTTTTTATTCGAACTAAAATATATGATAAACGTACTTGATATTTGTTCAAAGTACAAAACGGAAGCAATTAAATTATTTTTGGGTATGTTGTGATACATAAATATGTTTTTATTTAGTTTCCAATTTAAAAACTAGCATAAACGTTTGAAAAAAGACGTTAAATTTTAAATTTTATATTTTTAACAGATTCACCACGAAACGAAAAATATTTCCCGTAGTTGTTTATTGAACATAGCATCCTCTCCCGAATTTCTTAATTTCTCTCAATTTTCCGATTTTTTTTCTTTAAAATTCCTCTCCCATGTGACAGATATCCCAAACCCTAGTTTTTCTAGTGTGCGTTTTTTTGCCTGCAATACCAATAAAACCAGGGTTCACTTTATCTGTCACATGGGAGAGGATTTTCGAAGTGGACTATCTAGTAGTAGGTTATTTGTGACATAAGCTTCCGATTGCTTTCGACTATTCTTCTGAACGAAATTCTTCCCTATGTTCTGTCAACTCCAACCGCTGACCATAATACTTTTGCCCACATATTTATCTGTCAAAACAATAAACACATATGTATGAATAATTTGTACTAACTGTTAGATTCTCATATGCAATGATTCTAGTTCAGCCTTAAGAGCGAACGGATTCGCACTTTCAAATCCAAATACAAATTCTTTGTATTCGCACTGTTTCGGAAGTGATCGTATGAAACCATTTACCTATTATACATAGTTCAACAACAGATAGGTAATAAAAATGATTATCCGTGGTTCAACCTCAATGGGACGTTCCATTACACAGCTGCTAGCGTAAGCTTATATAAGTCCGTTATTATTGAGGCTTAGCATGTGTTTTGTAATTAGCAGGTTCGTTCGCGTACTTTCTGCACTAAAATTCTTAGCTGGCCAAATTTCTAAGAGAGGGGTAAAATTTCTTCAGAGCAAGGAACGAGTTGAACAAGCTAGGTACTTATTTTTAAGACTTCACTTTTTTGTTTGTATTGATTTAAGTACATACATCAAATTATCTTGCAAGCCAACAACAGCGCAACCATTTGACAGAATTACTTGGACTAAAATTCATGGCATGGGGAAATTTCTTACTCTCTCGTCTGTACAAAACTACGAAAACGACGTACAGGAACAGGAATTCGCTATTTTTCGTAAAATTTCATAGTATGGGAACAAATTTAGTGATTCACAAATGAATCACGTTCTTTTCTGAAAAAGAAAAAAAAAAGATATTCGCCCAACGTGGGGCTCGAACCCACGACCCTGAGATTAAGAGTCTCATGCTCTACCGACTGAGCTAGCCGGGCAGTTATCTCTCCACTGACAGATCACTTATTTCAAACTAACTGGATGATGAAAATAAATGTCAAAATATGAAAATTCCTTTATCAATTTTATTTTCTTAAAATAGAATGGTAGACAGTTTTAGTCTCGAAACTTAAATCCTTTTGCTATTAAATCTCTGCGCGCCTCTTCAATTTCCAAGTGTAACTCCTTCGAAGCCTCGGGACAATCGTTAAATGTCAGAGTTCTGTAGAGAACCGTAGTCGCCGCATAAACCTGTATAGGGACGGGGAATTTGATGAAATTCTGAAAGCAAAATGTTCTTTTAACTTACCCCGAATAAAAGGACTAAAATTATTGGTAGAATTTGTATCTCAAAGAAGAATTTTCGAGTTGTTTCTGTTTGTATTTGGCCGGATATAATACAAAGATATGGAACGGCAAAAACACCGGCATACATCAGCCATCGCATTAAGTTTGTCATTTTTCTCTTTGGTAATGGAATGTTTTTTAATAAATGCCGTTAACACAAAATAAAGTCAAGGCGTAGGAAGTGGAAGGTGTAGTTAAAAAATATATATTTTAAGAGAAATAAAAATAATCAAAACAAAAACTTTACGTGTCAAGTGACATTTGTCTAATCTGACAGATGGTGACGTTACTATTGCTTGTTCTAGTACGTTGGTTGGTGTTTGGTTAGTGACATCTGTGAGTGAAATGTTAAAGGGAAGGTGGCGCTGTTTTAGCGGCCGTTACTTTTTGAAAGCGAAGTGTAAAATTCTCCACTCGAGAATAGAAAGGACTTGGGTGGTTATGCACAGTGTCCAGTTAGTCCATTTGTAACTATTAAGAGGCTTATCACCCTGCGAATCAAGGGTTCGATGGAATTCTATAATCTACGTATTGTTGGGCATATATACATTTACATGTATCTAGCAGTATGGCATTTATCTAGGGGCTTTCAGTGGTCGTCCTCCCGGTTTTGCCGCGTCAACATCCATATGGAATTTATGCTGCAGTCATGCGACCAATAGGTTTCGATTGCTTCTTATTCAGGGATGGAATATATGATAATCATCGATAATGTCTCCGGGAATGCCGTTTCTTATTAGTTGGAATCCAGCAATCTACAAGATATGTGTAAGTCCAAGTTGGATGGTCAAGTGGAGAGGGTGTTGGCATACAATAAATTCTTTTAGCGCATCAGTTGCAAGAAATCAAAAGCAAAGCTTGTCCCTTATTAACTTACCACTCTCAACTCCTTGTGAAGAAATACAGTGAAGGTAAAAGACAAAATTAACTTAAAAATTCAAATTTTATTCCTAGCAGTATCCGAAAATATAAGACATTCTCCTTGGCATCACCATTTACGCTATTCTTCCCTGTAACTAAGTTGCGGCGACTGTGCACTTCTTTCCACTCAAAAAGTCACTTATCCGACATCCGACGATCCTAAATTTAACCTCGTTATCCTTGAGTTCTCCACCAAAGAAGAGCTGCAATAGAACACCTTGAATCACATGTAATATGCTATCAAATTTCAAACTCACCTTAGGATCATTGCTCAGTGCCCAGAGTTCATCTTCTCCCCGAGAGTTCTTTAAAACTTTAATAGCTGTCACAAATTTCAACTGCTCTGGATTATGAGCGTAAATCTTGAGATTATCAGAATTATATTTCATCTTGCTATCCCAACTGATCACTGCATTCAATCTAAGCAAGCTGCAGTATAAATTTCCAGAACTATCGATCGCTTCCGACTCACACTGGATTCTACGATTACCAAGCACTTTGAAGTCCTTTGATTCGGCATTTGGGTTGTGTTCCCATTTCGATTTATCGTCGATAATTCTCAGTGGAACAACAATTTCCTTTTTGCTATTAAGAGCATGGAAATATAGTTTCCTATCTGCTAGCGAAAGACAATTTAACTAGAGTTCCAATGAGATACTTGAAATATTCTTACCATTTTCATACTTCGGCGAGAGGCTCACTGTGAATATTCCATCAGAGAGGTAGTTATCTCTCAACAAACTTTTGTCTGGACGCATCAATTTATGTTCGATTCTCCAACTTTCACCATTTAGTGCATCATAAACAATCAAACCAAAACCCCATGGATCTGCTATGTACATCCTTGTTTCTCTGCATTCACCAGGATATGGATCACGAACATCAACTATTGCGGATGTGAATACTGAAACGCCAGGAGTATATTGATTATCCGGAATTAGATAGCGATGAATAAGACGATCTGTTACAAGATCAAAGGCCAGAATCTGTGGTGGACACAATTGCATGGAAGCAATTTGACCTGAGTCAACCACCCAAAGGCGCCAGCATTCATCAATCTGAAAGAAGAGTATTGTTATTGAATTAAAAGTAGTGATGACAAAACTAGTCGACATTTTTGCTATAGAATTAGCTTTAGGTTGATTATTTTGGATTAATCTGAAAGCAGAACATGTGGCTATCCAATCAAACACATAATTGTTATTTATATTAGATCTTCCTTGAAGCAGAATAACGAATTATAATAGGATACCAGTAATTGTGCCATCTGACTCAGAAAGAAGACGGAAGACAGAAGACGGAAGAAGAAAGGACATTCCCTCAATTACGGTGAGCACAGTAACATCATTCTCCTCAGAATTATTTATAAAATCGTGCGGTTTTAAGGCAGGAAAATCGACATGCGCGCAAATTTGACAGATCCTGTAGGAAACCCGAATTCGCATATCTATATACCGCCATGTCCTTTTAATATATTTGTTTAATGTCAGTTTATTTTTTTTGTTTGCAGACACTTTATCATGATATTTTGTTGAAAAGAAACCTGGAGTCGAACAATAGCAATATGACTTCGTACTGGACCAAGGCTAAACCCAGGCGTCTAATGAGAGTCGCTAGAGAATCTTGTTAAAACTCTCGGAATCGAAAACCAATCCAGGTTTATATGTTTATTTTTCTGTATGAATGTGATAAATCAAGTCGGAAGTCAGCTAAGCTTGAGTTTATTGCCCTCATCGATGACTCGTCAGTGACGATAGCAATTATATTGTTCAGTAAATATTCATAAATGCATTCTAATGTAACACGTACACAAAACTTTCTTATTTGCCAATATACTTACAAAAATTCGTATCGCCGATGTAATTGAACTGCAGTCAGCTCCATTACTTGCATGCATGTAATAGTTTGGATATGGGAACAGTTGAGGACTCTTTCCATCGCCATTGTTCTTGAACGTGGCCAGTGTGTATGGTATGCCGGCACTCAATCGAGGAACAGTTACAAAAGTCCGATATAGAGAAGTATTTTCTAACAAAATTCACATTTTATTTCAGATTATAATTTGAGTCCTTGCATCAAACCTCCATATTCGATATCAAAATCCACAGGAATTCCATTTCCCTTGACGTACAATCCGTTTTCAACAGCAAACTCCCGATCAACGTCCAAAGGAAATCCAAAATCCAGGTCCTTCCACTCATGCAAAACCGAGAGTTCTCTCACATTTAATTTCTTAGCCGCGGATACACTGGTCACTGCCAAAAGGCATAACACAAACCATTTTAGATAGAACATTTTTGTTCCGCACACACGTACTATCCCCAGCTCGACTCTGAGTCAACTATAGTGCCGGCGAGTTAAAAATGGCCTCGGTGGTACCACTTAACACTTGGAAAGATATTCCTAATTGATAGAGATGAACGCAAACTAGCCCTCTGTCCATTTGACCGTCAAAGAAAGAGGAGAATATTCGGAAGATAAAGGTGAAAGGAAATAAACGATGGACCGCCGGAGAAGAACAAAGAACACTCTGCTTATCTGATGAAGAGTGGTCACTTTGAGATTTTTTTTTCTACTTCTTCTACAATAAATAGTATGGTATGGCCTGTAGATGAATGTGAGAAGATTCAAACTTTATTTTCATATGTTAATTTATAGATTTTACAATCTTGAAATAGCATATATGAGGGTGAGGATTTGTGAATTATATCTCCTCTATGTGATCCATTGTTTTCGGTAAAAAGAAAGTGGACCGAATGAATAAGGAGATAAGAAATTGAATTTTATATTAAAAAATGCATACTTTTTGTTAAAAAACCATACTTACAAATATATTTAGAAAGAGGAATAGGAAATTTAATTTTGAACTGAATTTGGGTTGGCAATTTAAATTTTTTTGTAATTATGCTAAATTTTTAGAAAAAATTCAAGATACGAGTTGAATATACAACTAGAACTGGTTACTTTAAGTTGGACTTTAAGTTGTTAGAAATTTTTAAAAGAGATTGAAGCTTTCACTGGTAAAAAGTTAAAATACGTAAATATGATATGGACTTATTTGTATGAGATTGCGATATTAAAAATTGTAATAACGTCCGTGACGCCATTATAAGGCCAAGTTTAGTCTAAAGCACAATCATTGTGTTACTCTGAAGTCATGCCTTTATGTTTCCCCAGCCTCTACAAGGATCATGCCTAGTTAGTTGCTTTCTTCATCGATGATCCGTCGACAGCTTGCGCTAGGGATATCGATCATGTTCACAAAATATCGTTTTGTGGAGGACTAGGTAGATGTAAGTAGCAGGGCAGTTAAAGAGTGCAATCATTTCGGAATGCATTCATTGAAGCTATCCTTAGAGTTCAAATGGATTTGTTTCAATTCAATGACACCATTCATTTTGAAGTCATGATTAAGCAATCATTTTCTCCAATCATTATTTTAAAGTCAAAATGAATGCAATCATTTGATTGCTCTGCATTCATTGAAGTCACCTTGAAGTCACTAGCATTCAGTGCATTCACTTGAAGAGTTTGAAGTCAGTGAAGTCAACTAAAGTTAGGATTTGTTCAGGCTAGTAGAATGCAAAACGTTTAGTCCAGTTCAAAGTAAATACAAAATTGCCCTGTTTTGGGAATAAATGTGAAGTAGCGTGTGACCAAGACATAACTGTAAATTCGGCGAGTTATCTCTTTCACTTTTTTTGAATAAAATAGTTTTTGCAAATTGTTATTCCATTAATAACAGCACATTGTATGCAAACATGATCTACACAATGGCTACGCCTAGAACTTTCAAGCCAGCCACCGATATCTTTAATTGAATTGGTGAGCTTTGTGAGCTTCCATTTGATTTTGCTTGAACGTCATTTCAGTCAAACGACCCGAAGATAACGGTCTAATTTAGTTTTTCTATAGTCCAGTTTGTATATGAGCACCATTGTATAAATTAATTCTATAATACTGATGTTTCAAGTTAGGTTATATTCGTAATCGATTATTGAGGTCAACATCGTCCATCCCTACCGGTGAGAATTAATAAAAAGTTAAGTTTTTCTGTTTAGAGCGGCATATAGTTTCTTTCTTATCGTGTCTAGATGTATCTTTGTACATGTACTTTGAAAACGTTCGGTAATACTCAATGTCTTAAAGATTTGCTGGCTAAAATGTATTTCTAAGGAACCATGCACACCAGTCCGATGAAGGAAGTGGCTGTGGACTGGTCACACTGTCCAAAGGGTGACAGATCCATAGGTCCACAGGTCCATAACTAACGCTAAGCAATGGAACGTTTTTACTAAGGATGTACATGAATTGTACATGTAAGGATGTACAAAGGGAGAACGGCACCTAGGAAATAGTTGGGTAGTGCTAACGCGCATTTCCAGAAACCGCACACGATGGCGCGTAGGCATTATAGAGGCCCTAGGACTCACAAGGAGATCCTGTAAAGTAAAAAATAAGTGTAAATACCTTACTATTTCAAAACAGCTTGAGTTGTGTTCAATTTAACAGCCGGAGCTGAGTGAGTTCTCTCAGATTCTTGAGAAGCAACCATTGCCATAATTGTGTAGATCTAGTAGAATGAATCTGGAGTAAATGGAACCTTCCCCGGGTAAAAACTAAGTTATGTATGCCAATCGTTAATGCATGCTGATAATTGGTTCAGCAGTTTAATTGATGTCTACAGCTGCCGTAGCACATAAAGTTGAATGAAAATATAATTACTTAAATTTTATTAAATTTATAATATATTCATACATTAAACAAAAACAGTTGAAAAACAATTAAATAAATACATTACAAAAAAAAATTGAATGAATGAATGGAATAACTTGTAATTGCTCATCGACCAGTTGAACTGGTAACAACTGCATCGTTAATAGCTGATCTTGTTTAGGGTAATTCTGATTAGTATTTTAAATATTACTAAGTTTTGTTCAAGTTGCGGAGTAATTTAAGAGCGTTCAACAGATACAAAAACAATATCAGAATGCATTTTAGATCCTTTTGAGAATTTTTATATATTTTTGTTAAGTTGTAAAGTACCGTTAATATAAGGCCTAAGGCAAATTTTAAGTTTACCTCCAGGGATCAGCACACAGATATGAAGTTTGAGCAAGATCCGTTCACTCATTTAGGCTATATTCTCCCGCACACGCTGGCAGGCATACGGAAAAAATTGACAGACAGACAGAAAAAATTGGTAGACCTGCTTTAATATCTCCATTTTGATTTCTTTCAGGAATCTAATATTTGTCCTATTTTGTACGTAGGCGCAAGTAAAAATAGTTGCGAGCAGGTGATAAGAGGCTAATGGCTGGAAGATATATACTTAAGGTTTTGTGCCTTATGCTCAAGAAGTTTTTTCACAGATTTGACTCAATTTAGCCAGAGGTAGGGTCAGTAATTTGACATTAATCATTGTGTGGTGTGGTGTCTAGTACTCGTACCTGATTTGTACCTTTGCATTCTGTGACATCCATGTATTGAGTAGAGGGTTGTCTTGTTGCTGTGATGGCTTTCCTATCAAGAATCGGGAGACACTTGGACCAAAGGCAGGCTGATAAAACGGAGCACTAACCGGTTATTTGGAAACCTTTATGTACCTATCTTGGTAGGGGTCATTGCTGAAAATATATGCTATAACAAGTGATTCATGTAAGGTAAGTGAAATTGGACTACTTGTACAAAAATTGTATGGCAACAAAACGAATTTAACTAAATATTATCCCTATGTTGTATGGTTGTTGAAACACGTTCTTTCTCTCTATATGTACGTCATCCTACCCATTTTTGCTTACGAATTTCAATAAAGAATCTCCGATTGAAATTTGGGTGTAAGACGTAGTAGTCCATTTGAATTTTGATCACAGCTATACATTTTGTAGTAGAATAGTAATGATATGAGAGCAACAGTCTCAGTCAAAGACTCCAGCTTAATAAGCTGGACGTTTTATTTGATTCTACCTCTTTTATGAGATAAAAGATTTAAAACTGACCAATACCTTATACACACCACTTAATTGTATTATAATTTAGTCGGGGAATGTCCCAAAAATTTCGAAGATTGGAATAATTATCAAAATCATTTAAAATATTTTTATTTCCTTGATTAATTCATCGACAATCTATTCAGCAGCTATGTATCTAAAGGCTGCCACATTTACCCCTTCCACTTTGCAGAGTTGATGTCCTGCACACCATTACTCTATAGTTGTCCTCTTCTATCGAAATTGTCCCAGTATTGAGTTTCTATTTACAAAAAAAAAAAGTGGATTAAAAGGACTTTAAAAAATGCAAGAGAATAATTTTCAAACCTGTAACCGATTGCTGAGTACCAAGAGCATCTCTTCGTTCTTGCAATTGCGTACGACCTTCACACCAACTACAAACTGAAGTATCTCATCATTCTGTACGACAGTTTTGAAATTTTCCGTCTTATAAGGCCTTTGCGGATCCCAAGAGAATATTGAGAGTGGATTCAGTAAGGAGGAATAAATAAGTCCCTTTGAGTCTATGGCTTGAGTCGGAGATTGTGTTGGTCGGGTTCCTACAACTTGAAAGACCTCTTGATGGCCAGATGAATTGGCTGCCCAAAGAGATTGATCATTGACTAAGCTTAGACGTGCACCAATTTCAGATAGCGATGAATACGAATGGAGGCGTAGTATGTCTTTCTCTAAAAAGGGAAGTATTTATGAATTACATTTTCAGTGCAGGGGATTTGGGAATACCTACTTCGGTATGGAGTACTTGTGTATAGACCATCGGGGAAAAGAAATGACTCCCCTGCAATAGTTGTTGTAGTATAGTTGGGATCCGGTTTGAAGAGCTCATTATATATTACCCAGGATACCTTTCGTTCCAAATCTAATACCAGAAATGAAAATCCTCGCGCGTCTGTAAGGTAGACTTTGCCACATTTACATTCTCCCTTCGGTGGTGGATCGTAGATATCTACAATTATTCCATTGTGAACAGATCTTTCTGGAACGTATTGATTTTCGGGAATTGTATAACTGAAAACTAGTTTATTTGTGTTTAAATCGTAGGCTAGGATCTTTGGCGGACAAACTAGAGAGGGTGTAACTTGGAAGTTCCTTCCCGTGTCTATGGCCCACAATCGATTGCAGGGATCAACCTGTAGAAAGAGTTTTTTTTTTAAAGAGATTTTGTGGAATCTGCTTTCTAGGAATACTTACATAAATTCGAAAAACGGAAATAATCCTGTCACAGCCGGGTGTATAAGTTGGGGAATGTGACTTGTAGTCGGGATATGGCTTGAGTACTGGTCCGTTCTCTGTCACATTATTTGAAACAATACTAAGTGTGTATGGTATTCCAGGCACAATTCTTGGCGAACTTATGAACACACTCAAGTCGTCCTTACCTTATAAAAAAAAGACGCACTTTACAATTTCTACATGCTTCACTGAATCTGTTAAAAGTCCCACCTTTGCAGCGTTTTCCAGGAACGCTTACATCAACATCGTAAGGTCTCTTGAAACCTTCTCCCTTGTATCCATTTGCAATAGCATCGTTGAATTCAGCTTCAGAATTGAATCCGTATACCAAGTTTTTCCACACATGAGTAATAGTCAAATTTTTTAGTGGGGTGTGTTGATGGTTCTGTAGACTTGGTGCTATAAGTGCACCGATTGCAAGCACATAAAACACTAACATATTTTTTGTGCAACAATAATATCGAATTTTTTTGAGGTGCACAAAACTTTTATTTAATTAATTTTTGTTTTAAGACACGTTTATCCAGTTTCACGATTTGAGTTTGTTTCACTTAGACCTTCAACCCCCAACTGTGGGGTGGTTATTTTGTTGACCTGGTTTTTATACACAATTCCTAAAGTATAACAAAGCAATTAAAAAAAGTATAAGCAAATAAAGAATGTATAAAGCACAAATTTAAGGTCTGTATATACAGACGACAACAAAACAAAAGAATACTGTTCACAAATACAGGGTTGCTAATTCAATTTATTTATCATGCCAATTAAATAAACTGCTTGAGTGCATGGTATAAGCTAGAATAAAATTGTTTCCCTTTCTTAATGTGCCCCAGAACTTTATCGTTCCTTCTTAATTCTATTGTAGATTATAACCCCGTAAGGGATTTTTTGTTTTCAGAAATGGCACTGGATAAGGTTATCTCACGTTAATGTTGTAAGAAATAAACAATCATTTTTGATTTCGGAGTTATAACAACAACAAGACTATCTTGATCGGAATTTTTAATTATCAAAAGTCGATTGTAGATAAGATAGAGTTAGTCACTCGCAGCTCTGATATTACTTCTGTCAATGGAGGGAAGACAATTAAGTGAATCACTCAATTCGAATCCTTGCTATTGATTGGAAAACTCAAAACATCCATTAGGACTTCTCAAAACAATCCATGAACCAGCAGAGCAATAATCGAGTTCGTGATGTGGTGCTTATTTTACCTCGTAGTGGTTTTAGACAAGGTGATGCGCTGTCATGTGACTTCTTCAACACCATACTTGAGCGGATTGTGCGTATTTCACAAACCAATACCAGTGGCACACTATCAAAAGCATGTTTGCATACGCCGACGATACTATACAGCTGTCACCGATGAGTTTGCAAGCATTGAATCAGATGCGGCCAAAATGGGCTTAACGATAAACGAGGGAAAAACCAAGTGTATCCTGTCAACA
Organism: Chalcosyrphus nemorum; assembly: GCA_949716465.1. NCBI lineage: Eukaryota > Metazoa > Arthropoda > Insecta > Diptera > Syrphidae > Chalcosyrphus > Chalcosyrphus nemorum. The sequence goes on from OX454333.1 coordinate 8,747,887, forward strand.
AGAAACGACAATTAACACTGACGAATTGAACAAAACGTCACAGTAGGCAGCTACAACTTCGAGGTAGTAGAGGACATTGGCTACCTTGGCTCTGCTATTAACTCTAACTATAATACCAGCACAGAAATCAAACGAAGAATAACACTTGTCAACCGCTGTTTTTTTGGAGTGATAAGGCAATTCAACAGTAAAGCCCTATCTCGAAGAACTAAGGAGACTTTGTATAAGACCCCGATCATTCCAGGCGCGTACAAATGAAGGGGACCTCGACCAACTCGGAGTGCAATTTGGTAAAGACCGAGGTAAGTGGTAAGACTTATTGGTTGAGGTGATGGCTTTGTCCAGTTCTATTCTATAACTGACCGTTGAAACAATTATTGTAAATTTATAGAGGAAGTGGAAAAAAGACCCAGGCTATACAAAAAATCTTTAAAAGAGTACTCTTTTTTCCTTGTTGGTCCTTCTCCTCCACAGTATAATAAAGCAATAATATAACTTCTAGAAAAAACTTTCATTTTGCACCGCTCACTGCAAAATTCACTTCCTAACTTAGAAATCCGTCGTGAGCAGTCGACCGAAGGTTGCCTAGGGTGCGCCATCCCGAATGGTAAATCGACCCAGTATGCAGGCGCTCTCAAGGTAAAATCGAAATTGCCAATCGCCTTGTCATAGGTTACACAATGTTTGAGCACAGGCCTGCGACAATGTTAGCTAAGTGTGCAATAACAGACGAGCAGCCTCATAACAGATCGATCACTCTGCTATCTTTTGCCGCTTAAGAACTCTGGGATGCAGAGGTATGAATAGTATGAGCTCACAATGTGATACCATTCGGCTGCTGTAATTCAAAGGTCCCACGACTTAATGCCCATACACAACATCAGCAAATTAAAGGATCCCACCGTTCCACAGCAATAAAACAACCACCTCTTTGCTCTCCACCATCCAAACCAATTATTTTCGAGGCCTTCTAAGAATTCCTGAAAGAAGATTGACAAATGAAAGCAATTCAAAGCTGGTCTCACATCTGCTGTACCACATGAAGATGGGAGAAGTACATGCTAGGTACAGAACCACAGGAAGCTGCAAGAAGATGTGACAGTCAAACTGTTTAGAGAATCACTAAAGAGCTGACAGGTGCTGCTTATTTCTTATGAAGATCAACCCAAGAAATGAAAAGAGCATTTTGTTATGGTTTGAACCATGTTTACGCTCGCTAGTGAGAAACTAAGTTCTTCAAGGCAACAAATATCCGAATACTTATATATTACTGTCCATATGACGGCGAGATTAATAGAGCAATCAAGGCACTCAAAAATAATAAGGCGGAAGGACTAGAGGGAGTGTTGAGTGTGTTCTAGCAGATCTCTTACGATCAGTGCTAGCAATATTGGCTGAGTTCCTCTTCTCCCTTATCGAGAGAACATGAGGAGCTGACTGCTTTTCTAGGAAAAATGCTTTCCTAAGAAGAAGAGGTATATGATCAAGTTGTAGTTAAGATAGTACCTTCAATGATTCTGGTTGTACGCAATGCAAAAGCTGTAACTTTTTCTTAAAAAAAATTAACAGTATCTATTTAAATTATAAAACAGTTTTCAAAACATCTCGGCGGAATATGCCAAGAAAACACAATCAAAACAAAACTTGAAAACACGATAAAACACTTGACGTTTAAAGAAGAATCGATACTGTCAAAAAGCCAACTGAAACTTTCTGACAGCTTAATTGGAAATGTCGGAAGTTAAGGTGTTGGTATAAAAGAAAATTGAGAGCTGATAGCCTTTGACAGCAGTCGAACTTGAAAAAACGTAATAGATTTTCCGAAAACTTAAATCTAGGATGACCGGCGCTGTCGTAGTGCTGTGTGCACGAGGTGTGTCGGTATTTGCATTTGTAATAGAAAATAACCTTTTAATAGCTAATAGAGGTGTTCAACCAACTTTTGCCATTAATAATAGACAGTTAATTAGCAACTCCAATACTCTCTCTATAGACAACTGGAATGTCTTAGGGGAAGAATCCTATCCCGACCACAAGTTAATTGAGTTCCTTTTGAATAGTAACTGCAGCCCTTCCCATCCCTGCAGAAATCCAAGGAAAACACGATGGTATCTCTTCAGCGATGAGGTGGTAAGGATCAGCAGTTACCTCGTAGACGGCAACTTACAGAACCGTACATACATTGATCAACAAGCAGAGCAGATTGTTTCCATCTAGAAAGAGAGTTTCGTCGGAAAGGTTTACCGAAGGATTTCCGTCCAATCAGCATTACCTCGTTTATCCTCAAAACTTTCGAAAGACTGATTGACATATGCATTCGTAGCAAACTGCGCCCAGGGGACCTCTCCCCAACCCAATACGCCTACATCAGAAGGAAAAGTGTAGAGACAGCGCTACACAGTGTCATCAGCTTAATTGAGAAATCACTTAAAGAAAAAGAATACACGCTCGCCGCTTTCCTCGACATTGAAAGAGCTTTTAATAATATCAATACGGAGGCGGTAAAAAGAACATTGAGTACGCTCAGCATTTATGACATCCTAATAAATTGGATAGTCAAAATGCTCGAAAACAGACATATACATAATTACTGAGATTGGCGGCACCAAACGAGATGTCTGCGCCTCCAGAGGCACCCCACAGGGTAGATGACCCCACCCCGCTTACCTGGGTCATTGTGTTAAATGAAGCTTTGAGGCTACTTGAAACATCTGGAGTTAAAGTCATCGCCTATGCAGAGGATGTAGTACTGATGGGAACGGGCAAATTTCTCCCTACGCTCAGTGAGCAAGTCGACGGTGTCCTCAAGATCCTGGTTAGATGGTCCAAGACATGCGGCCTTACGGTCAACCCCCAGAAAACTGAATTGGTTTTATTTACCAACAAAAGGTACATTCCCCTCAGCTTATCCGACAGCGCGAAATACCTGGATATTATTTTAGACAAAAAACTCACCTGGAAGCCAAACATATGTAAATGAAAGAGTCAAAAAGGCCAAGATAGCCTTCTACACATGCAGCAGTATATTTGGGAAGACCTGGGGACCCTCTCCAAAAACAATTCTCTGGATGTACACGGCTATCATAAGACCTATCCTGACATATAGCAGCCTAGAATGGTGGCCAACATTAAACAAGTCCACCTACCTGAAGGAGCTCACTAAAGTACAAAGACTAGCGTGCATTGGTGCCACCAGTGCGATGAGAACCACTCCAACTGCGGGTCTTGAGGCTATTCTCAACCTGCCACCACTAGACATCTACACGAGATAAACAGCAGCCATCAGTGCCCTAAGAATAAGACAGACTGCGTGCTGGAATTCAAGTACGATAGGGCACGCGACCATCCTTAGCAGATTTTTCGGCCATACACCAAAAACAGACTACACTACGCCTTACCTTGACTTTAAAATACCATTTACCTCAACTTACCCTAGCAGAGAAAAGTGGAAAGACAGCTAATCCATAGCTATTTACACTGATGGATCAAAAATGGACACCAGTGTAGGATCCGGAATCTTCTCCGAATCACTCCCAGACCACAGCAGTGTTTTCCAAGCGGACGACCGAAGCACCCCGCCCTGCGCTCTCAGGCTTAAAGCAGGGAAAATGGCTATGAGAGTGGCGAAATTGAGATGGAAGTCCCTAGATACTTGCAAAACTGCAAAACAACTATAGCCAACTTTTGACAAAGCAAGGACCGAGAGAATTATCCGCAAGGACCGACGTTCACTGTCCATAGTCTTGGGGATACTCACGGGTCACAACACTCTGCGGTACCACCTAAAGAAAATACGTCGGACGGAAGAGAACTCTGCAGATGATGCGGCGATGAGAAGGTTATAGAGGACACTACCCACTTCCTCTGACAGTGCCCTGGACTCCAACATTCCAGGTACAAATTGCTTCTGTCAGGATCTAGGAGAACTCTCCAACGTCAATACCGACATGTTACTGAACTTCATCAGAACATCAGGATGGTTTGTATACACGGATAACGAGCAAGTACAACCATGGAAAGTTGTTACAGATATTTATGGGTTAAATTCAACAGGAGTTTAGTGAGTCTTCTCAGATTCTTGAGGAGCGATCATCGCTATAATTGTGTAGATCTAGTAGAATGAATCTGGGGTAAATGGAACCTTCCCCGGGTGAAAACTAAGTTATGTATACCACTCGTTAATACACCGAAAATCTAAGGAGGAAGCGAATTGTGATATTACTTAGGAGAAGTGCCGCAGAGCACATCATAGGTTATGACACAGGCAGAAGTAAACCACTATATTGACAATCGCATCTTTAGGGAAGTACATTGTTCGACATGTTAATGTAACATGCTTGTGGAACAACACATTGCGATTGGATTGAAGCAAGACGAGTATTAAGACACCTTTATCTTCAACTGGATCCCAAAGAAATACGATACACTCTGTGTATTCTAAATGCTTGCTTCTTGTTGTCTCCAGAAGTCAAGTAGCTTTGCAAACAACTGCCGAAGCACACAATGAATGCCAATATAATCACTTTTTGGTTGTTAAACTTATAATATACTCGTACATATGTATACATTTATCAAAAACAGTTGACAAACAATTCAAAAATACACTACAAAAAATATAAGTTTTTGTATCAAATTAAATGGATTATTAAATGGAATAACTTGTAATTGCCCATCGACCAGTTGAACTGGTGACAACTGCATCGTTAACAGCTGGCCTTGTTTGGGGTAATTCTGATTATTATCTTAAATACTACTAAGTTTTGTTCAAGTTGCAGAGTAATTTAAGAGCGTTCACCAGATACAAAAATAATATTTATCATATCTTGAAAGCGTAATATATTTCGAAATAGAAGAACTCTAATAGACAGTCACCAAACAGGAGAATATTTGAAAATTTTCTAAGATAAGCTGAGTCCCATTTATATGTATGTATGCATGTAGGCGTGAGGTCTTCTTTAATTTTGCAGAAAACATCAGAATGCATTCAAAACTGGTGGTAGATTACATGTCGAATCCTTCATACCTAGGTGGACCGTAGAGGTACATAAAAGTGGAAGTGATTCAATCAATCTCTGTTATTGACATACAAACGTGATGTTATTTGCTTACTAGTGCCTGTATGTAGGTTTCTATTGAAAGAATCAATTGAACATGTTGACATAGTGTTCTTAGTTTTTTTTTTTTTTTTTTTTAATGTTTATAAGTCTGTATCATACTGATGTTGAGTGTAACATTTGTATTACTTATTATTCTGCTGGAGATTTTGCCAAACAGACCTATGTCAATATGAGACCCATGGTCTTTAACATAAGCGCAACAAGTACTTCATGTAAGGTAAGTGAAATTGGACAGCTTGTACGAAAATAGTATAGCAGCAAACGAATTTAACTAAATATTATTCCTGCGCAATGTGATGGACGAATAAATGTCGATCGATGTCGTTTATATCGACATTCAAAGTCGTATGATTGTTGTAACACGTTCTCGATATGTACGTCATCCTACCCATTTTTGCTTAGGAAATTTGATTGAAATTTCGGTGTGAGACGCAGTAGTCCATTTCTGTCCGCAGTTTTGTCATTTCCCATCGATTATACATTGAATTTTGATCACAGCTGTACATTACGTAGTAGAATACATAGTAATGATATGAGAGCAACAGTCGCAGTCAAAGACTCCAGCTTAATAAGCTGGATGTTTTATTTGATTCTACTTCTTTTATGAGATAAAAGATTTCAAACTGACCAATATCTTATACACTCCACTTAATTGTATTATAATTTAGTCGGGGAATGTCCCAAAAATTCCAAAGATTGGAATAATTATCAAAATCATTTATTTTTATTTCCTTGATTAATTCATCGACAATTTATTCAGCGGTTATGTATCTAAAGGCTGCCACATTTACCCCTTCCACTTTGCAGAGTTGATGTCCTGCACACCATTACTCTAAAGTTGTCCTCTTCTATCGAAATTGTCCTAGTATTGAGTTTCTAAAAAAAAGTAGATTAAAAAGAATCTGAAAAATTCAAGAAAATAATTTTCAAACCTGTAACCGATTGCTGAGTACCAAGAGCATCTCTTCGTTCTTGCAATTGCGTACGACCTTCGCACCAACTGCAAACTGAAGTATTTCATCATTCTGTACGACAGTTTTGAAATTTTTCGTCTTATAAGGCCTTTGCGGATCCCAAGAGAATATTGAGAGTGGATTCAGTAAGGAGGAATAAATAAGTCCTTTTGAGTCTATGGCTTGAGTCGGAGATTGTGTTGGTCGGGTTCCTACAACTTGAAAGACCTCTTGATGGCCAGATGAATTGGCTGCCCAAAGAGATTGATTATTGACTAAGCTCAAACGTGCACCAATTTCAGATAGCGATGAATACGAATGGAGGCGTAGTATGTCTTTCCCTAAGAAGGGAAGAGTTTATGAATTACATTTGCAATGCAGGAGATTTGGGAATACCTACTCCGGTATGGAGTACTTGTGTACAGACCATCGGGGAAAAGAAATGACTCCCCTGCAATAGTTGTTGTAGAATAGTTGGGATCCGGTTTGAAGAGCTCATTATATATTACCCAGGATACCTTTCGTTCCAAATCGAATACCAGAAATGAAAATCCTCGCGCGTCTGTAAGGTAGGCTTTGCCATATTTACATTCTCCTTTTGGTGGTGGATCGTAGATATCTACAATTATTCCATTGTGAGTAGATGTTTCTAGAACGTATTGATCTTCGGGAATTGTATAGCGGAGAACTAGCTTATTTGTGTTTAGATCGTAGGCTAGGATCTTTGGCGGACAAACTAGAGAGGGTGTAACTTGGAAGTTCCTTCCAATGTCTACGGTCCACAATCGATTGCAGGGATCAACCTGTAGAAATAGGTTTTTTTTTGTAAAGAGATTTTGTGGAATCTGCTTTCTAGGAATACTTACATAAACTCGAACAACGGAAATAATCCTGTCACAGCCGGGTGTATAAGTTGGGGAATGTGACTTGTAGTCGGGATATGGCTTGAGTACTGGTCCGTTCTCTGTCACATTATTTGAAACAATACCAAGTGAGTATGGTGTTCCAGGCATAATTCTTGGCGAAGTTATGAACACACTCAAGTTACAATTTCTACACGCTTTACTGAATCTGTTAAAAGTCCGACCTTTGCAGCGTTTTCCAGGAACGCTAACATCAACATCGTAAGGTCTCTTGAAACCTTCTCCCTGGTATCCATTTGCAATAGCATCGTTGAGTTCAGCTTCAGAATTGAATCCGTATTCCAAGTTTTTCCACACATGAGTAATAGTCAAATTGTTTAATGGTGTGTGGTTCTGTAGACTTGGTGCTATAAGTGCACCGATTGCAAGCACATAAAACACTAACATTTTTTTTGTGCAACAATAATATCTAATTTTTTTGAGGTGCATAGAACTTTTATTTAATTAATTTTTGTTTTAAGACACGTTTATCAAGTTTTACGATTTGAGTTTGTTTCACTTAGACCTTCAACCCCCAACTGTGGGGTGGTTATTTTGTTGACCTGGTTTTTATACAAAATTACTTATTTATTTTATAATAATATAAATATAATATTTATCGTTTCTTCTTAATTCTATTGTAGATTATAACCCCCTAAGGGATGTTTTGCTTTTGAAATGGCACTGGATAAGGTTATCTCACGTTAATGTTGTAAAAAATCAACAATCATTTTTAATTTCGGAGTTACTACACAGCAACAAGACTATCTTGATCGGAATTTTTAATTATCAAAAGTCGATTGAAGATTAGATCTGCCTTATTTCTTGAATAATGACGAATTGGAATACTTTTCCTAGAGTTAGTCACTTGCAGACACTTACTTCTGTCTGTCTATGGAGGGAAGACAGTTAAGGGAATCACTCAATTCGAACCCATGTGACATAAGAAATCTGCCTTGCCATTGATTGGGAAACTCAAAACATCCATTAGGACTTCTCAAAACAATCCATAGACTAGTAGAGAAATAATCGAACTCGTGATGTGATGTAGTGCTTATTTTACCTCCTAGTGGTGATCCTTGGTATTGCTTAAATCCTGTACAACTGCAGACTTTCGATCGGCCGATAGTTGGGTCGTCGGACTGTTAATTAGTATCAAGATGGAAGTGCTAATACTACAACGATTCGGTATCGGCCGATAAAAAAGTTTGAAGGGCTACCCGATTGCCTTTAAATTAAAGTATCAAACGAGGCTTGTTTACTCGCCCGAAAGTTAATTTTGCTCCGAAATTTACGCTGAATGGTCGTATTTTTCGTGATGGCTCTGGAAAGCTCTTCTGCATCGCTGACCTTTGAAGCAATCATCGTAAATTTGATAGAGGAAGTGGAGAAAAGACACGCGCTATACAATCCCTTGTTGGTCCTTTTCTGCCATTGTATATAAAAGCAATGATAATACTTCTATCTAGCTGGATATTTTGGGTTGAGTGCTTTTAGATCGCTGGAGTAGCAATCCCCAATGGGTAACATTTTTGACGTGGGTTTTCTGAGATTAAGATTTCTGAGATTAGATTAAGCCACGTCACCATTATTAACTGTTAAGCTCCTAGAGAGAACTGGTGTGATGATGAAAAGGAGACATTCAGCGACCAACTGGATGCAATGTTCAACAGAACGGCAGTTGTTGTGATGAGTGATTACTGATTTGGATTCTAAGTTAAGCCACGCCAATCAAAGGTTCAATCATGTCATTAATAAATACATATAGAGTAAGCAACCCGTATTAAAACGACGATAATTTTGTAGATTTTTGCAATGCCAATGGCCTTGTCATAGGTCACACAATGTTTGAGCACAAGGCTTGCGGAAAAGTAAGCTGAGTGTTCAATAACAGACGAGCAGCCTCTTAACAGATTGATCACTTTGCTATCTGTCGCCGCTTTAGAAGTCTGGGATGCAGAGGTATGGATAGTATGAGCTCACAATGTGATACCCGTGACTTAATGCCCAGGCACAACATCACCAAATTAAAGAATCCCACCGTTCCACAGCAATAAAACAACCAAATTTCGTGTGGTGTGGAAGTAATCTGGATCCTTATTGCTGTCCACCATCCAATCCAATTATTTTCATGGCTTGTTAGAATTTCTGGAAGAAGATTGACAAATGAAAGCAACTCAAAGCTGGTCTCACATCTGCTGTACAACATGAAGATGGGAGAAGCACATCCTAGCTACAGAACCACAGGAAGCTGCAAGAAGAGATAGAGAATCACTAAAGAGCTGACAGGTGCTGCTTATTTCGCATGAAGATCAACTCAAGAAATGAAAAGAGCATTTTGCTATGGTTTGAACCATGTTTACGCTCGCTAGTGGCAAACTAAGTTCTTCTAGGCAACAAATATCCGAATACTTATTACTGTCCATATGACGGCGAGATTACTAGAGCAATCAAGGTACTCAAAATAATAAGACGGAAGGACTAGAGGGAGTGTTGAGAGTGTTCTTGCAGATCTCTTACGATCAGTGCTAGCAATTTAGGCTGAGTTCCTCTTCCCACTTATCGAGAGAACATGAGAAGCTGACTGCTTTTCTAAGAAAAATGCTTTCCTAAGAAGAAGATGTTTATAATCAAGTTGTAGTTAAGATAGTACCTTAAATAATTCTGGTTGTACGCAATGCAAAATCTGTAGCTTTCTCTTAAAAAAAATTAACAATACTTACTTCAATTATAAAACAGTTTTCAAAACATCTCGGCGGAAAAGGCCAAAAAAACACAATCAAAATAAAACTTGAAAACACGATAAACACCTTGCTGTTTGAAAAAGAATCGACACTGTAAAAAAAAATACTGAAACTTTCTGACAGCTTAATTGGAAATGTCGGAAGTAAAGCCGTTGGTATAAAAGAATATTGAGAGCGGATAGCCTTTGACAGCAGCCGAACTTAAAAGACTTAATAGATTTTCCGTAAACTTAAATCTAGAAGGACCGGCGATGTCGTACTGCTATCTACTTCGCCCCTTAACTTGGGCTCCAGTTGAAGTGATACGGAAATACTGCTTTAGTCCGATTTCTTTTGTTAACGTTGGATCTATTGTACATGAATCGAAGTATCCTTTTAGGACGACGCACTGTGATCCATTTTGTGAAGCCTTCTAACTTCTGTATTTAAAGTGCTTTTGACCCTTGAAGTATCTCTGCCTGAGATTCGGCTATCTCCCATAGATTTCTGTTGGATGTCCGATCTTTGTCGTCGTCTGCATTAGGTTTTATGGACCATAATCGAATTCTGCAAGAAAATTTCGCGAACTGCTAACCCAAGCTTAATGATTATCTATAGTTTTTTTTTACCTTCAATAGGCTCAATCAGAAAAAACCACAATGAAATCTTATAGTTTCGGCATAATTTATTGTTGTCGCTTATTTGCCTAGCCAAGGGTTGAAGCTCTATTTTAAATCATATATGGTATTTTCGGGAATAAAACTGATTTCATAAGCAGCAGGCAACATTTTTCTGAAACAGTATCATATAACTCAAAACTACAAGGTTTTACATAATGCACGTGGAATGTAAATTAGATTAAATTTAAACTGATATTATCAATAGCTATTAGCTGATTGATGTTTTTCTTTTAATTATGGCCTACAACCCCTAACGTTACGTCATAACTGCTTCTTTACACGCAAAAAATCAGGAACGAAACGTGGTTACATTCTCCTTGTTAAAGGTTGAGTTTTAAGAATAAACTCTTTCTTCCTTAAATTAAAGTAGAATTAAAGTAGAAAAGCAATGGTTGCTTTTAAAGAATTCATTCAAAGTAAAATATTAAAAATATTTGGGCTATCTGCACTTTTAGTCGGTGAGCTAGTAGCATCGAGTTTACAGAATGTAGTCACAGATGCGACCATATCTCATTTGAGGAATAACTTTAAATACAGTTTTAAGTTCCCACATAAACTTGCATTCGCAATTAAATATGGAATTTATATAGATGAAGGGAATGTGCTTCAAATATATATGTATCTCACAGGGAGTATCCTTTCAATTATACCTGAAGTCCCGTTCCACAGTAAAAGGAATAAAAATAACTGAACTTAAGAGTGGAAAATAGGTACTGTGCCTACTGATGAAGACGATCGTGGTATCGTATACGTATGCATGTATATTCATCACTAATCATAATGTGAAGCTGTCAGTACAAGTTATATTCTTGAAGAATTAAGGCAATAAAGTCAATAACACTATGTACATTTTTTACTTTTCGTTTTACGTAAAAGGGCTGACCTTTCATTGAGGTATATTTCTTAAAGTTTTTTTTTTTTCACGGCCCCACCTCTTCCGAGTGTCTGACAAGCATTCAAGAGTATTACTGTCAGGAGAGCCGCTCTGCCCTCCGGATACGGCATAAAACTGTAGGTCCCTTCTGTAGGTGCAGAAATGTATACCACGCACAACATGTACAGTTGTGAGAAGCTAGGCTTGGCCCTCTATGGCTGCTTACAGCCTAATATTTTTTTTTTTTAGTACACCACCATTAGGCAGTTCAACTTTTCTCTTCTACTTCCTCCAATCACTCGATGATATCGGCATTTTAATATTAAAATTAGTTTTCTTAGCAAAAAGTCAAAGTTGCAGTAGGAAAATATTATTAATTATTTTTTCCTCTTTCTAGATGAATATAAAACACAAACTCGAAAGAATTCCAAAAGAATTGAAAAAAAAAAATTATAATTAACAAAATACGCGACCGCATTCGTTTATGTTTTATTGCCCCAAATAAGCACATTAATAAAATAACTATCAAAGTTTAAGTAGAAAGCTGATTTGAATTTTGTTTTGATTTAATCTTAAGCTGATTAGTGCTTAAAATAAATGTCCACACCCTGCAAACTGCTACTTGACTTTTGTTGAAATTTTATTCAAGAATTGACCCCAAAAATAGTTTGCATTTGCCTATGATGATTATTATTATCCATCGAAATTTTTATACATAAATTGAAAAGAACATGCGAACAGTTTGCAAAAGTTTTGATATCATATCTAGAATTTTAATGACGTAAACACCAAAGAATTGTAAAAAGAAAATAGGTGTAGATATGTACATATGTATGAGTGGCGGTCTTGTTAATAGGCTCTCAGCCCTTAATGATCTTTGGTCATTGCGCTAAGACCATTATGGTGGTGGTTATGAGCTCATGGTAATCTAACTTTAACTTAACTAGGGTTATGTTATGTTTACAATTTACTTTAAGACTACATACTAAAAATACATACCATAGTTTTTAAGAAGTAGAAAGTTCCCTATGGCAAATATCGCCTAAAGGTTCTTGTTTACTTGAGAGTAAAATTTGGGCGAGTAGCTCTCAAGCCTCTCACTCTCGAGAGAAATTTCAGACCATGCAGAGCAATTCGCAGAGAGCTGGTTTACTACTCTCAGCCTTCCAATTGAGAGAAATGGAGGATTTGTATGTCGTCGACATAAACTGATAGACGGAAATATTTTAAAATGTTTTTAACGTCATTAATTAACAGGATAAAAAGTAGCGTACCAATATGGCTACCATGACGGACTCCATATGCAGAGTGATCTTTTGTAGAGTGGTTTTATCTGGGGGTAAAACATGTTCATAATGATTTAGAAAACAGAGCTGCACTGATTCTCCTTTATCATCTTTGACTGCTTATGGACTAATTAAACTTGTATTTCTGTAGTTTAAAAGCTACTTTGACGGTGCAACTTCTGGACAGACGAAACTGTCTATTATCTTTGAAACAGGAGACTCATGCGTGAGTACCATGCGCGAGTATAATTACTTAGTAACATTCGAAGCCTCTGTCTATTATCTTTGAAACAGGAGACTCATGCGTGAGTACCATGCGCGAGTATGATTACTTAGTAACATTCGAAGCCTCATATTCTTAGTCATATAAACTAAAAGGTTTTGGGCTTTAAGGAATAAAATATGATAAGAAATGTCCCAGTCGAAGATACGTTCTTCATTTCAATGACTTCGTTTGGAATAGACACAAGTTGAGAAGTTTTTTACTCTTTCCTTTGCTCCTACCTCACAGAGAAACTCATTTTAGAAAAGTGACATTTCTTGCATTCAGTAATTTGTACAGATTAGTACAGCTTGTATGTGTACAGATACTTAGTTCAAAACACTACAAAATAATAGTACTTTTCTCAGCGCAAATATGTATTTAGAATAAAATAAATTAAATAAATAAAATGACAATAATTTGTTGAAATCTTAAAGATTCGATGTGCACTGGTTGCCTCTGATAAGATCTCGAACTCTGCAAGACTGCACCCTGAAGTTGACTTCATTGTAGTTCATAGTCTTGCTGTAGTATTTCTGTAAAACAAATGTGCCAATTAGTAACTTGGGTAAATGGAAAAGGCTCTTTAACTTACCTGCAAACGGTTAGAGATCGCCAACACCTCTTCGTCGCCATCTCGATTGCGTACCACCTTCAATCCACTAACGAATTGCAGAGTAGTTGGATTGTGCGCAACCAAATACCGATTGGCTCTGTCATAAGGAGTCTGGATATCCCATGCGAAAATGCCAATAGGACTATTATAAGCACAAAATTGGTAACCATCAGAGCTGATAGCTTCTTGGGTGCACTGAACTCCACGGTTGCCGAGCAATTGGAACTGATCTGATCCACCGTCCCATCCTCGCCAGACCTTGCGACTGTTGACCGCCTTCAGTGGAACCGCAATTTCAGTATCACTGGCCAGAGAGTGGAAAAATAGGAAACGCTCAGCTGTAAGGAGAGTCTTAAGAATCTCAACAAACTACAATTAAGAGTAATTCTTACTGTTCAACGACTTGGGAGTTATACTCATCCCAAAGACACCATCACCCAATTGGAAACTTTCACCTGCAATGGTGTGGGTTGCAAATCGCCGGTCAGGTCCAGTGAATCCATTTTCAATTCTCCACGAGGTCCTTTTCCTGGCATTGTAGACGATGATTCCATTGCCTGTCGAATCAGCACAATAGACCCTAGTCTTGCGACATTTGCCTGGAGGTGGATCTGAGACATCGACAATAGGTGTCACCAGCAAACTCTGTCCTGGCTTGTACATGGTGCTCGGAAACTCATAACGATGAACTTCCTGATCAGTATTCAGATCGAAGGCGATTAATTGAGGAGGACAACGCTGCTGGAAGCCAATTGTACCACTGTCCAGGACCCACAAACGATCGCATTCATCGATCTTCAAAGAGAGAACTATAAGCGTGTATCTTGAACAGATATTAAGCCTAACTTACAGCTATTCGATAGACTGATGTGATGCCCTCACAGTCGCTTCCATGAGAGCTGTGCCAGTCATAATCTGGATATGGTTGAAGTATTGGGCCATTTCCCCTCGTGACATTGCTAACCTCTGCTAGAGAGTATGGAACACCATCACCGAAACGAGGAATTGTCACGAAAAAACGACTTCTTCCTCGATTTCCTGAAAATATATTTATAATAATTGTATACATAGATGACTTTCAATAATCCTTACCAGCGTAGGTCATATCCACATCAAGAGGGATAACACTATCAGTTCGGTAGAAGCCATAGAAGAACGCCTCCTGTCGGTCTCGTTCGCTTGGGAATCCAAACTCCAGATTTCTCCAAGACAAGGGAGTGGCAAGATTTTTTATCGGATTCGATGCTTGACCAAACACCGACGAGGCACAGAGCACCACAATCAACGATACCTTTAACCTAAAAATAAAGACTTTGACACAAGGATATCTCGATGATAACTAAGAACCACTTACATGCTTGTTAGTTTTAGGTGCGAAGACTTTGGAAGATACGCTAAAACTGTCGGTGGATTTGGCCATCTTTCCAGATTGAAGCTTCAATCTAGACAGAGCATACAAATTACGAAAAATGGAACAGCAACTCTGCTTGACTAATCTGCATAGGAAATATTTGCAAATCTTATCTCAGTGAAACTTTATTTATAAGCAGAATGGTCCAATTCTAACCATCGCTAAGCAAAGCAAAGAATTAATTAAGTCAGCTTGGCGTTGAATGCATAAATTTGGCTAATTTGGGAGTTTGTTTGTTAATTGGCTCTTAATTGGTGTGGAGGGCTTGTTTGGTTCAAAGAATCCATTTAGCGGATTACTGAGCTCACTGGCTTACTGAATATAGGTCGAGACGGTTCATTAAAAGTGATTTGTTGTCCAGAGCATACATAATTTGTTGCTTATCGGTGGGCTCAAGACTAAGTGATTTATATATGTCAAAGTGTGGTATACTTTTAGGTAAAATCGCTGAAAATTAAAATGTGTGGCTGCTATGACCCAAGAGCGGAATTGAAATGGTCTCCTTCCTCTCGCCACTCATACAGCCCTTTGTGGAGGATAGTTTTAACTAGGTAGCCTAGTACTAGGTGTTGGACAAATTCCTTCTAGTTCTAACAATAAGCCCTAACTGCACACAACTACTGCTTAAAATTTGACTATAGTAGCACAGGACTTTGAGTTTATCCAACAAAAACGAAGACTGTTCTCTAAAAAGAAATCAATTCCTACGTTTAAGCCTCCAAATGTTGGGAAAACGTAATTTTAGATTCCCAACTAAAAAGTAAGTGTGGTATATGAAGCTACAATCACTTTTTCGGCAAGCAAACCCAAAGAATCGGTACTCTTCCATGGAATTTGTGCTCAATTTCCAATAGACCATAAGCAGCAAATAGAGGGCCAACTATACGAGTAAAAAAAGGGACCTACAGCAATACTCTTTTTAGGAGGTTTGTCAATCTCTCGCAAGATGTGAGACCTGGCACCCGATTTCCAACGCACTAAACACTAAATCACTGCACCAAACAGTTTCCCAAAAAGAACAAGATTCCTAGACTTGGATGTCTAAAACATAGGGGAAGTAGAAGCGGCGATCTTAAGAACGAAAAACTGGATTTACCAAAGCAGTTCTCGAGTTATCAGTCGCCAAGCAAAAGAATACAGGATATATGTAGATATTCTTGTACGTAGAGACTCCATAGACTTTGTCTGAGCTTTGACTTGAACAGGACAGGACTCTCGTTCCCAAGAACATTGGCCGAATTACCTCAATCAATAACGAGCGAGTGATTAGGACTAGTGCATTCATATCTTTGTTGTTTCGCTCTATACAATAATTTTCGAATGAAATGACATATTAACTATCACGTATGCTGTCATTTCAAATTTCGATTCATACACATTCACGCATTATCAAGAGAGTGGTAATGCAGAATTTTTACTGTCAATTGTCTTTTATACTCAGCTTCATAAGACTACACATCAGGCTACAAAAGCAAGATAGTTTTTGTCAACACAAAGGCTCATCTTCTGCCATACTTTGCCGAAAGTTTTCGCTTCTTCCTGATTCTGGTCTAATAAATGAGATTATCGCATATCCTGAGACACCGAAAAGAGTGAATTTGTTTGGACAGGAAGATGTGTCACTCAATTTCCGATGTCCGATGTCCGATGTCTTGGCAGATTCAACGGTCCCCAATCTAAACCTTTAAAGTGAATAAAATTTCCCCCCAATAAAAAAATCATCGTTTCGTTAAAAACTGAGCATTTTTTGTTTATTAATATATTTTGAACTATTTTCTATTAAATGCAAGAGTATTTCTGCGAGTATTGGCGTCAAAATGTCATCTAATTGAGTATTAAGTTACTGTAGAGAGAGTTCTTTTGGGGTGTATTCGCTGAACCCAATGGACTACATGCTCTGTTATGTAAGAGGTCATCAATTTTACAGGCCAATATCCTGAAGTTGATTTCATTTGTATTTAGAGTTCCAGCTGAGATTTTCTATAAAAAAAAAAGGAGAAAAAGATCTTCATTAGGAAAAGAACATTTGAAAAGTAGATGAGAACTTACCTGGAACCTGCATGTAGATAACCAAAGTTCCTCGTGACCACGGGGATTCTTTACAACCTTCATTCCACTGGCAAATTGCAATTGCTCTGGATCGTCGGCGACGATTTTAAAGGCATTACTAGTATACGGTGAGTCATAGATGTTCCAGGAGAAGAGCTTAAGCTCATGAGTATTGGCGAATAGATTACCTCTGCTATCCATTGCTTCCATTTCAGATTGGATACCTCGTTTGCCAATCACTCGGAATGCGTGCGACATACCAGAGTGGTTTGTTCGCCAAAGTGATGGATCGTTGATCAGCCGCAGAGGGACGGAGTTCTCGTTCTCACTGGCTAGGGCATGGAAATATAGATATCTTTCCTCGTCGGCTCCACCTAATGACAAAGAAAAAAAACATGGTTGATAAGAAATCCTTGAATTTTTTTTATCGAATTCATACCTCGTCTGTTATGCGGAGTCAAGTTGAGCGCAAACATACCATCCATTAGGTCGAAACTTTCACCAGCAATTGTGTGTGTTCCCCAGCGGGAGTCAGGATACATCAACCTATTTTCGATCCTCCAAGCTGAGTTATGGTGAGAATTGTAGACAATCAGTCCATGATTGGTGACGTCGGCTATGTAGACCATTGCCTTCTGACAACGACCCTTTGGTGGGGGATCACGAATATCTACCACCGGTGTGATGAGTAATGAAGCTACCGGGGTATACACATCCGTAGTGAACTGGAATCGATTGATGAGCTGATCCGTATTCAAATCGAAGGTGAGCAACTGTGGCGGACAGATCTGAACACCTGCAATTATTCCCGAGTCAATCACCCACATGTGACTGCATTCATCAATCTAATAAAGAACGATTTCAAAATAAGTCACAGAGAGCGAAAAATGAACTTAATCCTTACATACCGCTACACGAAATGCAGATGTGATACCGGTACAATCGGCATTGTTACTGCTGTGCATTTCATAGTTGGGATAAGCATAAATGATCGGTCCATTTGCACCGATTTTGTTGGATACAGTTGCTAGTGTAAATGGAATACCCTTAGTAAAGCGAGGAATTGTAGTGAACACTCTCATGTTTCCATTACCTAAGATTGTATGAATTTAATTTTGCAATAGGTCTTGAAAGTCGATGAGGGTTCTTACGCATGTAGTGTACTCCAACATCAATTGGAGTTCCTGTGTTATTTGTGTATAGTCCATTGTCAATGGCGTACTGACGATCGATGTCAGAAGGGAATCCATACTCAAGTGTCTTCCATGCCAACATCTGATTTAGACTTTTATATTTTTGAGCTGAACCCAATGAGTTCAGTAAGAGAACTATTGCTATCACTTTGAGCCACATTTTTGGTTTATTCTGTAAATATAATATATTTTTGGATTATTAAGTGAAATATTGTCATTCAATAAATTAGTATGAGGTTAAATGGGCTGAAAACTCATAAAAGGATCCATCAAGTGCAATGAGAAAAGCTTGAAAACATTCACACAGCCACAAAAAGGTGAAACAGAAACACGGCATAACATCCTTTTGAAGAAAACCCAAACTAGTGAGACAGTTGTAGGAAACTCATAAGTCTTCTAGTCCTTAGTCCCATCTGCTTAAAGGGCTAGTGCAGAAGAAGATACAATGCGAAACTTTACGGCCTATACAAAGACATCTATTGCTCAGAAGAGTTGGCGTACACCGACTAAAATGTCGGATAGAACCCAACGTTTTACTTAAAATGTCTTCAAATCCACCTCG
Source organism: Chalcosyrphus nemorum (assembly GCA_949716465.1). Taxonomy (NCBI): domain Eukaryota; kingdom Metazoa; phylum Arthropoda; class Insecta; order Diptera; family Syrphidae; genus Chalcosyrphus; species Chalcosyrphus nemorum. Next base: position 8,766,515 of record OX454333.1, read on the forward strand.
CTTATAAACTAGAAAGGTTTATTGATTGAGACCCTCGTCCAAATATATCGACCTCAACTCGGCAGGCTAACGAGTATCAGTCCGGGATCACTTCGTTATTGAAGCCAACTATTTGTTCATATCGGAACTTTTGTTTGATACAGGAGTTTTTAGCCCTGTCTCTCTTTCGCGTTTGACTTCTTTTATCAAGCCAAAGCCTGCTCAAGTCTAGCCACTCTCCCTGTCATTCAAAATCCATTCAGCTCTGCTGCCGATAATTTACTCTCAATGTTTTGGTGCATTGTCAAAGATTGTAAACCGTACATGGGTGCAAGACGCACAACTGGGGTAAAAAGGCATTCTTTCAGCTCATGTATATTTTATTTGAATAAGTTTCCCGCCACTTTATTGATCCTAAAGTTATTCAATGATATCGTCTTGAAAGCTAACGATCGTTTATCGAGATATTTCGCATTTTGGAAGCAAATGACAAGCAGTGTTCCATACAAATAAATGCCTTGAGTAGCGAACAGGCAACACAAGTGTTCCGAATTTATTTTATTCTCCCGTCCCCCTTTGCATGGCCATTGCTTATGATGGCTGTATCACCAGTTGCGGTTCAAGGTCGGCAATATAGAGCGAGTGACTAAATATTTTTTCGATTTTGATTGAGAAATCATCAGTGGCTCTGACCGAGGAGTTGCCGAGCTGGTTTGACAAGACTCTTCTAGTATAAACGCAATAGCATAAGCGGCACTAACGTTAAAATGCCAACGTATTTTGTCGAGTATTTTATCCCCGTCGTCGCGGGGATACTGTCGTTTAATGTGACATATGACTCAGAAGTTTCTGTAGAAATTGTATCTACTAGGAAGAAGAATAGAAGATCATTTTTATGAACTTATTCTGCATTGGCAACATCAGAAAGGTGATCAAAGTTTGCCCGCAGTTAGTTCCAGGTGAATGAGGGTACCCTATGTACTTCACACATCGGCAGAACCATGAATCCACTTTTGGCCTAAGTCCAAACTCATCAACGGCCAAAACCAACTACTGTACGTGAGATGGCCGAACTAGGCCAACGTTTCAGTGGAGCCTGAAAACCACCCGGAACTGCCCTACGAAGGCGAGTCCGCACTGTTTACTTACACGCCGAAGAGTATCTTAGGTCGAATGACGAAGAGGCTTCTGATCTCGTGGGCAAGAGGGATGATTGGATAGCCGAGCTGTCGGAGATTCTGTCAAAAAAGTCTTGCTCTAATCGTTTACGCAGCGAATCGTAAAGTGTAATAAAGTTTGGATTACCGTAACCGTTCATGTGTTTGGCTCAAATGGCCTCCCTTTCAACGTATGAACGTACTGCAACTTGCGTTCGAAGGCATACGTTAACGGGTGATTCCATTCAGTCACTAAATTTAAATAAAAGAAAAATACTCAGAGCATTTATTAAATTCATTATCGAATATATTATGGCGCATTTCTATTATATAATAATAAATAACATTTTGAACTATTTTCTAGTAAAATACTATTAGATTCTATCTTGCTTCTTAGCTTGTTGCTTTTAGCATCTACTCGCTTCTATTCAAATACTAAATTGTTGTACAACGAATTATAATTGTTCGACGGAGCAAGCGGGCTGCATCCTCTGTTACTTAGAAGATCTGAAATTTTGCAGGCCATTATCCTGAAGTTGATCTCATTTGGATTAAGTGTTTCAGAAGCAATTTTCTAAAAGATACAAAACGTCAATATCTCAAGCACTGATTCTGGGAAATGCATCCACTTACCTGGAACCTACAAGTGGAAACCCAAAGCTCCTCTTCTCCATTTGAATTCCTGACGACCTTCATGCCACTGGCAAATTGCAGTTGATCTGGATTATTGGCGACGATCTTAAATTGATTGTACGTGAAACGTGAATTGTAGATATTCCAAGCGTATATTGTAAGCGGATCCTCAGTATTGGCGAAAATATTCCCATTACTATCGATTGCCTCCATGGCGGCTTGTACTCCACGATTGCCAATAGTTCGGAATGCATCTGGCATTGCATTGGGATCGTTCTCCCATATTGTGCGGTTATCCAGGATTCGTAGAGGAACAGAATTTTCTGTATCACTAGCCAGGGCATGGAAATAGAGATACCTTTCACCAGAGCCTGATGGTGAAGGTGGTCTATTAAGAATTCTTGGATCTACAATTGACTGTATACCTTTATTATGGCGTGGAGTCAGGTTGATGGCAAACATGCCATCCATTAGATCGAAGCTCTCACCAGCAACTGTGTGTGTTCCCCAGTCTGGGTCGGGATACATCAGTTTGTTTTCAACCCTCCAAGCTTTGTTCTGCTGCGAATCATAGACCACCAGTCCATGGAAGTTAGTGTCGGCTATATATGCCATTGCCTTCTGACATCGACCTCTTGGTGGTGGATCACGGATGTCAACGACAATTGTGATCAGAAGCGAAGCGACTGGTGTATACACATCCCTGGTGAACTGATACCGATGGATAATCCTGTCAGAGTTCAAGTCGAAGATGAGAATCTTTGGTGGACAGACCTGAGTCGATCCAATAACTCCGGAGTCAATCACCCACATGTGATTGCATTCATCAATCTGTGGAGGAAAATTAGTACCAAGGACTAAATTCAATGCAAGTGTTTTCATACCGCAACGCGGAATGCAGACACAATCCGATTGCATCCATCTCTGGTGTTATTATGACTCTCATAACTGGGATAAGCGTAGATGATCGGGCCATTGTCCCCATTTTCATTGGAAACAGTCGCCAGTGTGTATGGAATGCCTTCGGAAAAGCGAGGAATCGTTGTAAATATCCTTCTGTTTCCACCTCCTGAAGAGCAAAAATGTGTCTTAAGTTGAAGGATAAGCGGTTCTAAGAATGATTCTTACTTGTGTAATGAACTGCAACATCGATTGGTGTCCCGGTGTTCCTTACCCATAGGCCAGTGTCCAAGGCGTTCTGACGGATTTGTTGTGAAGGAAATCCAAACTCTAGACCCTTCCATGACTCAATTACGTTGAGATTTTTATTTGACTGAGCTGAGGTCCATGAGAATAGAAGTAAAGCAATTGCTATCAACCTGAAGAACATATTTTTCGGTTTTGTCTGGAATTGAAATCACTTTAAGTTCGCGGGGGCTAATTGGAATAGCGCACGTTAGGCCTTCACCAATTACCAAATTCTGGTTATTGTACCACAGTGAAATTAGGTTTTTAATTATTGTTACCATAACCAACACGACAATAATGGATTAACAAAACACATGGTAATAATCGAATCGTTTTATGAAATGCGCGATGGTATTTTTAGTGGTCTCGATTGTAAAAACAAATTTTAATAGGATGTGAGATATTTTCACCAGCACAGAACTCATATTAATAATTCAATTTAAAAAACGAACAGTCGTTGAACAACTGCTGGGTGCTGTATTGGTTGGCATAAGAAAGAGGTACAGTAATGTCTATAGCTGAATTTATGCGCCTTGCAAAGTTATCTTCCAGTAAGTCAGAAAACAATCTTGTTTGCTCCGATAATGTTGGTATCCAATATCTGCGAATAACGAACGTCCTTCCCTAGGGACAATCAATGTCTATAAGTACTCATAGCCACATACTTTCAAAAAAAGTTAATATCCGACATTACTGTCGACAAAGTAAGGAATCCGGTGAAATACTCAAAAAAACGAAAAACGGTTGGGCCTGAGTTCTGGAAAAGGTGGAGACATAGGATCCAGTTTCGGAGAAATTAAAGAAAGAAAGAAGGGGTCACCCCAATTATTCAGAATCGGCCTTAACTTAAGTACCGTACAACATTTTGACCAAAATGTGGTGAGCTATTTTTTATGACCTTAGAAAATTTATAACATAATTAAATTTGCATTATTATGCTACATAATAAGACTTTATAAAACATTTAAACAAAATTGTTGGAGTCGTCGTTTTCGAGCAAATTTGCTCTAAGCTCTTAATCCAGAAAAAGAACAACAAACTTTATGTCCGAATTGGTCGTAGGTAATACGGTAGTCTTTTTGGCCATACTGGCAGACTAACATAAAAAAAAAAAATATTAGGCTGTAAGCAGCCATAGAGGGCCAAGGCCTAGCTTCTCACAACTGTACATGTTGTGCGTGGTATACATTTCTGCACCTACAGAAGGGACCTACAGTTTTATGCCGTATCCGAAGGGCAGGGGGGTTTTTGAGAAGCTTTCTCATGACAGTAAATACTCTTGGATGTTTGTCAGACGCTCGCAAGAGGTGGGGCCGTGAAAAAAACTTTGGTGGTAATTTCCTGGATTCGAACTCGGAACCGCTTGCGCAGTAGTCCAACGCACTAACCACTGAGCCACGGCACCCACGGCTGACTAACATACATTCATAAAAGTGTTCTTGGAATAAATTGAGTTTTATGTCTGCGTTTGCACGTCATAAAGGTACAAATTTATATGAAATTTGATCGACATTCGACGAAAAATGTCGACTTTTGAAGTACAACAAGTATAACAATTTTATCGAGATTTTAGCAAATGGTTAAGTCGACATTTTTTTCTGTGAGCAATTTGTACGTCTTCCGGTATAGAAAAAAAAAACCGAAACAAATCTAGGATATGTTCTATGACATTGATGAACATTTTGCAAAACGTTGCAATGCTACATTATATTAGTTATCTCAGAAACTGGTCAACTATAAGTTTCCTCTAAAATTACCATCCGAATCGTCTATAAAATCGTCATGCAAATTTAGTAGATACATTCGCCAAATGTGTTCCTAGAATTTAATGTATATTTCTACTAATTTTACAAGCGGAATTAACCTCCGGTGAAACACGTTCCTTAAATACTGGTTATTTCAAATAGTAAAAAAAATAGCATTCACAGCATCACAAAGATCAATCAAAGATTGATTTATTTAGTAATTAACACATTTTCTATTAAAGCATCTTTCTAAACGAGCAAAAATAGAAATTATTATTTATTACTAGTTACATGTTACATCTGACAGTCCGTTAATTGTAATTGCAAATTGATTACTCAATTTAAAACAAAATAATAATAAACAAACTTGACATTAAAACCAACTGATAACCGTTTTATTAACTCTAACCTCTAGAATATTAAATTTAAGCCGAGATTAGACACAATCATGAATGGAATATTGACAAATTGTTGTGGTTTAGCTGCAGATAACGGTCTACAATCGGCGGACGTGATAATCTTGTCATTTATGTCAGAGTATTTATTAATTGAAAGAAAAAGATTATCATTACAATGACCGGCTTTAAGTTTTTTGTTTTTTTGGTAATTAATGAGACGAATGTCAGACGATAGTCAGATGCGCAGTCATATTGGTGTTTTTGTTCGGTCTTAGGTGGCGAAAATTTAAATATTCAAACAATTTGACGCAGGCACGATCAGTGGAAATCAATTTGTTAGCTTAACGATATTTACGGCGTTCATTTTAACGTCATTTGAATGGCATAAATATTTATTCAATTTTGAACTATAAATATGGATATATTTTTATAATTTATATGCAGCTCAGTCTGTTATAAAAATAAAAAAACCCAATATGTTGTCTTTTAGTTGACAAATTTTGGGAACAAGTGGAATTTATTCAAATAGATTTTCACGCATAACGCCTAAAAACCTACTGAAACGTGACGTTAATTAGTCTGTCGATATGAGCCAAGTCTCACGTATTACAGTGAGGGACTCATGCGAGGAAAGTGGATGAATCTGAATATTTGAAAGGAAAAATTAGAGTAGGTTGTGGCTAGAGTTGTAGAAACTCTTATTCTTTGAAGATAATAAAATAACACTTAAAATGAATCGAATGAACAGGTAAGGTGTTGGTGGTTCTTTAACGACACCAAAGTTAGGGAATTCTGATCGCTTTGAAAGGGTTCCTTCTCTAATTCATTGGAATTATTATCTACATAGTGCTCACATCAAGGATCACACCAGCGCAGCATATCTACTAAACGAAGTTTTGAACTATATCGGCAACTTGAGGTTTTTGAAGCTAGTAGAGTTATCCGAATATCGCTGCCAAAAAGGAGTTGATTGCCTTCACGGGTGAGATTGCGGGATTCAAACACGTCCACGAGATAAAGTACGCATTCATTCACCAAGCTGAGGCTGCTTATTACAAAATCAAGGCTGACCTTAAGACCAGGGCAAAGGTAATGGAATACGCCAATTTCCAAGTTGCCTGAGCCACTTAAGAGATCTAAAAAATGATGCTCAACAGCGGACTAAACTTCAAAATGTACCTACTTCGAGTATTTTAGTAAAAAGACGTTAAAGATACAGCCAGCGGACAATATACTGCATACTTTTAAACAAAGAGACGGCGCCGTATTGCAACTCAACTTACACTGACCACATCAAATCTCATACACCTGTATATGTACTACATACGAGTAAATATGTACATATATAGTATAATTACCTTGTCGAAAATTGAAGCAACTAAACTGACATCCGCTGCTTCGCATCGAACTAAGAATACAGAGTACAAATGAGTCCATATCTCTTATGTCGGAATGTAAACATGGAATAACTTTGACATTTATCAACCGATTGACTTGAGACAAAGACATTACAATGAAATGATTTCACCCAGATAAGAGAGATTGTTGTCGAAAACCCAGACGTTTAGTATCGTCAACTGGCTTAGCTTCTGAATTTGTTTTGTATATTGCCGACAGACCGTCTACGTCACTCGGAATATGGCCAAACAGTCGTTAGGCTGTCTGACACTGAACCTGATTTGTAGAAGCAAATTTTGATGACCAACAATTGCTGCCTTTGGAGAACGAAGAGTCCCCACGCAAGAACAAAAAGTAATTCTTTGGGCTGGCGTTTGCGCCAAAATTATCATTGGGCCATTTTTCTTCAAAGAAGGCGAAACAGTCGATGGGAATCGATATTGGTGGATTTTGGCTTAATATGCATGAAAACGGTCTGGACGGTATTGGTTTCAAGAAGACAAAAATTCCCTGGAAGTGTACTGTCAAAAAATAGCGACATAAACCCTTTCCATATCGGTCGCAGACTGTGATTGCGATCGCAGTCACTAAAAGTTTGTGTTATTTTTTTGCCCATCTTAAGTTGTTACTAAAAATATTATCAATTCTTATTGCTATCTATTTTAAGGAACAAGAATCAAAAATAAATGTTTTTTGCTTCAGATAGTCCAAGTTGGTTTTGTTAAAGTGGCTAGCACTTAATATCTACTAAGGACTGAAGGTGGTGTAAATTCCACATTTAAGAAGTAGCTTGGGAAAACATTTACTTGTCGCTAATGCCTGTAACTCTATAAAGACTGACTAGTCATACAACAGAGCTTTAACGCACTCGTTTTTGGTATCAAAACCAAAGAAAAACAATCTCTCCAAATGGCTTCCTATTAGAATTTCGGCGCAACATGTGAATATAATGAGTGAATGTAAAGTGCTTCGGACACAGAGACTAATTAAAGGTCTGTGCCCTCTTCAAAACCGCAACCCATAATTAATTATCGCGGAATCTTTTACAATGTTCGTGCAACAAGTACTTAAAGTTAACATCTTTTACTTAGTTTTTTTTTGTCACAAACCATTTACACACTTGGAAGCATATTATTATACATCATTTACTTCTCAAATTGATGTTTATCTTAATGGAATGGACACTCAATTTTTTTTAGGTTATATTCTTAACATGTTTTTAAGGCTTCTTAAAATAACGCGTAGTTGGTAGAAAATACCTTGTAACGAAGTGAAGTAGATAAATAAAAGCTTCATGAGATACTTCTGGTTCAATATTCAGTAGAAATAGAAATAAAAAGTCTTTTAGTCTTTCACCTTAAAGGCAGGATCTATTTTCGCAAAATGAAAACTTCTAATAGACTAGAATAATTTTATCTCAACCAAAATGTGTTTTCAGAATTGCTTTAGAAATTCTCATTCTAAATAGAGTTTTCGAAATGTTAGCAGGTGATAGCGTCCATATTGTTGAAGTTACAGCTATAAAATTGACTGTCATTTATTAAATCTGTTTTGCCAAATCGACATAAAAAATTTTAGCGTTCAACAATATAAAATAATGATTAAAGTGTTTTAGGAAAGTGGCTTTTCTGTTCCATTAATATTTCACAGGCTTAGTGCATTACACGGTCGCTATAATCACCCTTTGGGTAGAAATATTCGAAACGTGGTTTATAAATTCGAGTCTACAATTTCAGTATGCCAGGCCATCACCGTCAATGGCGAGCACTATCGATCGATGATATCCAATTTCTTTTGGCCCCAGTTGAATGATATAGACACCCATCTGGCTTTAAGAGGACATCGCCACGTCCTAGACATTTGACACGAGCGATTTCCGAAAGTGGTTTAGGGCTTAAACACAGACACCAGGTACGAAGTTTGATCAAAATCCATTCACCTGTTTAGGCTGTAACTTAGTTGCACAAACAGACAAACATTATCGGCAGATCCACTTTTTCGGACTTGTCTATTATGGTAACGTCCAAATTCATCAAAATCCCGAGATTTAAAATCTGCACAAAAACAATACTTGCCCTATGTTATAGGTGCAAGTAAAAATTTATATGATATCTAACTCACAGTTTTTTCATTCAAATTTAAGAAAAAGCCTAATGGAATATCCTTTATAGGTATGTGTTTTAATATTTCTCTTTTAATTTATTTATATAGTTAATTTTGTAGTTATATTATACCAAATATTCTTCACATTTCTAATCACGCAATATGTTTCGAATAAAAATATCGTTTGTTTTTCTAAAACAACGAAAACAAATTAAAGATAATTTGCCATTCAAATTCAGGGTAAAATATTGGTAAACTAGACGTCAAATTATAAATATTTTGTTCAAGTCGCATGAAAGGCAAATTACTATGCAAAATTCAAACTAATTTTATTTTATTTTTTTTCAGAAATTTATAATTTTTGCTTATACTGTTATACTTTTTTACAGGTTAACACAATATTTAGCAAAGTGATGTTAATTGGTTTAATTTTTTCTGTATTTATATATTTTTAACTATAATAATATATTTTTACTCGCAACTTTCACGTGAGTGTTAATGCTTTTAAATTTATTTTAAAACCAACACAAGCCATTTAATTTTTTTTTAAAATACAACATTTGGTGCACATATGGATATGTAAGTGAATTATTTTTAACAACAAAAACCATATTTAAATGTAAAAACAACGTAAAAAATAGTAAAAACAAAATTCTCACCATGCAAATTTGTTCACGTAACACAGCCTGTTTTTATCTACACTTCTCCGATTATAAATTAGCACTAAATAGCACTGCAACGAAGTGTATCTTTGAATCTATAGTCCCGATAAATTGCTTGTAACGAAAGTCTTTTATACACTTTAAATGCCAAACACAGAATCGATCAGCAACACGTTTTTCATTGGTAATACACTATAACCGTTTGTTTTTCGTTTTTGTTTTTATAAAAAGAACGAACAAAAATCTGCAAAAGAAAGTCCGACGCTAAAGATGAGATACTTCTCTGCCGCCGTCGTGTAGTCAATTGAAGCTTAAGCAACCAAGTGATGACCCTTTTTGCCGATCGATGGATACAGCTCGTCACCGTTGTTGGCAGAAACGAGTTTTTCAAAATGTGGACGCTTCTGCCACGCTTTAAATACTAAATACTCTTGCGATCGCACCAGAAGCGATAAGAACGCGCAGTTACATGTGATTAGAGCGGGACCAATTAAACTGATCTCTTTGGGGTTGATAAGCGAGTTTATTCTCTCATTTTATAGACTAAAATTAGGGGTTTGAATAAATAATAAATCACCTAATGGACGCGATTGTTTGATTGGTTTTCTTGTTCCTTTTTGCGTGTTGTCGTCGGGCGAGATAAAAAACGTGAATCTTCTTCTGATGTTGGATATAATCGGTCATTCACATAATGGCCATGTATTTCGTTGAATAAATTATAAAGCAAATTTGGCAAATGTTTGTCTGGTGGGAAATTGCTTAGATATTTAGATACAACTTCTGAATCATCTTGTTGATTTTTCGGTGAAATTTTCTCAAAAGGGGATTTTTTTTTGTTCTTTAGCTTTTTACAACCCCACCCGATGTCGTGATTATGTAAAGCTGACCGGAACTAAGCTTAAGAATTTTACGACGTATTCATTGAGTAAGCAGGATTAACTCGATTGAAGATAATAAAGAATAATTTTACGTCAAGGCAGACGAAGAGAAAGAAGTGGGTTCATTGTTAAAAATAGCAGGGGGTTAGTTAAAGTACTTTACAAATGTCGCAGTCTTTGGTGGGCTGCTAGGTATGAGTCGTAAATATGTGTCTTAGACGTATGCAGTGTTTTTTTGTTAGTCATCTGCATCGGCACATCCAACAAAACAACAAGAATATACTTGTGTTTCTAATCAAGAGAATGATGACCTAAAGTTCACTTAATTCGAGAAGGCACAATATGGTCACACTGGTTACAAGTATTTGCTGAATATATGTAACTTCAAAGAGTGTAACTTCATTTACGAAGATCAAATAAATTCAAGAATGAAATAATTTTTGGGTGAAGCTTATCAGTTTCTTTGTTTACTCCTTTGTTTTTGTACAAGACAAAGTAATAAACATAAATTTTTAGCCTTCAGATAGTATTGACAATTGAGTTTTACAACAGAGGTGTAAGTATACTTATCATCCTTCACACTCCTCTTTGAATTTGACTGCGTCTTATGCAAATTAGTTCTGAGATTGTAAGGAAGCCAATAAATAGTGACTGAGGTTACACTGTTTATGATAATGAAGTTGACACATATTCTGTGGCAGTGAAAGTCTCACTTTTTATGGTTTTTTTTTTTCGGGGATATTAAGGCTTGTAATTTAAGTGTTTTGTAACAAATAGAAGTAGGGTTGTATTCAATGTTAAAGCAGTAAAGATAACTACGTTTAGTATTGTTCAGAACTCGACTAGACAAATATGTATGTGGTTAGCTGGGATTTTCAACATCACTTTTTTATATACTGAGCTAAATGACACTGTGAACTAAAATCTTATTTTGAGAAATTAACTTGTTAACTATTAATTACAACAAAGACAAGAGTACATGAGTTTAACTCACTAACTCGTTACCGATTACTGTAATTCGACAGAAACAGGACTACATTCATTCTTAACTCGCTTTTTTTAACAAACGTCTACTTTGTGTTACTTCGGAATTGACAGCACCTTAATGCAGGATTGTGACAGCAGCTTTCGTTTGCTTTCGACTGTTCTGCCATATTTTCCTTACGTTGACGTATTTAACTGACAGGTACGAGAACACTTGATGCAAGTTATATGTCAGTTGCAGTAGGCGAACTTTCACATATACATAGTAATTAGAAACTGGCAATTTATGCATTAGGTCTGTTCTTTCCATCATATAGTCACATATTCTTGTCTTTTTGTCCTGTCGTGTGCGGTGTCTGTTGCACCATAAACAGATGTGCAAACATGTTCGTCTTATTCAGTGTGTGTTGGCCGTATTCAACCCCATGTATTGCCGACAACCAGTCATGGTGCGCATCGAAACAAGGACGTATGTTTTGTCTGTCTTCTTTGTTGTGTGTTCGGTCAAAAGCGTCAATGGATTGTTGTTCGATAAGACAAGAAAAGACGTATTGTTTGATCCGGTGTGTTTTCAGCCTTGGGTCTTAAATTGTGGATTAAAGTAGTCAGCTATATATGTATGTATGTATGTACCTATATAAATGTTGTAGTGAAAAGAATCTACAAGGTAGGTTCTATTTCTGTTAGCAGCATTAGTTGCAGTCATTTTAAAAATATAAACGTTATAGCGGTGATAGAAACCTTACATGTACCGGCTTTTGTGCTGGTAAAGGTACCATAAGACTACATAAAAGATTTAGTTTATCCTTTCTAAGAACTGTGACCAATGCTCAGATATCACTCAGATATAAATTTTTCGTCTTTCTTTCGTCTGGCGGAGAAAGTACTCGTCATGCAGCCATTCGTTGAAAAATTACGAATCGTTAATATGTTTATCGATGACACTTTCTTGGATTTTTTATTTATCCATTTCACAATTCCTATTGACGTTCTTGGGATTTGCAATGAAGTGTATCTACGCAAATATTAGTCGATGTTTCCCAGCTGTGCAGACTATTACGACTGTCTATCAACACAGCTGCAGAGAAATATGTTTATCAGGAATTTTTATTTATATTAAAAGTGTTTGCATTTACAATGACGTTATCCTCAGTTATTCCAGAGAATCCAGATGCACTGGTAATAATAAATCGAACAACAAAGCTATAATCAATGAAACTTGTTTCACAGATAAAAACGAGTAGAAATTTTCAAATCAACATAACAAAAGACTGGTTATTGTGAACTTCATCGTGTTTTTTTTTGTTAAAAAATATTGATGTTACGTGCATAACTTTAAAGGATTCCATAGTCGCTTTGAAATTCCTTTTGTTTGGATAACATGTCACGTAATTATTTGATGAAAAAATACATCAATTAAGCTTAATAAGACTTTTAGAATTTTTTAAGGTCTAAACCGCTCCAATGGGAGATTCGATAGATAAATCAATTGAACATTATTAGTGCCTGTCAAGACAGAAGTGAACTTGCAACTAATAAGCCATCGCCAATAACTATTTATCACTTTGACTGTGAAAAACCACTTAATTTAGCAAATATGTTGTCTCCTCAGTGATTCATAGGGAAATACGATTTTAATCGCGCATCTTCGCTGCATTCCTTTATAAAATGGAAGAGCTCTATAAAAAGTGAAAACAAAAAAGAAATCCACCGCCAAGCAAACAATCTGTAAGATCAACAAATAAACAAATAAACAGACACTCTTCTCGTCAATGAACGTCGTCACGGGTCAGTCCATAGGATGCCGATGTTTACACAACTTTTTATAGAAACTACGTTCTCTGCGTTACGACAGCACGAACAAATAATTAATTTCAATTGATTGTTAAACAAATTTTGGGGATTTCCTATAGTAAATCATAAGGAAAAGGTTGTCAGCTTTTGCATAAGTCACAGACTCACATTGGTTGAGAGACGACCACCCCGACATGACCGCAGACCATCAATCACGACCTTGACGATATTTTTTCTTTTTTTTTCTCCAAGTGATACTTTTTGCTCATCATCTTTCTGAAAAAATTAGCATAAAGACGGACTACTAGATAAACACGAGTGATGAAAACCTGAAAGATGACAAGTGACGTCTATTTGGCTGATTTAAAATTCAGCAAAAGGTGTGTACTTCAGTGATCATCATCATCAACAGATACGATCATTAAACAAATTCCGAAACACGTATCTACTAAACATAGATATATTTTGCCTCAGAAAAAAAAAAAAATCAAGAATTTAACACCCTGGAGGGTATTTATGAGTTTTTGTGGTTTGAGATTTTAATCATTTTTCTACAAGGTGGCATATGAAATCCTACCAAAAGGTGCTCTCGATGTGTCTTAGTCTGTTGAATTTGACGTTTGATAACACAAAATGGTATATTTCTCAAGAATGTCAAACACACTTTCCAGAGTCCGAGTTGCTTCGCTCCTACAAAGAGACTGTATCATAGGCGCCAACTCGATGCAAGGATGATTCTGATTTGCTTCGTCGCATATTGGCTGTGCAATATTTTGATCAAGATGGCTCCTCTTAATCAAGTCATCATAGACTATAAGAGGTGTTCATAATAAACTTCAGTGGGATAAACCTTATGTCAAGACAAAATGAAAGTCCCATTCCTTTATGAATTTATCCTAGCCGCTTTAGTATTCCATGATGAACTCAAGCAAACTTCATGTTTTGTCAAAAAAAGGAAAGAAAATAATGAACAGGATAAATATCCATTTATTTGACCTTGTCGTTCGTAGTCATGCAAATACTGTACCCATTATAACTTTTCGCTCAGTTTCGTCAAATTTTTACACCATTTTTGGCTCCATACGTAGGGAGCAGTTTCAATCGTATATTCCTTACGGCCCTGTGGAGGTGGCTACATCTTATGAGAGCCACACAAAAAAGATATGACATTCGGGCACATTGCCTTAATGCAATTATGTGTCCGTTCAAATTTTGACGGCGTGCGAGCTGAACGTTTAATGTTTGTTCATTTTTGCAATCATTACTTGAAAGTAATATATATATATCCTGGGTGCCGTGGCTCTGTCACGAGTGTGCAGGCGATTCTAGGTTTGAATTCCAGAACTATCCAAGAATGTTTTGTCAGGGCTTCACTTTTTGCGAACGTCTGACAATCATCCAAAAGCATTACTGTCATGTGAAAGGTTATTAAAAACAATAAAACTGGCCTTGTCTATGGCCTGCTTATTGCTTCATATTTAATGTACAAACTGCAAACTTTAGTTGTCTGATGGAAAGCACTAAATTTGCTTGTGTAACGAACGCAAAAAAATTCTAATCGCATATAGTTGTGCATTTTGCAATTTTCAATCCAGCTAATTACTAAATTTGTCTTATCTTATATATGTAAAACTCAAGTAAAATTGATTCCTGGAACGAATCACGATCAAATAATTTTGTTAATCGTAGTGTACTTGGTAATTACTAACATTCACTTTTCTTGAATTTTATAATTTTTACATCATCAGATTGCGAAATGGGATGTTTTCATAGAAAAACTATTACATGGCTAAAGTCATCACTTACGAAGTGTTGAAAACGTGACAAGGGTTAAACTTAACCCTATAATGTAAATTGTTGCTCGCGGTTTTTTCCGATTTCTAAATAAGTGTCACTTGTTCCGATCGGAGTGCTATGCATCGGATTCTAACATTCATCTTTCTTAATAGAGATATGAGCAGCAGTATACGTATTCATGATGGTTCTAGCTAAAAAGGAGCAGCGAGCACATGTGCCTTGGCTAAAAATGGGTTGGAACTATACTCATACTAAGAAAGTGAACTTATTTCCTACTAGAAGTTAGAATTAATAAATAATACACAGTGGAATAGGTATGCAAGCTGGTGTCGAATTATTTCCCTGCCCCCATACAGACTGACAGAATTGACAGAAGCACTTTTTTGAGTTTCTCTATTATCGTAATGTCAGAATTGATTATTATCTTGAATTCGATTTTTTTCACGACTCCAATACTTGTCCTTTATTATACAATATATGTTCGTATGCAGATGAAAGTAAAAATCAAGTAAAATTGAACAATTGATGCATTCAGTTGGGATTGGGTTGGGTTATTGGCTTTATTATTTCTCCATGAAAGCTTTATTTTGAAATAAGAATTTAGAGTCCACAAAAGCTTCGTCTACAAGTCAATCGAAACACTAAGCTTTTCTTTCGCCGGACAATACAGAAGTATTTCGCCGTGTTTTGCTTTCTGATAATAAGCTCAAAGCACACACACATAAGGCTTCTATTGCATTTTATTATCATTTGCTTTCTTGTTCTCAACTCGCGGACGCTGAAGCCAATTTTGTCGTAGAATCTATCTGCTGTTGTAGTTGTTGCGGATCGCCGCCCTTTTAACATTTTAAAATATTACTGCATTATAGGTAAGATCATGTGATATCATACGATCTAGGCGATCAATTCACAGGTACAACGCGCGATATTAATCTTCATCGAATTCTTCTCGCAATTAAATCTTTGTTTCACTGATATTAGAGGTTAGGGCTGGCAAACATTCTTTAAAAGAACAAAAAGTGTAAGCATTAATATCCGAATTCTCATTAGTTTAACTTTAGCTAATGGATTATTGGGGACCGCAGTATAATTCGCATTGTGGCAGCACGAAGTGCGGGATGACAGAACTGCAGTATAATAAGATGGGAAACAACTCTGAATAAACATACTACGACAGGTTAACACAACTCAAGCGTCATCTGTCAAAAAATCCATCGAAAATAAGGTACCTTAAAATGAACCACCCTTTACCTACATTTCGCTCAAGTATACAAAGCTAATTGAGCTTTTTTGTTATCTTCGTCGCTGTAGTAGGTGCAGCAGTGATCGTTTTCTACAGTGAGAAAAAGCTTTCGCTTGGGAAGTAGTTTCTTGTTTGAAATACATAATGACGGTTTAAATTCTCTCAACACTGTTCCAATTAAAATTAAAAATTTACCACTTTTTACAGCCACTTTTGGAATCAATTCATTTCTAATTAAATTCACTTTGTAAATTTGGATTTACAATGATATTCTTTTATCACTTGAATAACCTCACCGATGGATTAATTTTTCGCCGCAAGATTTTTTGTCAACACTTTTTGTGATAGTGTTGCTAAGTGACTTCGCTTTAGTATTTTTTTTTTTTTTTTTTTTTTTATTATTTACACCATTTGGGTAAAATAATGTCTGGTCTTAGACAACTTCAATCAGGAATTATTATCTTGTTGATGCTATATCTGACACTCTTTCTGTAAAGGAATGCTACAATAGCTCCGTAACTGCGGCGCTATTTTAAGTAACAACAACTTCCTTGGCCAAGCAACTGTTTCCACCGAAACTGAGATCTGACTAGAAGAAGGTTATTATCGTAAATACTAGAGGAAATCAGAGAACCGAATGAGAAGGTTTTTAATGTAAACCCTCCTGTACCGACCACATCAACACTTTGTGAATCACAATTGAATAGTGTTCTGATAAAGCGAGCCGAATAAATAAAGTTCCATCCAAATTTTACCACAATTATGAAATTAGCCCTCCAAATAAGAAACCTGCAGGTATTCGTATATAAGATCCTATCCAACTTATTGTATCGGATTCCGGCCCGGAGATTGACAATAGACCACACTCAGACAAATCCTGCAAAAAAAAAACCATGGATTTCAAGTCGAAGCCCAACACCTTTTCATCGTCTTAAAACACACTTATAACAGCATAAAATGACACTACGGACTACTACTTCGGTTAAGGAAACAACAACTCTATAGAACGCTCTTCTTACCAGTTCTACTTTACAGTGCCGAGTGCTGGACGAGAAGTAAAAAAGCTAAGCTAATTGGGTACATTCGAGCGAAAAATACTCCGTCGGATATAAGGTCCCTTATGCAAGGACGGCGAATGGAGGAGAAGATACAACCGCGAGATTTATGAGCTGCATGCGTATGTAGCCCAAAATGCCAAATTGCGAAGATACGACAACTACTTTGGCTCGGCCACATCAAGCAAACTAACAACAATGCTACAGCCAAGAGAATCTTCGAATTGCAGCCCTCGGGTTCGACGCGGCAAATGGAAGCAGGGTACACGAGACCACAGGGAGTGGAAGCCAACCGGGTCTTAGGCAGAGACTCCACAAGGGTCGGGAGCCCTTTAAGTGAGTAAGAAAGGAAGTATGCATTGTGTGCAGATTAAACATGTTTTTTTTATTGAAATTTAAACAGTTTGCAAGTGTTATTCTTTTGAAATGTTAAACCAAACTGAAATTGATTATCACTCCCATAAAAATAGTTCAAATAAAAAAAAAGTTCAATCTCCAATGTTGCTATGATCTATTTAAGAACAATATGTAACAAAACGAAACAATAACCAAATCATAACTTTAATTCAGTGTTCCACAACCTGTTTCACACGTCTTTATCTAGATAAAACTGTCGTAATATATGATAAAAAATGTTTTATTATACAACTTTTGTTTTATTCAAAAATTTGACAAATTTCCCTCTTCATCTCATTAAGATATAATCACAAAATTTCCAACCATTACACAGGTGAATAATAATCTCGATCACACCTTAAATCACTTCTACTATGTTGCTACCGCCCGCTATATAGCCTGAACGTTGGAAGGGGAAGATTGTGCCCAAACTTAAAAATTAATGACTAATACATTGCCAAATTGACTTTCTTTTTTCCTCAAAAAATATCAAAAAAATGTTGTAAAAAGAAATATTGCCTCGGTTAACAATTTGCTATTTAATCTGAATGGATGAATCAACTGGCGGCATGCGCTATTGTGACCTTTAGAAAGCATCCATTTCCGCCCATACAAAGTGGGCAGCAGACACTGGAGATTGATATCTGTCGTGGACTGTATCTATAGGAATAAAAATATTTTCACACACAAAAATTTGCTTCTCATTCAATTGGGCCGTTGTGGTGGTCTTTTGCTTTTGCTTTTGCTTTTGCTTGAAATGTTATTTACCTCGACTTTCGGCTAAATAATGATTGCTTACAAATTTTATTGCCTCCGATTGCATAAGGTAAGTGTAAGGTAGGTACTACAAGGAAAGTGACACTGCCACTGACATCATGTGAAAGAAGAATTAAGAGAAAGCCTCCCATGATTTAAGTATGATAGAAGTAATTAACCACAAAGTCAATGTTTTCTTGAATTTGTTTGGATTTGTACAATTAAAAAAAAAACACCACCCAAACATCGATTAAAGGCAACTAATGGGCGGTTGTTTAGTTTGGCTGGATGAGATAAGATAATGACGGCTGGTTGTAGGTTTGATGGAAGATTGACGACGAATGTCGAGCAACTGAATGATGTAACATATGTGAGCTAACATTTTGATGGTACTGAACGCTATGAGTCACAGAGGTCACAATATCCATTGAGTTGAATAGGAACACCTCTGATTCACTGTTTAAAGAAAGTTACTGATCACATTACGCCATACCAAGTCGAGACCCATCTACCCTATCAGAGATGATTAAGGCTCAAGGCTCTTGGTGCCTTGCCAAGATTGAACCCCGCTGGGTCCCCGAACATGGAAGAAAATTGCGAAATGAGAGAGAGCTAACGAAGTGGCAAGAGGTGGTTCAGCATCGACCGTAGAACCCACTCACCCATCCTTGCGTAGGGGACACCATAAAGTTAAAAGCAAAGCAGGTAATAAAACCACAAGAGAGGCAAATAAGGTGGAACTTAATAGACCGGACAGACACAACGAAGGAGGATCTCTGCAGATATTGTGGTGATGAGGAAGCTGTTGTGGACACAACCATGCAAGTAATAAGCTCCTGGGGAGACACTTTTTCAACCATCTAGACAAACTCTCGATGCAAATCGAGTTTGGTTTGTAAGTAATTGACCTCAAACAAGGTAGATTCGAAATGTACATATGCATGTTACTTTAGCAGATACAGGGTTATAGCGATTAAGAGAATATTTCATACCCCGCTATTTTGGGTAACACGTTGACCAACCACTAATGAGCTCCCACATATGGGCTGGAAAAGTCTGCGCTATAAACGCTTTCCCCAGCATGGTGGCTCTGGTGGCGAAGTGGCAATCAACACCGTGGGCAGCTACATACAACTTTGGGGTAGAAAGGGACTTTGTGTATTCTGCTATTAACTTTGACAATGCTACCAACACAGAAATGATGAAATGGGCCACCGTTTTTCTTAGGCTAATGAGGCAATTCAACACTAAAGTCCTATCTTGAAGAACTAAGAAGACTATGTAAAAGATCCTGGTCATCCCAGTCCTAAAACATCGAAGCGGACGACGATGTCCTTGGTTGCTTCAAGAGACAAATTTTTTGTAAGATATTCGGCCCAATTTGCTTTCGAAGGAGAAGATTCAACAATGAACTATACGAGCTGTACAGTGATATCGAACTGAACGTCTGAAATGGCTAGGACATGTATGAACACAAAGCTTCAGCCTGCAGAGTCTTCGAATCTTATTCGGTAGGATGACGCAGTGGAGGGTCTTCCCGCCGCAATTGGCGCTTACAAGTTCAAGGGGACCTCGAACAAATTGTAGTGCGCAGCTGGAGGAAATTGTCGAAAGATCGAGGTAAGTCGAGAGGCTTGTTGGTTGACGCCCAGGTTCACACCGAACTCTAGCGTCATTTAAGTAAGTAAGTAAGTAATGTATCGGTTTTTCGTAGGTTTTGCCTTGGTTTTTCAAAAACTAATCCCACAACCAAAAAAATAGACTTTCCCCCGACTTTCGTTTTTAATTGAAAAGAATTCCTTAGCTTCTTCCTTTGAACTTTCTGTAAACTGTCGTGCCATAAACCATAATTGAAACGGCGTACTGCCTATGAGTTCTCTAGAACAATCACCCATATATGAAACGGCCTGTTTACACACAAAAAGCATACCACTTTCAAGCACTCAAAGACCAATTTACAGTTCAAAATTAAAGTCAACGACGTTACCTGCATACGAAAGTAACCTACAAAAAACACTAACGTAACCTAGTGTCACATTATCGATTGTCGTTTATAGCAACGAGTACGAGTACCACCGCCCTACCTTCAATTTGACATCACTATTGCAACCATGCATGCAAATCAGCCATAGTTCTTCACTTCACACACATTCCTAATGCCCAGCAGTTACCACCGATTCTACTCTTATCTTCACTGCAATGCGAAAATAGTTCATATGGATACGCTAAATGTTATCTCGCACTCTTACTTGCATTCCACGGACAAATGTATCTAACAGATATCCATTGAGGAAAGATCAATGTTTTTTTTCTTGTTCTTCTTCTTCTTCTTGTAGTATTTAAAAATATTATTGTTGAAACTAAAAATATGATGATAAACGATATATGTATGTATGTAATCTCTTTTTATTTCTTCTTTTTCTTTGTCATCCTTCTTCGCCATCACCATCATCGATGACAATACACACATGCATTTTGAAGTTTAAATACACATCCATTGGATGGTAGAGTAGTGTGGCGTACCCACCATTCATCCACATCCAGGTGTATGCTTTCTTTTTAATAAAATTTCTTTTACAGCTTTACCAGTTTTCATTCAGCAAGCAACCTCCCGACTTGTCGGATGCTTGATAAACAATCATACAAAATAAATAGAAGTAAAAAATACTTTTTAACTTTTTTTCTTTCGTGTGGTAATGAACAATCATACGCCGAAGAAGAATAATCGCTTAATTACATTCCGCGGCGAGTTTTAAAAGACAAAACTTGAAGAAAATTTCGCGAACCTAAAAGAGAGAAATCTTTTCTTTAAATAATTGGTGATTGTGTGACAAGAAATTCATAAAACTAAATTGCTAAGGGTGTGCTGATAATAATTGAAAAAAAAAAATTCTTTTGCAAACGAAAAATGTGATAAACTCGTTGGTGAAAAAAGTATATTTTTGATTTTTGTGCAGCAATTTACCGGGATATTTGCAACTTTAAGTGTGACTTCAAACTCCATTGGATACTCTAATTAAAAGAAATTCATCTCAAAAGGTAACTAAGGTCATCTTACAACACTTGAAAGAAGACTTAAATTTATGTCACAAGATCGAGTTCGTTGTTCAACTCTTTTGTTGTTTTTCTTTATTTCTCATTTGAATCTTGTTCTTGATCTTAATCTCTTGGAATGGCCAGTTTCATGGCAGTTTATTTTTTTATTATAATTTATAATTATAAAAAAAGATGGAATTTTCTTCTCTTCGTGGTTTTTCTTCCTTTCAGATCTAAATATAAATTTTTTTTTGTAACGTTGACCCATAAAAATGCAACCAGCAGCTGGAGCAGGTAATGCCAAAGGCCTCTCAGTAGAGCTGGATGATGATGGCATAGCAAGGCATGTGTTAATTTATGCTAACATTTATGATTATCTTTTTTTTTTTTTACATATACTCTACGGAGTCTTTGCGTGGCTGCATGAAACAACAACTGATAATTGAGGCAATTAATGTAAGACAAAACCGAATAAAAACATGCTTTGAATTAGCGGGACATAATATTCTTCTTTTTATGATAAAGTAATTTGAGTACAATAATAATAATTAAAAGAGAAAAATAGGGCTATGTACGAAGCGTGAATTCTTCATTAGAATGTGTGAGGATGAAGTTTTCGATTGAAACGGTTTGATGACCGGAAATAAGGGGTTTCAGGCAGATGTAATAAAAGAGAGCAAGCTTGGCTAGGTTTTATGAAATTTTTATAGTCCCACAAGAAATATAGATCGAACACATTAATTAAACTGCAAATATAATGAGTTTTTATTACGTTTCATAGCAATCGCTTCAAATAATTGACCTTCATTTGTAATAAAAGGAGGCTTCAAGTGCTTTTCATGATCTGTGCAAAGAGAAACCACATCTTTCGCTTATTTTACCAAACTATATCTCAAAAATACATTTGTAATTTACTGCCTATTTCATCATACTGTCACTATTAACATAATTGGAAACACTGGCCTAGTTCATCAAATACAAGTTAAAACTACAAATTTGTAATATGGTGCTTTGTTTCACAGATTATTGTCGTAAAACTTACAAGTGATAAAATTTAATTGACTGGCGATTGTATAAATTTTGTCTAAAAAAATGATTGC
The DNA here is from genome assembly GCA_949716465.1 of Chalcosyrphus nemorum. Lineage (NCBI taxonomy): Eukaryota > Metazoa > Arthropoda > Insecta > Diptera > Syrphidae > Chalcosyrphus > Chalcosyrphus nemorum. Next base: position 8,788,817 of record OX454333.1, read on the forward strand.
AAACTACAAGTTGGAAGTTGGTGAAATGGGACCTAGAACACATTTCTAACGAAAATATAGAATTGTAAGCTAATTTGGTTTCACCATATTCCAGTAGCCCATTCCACCAAACACAAATTACAACTACAAAGTTGTGCTGTGATGTCAACTACAAATTTGTAACTAACCATTGTGTACGTTTGGGACATAGTGTATGTAAAGCGTACCTACGTCTCTCACTCACTCTCTTACTTAAATACAGAGACGCCGAGTTCTTTTATTCTTCCACAAACTACGATTTGCAAGTTGATAATTGATTGCTCATTGAAGCAGAAACCTTTTACTTCTTTTCTCAACTTTATTGATTCAGGATTTAATTGTCTGCAGCTTTTATGTAAATGCTGTTCTTCGTTAGAGCTATAAGACTATAAAATGATGAATCAAAACTCTTTTTTCATTATAAAGAATGGTTCAAGATCGTCTTCGGTTTTTTTTTGACGGCCCAATTTTGAGGTTCTACTGAAGATCTAACTCTTTGAATAATTTGCAGTTCATCAATAAACACCTTTGTCCACATAATATTGTAGTTGAATGAAGTCACTAGTAAGTCAATAGTTTCACAGGAAATAATTGTGTCTTATAAGTCTTTCTTAAATTTGCCGGACGTCAAAAAATTACTCTTAAGCTTGGTCATAAACTCATACAGCAAGAAGAGACAATCGACTCTCAGCATAATTTTTCGATAAAAATGAAAATCGTCTTTAATAAGTTCAAGAGCCCAATTTGTGAATACTCGACTCAAGCCATGGTCTCGTAAGTTTGGAAGGAAGCGCTCTCCTGCTGTAAATGTATTCATGATAATTTGCCAATAAATTTTAAACTTGAATGTCAAAGAAATGCCAAAAATAATAGCAGGGTTTGGAAACTAACCTTACTAAAGGCTCTATTAGTAAAACAAATACTTTCTCCACAATTAAAATTATAAATCCGTCTGATTGAAAAATATCGTGGTTTTGAGGTTTTGAAAGAGTTAAGTTCTTAATAGGCTCTTGTGTGTCGTATCTGTAGACATAAAGCTGCCCGTCTTTGACTTACGTACGTTTGGATGTACCTAGGTGAGGTGCTGGTGGAACCTATGTATATGTACCTATGTATGTGGCACTACTTATGTGGATTAAAACAAGGTTTCTACCAATAAATGTCTTCCTTTGATAGTTGCTACCTAAGGTAACTTAATTTAAGTCTTTTTTACTAAACGCATTATCCTTTCGTGGAGTCTATAAAGACTGGGCATTACAGGTGGATCAGACCCAGCATCTCTTTTCCTGCAACCATAGGAGGAATTGTGTGTTTTACAATTTCGCACTAATTGATGCCGAGGTTCTCACAACTGTAAGTGTGATTTATTTCGTAGATGTTCTTACGAATTACAAAAAAAAAACCAAATAATTACTAAGCTAAATAAATAGGAAGCTTTCTCACGGCAGTAGAACTATAGGATATTTGTTAGATAGGAGGTCTTAACCGATCATGTGAGAATAAGCGTAATTGAGTTGGTGGATTTGTTGATGACAAATGATTTTCAGGAAAAAACCCGTAATGTCTTAGACATCTACTTACTAACAGATAGATCTTAAAATCCTCTGAGTTCCACATTGTATTAACACAACAACTCCACCTCTTATTGTCCTCCATTACTAGACTGTAGTCCTTTCCTTAGCTTTTTCTGAAATCCTCTAAAGAAGATGATTTTTGTGAGGGCCAGGCACCTACATTGAAAACGAAATAAAGATTTCTTCCATTTATGCAAAAAAGTGTTGTTAGCTACAATTCTGGCAATATCCTGTTTCGGTTTAGTATGTTTTATGTTTATTATAGTGGGAAATAAGTTTCTAGATCTGTAAAGAAGAGCGTCAAAGAGTTTCACGGGCGGTTGCTTAGTTGGAGGCTGTGAAGATATATTGCCCCGGAATAATGCCAAAGAGTAATTGATGCTGATGAAAGAGGATCTACATCAAAGTTCTATCTGTATACAATAGAGAGAACACCTTTAACTATCACAACCACTTTTTGATACTTAAATATTTAAAGTAAGGCACCATGTGCTGGACTACTTTCTGAACTAGTGTACTCGGGCGTATGTGGAATATTTTATATTTTTGCAAATAACGACCGCCAAAAAGTGTGTCACACACATTCTGTTACCAAATAAGTTTGACCTCAAAGAACCATGTTGACTTGACTGTCAATCCGCCCACTAACCCATAATTAAAAAGAAAAAGAAAATAAGACTCCACGCCTTCTATAACCATAAAAGTCATGTACGAAATTTTTAATTACTTTATGTAAATTATGTTCTTCGACTCTCATCGGCGAGTGTAGCTTTCATATTCAATGCCATTCGGGGGAGGAACGCTTCTGCCTAAGAAAGTAACAGTAGAGCTTGAGAGTTTCTACCCAATATACTAAGAATGTCTGGTAATTTTTTTTTTAGAGAAAACTTCTCGGGCAAAAGTATATGTACATATGTATATGAAATTTATAAACAAAAGCCGACAGAGAACAGACACACACACATCTACATTGTTGCATTACAAGAATGGAATATGTTGAAAAAGGAAAGTGGTACTGTGCGCACAACAAGCATTTCACAAAGGCAGACAACAATTTCCCTTCCACATATGATGGCTTATAAAGTATATCCACTCATATGCCACATGTTGCGGTGCGGCATGATGTTTACACTCGCAGCGTTGTTGTTGACAGTGTCTCGACTGGTATCTGCTGGTTTCCCCTCAAATCCATCACCATACAGTCACAGATACAATGGTAAACTAGTTTTCCTCTTCTTCCTTCTTCTTCTTCTTTATTTTCTTTCTAGTGCTATTATTATTTTTATTAAGCTTATGCTTGTAGAAATATTTTTATTTATTAATATTGTTGTCATGCCTCTGACTGGAGAGGAGACTTCATAAGTGGAGGAGGAGGAGGAGGAGGAGGAGGAAGAGTACCACCAGCTAGAGAGGTGAATAAACATTCCTTGACTAAACCAAAGAAAAGTATGTCATTGTTCATTTGTGTTCTTACCGAATCGTATTCGAATTGGATAGATGGATCGCCCATAATTGGAATGTGACTACTTCCTCTCTGTGGTGTGGACAGTCGTCTTGTTTGGCATTTGATGAATTCTATTCTTTTTTTTTGTTTTTCACTTGAAATCAACTGAAGCGATAGTTCCAATTCTGGTGATGAGCGGTTTTTCGTATCGAATTTGCGGTGCAAGCGCTAGCACTAGCCAATTTATAGAACGTTATGGTCTCTGGGTTTTGTAGTTTGTTACTTCCCTAGAGTTGGAGTAGGCATGAGTACGCTTATGGTGGTGGTGACCCATATATTTGGAGTGGAGCAGAGAAATTGTGGTCTTTCTCTGTAACTGTTAAGTTTGGTTTTTGGCTTTATGCAATTTTTTATTTAATGGGATAGAGTAATGGTCAGTCCGCAGGAGGGTAGAGGAAAAAACGTGGTTATGGTGCAATGCACTGCACAGCAACGCACCAGCTGTGTGCGGTGTTTAACATGTGCAGCAGTCTTAATTAAAGAAACTGATGAATGAATTTGCTAATTAATGCGAAGTGGTTATGCACTTGTTGCAGTGCTTTGGTTCGATGATCTTGAGTGTTATGTCCAACGGTTATCAGATTTCTCTCGAGAATCTGCAAATGGGTAAAAGTTGGCAAATGTTGATTAAGAGGAAGTGCCGCTGTTGGGGAATGGATTTGGCTATAAAATAGAATTCTGGCAACTTAGATGGGTATCCTTTTTTGTTAGATTAGATTCACTTTATCTCAGATGAAGGTGCACTTGTGCACTCAAACAGCTCGATTTACTTGAACTTTGGAATAAAATTTGTAAGAAGTGTTACAATGCCTTGAATGTTGAATTTAAGGCAGTGTAGCCTAACGTCTTTGAGTCCAATAGTTTCTTAAATTTTGTTTGTTTTTTTCATTTTCGTTTTAATTAAATTAGAATGTTCGTGTTAAGATTCAACTAGTTCACTTTTAATTTAAACACCAATTTGCATCAAAATCCATATTAATTAGCCTTTTCACTTTCTCGAATTAATTTTATTTCATTTTTTAAATTTATTCATATTCTTTGAGTTCAAGTTTAACTTTTTAAAATATCAATAAATTTATCTGAATTGTATTATTTATATTAATGCATTCCTCCGTATTTCGAATTAAAAGTCGCATACATCACATTCATTATAATCTTATTTGGAGAATATTATTTATTTTTATCCTTTTAAACATTCTGTTATATCGGAAAGTAAAGAGGAAAATTTGAGATTTGGATCAGAATGTCTGTCTTTTCGTCTACTTGAATCTGGGGACTTTGATCCGAGGACCCTTTTGCTTGGAGCTTTATTTACCATTTACACGATTTGCCCGAGTAGTCAGCCTATCTTGGCTTTTAAGATAGATAGGGCAAGCTTTTCTACACCCGTAATTGATTGATGACTTGATGCATGCAGCTTACTAAGCCACCACCTCCATATTTCAGAAGTTTAAAAAGAATCCCACCAGACCCAGCGGCTTTATTGCTTTTCAGTTTCTTCACTGCTGGGTGTTGGTGTTGGTTCATCATTGAATTTTATTGGGTTCTCATCTTATCCTGCCATTCTCACTGTTTTATACCCATTCATAAAGCATCTGAAAGTCTTGCTTAAATAGATCGATAATTTTTTGCACTTCGGTGACTAGGTTGCTTTCGTTATTTCGAAGATCCAGTTCCCAATTGCTTGGCTCGTGAAACTCTTCGATATCGATATCGATTCCTCCTTCTATTTCGCCTCTCATCCCGTCTTCTGGTGTGTTACTGTTGTCTCGCTATTCTTGTCTTGTGAAGCAGCATTTTTTTGTATGTATATTCTGTCACCCTCTTCTAACGGACCCACCCTTCATCATAAAAATAAAATAAATATCGGGCCGTAAGCAGCCCATAGAGGGCCAAGGCCTAGCTTCGCACAATTGTATATGTTGTGCGTGGTATACATTTCGGCACATACAAAAGGGACCTACAGTTTTATGCCGTATCCGAAGGGCAGAGGGGTTTTTTGAGAAGTTTTCTCATGACAATAATACTCTTCAATGTTTTGGGCCGTGAAAAATCTTTTGATGGTATTTTTCTGGATTTGAACTTGGAACCACTTGCGCAGTAGTCCAACGCACTTCATCATACATTTTATTTGTACCAGGATTGCAATAGTATGCCTTGTTATCTCATTTGAATATTACACAACAACTAAGTTTATCAACACTTTATTGTATTGTCAAAAACATGTCAAAGGAATGCAAAAGTGTATTGTATTTACAGCTACTCTTGCGTTATGGTGGAACAGTTGCTGTAATCCTTTTGAAATTCACCAACGAAACTGTCAATTTCCATTTCACACATGTGTGAATATTATTCTATTGTTTGATGTTCACTATACTATTTCTGCAACAAATTGTTAAGAAAATGTTAATTCATTTCGAAATAATGCCTTTCAAATTGTGAAAGTCACTTGCAGCACATAAGTCTATTAACAAATTCATCCTCTTATTTAATTTGCAAACTTTGTTTTACCAACAGCACTTAATTCAACCAAGCTGTCATATATAACTATGCTATTTGAGTGATTTCAAGTTATGCGACCTTGGGAAAAGTTTCCTTGCAATGTATTTGTTTCTATAATTTACCACTTACTGGCAAATCTACTTATATTGGTTAAATAGCGTAGCTACTAACTGCAATAACTAAAATTCATGCTTCAAGATAGGGAATAAAAGCAAGAATTAGTTGCACCTAAAGTACTGTTCACGCTTTCGAGCTTCTTCCGGTAAAGTGTTCCCACATTGTTACACACTTTGGACGAACACATAATACCCTTTACCAGTTACAATGACTGTAATCGAGTTTTTAACGTACGAAGGTTAGAGTTTACTGTACCATCATAAGCTGGGAATCGGTTTTACTCACATAAACCTATAAATTTCAGCTCTTTCTGACTGCATTAACGGTCATAGCTTGTTTGGTAACAGTTAGCACGTGCTGTACGTTTGACTCAACTCTTTTAATTGAAAATAATCGATGGTCAATAACCAGATATTCAATAATAGCTGCAAGAATAATTACAAGGAATTATTTTGTCAGCATTTTTATTGTACTAAAGGAACAGTTCCAAAAAAAACTCAATTAGTGAGTCTTTCAAAATAAACTACTTAAGTTTTTTTCGGTTTTATAGCGGGATACACAATAGGCATAATGGACGTTCAAAAGAATGGTAAATCAGTTGAGAAAATTCAATTGTTATCGGAAAATCTTTCAATACAATAGAGTCTGGTTAGTAATTTGGAATATACAAGCTGTAAATATAGAAGTTGAAAAAGGGGTTTATCATTATTTTGTAATTCTTTGACCACAATACAGTATTGATGAACAGGACCGGACAGAAGACATGCATGCCTTGGGAGAAGTATCTGTGGTATTTTTAAGTTTTATATTTTTTGAAGAAAATCTTGAAAGTTATTGTGGAACTAGAAACTCAGAGTAATGTGCGACTCTTTAATCATTAAAGATCGACAACTGATGCTTCTGAGAATGTATTACTTATTAAATTAATTTAGTCCTTATAGCCCTCGGGGAGCATAGAGTGTCAAAAGTGCTTTAGGACTGCCCGAGGCTTGTCCACTATTGAGTCGGAATGAGTGGACTCTATTCTCTCAATGGTGCCTTTTCTACTGTTCTGACAAGAGACTACTGAATGTATTTTATCAAATTCTTCTGTTTGTTTTGCTCTTCCTGCATTGACCAAATCAACATCTTACAGATTCTAATAGAGCAATGCGTTGAGTACAGGGTTCCACTACATCGACTTCAAAAAAGGTTTTGACAGCTTGAATAGAGATACTATCTGGTTGGTCTTGCGCAGGAGATTTACACCAGAAAAATTCGTAGCTATTATCAAGGCTACATACAAGGACAGTAAGTGCCATGTCTTGCACAATGGTAAGGTGTCAGAAGAGTTTGAAGTTAAAAGTTGAGTACGTCAAGGATGTATGCTGTCACCGTTGTTTTTCTTTGAGATTATCAGTGATTATCAGACTCTGCGGAGCATTGACATCCTTCTTTGAACACCTACACTACTTCCACAATGGACCTTCAGCTTATGGCTCATAATTTAGGAGCTGAGGCAAACATTCTGTAAAATTTGACATTTATCACTTTCATATACCTATGTATAGTGTTGATAATACTTATATTTTAAGTAAGTCAATCAATGTACGTTTAAGTATGAGTCTTCCTAAGAGTCTTATTCTTATAAATTCCTTATCACTAAAAGCTTCTTCTATTTCTGGAGAGGATTTTTAATAATTGTTTCTATTTCCGATGGTATGGAGTCTATGAGCCAACGCTTTAGTCGATAGTCGGGTTGAAATATTTGAGTACGAGGTATTTAAGTTCGAAAGTACAGATGAGATGGTAAACTTGCGTCAACTGTGGGACAACTCATTACTTTTTACAGAAAGCCAACAATATATCCTTATTTTGCTTTGTTTTTTCATGTTTCTTCTTATCACTTCTGGAACTGTGATAAGAAAGATTTCGGAATACCTTTTAGGTGGATTATATTTAACCGCAAATCTAACCTCTGGCTTTTTTTTTTACTTTTCTTTTCTTGCTGGAAGTGTGCGTAAATTTACATTACATAAATAAGCAAATATTGGCTCGTAAGAGTTGGAAAAAAATAGTATTCAAAAGAGTCCATACTACGGACTGGTTATGTTCTTGAAAAAAGTTGAGCCTCATTCCTTCGCTATTTACACTAAATCATTTAGCAACTGTTTATCGATCGTTTCTTTTGTAACATTGACAGTTATTCGCTCATTAGTAGCAAAACAAAATATCCAACACCTTCATACAAAAGAGTTGGCGTGCGAACTTAATTTAGAAATTCAATAGCTCATTGAATTTTCTCAAATTTTTCCCCTCTAAGTGCTTTTTTATGCAAATCTTAAATTATTGTAACGTGCTCAGCTTGATCAACTTTATTACTCTACGGGAAATACCAATACCGTTTAGTTCTCAATTTCATCTGCAAACAAACAAAAACAAAAAAAAACATAAACCATAAACACTTTAACCCTTGTGTCTCCACCTAATTAAAATTCGTCTTGTCCACACCCGGCACACCCGGGTGTACACATACAAAATGCATGGTCGTATGGAGATGACTGAAATAGGGCGAAAGTTAACAACGAATATACATGCAAAAAAAGAGTATGACACATTTGGCTTTTGTTATTGTTCAATTTCTTTTATTTATTGTAAGTATATTATGAAAAATACTAATGAAGGGGAAAAATAAACAGCAAACAAAATTTTCTAACACTTAGCGCAGGTAGTATGATCTGTACTGTGGTAACTGCTGCGTAAAAAGTGCGTACACCCGGGTGTGCCAAGTGTATATTATAATGAAATTAGGCTTGAACACCTTCTAACTCAAATCGTATTGGCCCGAAACACACGCATACATGCGCAATATTTTCGAAATATAGTAGCCGAGAGGTACTGAGCTCTACAGCGGGCAGAAATGTGAAGAAGTATATGTTATGATACACTCTTACACAGCAAGCACACCCGGGTGTACTGGTGTAGACACAAAGGTTAATTTGCGTGACAAAATTCATCGATATGCATACGCACCTTAAAAAGTGAAATTTCTTTCTCTTAAGATAACTCTTAAGCAAAACTAATTCGCATTTAAAGAATGACTAATTCCAAAAAACCACTCACAAAAAAAAATTTCAAACAGACATTGGATACCAACCGATTTCGCGCGGTGTATATGTCAACCACCTCTTGGTGTGAAGGAGCCTCTGCATTATTTACCATTTCATTGGTTTTCCATTTTGAAAGCAGGCACCGGTTCAACATTCCGACACGGTGGTCAATATATATACATGTGGAATTAGTTGGCTTATCCGCCGGCACGATAGCAATGGGGTCAGAAATATGTTGAGCGCCGTTGTCTCTTTGAGACTTTTTTGTTTTATTGTTTCTGTGGAGATGGCAAGCACATTTTTCGTTTTAATTGGAGTGTGGGTTAGAGGCCAAACATTCAAATGAATGAGAGAAACGACAAGACATAATTTTGCTTGAAAAAATCGAAAAGCTTCTGTATTTTTCTTTTCGTCTTTTTGGCGGCATCATCGGTGTGATATCTTTTCCCGTCATCAGCTTAGTCAGGAACAAAAGTGAAAGTGAATTTTCGTGCGCGTGAAGTATCTCAATTTTTTTCACGAAAATTTTGACAAGTCATACTCGAGTGGCCATGAGAATTCGAGTGGATTAAGCAATTTGTTCATAATGGTTACAGTCATCGGAGAAAGAGTGGTAGCAATTACAAGCGGATACGAAGCCAGAGCTTTCATGTTATTAAATCGTATGATAGGGTTGTTGGCTTCCCACGGTAAGAGAAGTCTTGATTTTGGAGGTATTTATATAATTATTTTGAAAAAAGGGCTTTGAGTTGTTCTTGAATCTTAAAATTATACTTGATTGACTGTCTTGTTAAAGCGTGAGTCATTGAACTGCAATTTGGGAATGTATATGATGGAGCATTTAATTATTCACGAGATAGATTTCAGAGGTAGATAAATAATGTATTGATCTGGTGATATGGTATTCTGTATGTCATGACGTAACTTTGGAGTAAGATTGATATGTGAGAAGAAGAGATGACGACATGAGAACCCTATGGTTGGTATAAAGTTAAAATTATAAGAACTCAACTTAGTGTTTTTATATGTAACAACTCTGAATCCTTCACTTGAGCTCAATTATTTATAAATGATCGTTGGATAAGGAAATATGTATGCAAAACCCTGATGTCTAATCCATAATCCTTCACATTTCTTTACCAAAGGGTTGTCACTGTAAAAATAAGAAAGCATAAGATAGTCCCGATTAATAGCTTAAATGATTTCAACTATAAGCCTCGTTTATCTAGTACTGAGAGACATATTACTGACAAAGTATTGAACATCTCTTAATATCTCAATTACGATCCAAGTCGACCTAACCAAAGTTTTACGTTCAATTCATATCTCATCCAACCTTATAAGTAAAACTATGCAAATTCAATTAACATATTCCGACTATCTGCCGGCAAAAAAATTCATCCGTCAGAGACGCCTCTGGCCGACCATGAATTTGAACTTGACATTCAGTGCGTGTGACGACCGTTAATGCCACCGACGCGACACCAGCAAAGCCGACAATCGGACTACGTGAGTTCATTCATCGTCATAGTTTTTTTTTATAGCACGATTTTCATATTTTCACAACTGTTCCCATATTGAATTGAGTTTTTTTTTCTTTTATCTGAATTTCGATTGGAAAAAGCTGCTACCCAGCGCCAACCAGTTCCAATCTAAATCTTTGCAAATGTATACAGAAGCAGTAAACAAACCCAGTTCATTTGCAACTACCAGACCTGCAAGTGCACCTAATGCGGTTTAACTCTTCTCATCACCTGCACCCATTACACAGTGTGGAAACGATCTGATGTAGTCTCCAATTACATAACAACAAAAATCGCATAGCAGTACACCCAACAGTCACTGTCATTAGTGATGTCGATGTTGCCGCTGTTGATGATGATGATGATGATGTTTCTCCCTTCTTGTATCTTGATCCGATCGCGCATTTGAAACAAGACTCCCTCTGCGATTTCTTGGCTTACACACTGAAGTGGCGACAGGCTTCCGCTAACAACAAATACACTACCATCTATCGAGTTGTGATGGGAAAATCAAGTTCATGAGTTGTCCCTCACTTAAGAAACCCGGCGCCGCACCCCAATCCCGTTCCAACTCCTCCTCTGCAATTGATTTGTAACAACATTTTTATTTTTTTTATTTTACTGATATACATACTCTACTGTGGTGCGCTCCCAATATGACCATCCAACCGCCTGTCAGTTGTGAGTCTAGAGACCAAACTGGGGAATTGGGTCAGATTTTAGGAAACTCGTTTTCTCTTTGCGTTTTATCATCTGATATGGTAATAGTACGCAAAAGATATCTGCAAATAAAAAGCGTCTCGATGTGTATCGAAGAGATACATAATGGGTGAGTGTGACGATTGTGGTTTGTTTTCAGTTAGAGAGTAAGCAGTAAATAGTTTTTTTTTTTTTTGTATGATTTTAGATTGTTTTTGTATTGAGTAATAAAATGAGTAAACTAACTTTGAATTTGAATTTTTTTTTTCTCTATTTTGTTTTTAGTTCTGCTTGTGGAATAGTTGCAGTCCTTATACCCCAATTTAAGGTAAGTGTAAGTTCTTTAAATAATAATTATAGTAAGAGTAAGAACAAACATTCCCGTTAATTATGGAATACAACGTCGTCCAAGTGACTTCCTCGGCTGACTTCGCAGTAGCGCATTCTATCACTCCAATTTTCTAAGACCTTGTTGATGGTTTCGGGCTGTAGCTGACGAATTGCTTGGATGATATTGGCCTTAAGTGCTTCAATTGTTTCCGGATTGTTGCCTTCACGGTTCCCAACAAAAGAAGGTCCAAGGGGTTTAAATTGTCGCTCCGAGGTAACCAATTGACTTTGCCAAGACGGCTGATAACACAATTTTGGAATTTGGTGCTCCAAAGAACGATTGTAGCATAGCGCGTCATCATGCATGAACCAGAAGTCGTCCAAATCCATGTCTTCAATTTCAGTAAAAAAGAAGTCGGTTAACATGGCTGTCAGTGTCAAAATAACCTATGATTTAAAAAGAAACCACAAGATGGCCCACGCTGAAGAATATTTATTTATTTTACACTGACAGTGCCCAGGACTTCGTTGACGAGGATTGAAGGTTATGCTACATTTCTTCTGTTATGTGATAGATGTCCTCACTGGTATCATTCTCATTCGAAAATTTAACTCCTGGTTGACAGCTCTCGCATGGGCAGATTCATAACGAGACAGAAACCAGCTGAGGATTCATAGGCTTAAGGATGACATGGATACAGGTTAGGACGAATGAGTACATTCTAAAGAATAGAAGCAGTAGAGTAATATGACAGACCTTTCAGTAATGAAAATATGCTAGGATAAAGAGGATTTACTAAACCACCTTCACTTTTACTAATCGCTAGAGGATTCCTAGCCTAGTCATCTCTAAGTTTGTGGAGCTGCGCTTGGATCTGGATTAAGTAGATTTCAGCTCTCCATGCATGCTATTGGTCCAAGCGTCTAAATTGGAGATTAATGCCTCCGTCCAACTGCTTTGGCGGAGTAGATAATACAACATCTTTTACTATTCCTTGAGACTCGTACTTCAGAATCAATTCAATCGTGGTCGTTGCCATAGTCCTGATAGTATGATATTTTTGTTGGTCTTCTTTAGCAAGAAGGCCTATTGATACAATGGTATGTGTAGCTGCGCACTAGAAAGTTATTCAAAGTTATTCAGAAGGCGCTGATGATTCTATAACTAATCTGTGTAAAACTTAGTCTGCATAGCGCTAGCCCATATTTGAAAGCTAAAGAACATGATCTATGTCACAAATTCTGCTAAAGTACTCTTTTCATGTTTTAGTCTTCTAATATTTGGCATGATCGTTTCCAGGGCAGCCATTCATCTTTCTCAGCTGAATACTGCACATGTTAGATAAGGTAGATGGGTGGCTTATGGCAGCTCACGTAGACCAACAACGCAGGTCCATTTTGCCCTGGAACCTGGAAACAGATATTAATACGAATGTCAAGAGGTCCATCAGCTTAATGTAGTATAAGTTCTCGAGCTCAGAGAAGAAATGACTACAAAGAGTTCTCATTTTTTATTGGTAAGGGGAGGATAACCCCACAACAGCTGACGAACAGATTCTACTTCTTGTTCTTCCCTGCAACTTCTGCAATAGTCATTATGCAGTACGCGGAGTCTCTCCGGGTAAAGGCCAATGGCACAATGGCAGGTAATTACGCCAGAGACGACCCGTGCGATATATATATGAAAACTGGTATTGCTTTTCAAGTACTGTCCACCATACTAATGAATCATATGTAAGGATGGGTCTGAAGCGTGGGGGAATATTTTCACTCTTGCAATCTTACATTATAGATTATACCGTCACGTTGAAGCCATTCTCCTTCAGTATTATTAGAATCATATCCACTACACTCTATGATTTATTTTAATATCTAAATGATTTCTAAATCCAAAATCTGTTTCCAGTCCACACAAACATATCAATAACTTTTCTATCAACTTTATTGTGAATGAAATCAAAAGAGTTGGCGTGCGAACTTTTAGTTTTTCTTCTAAGCATAATGACATATTTATTTCCACTCTTTAATCATCTATCATTGCTTTACGAGGCTAATTGTTGGAAACAATTCTTTCAGAAAATTATGCGCGTACTCTAAACGACACACATTATCGAGCCCCATTCAAACGTGATCATAATTTAAAACATAATTTATCCTCCAATTCCAGAAGATCTATGTAATTTATCTTTGTGCGTCTATCTACTCACCTCATATTTATCTTTTTCTTAATTTTCCAACTTCTGTTGAAAGATCTCATCGGCGCAGCTCTAAATCGAAAACTATAAACTGAATAGACGTGCTAGAAAGAAAAACAGCACAAAAGTATGAAATATAATGTACACTTGTCCATTTCTTACATTTGTGCTTCTTCTCTTCAGCAATTTACGATGGTTTCTTGTACATCGGCGGCTAGTTCAATGGCTCTTTTCAACAACATCATCATCATCGCAACGAAACAATCATCAGTCAGTCAGTATCGACATCATTTGAGGGGAAAGATAAATTAAGAAGCAAGCATTCAACTTGAGATTTGAAAATTTACAGCATCCGTACATCAATCGTGATAAGCGAAACACAACATTAGCCAGTGACTGAGTGATCACAGGAAGCTGGACAGGAAAGCCTTTTTTTTATTATTTTTTTGCTATACACTTTTGCAATTCAGCACACATAAGCAGATGGATTGAAGATGCAAGGCGAATGCGAAGAAATAAGTACAAACTTGGCTTATTGCATTGTTGTAAATGTTGGTCATTAATTATTTATATGGCTTTCGTTGGCCATAATTATCGACATCGACATCGACATTGTCGTCTTGATCTTGCTCTTGGTCTTAGGCTAGGTCTTGGTCTTCGGATATGTGACTTACTGTGCGTCGTGCACGGCGATTGAAGTGAGTGCTTATGATGCTATTTAGGTTTTACTTTCATCGTGGTAACATCCATATTTCTATACGTGCTGTTTAAACGCCGTGAAGTTGAAGAAAATGCCTATAGTAGGTTTTATTGTTTGCGATGGGAAAATGCATCAAATGTCGACAAATTGCTGTAGATATTACACAGTTGTGACTTTTTGTCTCCATTTGGAGATGACGATGTTATTCGCCATGGTAGAGTGGGTGGTAGTTTGTCAATGGCACGGGGGAAATGGGACGACGACGAGTGTTAGTTTGGCGAAATTTCGTGTTGAATGTTGGACAAATAAACGTGAATAAATTGAATGATGTGCCCATTGTGTTGATTTAAGTGTCACGTTATTAGGTAGAAGAAGAGCAGGATCTGGGAAGGCAAAACTTTCAACTACTTGTCGGGTACTTATGATCGGAGAAACTGTAGGATCATTAGTTTTGTATAGCCAGTCATGATGTGTCACTTAATTCTCAAATTTTCAAGTCGATAAAAATACTAATTGAATATCGTGAGAGAGTTCTTGACATTCAAAGGTAAAACGTGTCTTCTGGTCGGCGTCAATGACTTAAGTAACTCTATTTCTTGCTACTATCTATATCTAGCTACTTATCAATAATTGTACAATGAGTTATGATCACTTTAGCTGATTGTGGCTTCAAAGAATTCCAGTTAATGCAAGCAAAGGAAGTCTTGAACCTATTGGAAAACACGCAACAAGTGGCTCCGGTGTATCTGGTCATTGAATGAAAGATTTGATATTTACAGTAACAAAATTAAATAATTACCTCGGAAAGCACTTAGTGAATTTCAACACGACCGGGAAAATACTGTGAATAACTGTCCCCAGTTGATTTGGACTTAACATTTGGGCAATAAATATTCAATACTAAAATCTATCTGAAAACCTGTACATTTGATTTGATTTGTTGATTATCCCAGCAGCTCCGGATTGGGATAGCGACCTCAAAGGAGAGGCACACTTTTGGATTGTATAGCAGAGGAATTATCAAGTTAGGGGAGGAAATGTTGCATAGCAGATGCAGCTTTAGGGTACTAGCAGCTGCAGTCTTCATAATAATTATGTAGAGGGGTTGAAGGTCTAAGAGAGCCTCCAACGCAGCTGTCGGGCAGGAGCGCATTGCACCCGTAATTCTTACACAAGCTAAGCGTTGTATTCTTTGATGGGCAGACCGTGTGACCGTTTGATTGACTTTTTCCCACCATACTGGCGATGGGTAGGTGAAAAGCCTAGAGCCGGCCCAGAAGGCTTTAGTCACCTTGTCAGTGGTTCTGTCTATGTGAGACTTCCAGGTTAGCTTACCCCAAGATATTTAGTTTCTTTTGAAAAATTAATTTGAACACTGTTTTGTGTGGCTTGGAAGTTAACATTTCTTTTTCATCGAAATAATGCTTATTTTCTTATTTTCAAAGTACAATCATAAGAGATGCTATAAACTTAAGGGGGTCCATACTAAAGTATAGGTATGTACATATATGCTGCAAGGATCTCAACCAAAAGTATGAAAAAAACAAAAAAAAAAAATACTTTTCATTTGATGATGAAATCTTTGATACTTCTTTCATTACACGGCTACTTTATTTACCTTTTAAAAGAAAATCCATCCAACTTCAAGTTTAATTCATGGCCATACGCATACATGCATATGCTATGCTGCCACAAATGTCCATATGGATACTCGATCATCCGGCGAATCAACAAACCAAGCAACCAACCAACAAGCAAACAAACAAATAAATCCATCCATAAGATCACTCTACAACTAATTCGAGAAAGAATGTAGGAGGACAACTTTCATTTTATTTAGCGGCAACTACAGGGAAACGCAAAGACACTCACAACTGCTTCTGGTTAACCATCCCATAGTCGCTAATAGTGCGAGACAACATGGTGTCACACTATACATACGTTTATCCCCCACCCAATCTTTGCCAAATCAAACTCTCGGCCCAGAATAACGACACGACGAAATTCCATTGTCCCCTGACCCACATCATGGCCATCATAAATTGTCGCCTTGTTAGGGCGCCCTCTTCTTTTTTCCACTTTTCATTTCAAAAAGATGAAAGTAAATTTTTTTCCTCCCAAAAAAAACGGAATCTGCATAAATCTATCTTATCATTTTATTGGCCATCGGAATTTTGTTCCGAATTGTTAATTAAGTATCTGAGCATCTGGAATATCTGTGGCATTTTAAGAACGATGACGAAAGAGATACATACTACAATTTTGCTTCTCGATTTCACTTTCACCTTGTGCGTGGTGTGTGTGTGTGTGTTTTTTTTTTTTTTTTGCGGTTATGCTACGGCAACTGACCATCATCTTGTGCTTTTGATTCAGTTATTATGGTTAATTTTATTGGCTCTTCTGTTTTGTGTTCTGTTTCTTTGGTATGAAATTCATATTTTATGTGAGTGAACCTGTTGTGGCCTTCCGTAAGAATCGAGATACTTTTGGGTGGTTTTCTGTTAAAATTGTTGCGTTCGGTTTGGTTTCCCTTTTAGTGGTTGGTCGGTTGGAGTTGCGAAATTTTCTGAGTATCTGAGATGACCTAGAATATATTTCTTTTCTTAGTTTTGACAATCCACTTGAGAAGAGTTTGGAGTTTCTTTTGTGTCAATATTTGTGAACATGAGTTTGGGTCGTATTTCATCTGGAGAATGAATGGCGTTACTAATGAAAACTTTCGCACAAAAGGTCTTCTTTTTTATTTGGCAAATTAATCATTTTTGAATGGTTTTATTGTTTTAGACGGCAGCATAGTTTAATTCTATACGACTGTTTCGAAAAGATCTATTAATCACGGAAAAACTGCTTGAATAAATTCTGATAATTATGCTATTTAGAATTCAAACGACATATTTTGTAAAAGTGAGTTAAAATGTTGGTTCTTTGAGAAAGGAACATGGATAACATGTTGTGCTTCAGTCGCATTAAGTTGTACGTACATACTTGCATTTCACTTCTACGGAATTTTCAACAACAATTAGAATTCACCTAGTGGATTTCTTCACATCTTATTATTATTAGAAAATATTTATATTCAGAGATGCTGCATGTGGATAGAAGGCGTCTACTTCGACGAATCTATGAGGCAGCCATTTTGCAACCAATTTGATTTATGCACCTTTTCGCAAAATTGGGCAAAAGTAAAGTAATGTAGTATAATATGCACTCTCATATTAGTAGAGAGGGTGATCTAAAGCTAGATACACACGAGGCAACCGTTGAAGCAACGTGTTGCAGCAACCAAAATCAAATTTTTGTGATATTTCTGACGACGGTAACACGCGGCTACACGAAAATCAATGGGCCGCGTGTTACCGCCACACACGAATTAACGGTTACTGTCACATGGCTGTGTTGCTGCAACGGTTGCCTCGTGTGTATCTAGCATACTTACTTAAATCCTGTGTCCCCTTGTGGGTCCTAGGGCCTCTACAACGCCTACGCGCCATCGTGTGCGATTTCTGGATATATGCCTCAGCTCACCCCAACTCTTTTCCAGTTGCCGTGCTTCCTTCTCCACTGTTCTACGCCACGTACTCCTAGTACCGCCGCGTATCCTACCATCCTGGGTAAGTGGGTTCCATTGCATCGCTTGGCTAGCTATGGATCTGTCACCCTTTCGAAGAGTGTGACCAATCCACTGCCACTTTCGTCGTCGTATGGTTGTGCCTATAGGTTCATGGCCTGTTCTCTGATAAAGCTGTTCGTTAGAGATACGGTTTGGCCAGAATATCCTTAAGATGCCTGCTTCAGGCTGATCATTTTTGTTTTTTCCGAGTTGATTTTTAGCCCAACGACGCCTGCTCCCCTCTCCACATTGGCTGTCATTTGGTGAAGGTCCATTATTTTGTGAGACAGAAGGCATACATCATCGGCGTAGTCGAGGTGTTTGAGTTCAGATGTAAGAGTCCATCGAATTCCTCCATTTCCTGTTGATAAGGCTGTATTAAGCACATCGCTAATCACCAATAAGAACAGTATTGGTGAAAGTATGCAGCCTTGTCGAACCCCACTTTGGACTTCGAATTCCTCAGACAGCCTCCCTCTGTGCAAGACGTGACATGTGGAGCCATCATTTGTAGCCTTAATAATTGCTATTAATTTATTCGGAATCCGGAAAACAGTGCTCGATATTCAACACACTGCTCGATGATGATGCGCACCGTATTGATGTGGTCGACGCAGGAGGATCCAGATCGGAAACCTGCTTGTTCGGCGTCGAGTGTGTCTTCAAGCTGGTCTTTAATTCGCTCCAAGATTATTGTAGCTATTATTCTTTGCACAGCAGGCAGCACGCAGATACCTTTCCAGTTTTCGCACTGCATTAGACTACCTTTTTTAGGGAGCTTGACGATCACTGCCTTCTTCCACTCATCCGGAAAACTCTGGGCTTCCCATGTTCTCCCGCCAAGTGGGAACAGTAGCTCAGCCGATTCTGTTGGCGCACCTTGAAAAAGTTCCGCGGGTATGCCTTGTTGGTTTTCAGTGCTTTCATCGCAGTAATAATCTCTTCCTTACTTTGGGTTGTGGTGCGATTTCGGGAATTTCTTTCTACTGACACTTCAGTTTGACTTGGGTGCATATTGCTGGCGAATACTCGGTTTAGAACCGAAGCAAAATGCTCCTTCCATCTCTTCAGTTGATCCGATACTAGCAACGAACCGTATAAGCCTTTCACTGGGTGTTGAGTAGAGCTTCGGCCACCTATGAGCTCTTTGGTGATTCTGTAAACGGTTCTGCTGTCGCACCCTGCTGCTGCTTCTTCTGCTTGCGTGGCCAGCGCGTTGATTTAATTGCGCTTGTCAAGTCTCACGCTACGCTGCACTTCTCTCATCTTCATGCGATACATGGATTCTAGCTCTAGCATAAGGGTATCAATTGTACTCTCTTGGCATTATATGCACAAAGTACGAAAGCTCTCCTTGTCAATCCCACTGTATTATTGCCATAAAGTTAAGCCAAATTTTCTTTTAAAAGGGCTCTGTTTTTTTTTTCTCCTGAGGTTGATATCCTTAAGTACCTAGCTTATATATAGAATCAGCTGTTGAAAATAAAAATATTTAGCCTCTTTATATTTAAGGCTTTGTCCCGTCTGTCAAAGTTGTTGTTATACAACTCCATTTCTTTGCTTACTTAGCAACATTTAATTCTTATTTGTCCTTTTTATTCTCTTCTAGTAGAGTTCCGATGGACCCTTTTCTATAGTCTTCATCTTCTAATTTGGTTCCAAAGGTAGCACTATTGAGCTCAAAGAATATAGAAGGCAATTTACTTACTTCTCAGTAAAGTAGCTAGTCGAATTTCAAACCGACTTGCAGTGCAAATTTGTTTTTTCTTTCAACTCACAAAGTTGTCTACTTCTAAAAATTCGAAAAAATCTCACGTGTCGTATTAAAATAATCGATTCCATTGAAGTCTCAGAAATGTGGAATTAAGCGTCCATTAAGAGTTGTTGATAAACCTGTAGCTCTTCAAATTAACGCGAAAGACAGAGATGATGAACCTTGTTCGGCCTCTGGCCATTCACAAAGAACCTTTATGGACATCGTCTTTAAAGACCAATAATCTTGAAATCAAAAGAAAACTTCTACATAGACGACATACGAGTAACTACTGCTATTAATTTGAGTTAAGAAGATACAAATGAATATGAATGGATATAAGCGAATTTTAAACATCTTTTTACCATTAACCACCGGTTAATCAGTTATTTAGAGTACTTTCTTCCAGCAGACAGATGGCTTCTTTTCGTTTCCCTTTCAATCAATTAAAATCTTAATCATTACAGGCTCTACCAGTACCATCTTGTTAATCAATCATATTCAGCGAAACCGATTTCCATGGATAACACGCTGTAATTGGATAAATCTTCTACTACACGCCATTTGCTAGATGTAGAAAAAATGTAGAAATGTCATTTGCGCCGCCAAGACATTCCAACAGATCTCTTAAGAATATTTTGATTGATTGATTGGCAGGATCAGATAACGTCAATGTCGGCAGCGGCAGCGTCGCCACCATGATGTTTAGAAAACTGAGAGCGAAACCTTAAGAAAATTTCCTTAATCAATGAATACGATGGGTAATCAATCTCAAGCGCGAGGCATTTAACGCACGCGTCTCCACTTAAGCCACCACGACCACGACGATGACTGAGTCGGCTTGAATGTGAATGATGTGCCGCGGCGGCTGAAGACTTTTTGAAAGTTCACACTAATTTGTCGATGAAAGTTTTTTTTTTTTTTTTTTTTCAAAAAAAGAAAATAAAAGTAAACTATATGAATCGCAATTGAGAGCGTACAATTGAAATGCTATTAAGTACTTTTTTTCTGTTTTCATTTTTTTTTTGTAACAATGTTGTGAAATCAATGGCCGAGCAGAGTGCAGCCGCAAGTGTGTGCTGCATAATAATTTACTTCCCCAGTTGAAAATAGATTTCCAATTAATTTTCTGTTCAACTTTGCTTTTCTATGAAATTTTTCAAATATTTCCGTTTTCGTTTTTTAATGTTTGGTTTGAGTTCTTTTTTTTTTTTTTTTGATTTTAAATGAAAGTGAAGTTTCGTTTTCGTTTGAAGATTTGGGTATTCAACTTTAGTTAGTCTTATTGTTATGCTTAAGTTAGAATCACAATTGGAAATACGTTTGTTACTCCGTTAGGTTGATGGCCGGAAATTAATTTTGTTTCATTCATTCGCTTATTTAATGTCTGCGACTGGCAAGCGATTTCAGTTAAAATGTTTGTTAGGTAATAAATCATTTTGAATAAGTTTCGTTATTTATGACGATGTGTCTCGGCACATACTATCTGCATAGCTTAACTGCAAACTTGGCAGCGATTTTTGTTCTAAATGGAAGGGTATCCTTAGAAACAAGCAATAAATCTGTGGTATTTTCATTTAGTGACAATCTTAAGGGTAAGGTTCTATTCTTTAACCTCAACATTGGGGACGTTCCGAGCTCTAGGCCTACTTTTTGAGGTAATGACTAACATATGGAACGGCAAACGATTTTTTGACAGTTTGCACATTGACTTAAAAGCTAGGGAGAATTTTCTTTCTTTCAAATCCAGTCCACTACCCCAAAAAGTAGTCAAATCGGAATCTTTCGACAAATCAGAATAGTTTGACCACCTAGTGCCTAGAATGCGTTCCGCATTCCCATTATGAATCCTTAAGCCGTAGACAAACAACTTCAGTCGATTTGACGTTTGGCTCCTCAAACCGATTTTGAATGACGTTTCCGGCAAAATCAAATAGAAGATCACGCACACATTCTCAATTGCCGGTAGTTTTCATGGGCGCTGCCGTTTTGTAGAGTCATTGTTTGTTGATATTAATTGAACGACAGTTTGCTGAAAATGTGGTGTGCAAAAGGAAAGAAAGGAACACCACGATAGTTACGTTTTGTTTACATGTTCATTTACATTTATTCACGTAGTATAGGGAATTTCTTTTAGTTCATCTATGCTTTAAATATCTAGTTATCGCTTGAGAACAAGGTTGAGTTGCATGTACTTGCAAAGGTCCTTGGAGGAAAACTTTTCTTTGTTCAATATCAACCAGACCCGGGGCTAAAGGGATGGTTCGTTGCAGAACTGTGGCTACCATTAGAGTTTTTTTCAAGGCCTACCTCTTGCAAGTGTCTGATAAACATTTAAGAGTATTTTCTGTCCTTTGGGTACGGCATAAAACAGTTGGTCACTTCTGTACGTCCAGAAATATGTACCAGAAACAAAACCTACAGCCATGGCCCTCTGCTGATGACCTAATATTTATTTTATTTATTTTTTTACTAGAAATCCACTAAACCAGTTAATACGTTGCTTTTGACACGATACTTCCCAAGCAATTTAGTCATGATGTACTCGAAACTTGAGCAATAGCATAGAAGGATGATTGTATCCTCAGAAATTTTTTTATCATCGAGTTTCTCAGAGTGTTCTGTCCTTCCTATGACAGCTCTAACGAGAACGAATAAAATTAAGTTTCTCGGTCTTGGCTTCGCCATTCTATTTCGAGTGCCGTCTTGTTGGTACCAAATGTCCCGGATATAGCAGACTATAATTTGAGATGGTAAATGGACCGTTATTATAGGGTGATAATGTCCGTCCTTGACAGTTACTGGCCGGCTTCGATCTTCAAGAAATATGGACCGATGACTCCACCTGCTCACAAATCACACAAAACGTTGTTTTTTTCTGGATATATTTTCATGTATCTTTAATATCTTCAGCCTAACCTAAATGCGGCATTTTCTATTATTCACGTACCCAAACAAACTAGAAACGTGCGTCATCGTGGAACAAAATGTTTGTTTAAATGAACGTAACATATTCTTCGTAGAACACTAAAGAATGAATGAAGTACAAAGAAGCGACTGGGCTTTCTGTAATTATGCGATGTATTTATGTCTGTCTCACTGTATAAAAAAAAGATAAGTTTTTAAGCGCCTTCTTCCTCTGTTCTTCTGTGTCCTTTAAGGCAATGTTATCCAATCCAGTTCATTACCTGTGCTTTTAAATACTCTAAGAAATACACTGTACAAGCTGATTGTGTAGTTAGCTTAGAAACCATTACATGAATTTATCTTTTAGAATCAGTAGGCTCCAAAGGAATCTTCTAAGTTCAGAAGTAAAGTCAAAACTGGGTATTTTTCTTAAACAAACATGCCTTTCCCAAAGTTTTTCTATTTACCACGCTTGAACTTAGATTCGCTGTAATTCCGCCTTTACTTAGGATTCTTAATAGCTATTATGCATGTTCGCATTATGCAATAGATACTCTAAGGCGATGATGAATTTTTCTTATGCAAAATTCTTCAAAGAAACGAAATTTCATTTATCTCTTCTCTACCATGCCTATACATAACTTATACCAAGAATACCACAGGGAAAAAGAAAAGAAAAAGAGTTTCACTTTACAATAGACTCCACATGGTGTTTGGTTGCTTTTCCGATACACGAATAGGTACATACGAGTACACTCCAAGCACTTTATGCGCGTTATGTTCATATGCTCGTCGCAAAAAATTACACACTTCACATTTTATTGGACCACTTCATCTGGAAACGCATTTCTGTCCCCTCGAACCGAACATACATAAATGGTAAAACTTACATGCACGAATGTTTTGCTACCAAAAATGGCACTGTGCACAGAGTTAAAATAGAAATACATTCTGCAGCAGCTAAATGGAATTGAAAAATTATAGTAGACAAGGAAGATGGACCTCAAAGACAAGACATTTCAATAAAAATATACAGCAACTGTTTGCTGTCTTGAGTCTTACACTCGTTCCAACCTTAAAAGAAGTGTTTGGATGAAAATATTTCACACTTCGATTAATTGCATTTGAAAGATACTTTTTTAGGGTGGTTTCACTTTCTACTATTATTTCTAGACTCTTTGCTGATGAATGAACTTAACCGGGTGTTTTCTTTCTTTTTAGAAACAATGGGGAACCTTAAGATTGCCATAGCAATCGCCTTGGCACTTAGCACTGTGGGTGCTGCCCTTCCAACGACAACCTCATCGGCAGAAAATCTTAAACCTGAGGCCCGAGATGAAAGCGGATCACAGGAGGATGAATTTGTACCATCAGGCTATGTACTACCGAATCAGATCTTCAACGATGGCAAACCTTTCTATGTTGGCAAGGATCCAATCTCTGGGCAACTGGATTTTAATTCAAAGAAAGCCGGCTTTGAAACATCAGCAAACGAAGTCTTTGATCCAAAAGAGAAAATCGTTCTTAGCAGTTCGGCCCCAAATTTCCATGACTTCCTTAATCTTCCAGTGAAGTACTCCTCTTCGAAGTTTGTCTATCCCCTGGTTTCGAGTTCCTATGCGAATTTGAAGTACCAAGGTAACAATAAGAACTTCATTTCCAAGAAAGCCCCAACTGTAGCTCCAACTACTGCATCCACTACAACATCACCACATTACTACAATATTCAAAGGAATACGACCAAATTGCAGATGGCTACCACAATGAGGCCTAATCCTACTACTCAGAGGACAACGACAACAGTTGCAACTACTACAACGACTGTACCTCCTCCAAGAACTTATACCACAAGAAAACCACTTCCTCCAACTACACCATTTACCATTCCTACTACTACTACGACGAGGAAGAAGTTTGTCCCCACAAAGAAGTACACCCAGACAACATCGGTGGAATCCACATCATCGGAGGAAAACCGAAAATCAACCAAACCAGAGCCAAAACCTACACAAAAAGCCACCACACCACTGTCAACGACGAAGCGAGTAAGCACCACGACGCCTGCTCCCAAGACAACTCTTAAAACAACACCAAGCACAACAACAACTCGTAAGACCACTCCACAGGCTTCAATCTTCCCAACCAATCCAACAACTGTGAAGAATCCTGTAGTCTTTTCTGACAGTCCTCAATTGCCATCATTCAGTCCGATGCCAACCACCGCAACTACAGCTCCATATTTGGATGCCGGCGAAGTTTACCACTCAATTGGACAAAAGAATGAACCAAATACCATGTCGCTGGCGGAGATTTTCAACACCTTAGCTGAGGAAGAGGAAGCCAATGCACTGGCAGCAGGTACTCAAGGAAATCAAGGTCTCGATGCTCAAGGAAACCTCATGAGACCCATTTCACCATCGAAGCCATCTCCATTTGCTATGCACCAATCCCCAACTGGATCACCCTCTACCACAAGGCAACCTGGTCCCACAAATCAGTCTAGGCAACCACTTCCAGTGCAGACAACTCTATCAATCCACCCATCTAAGCAGACACAACAAAACAAGTTAAATGCTGAAAAGTTGGCCCATTTACAAGGCCAAGGTGCACAAGGGAGTCAAAGCGGATCAAAATTTAATGGAGAGTACGTCCAGTATCAGGTGCAACAGCCCAATGTATTGCAGTATCATCCCACGTCCAACATAAACAATGTAGTTATTTCTCCCGGACAGCATTCAGCCACATTTGTGCTCGGAAGTCAGCAAACAGTTGGAGGCAATTCCTTCCTCGGCAGTGTGGAAAAAGAACCTCTGTTCTCCAAGGAACCTCCAGTTCAGTATGGCACAGTGATCAATGAAGACATTAATGCAGCCTTTCCACAGGCAAATTCCAACAAGAACAACATAAACTTCCAACAGATCGGCAATGAAGAGCAAACTCAAGAGCTTCTCGTATCGAGCAACATTCGATTCCCACCAACCGAAGAGCAGGCAAATGATAATGTAGCCGCTGCAAATGCAGTCAACGGTCACGCTCAACCCCTTACAATGCATCTTCAACTGCAACAGGGTGGGAATCAAGTGGTCTTCCCAACACCAGAAGATAATGCTGGAGGTTACTCCGTAATTGCTCCAAATACACAAGCTAACGAAATTCCGTACACGAATGAGAATATAGCCGACATTCAGATCCAACAGCACGAGGTTCTGACCCTCAATCAACATCACTTGACACAAAAGCCGAACTCAAGCCCTCCCGAACATCATCAGCATCACCATACACAGCAGCAGCAGCAGCATCAAGGTCAACAAGAACGACCACAACAACCTTTCCAGTCATATCCACACCAAGGTGAAGGTCTAAGGCCCGTTCAACATATTGAACCACCACACTTCCATTCACGCCCTCCACCAGAGTATCATGAACAGCCCAGCAGAAGTCCAATGAATAGGCCACCATATCCATATGGTCCACATGGGCCCAATGGTCCCAATGGCCCAAATGGTCCCAATGGTCCAAATGGTCCAAGTGGTCCAAGTGGCCCGAACGGTCCAAACGGCCCCAATGGACCACCACCATCAGCCTACTTGTACAATGAATTTACCCGCAAACCAATTCCCGGCATAAATCGTCCAAATCCCGATCGAACTCTACCTAACATCCTCCCTCAATTCCGTCCAAACGCAAAACTTTCCCAAGGTCATCCGACCGGCTTCAGTCAAGAACCTGGCAACATTCGCATCCAGCATCCACAATTCCAGAAACGACCAGGTTCTCCACAATTCTCCCATCGTCGCCAGCCAATCGTTGGCCGTTATCCAGTGACCCGAGGTCCCGAATACCCTGGCGGACCTCCACCACCACCACCAGAGGCCAATCGTCGCATTTACCGAGTATCTCCATATCCACCACAATTCGTCGATCGTAACTACCTTCGTCGCCCGGCGCAACCTCATCAACTCCAAAAGCCGCTGGATACCTATGGATACGAGCGTCATTCTGTATACAAAACCATCCCAGATCCTTATCAGCCAAGACCCGAACCTCCGACCGGACCCGCAACCGAGAGATTAGCTGCGTTCGAAGAAGAGGACCTCGTGATCAACGATCCTCCTCAACCGGTCATTAAAAAGGACGATAAGGAAGAAATTAAATTGGAACCAGTAGTGACTCTGCAAATGCTAAAATCACAGCAAAAATCCTCAGAAGAGTCTGGAGAAGTTAGGGTTTCTGGTGAATCTCCAACAACCTTCGAAAAAACTGGTCCAACTCAAGGACTCTATGTTGTCTACCCAGTGAAACCATCTGGCTCCATCGCCGATCATGACATCAACGTATCGGCAGAGACTAAGGATCCTGTTCCTGTAGTAGCGAAACCAGAATCCGCCGCAAGCACCGGTGCCGCAAATGACTACCAGAATACTCCATTTTCAGTGATCCGTGATCAGCCACAAGAACCCATTCTCGTGGTGAAAAACAAAGTACACACTCTGCAACAGAAACAATCGAAAGATAAGTTCCCATACCCCCTGGAGAAACCTGATCCTTCCTACACAGCCTATGGTCCTAAATACCACTCTGAGTTGGACAGACTTGATCGGGATCCTGGGGTGTTGATCGCACCGAGAATCGTCAATGGAGGATACGCCCCCAATAGTGGAACTGAGACACCAATAGCAATTGCCTATACACCCACAGAGCCCAATCGCTACCATGGGGTCCCATACCAGGACAAGTACTCCACCATCAATTTAGCCACCCCTGTCATTCGCGAGATCCGCGATTCACAAACCGAAGACACCATCAATCAAGACCTAGATACTAGAGGGCAGAACTTTGAAAAGGACTTTATGGCCCCATTCTATCCAAGCATGAGCCTAGATACAGCCACCAGCTCCCCAATCTCAGCCTCAAATGGTTGGAATGTCTACCACGGTACAACCGAGAGACCCTTGGCTTTATATGAAAAAAACAATATCAATCGAGCAGATCCTGCCACGTCTGATGAAGAGGAGACCACAACCAAAGCGTTTGAATTAGACCGATTCCAACCAGAGTTACAGGGAGGCTTCAAGCCCATTTACCCACCAGGATATAAACACGATGATGACTATGAAACTGAACACAATGACAGGCCAACAAATGATCGTCCTCTTGCCCTAGCCTTAACAAGAGTCGAACCTAGAACTGCAACCCCAACAACATCAACATCATCAACAACAACGACTACACCTACCACCACTTCCGTGGCACCAACAACCACAACTCCTCGTCCAACAACAATTACAACTACACCAAGGCCGACAGCAGAAGCTCTAACTGGTACATCGCCAGCGACCCCTGAAGTAACACCCGCCACCACACCTAGTCCTCCTCCATCATCACCAAAGCCCACGCAACGTAAAAAGACACCATTCGAGACGAGTCTCGAAGCACTACTCTTCGGCGATGACGAAGACTTCGAGGACGATCCTCCGCTAAAACCCGACGAAGCGAAGAGTAGTTAAATGACTTAACAATAGTTTATTAATAAATGTTAATGCGTGCGTGTGTATTTAATAGTAGTTGTACAATTTTCTCTAGGATAATGTATTCAGTTTAAAATATTGCATACCCTCCCCAGACGAAGGCGACCTTTGCGAGTCTAATTCGAAAAAGAAGTGGGCGTGTCCATGACCCACAACACATAATACAATAGTTTTTGGATGAAATTTTTCCCATTAGACTCTCGAATCGTGCGAAACTCTTCACATTTCCATTCCAAAAAAGGAACTACTCTTTCATTTCATTTAACGAGACTTTTTTAGTTTTTAGATTTTTTTTTTCGTTTTTTTATTTTAATTTTGCAGGTTTCATTATTTATTATTTACTTTTTAATTTATTTCATTTAGCTTATAAGGTTCAAACGAAAACTTAACAATTTATGACATCATCACAAAGAATTAAGTAACAATAGTATTTTCTTTTCTATAAATAAATAAAATAAATAAATTAAAAAAATAATTTCTGATATTTTATTTAATGGTTCGAAGTTAATAGTTGTACCAAGGCTCCTAAAAATATATTATATATTGCATTCATTTGATAATTCTTCTTCTGACATATTATCTAATTCTAAAGCTATTCAAGAAATGACATTCCACTCAGTTTCGTTGAGTGTTCGTTCACTTTTGACTACATACTCAGAGCGGTTTCATTCACGTACTAGGCCCTTACGTTCCCTTATTTTCTGCTTTTCTTTTGTTATGGGTGGGAAATGTTATAAGCCCCAACCATAATTGCATTAAAGGTGCGATAATTAGTGTCACAATCGAACGAAAAGTCCGTTCGCACGCTGTCAAAATTCGAGCGCACTTATAATTGCATTAAGGAAACATAACCATATTTTTACACACGATGTAGCCATCCTTACCGCTGCGTACGGAATGTGCGATCGAAGCCGCTCTCTACGTGTGGAAGCAAAAGTGTACAAAAATCGACGAAACTGAAGGAAGTCTATTTTTTTTACCCCGGGGTAATTTCAGCAGTTTATGATGGCTCATTCAATGAAATAAGGGTAACAATGTATTTAAATGTTTTAAAGGGAGTAAAATCAGGACGAGGGGAGTACGGGAGTACAGTCGATGAGAAGGGACATATCATAGGTACGGTTTCCTTAATGCAATTATGAAGCTATCGCACACTTGATGCAGCTATGGCTGGGCGTTAAGAGATTAAATCCAAACAATAGATCCGTTCGCGTAACCTTCAAAACACTGATTTTTACAAAAAGTTGTTCGCGTACGAAGAACTTAAGTTAGACGGACGGACCAGCTGTTCTGCGTAAAATACGTCTAGAATTCATACTCCCATCACAAATGCATACGAATTATAAGTAGGTACAGCAACTACATATGTTAGATGGTTCTAGTTGAGTGAAGCCAAAATTATGAAGACACTTTTCTAAGTAAAATCATTTATTAACTTATACCTAGAGAACATTTCATAACACTTAATTTTGCTCCTGATCCTTCTTACTGACATACTCAACACACTTCGATGGGTCTGTGGGGAAGTACTCCTGGCACTTGGTCATCAGTCTTTTCAATCCCTGAATGTACTTGCGCTGAGTCTCATCGTTCATTACGTGCGCCACGTTTTTCGAGAAAATTTTTTCTCGGCCCGTACGGGCGTGGATACCCACCATTGTGACACCGATAGGCCATGGGGCATTGCCGATTGCCATTTCTAGATATGCATCACTCGCATTGATGTAGTTCCTCGCCAACAAATGCTTCGTTATGTCCCTAAGACTGTCCAGAATATCGTCGGGCAGGTTTTTATGCTTGAGCTTCCTAAACAGCGGCTTCACGTACTCCTTGGTCTGGGTATAGATGACTCTTACCATTTTTACCTTGTTGGTGAGCTTCTCCTGCGCCGAATACGAAGTGATTTGGTCATTCCACAGTTTAAGCAGGAATGTGAGCAAAGTAATGATGACTTCCATGTCGTGTTCCTTGTTCCCACGGCCCATTGTCTTGGCCATTTCGTGGATCGACTCCCAGCTGACGGATTCGTCAAGCTCGGCTTCGTCTGTTTGCTTTTCTACCTTAGCGGCGGGTGCGTTGGCGAACATTTCATTGAGGTAAGCCTGATCTACCTGTTCCATGGCTTCTTGGAAGTCGTTTCGGAATCCACGATTTGTTTCCGGCTGAGAGATTTCACAGTGGCGCAGACGTTGAAAGGATTCCACTTCGGATTCACCAAACAATAAAATGGGCTCACCACGTTCCCGAAGACGGCGAATTACTTCCACCCGTGGAAGTATGTTCGTCTCCGAAACTGAGTTGTGAATATTACCTAGAAAATGCTAAGTTTTTAAACAATTTTTTTTAGGTGATTTAAGTTCGTTTCTACTTACTGTTGCCCTCAAGAAATGGGTCACTTTTTTTCTCAGAGTCTGGAGTTTTGTAGCCAATTTTTTGAAGTATTTCTTCAGTGTTTTTTGCATTCAAGTCGCCTTGTCTAAAGTACTTCTTGTTCTCTCCCTAAAAGAAAAATTATCACGTGAACACTGATTTAGTGTTTTTTGGGTTATTTTTTATTTTCAGCTTACCACTAGCTTTTTGTCTTCCAACAGTTTACGTTTTCGTGCAATTTCCGCCTTTAAAATATCCATTTTTATGGAAAATTTATAAATTTCTCCGAGTAGTCGTACAAAAATAAACTATTCCAAATAAAAACAATTGCAATGTTGACAGCTGGTTGGGTAAACAAGTGGGTTTACATCTGGAGACTGTTATACAATTTCGAGGTGCGTTCTGTTTGTTTGAAAATATTTTACGTTATTATTTTGTTTTCTACCTTATATCTTTGTATTCCGATGATTCAACGTAGAACAATGATGCTTCGAGAGAAAAGGGACTGAATGTTAACATTATGGTTAATTCTTTAAAGTCTTAACGATGCATTTCGACCAATCTCTCTTTTTCCTGTTATCTGATTCTTTCCAAAAATCTTACGTACAGAAAGTTACTGTTGTAAATGTAATATTGATCGAGGAAGTATGAGATTGAATGCGATAAACTGATGACAAACAGGCAAATATCATATGCATTTTAATAGTGTCTTCTAAAAAAGAAAAAGCCCGCTGTACAATTTTTCTTTAGCAACTGTAATACATCACTTTTTTTGGCCTAACAAAAGAACTGTCACAACACCTTTTTCGCTTTGTCAAGCCTGCTTCCTACCGACGAAATTTTTGCTTCGAAATTTCGCAAAATATAACAAAAAATTAGTTTAATTCACTTTCGTATCCTCTTCTCGACAAAAATAAATCTAATTCGCAGCCATGCCAAAGAAGATGGGTCTCAATTCGAAAGCCGTTGAGGCGCGCGAACGCAAGCAGGCGATTAAGATTGAAGCCAAGACCAAGGCCGAGAAGGAAGCTGAAGATCGCCTCTGGCAGGACGACGACAAGAGCCTGGCTAAAAAGAAGCAACGCAAGGAAGAAGAAGATCGCAAACGCGCCGAGGCTGCGCGAAGGAAAGCCGAAGCCAAGGCACTGCTGGACGAGGAAATGTCCTCGATTCGAACGCAGGGCAAGCAGTCTATGAGCAAGGTCAATCGGATGCAGATTCAAGAGGAGATCGAGAAGCGAAACAAGAACGTTGAATTGGTCAACGCGCCCAAAGTACCTGCTAAAGTTGTCATCGCCGAACCGGTGTTGGAGGAGAATCTCAATCGAGCTATGGCCGATACCATCGTTGCGACGAACGTTGATCAGGCTCTGGCGGCCTTAAGGTTGGCTTTAAATTGTATTCCATCATAAGCAACGTCTTAAAATTGTTACCTATTTCAGTGTACTTGATGGAGAGGACAAACATCCGGAAAAACGCATGCGAGCCGCCTACAAAGCTTTTGAAGCTGCCAACCTGCCACGTATCAAAGCGGAGAACCCGTCGCTACGACTATCGCAGTGGAAGCAAATGCTTATGAAGGAGTGGAACAAGTCGCCTGACAATCCATTCAATCAACGCGAGTGAACTAAAGCGAGTGTAGTCGGACGGACTGGGGAGGATTTTCCTTTGATTTTGGCTTTAATTTTTTTTTCTTTTTCGTCGAAACGGACCATGAGTGATGAGATTCCTTTTTGTCATATGTAAAACAATCCACCTTCTATTGTACAGTTTATTTATTTCGCAGCCAAGCTGAACGGTATAAAATACAGAGTGTAACCCCTGAATTTGGTGTTTTATTCATGTATGCGTATGGGGGTGTTTTCGTGAGGTAAGGCGAAGTAATTTAGAGTTCTAAAATGTCCTGTGGCGAAATCCGATGCTCAGTGAAACGAAAAGACTTCCAAAATAGTCAAGCCGGAAGGATCAATAAAATTTAAACACGATAAATTTATAGAATTATTTTTTATTTGCT
Organism: Chalcosyrphus nemorum; assembly: GCA_949716465.1. NCBI lineage: Eukaryota > Metazoa > Arthropoda > Insecta > Diptera > Syrphidae > Chalcosyrphus > Chalcosyrphus nemorum. The sequence goes on from OX454333.1 coordinate 8,821,250, forward strand.
TGAATTCTATAAAATGAAGCGATTTTCGCTAAGATTACCGTTCAAAAACACAAGTTTCTCCAAATTTTCTGACGCTAATGCAGTTCTTCGATCAATAATTATGTTACCTATTTTTGAGAACATTCGTTCACATGGAACTGAGGTAGCCACAATATTACACTTACTAATGAATAATTTTGTGAGGTTCGGATAGACGTGCCGATGATTTTTCCACCATTGCAATGGGCAATTCCATTGTCCTTCTCTGTTTGTTCTTGGAAGCATTTCATCAGCCAAGAACATCTCAACTTCTTTTATAGCTTTGGATAGCGGTGTTACTTGCGCGGAATTTTGACCTATAATTTTGTCAAAAATAGCCCACGGACTGAGATCATCTCTATCTTTACCCGTACAATCCGGTTTTACGTCTATAGGATCACATTGAAAAGTTTCCTCTACTATATCCGCCAAAAGATTTTGAATTCTTTCCTTCGTTTTTATGGCCTCATTTGGGTCAGAGAAAGCCTGCATTTTGTATCTAGGATCCATGAATGTGCACAGGGCTAGCGTTTCATTTTGTTCTATTTTTTCGAACCGGTGGTCTAAGCCAAATTTGAGTGCTTTGACAACGTTGCGAACAGCAATAGTTAGGTTCTCTTTATTTAGCATCTTATTGCAAGACTCAATTAGGCATCTTGTGAACACTATAACTGAACTACCAGTTAAATATTTCTTTCCGCTCATTACGTTCGTAATTTCCTCGAAAGGTTTCAAAACCTGACACAGTTGCGAAAATGTTGACCATTTTTCTGAGCTAAAAATTAGGAAATTTTTCCCGACTAGAGCACAGATTGATCGTACAGCTTCTTCTAACTCGACAAATCTATTTAACATACGATATGTGGAAATCCATCTAGTATCGATCGGCTGTATAAGGCTCTTCGGCACTTTATCTTGTTGTGTTTGATATTTTTGTAGTTTTTCCGACGAAGTAGCACTCCTCTCAAAATGTCCCACAACTTTTTTTATTTTCTCAATATCGTCATTCAGATTTCTTAAAGCATCGTCCACAACCAAGTTGAGCTTGTGAGCATAGCAGCCGAAGTGGATCCATCCCAGGTGACCATTAATTGCCTTCTTCATGTTTGACGTATTATCGCTCACGATAAAGTTCACCTTGTCTTTGAGACTCCACTCCCTAGTCAATTCACCTATCTCATTCGCAATATTTTCTGATGTATGGGGATCCTCAAGTTTGCAGCATCCTAACAATACCGTCTTCAACTCAATGTCTGGAGTTATATAGTGACCGGACACTGCTATGTAGGTCTCAGATAACTTTGAAGTCCACAAATCCGTTGTGATGCAGATGTTTTCTACTTCTTTTGATATCTGGTCCCTTATTGATGTCTCGGTGGTGGAATAAAGTTCTAGCAGCAATGATCCAGAAAGTGTTTTTCTATCTGGGAGTTCATACCCTGGTATCCATCGCATTAATTTCTTGAAAGCTCTTTCTTCAACTAAGTTAAATGGGTGAAAACCATCAATACACATGTCTAACACATCAAGGTCAATCATTTTCTTTTCCTCTGCAGTCACTTTTTGTGAAGCATGTGGGTCCATAACTCGTTGGCGTTTAAATTGCGGCTCAATAGTTTCCAGCACAGTGCTTGTTCCAGGAACGGATTCACTGCTTGCACTACATCGAGTGTCTTGCTGCGGACTTGGTGAAGTTTGAATCTTGATTTGATTTACCGGCGGCTCTGATAAAACTAATAACGAGTACACCGCATTGTGTTTTCTCATTAAATGTGATTTTAAGTTAGCAGTTGTTGATTTACAACTAAAAGACTCATCACAAATGTTACAACTTGCTCTTCCATTTGCATATTTTCTAAAATGGTTCCATAAAACGCTAGCATTTTTTCGTGCTGACATGGTCAGTATCTTTTAATAGTAATTTCACAGGAACACACTGAATACCTATGCAGATTTATTGTGATGTTTATATGTTTTCATTGAAAATAATTGGTGATTAGTATAATATAATTGGGATAGAACGTAGGTATTCCTTTCGCTAATAACACGAGTTACAAGAGAACAAAACAAAACTAGTTGAAATAAACAACTTGAGAAATCGTTTTTATGTCATTTCGTGAAAGAGACAGAAAAAACTAGTTGAAAAAAACCGGTTGAGAAAATCTCTTTATTCATAACGTTCGTGGAACGAGTCATTACCCCGTTTATATGGTGCGCACAATCCGGATTCAATTCGATTCATGTTAGACTGTTTATATGAATAAGATATTAGATTGAAACTGGATTGAGATTAAATGCGCTTTTGATATGTACATATGTATGTATGTATATTATTCAGATTGAGGGAATATAGCGAACATAAAATAAATAAGTAAATGTTAGCGGATAAACAACCAAGGCCTAGCTTTTCACAGATATACGTGTATTGTGAGTGGCACATTTCACGAAAAGTAGAAACAAACTTGGAAGTGGTTTGCACTTCTAATAACATAGTTTGATAGTTTGTTTATCACTTTGTGGCCTTTGCTCGCAAATTAGGAATATATACTCAGTGCTGCCAGTAAGAAAAAAAAATCGCGTAGCAAAATTGAATTTGTCCATAATATGCAGTTTTTTAAACAATAAATGCTTTATTTTCATTGCAATTCCTTTCAAATTCAGACACATACCCTGCTTGTGTAGGGTACGGTGGAAAATTGACATAAGTTGGTGTCGAGGTAGTATTGTGTGTTTAGTTTAAAAATATATTCGTTTGACTATTTTTCTTTGTGATTGAGCTCTAAAAATTCTAAATTCTTATTGATAGTTCGTATTTCGTATTTAGCGCCAGTGCGACGCAGCAAAATTAACTTTTTTCCCGAAATTGTGTAGCACTTTTGCTACGATCGTAGCAGATCGCTGTATATACTTATGAAACAAACATGGCGGATAAGGGTAAAAGATTTATAGTAGAAACACATTGAAACAGCAACAGCCAACAGCATCTTCAACAGCAGCAGAAGCAAATTCACCGATTCTGTGTTGTGAAACACATTTTATACAGTAACGACAGTAGCAGACGTGTTTTGCAATGTAACACAACAGACACAGTATGATTACACCAACAACAACTTCAACAGCAGATTTAGGACTTAGGTCTAACGTTGAAGTTACTATTGCTGTGTCAATGGGTTTCTACTATTACTTTTACCTAGCTCTAGCCACAAATGTTGCCGGATTAGGGAATGAGTTGAAGGCAGCTCAAATCCGTGAGGAGTGGTTGGTGTCTTATGCTCCCGAATGGTTAAAGGATCTAAGTATGTATTTATACTACGTGCATACGTACATACATATGACTGCGTGCACTTTATTTCCTTGATTCAGTATTACGTCTTTCACCACTGCAATAGAACGATCAAATTCCAAGTAAATATCGATAGACACGTTCAATCGCAATTAATCGCAATAATCGCAACTTCCCGATTTGTTTTCATGTTAGTTGTTCTCTAAAGTTGAGCCTATGGTCAAGCAATACTCCTAGGTACTTTACGTAATGCTTTCAATCGAGTGTGTTCGCCAACCTCAATTGTCAGACTCTCAACTTTCTTGCGATATACATATGTACCTATATCGCACTCGTTGTGATTATTGATTACGGTAGATCGCTATCGCTATTGTGGGTGTGTGAGAGCTGGAACTGTAATTATATTACTCATTTCTTAGTGATTTCGCATGCATAGAATATGTGCAAAAGTCTAACTACTCAATTTCAATATAAGCTTTAATATCCACACTTTTCAATAAAAGCTTTTTCTGCTTTGCTGTGGGTTTTTATTTCGTTTTATTGACTGGTATTTTAAGATACCAAATTGAGGAGAGGATGATGATGCTTTTAGCATCTTCTTGATAATTACTATCGGTCATACAAAATACAAACACATTTTTTTTGCGTCTTAGCTTATTTCCGTCTTGCTTTCCATACTGGGAAAGTACAAAAGTCCTTATTAAATAATTTTGTTTGTCTAATGGGCTAGATATTTTGTTCTATACTTATCCTGGCGACGCCACCATTCTTCTTGATGTTCTTAATTCTCTTTGGCAGCATGTCTGCCGCTTACAACTTAGTTTTGGAAAAGTAAACATAGTGCGACCTCAATAAAAACTATTAGAAATTCGAGAAGTTGCATTAATTATTTAAGGTCATTGTGAGGTCACAATGTATATAGAAATGGCCATTCTTATTATATGGTCCTTAACTTATCTATCTTGATCAACACGAACACTATTAAAATCTTAGTGGAAACAAATTTCTACCTACTCATCTCTCGCTTTAAACGTTTGAAATCATTATAACAAAAACTATTCCTTAAAACCGTGTCATCAGCTTAATGATGTGCTCAAGTTTCATCTATTTCATTTAAAATGTTAGTCAAACTCGAAAATTATATAATTTTCCTTTTAGATTATCATATAGCTTTATTATAACTGGTTTTTAATCACGAGAAACTCCTATATATGGTTAAATACGTGGATGATTCGATCAGAATGTACTATTGTCATGTTAATAACTTTACTTCTTTCCCAATTCGGCTGAGCGTTGAGATGACTTCTCTACGGCATTCATAAGGGTCGACCTGGAAAAGGGAGACTGTGTAAAAATGGTCTCAATAAATCACATACTTACCTCAAATTGCCCTTCTCCAGCTCATAGACTCCGCATATTGTCGCCCCGCCTGGTGAGCAAACTTCGTCCCTTAAAACTGCTGGATGTTTCCCAGTTAACAAAACGGTTTTTGCTGCGCCTAGCAACGTTTGCGCCGAAAATTGCAAAGCCATTTGCCGGGGAACTCCTTGCTTGACTGCACCATCAGCTAAAGCCTCGATAATTGTGTAGACATACGCTGGCCCGCAGCCTGCCACACCTGTCACCGCATCTATCATCTTTTCCGGCACCTGCTGGGCTATGCCCAGTGAGTTTAACATCAAATGGACTTTCTCCAGATCCTGCTGCTTGACATACGAACCCGGAGTGTAGACAGTGCATCCCTCGCCCACCTGCATCGAGGTGTTTGGCATAATGCGGATCATCTTCAATCCCTGGATAAATGCGAAAGTCTCCTCTAATGTCTTAAGATTCACTCCAGCCAGGACGGACACAAACAGCTTATCCTTGTCTTTCGCAGTCACCGCGTGGGTATTCCGCAGCTGCGATGCGCATGGCACGAGAATGTGTGGTTTGACCGCGATAAATATAATGTCAGACTTCTCCAGCACCTCGTAGTTGTCCTCACTGATCTGGGTAACACCGTGCTCGCGCCACCGCTGGAGATTCTCAATGTGCGGCCCCGAAACGAGCACTTGTCCGGCTTTGACTATTCCGCGCGAGATAAGGCCAGCACCAATGGCAAAGGCCATATTGCCGCCGCCGATGAAACCGATTTTCTCATCCAGTTTAGCCATGTTTATGAGAAATTACGTAAAGTTTGATGGAGTTCGTCACGGTGCGGTGGATTTGTTTACACTTTGGGCCAAAAGTGGCTGCACGCAACGATGTTTTGACTGGGAATTTGTTTTTTTTTTCTGCGACGCGATAAGTGTATTAATAGACTCTGCTGTGTTTTTTTTCTAATGCGTTGCAAGTGCCAGACAAGGTGGGACTGTAGGAGAAGTGCGAGTATGGGAGGCGAAAGGCGAATGCAATTGCTACTTGCTAGTGGGTGATAGATAGTACCTACTAAAAAGTATAAAAAAAACGATTGCAGTTGACAGCTGATGTACAACAGTATTATTCAAACTGTTGAAAGCGGTTGCTGTATTCGATAGACTGTGCTGTCTGCTTAGAATGTGTCTTTGATATTGTAGGGTGTTACAAATATCACAACGAAAATCATGATTTTAATCCTTAAAAATTTGCAATGTGTATATCAGAGGCAGTTACGCGACTGAGGAATGATAAAGGATAAAAAAGAAAATCCATTATAATTTGTTACTAAAGAGTTTTGGGGCAAGATGATTAAGTAAACCATTCGCCATTCTTATAGACCTTTAGCTACATCAGCATATCTTCTTATTTTTGGACTTACCAAGTTTATTTTACCTAGGGATTCGTTAAACTCGTAAATTTTTTCTTGTTGACGAACACATTCGTCCAGAAATGAGCTTTGTCACTAAACATTATATGACGGATTCTCCAGCGACTGCATTCGTCGAATCAAGACAAAGAATTATAACGTTCAATAAAATGTGCAAATGATTAAATTGTTTTATGAAAGTGGGTCTTCTGTTCGAGTAACATTTCGTATGCTTCACCCTTTCACGGCGAGGCCCATTTCTGGATGAATGGGTTAGTCAACAAGCAAAATTCTCAAACTTGGGAACATAAGATCTACCAAATTGCAATGCATCCAAAGAAAGTCACTTTTTGCTGTAGATTTTCGATTAGCGGATGATATGGACACCGAAGGCATGTGGTTCTAAAAGCGCGGTTCTACGTTCCACAATGGACATTTTGCACGACTGATTTTTGAACGTTGAGACGATGTAAATTGGCCACCAGGATCATGCTATATCCTTATATATATATGATCCTTACTTCATAGATATAAAAATAAATTTCAGTCTGATTTATGCGCCATAGTTATGGAACATTGGACTTTTCGGATGCGAATCACATGCGCCTTCACGATAAATAAACAAATTTTATGATATCTCCCTTACAGTTTCTTTTATTCAAAGTCGTTCAGTACCAGATAGAATAGATGGGATGCTATAATATTTACGGATAGTCACAAAACTAAGGACGTAGTGGACGCTGTAAACCTTTCGGAAGATTTGAATCGACCTATCGATATTTTCTCGATTCTGAAATCTTAGTGAAAATGAGATTAAATTCGACTTGAAACTACCAATTTGAAAAATATTATTTTTCTATTAAATTAGAAATAATTCAAACTTAAAATTTGATTAGAAAAACGCATTCCTTTTATTTTGTTTAAATTTTATTTCGTAGATCCTATCAAATTAACTATATTTTACAATTTTATCGTTATTCTTTATCGCACTAATTTTAATATATTACATTTGCATATCTCATTCGCTATTTTCATCTTCTCACAAAAAATATAATTATTGAAAAAAAAAAAATAAACTATATATCTCAATATTTTCTAAACAAAATACGTGGCAAACTATTTACAAAATTAAATTAGAAAAATTAGAAAAATAAACAAAACATAAATTGCGAAACGCTTTTAATTGCTTACAGCTTTGAAAATCACATAAAAACGCTTACAAAAAACTTGGCAATATTATATAGCTTAAAAGTGAAAGAGGGTATAAACTTATAATAGAGAATATTGTTTAATTAATTTTTAATATAGAGGATCTGGCCAATTTTTAATTTTATTTTAAATGAGACTGATAGATGGGTTTCAGTTAAAGTTAGAAAGATACAAAAGAATGAACTTACGAACTAGTGACTAAGAAAATATTTCATTATACATCAGTTTTGTTTATATTTATGTTTTTACAGTTATATTAATATTATACAATTACACAATTTAACTAGTCTGTGTGTTTTTGGGGAGAGGGAATGTTTTTCTTCGGGCTAAATTGTTATTAACTTTTAAATATTTAAAAATGGCAACTTTGTAACAATTTACAGGACCTTATTGGTCCCTGTTAACCTCGTTGAGTGGCAGTTTGATTCTTCGATTATTATAATGTTTACAGTTCCGTTGTAGTTTCCACTTCGGATCGATCTAGGTCGTTGAGGTAGGAGAATCCCATTTGGCCGTAGTCACGCTTGCCAAAGGTGACATTCTCGTTGGTCGCACTTATGTGACTTAAATCACCATTTGACCTGCAATATACGAACAAATTAAAATGGATTAACTTTTTTTTTTTATACTAAAAGGAGACTTAAATGAGCTAATAGGCTCTAAAGTAAATGATTTGTAGAAGCAGAAGCCACTGTCAACAACCACTTACTTTGGACTATGTACTACTTTAACTACTTAACGTGCGGCGAAATTTATTCAAAACTAAGACTCTGAAAGGAAACCAAGACTCTGAAATACTACACTTTATAGTGCAATGTTTGAGGATCTGCATGGCAGGGCTGTAAAATAATACAATCATTGCCGAATGTATTCACTGAAGCCACAGAATTAATAAAGATTTGTTTGAAATCAATGACTTCAGTAAAGACTTCAGATTGACAAAGATGGCTGCAGCTATCATTTTCAGCATTCAGAAATGCATGAATTTAAGAAGCATTTGATTGCTCTGCATTCTTTGAAGTCAGTGATTGCATTCACTTAACTGAAGTCACTTGAAGTTATCATTCTTTGAAGTCACTTGAAGTCACTACCATTCACTGCTTGGCTTCAATTGCTTGAATTCAGTGATTGCATTCACTAAGTTCAAGTCACATGAAGTATCGAATCAATGATAGTTATTGATCGTAAAGTGATATTCTTTTTACACGTAGGCTATAACTTTAAGTGCTAGATTGTTGGCTCGTATAACACATTGAGATTTATTAATGCAAACGGAAGTCTGCAGTTCCTACATTTAAAGCATGGGAGGATCCTTACAGACCATCTGAGTATTTTTAAAAACATTCTTTCTAAAAATTCGAAGTAGCATATCTACATCTACTCATATCTACTGTCAAGCAGCATTAAAGCTCTTCATTCCTTTATGATGGGGACAAGATTCGTATAGGTGTGTATCAACTTGCTTGAAAACAAAGGGTCTTGCATCCGCCTGCTGGTCAGTACAACAGCTTTGAGAGAAACGAACTATCAGACTATAAAATGGGAGTAGGCGCTGAGCACCTACTGATATCCAGTCGCTAATAAAAGTGGGAGGAACAAAGGGAGCGCCGAATGCATGCCCAATCAAAAGGGCATAAGACAAGCAAGGAAATGTATCATCCTCCGCAAAGATAGAGCAAGCGAGTTACTTATACTAAGCTAGAAACGTCTCCTAACTTTAATGGGTTACCTAACCAAGTACGGTCAACTCAGTTGAAGTAAGATACAGACGGCATCTAGAGACCGCAGAACACAAGAAATAAGTACTCCATCTCATCCGGCTCTCACAATGACTCATAGTCCAGCAAAAGCTTGGGACCAGGAACCTTAAACCTCATTGACTCGCAGATTGAAGTCCTACAGAACGTCAGGCTCATGCTATTTTGGCTGGGTCTTTTGAAAGCAAGAATGGTACACGAAAATATGTAACACAGAACTCCTCTACTCCAGAAGATTGCTTTAGTTGATGTTGACAATGATTAAGGCACCATAGTTTTATGTGATCTGAATTACAAGATAATCAGAGGCAATGAAGCGCTCGGACGAGTTAAAAAGAAAAAGGGCTAATCAACCATAAAGAAAGATTAGTTGTGCACGAGAGCAATCCGGTACTCGCAATAAGCTACGAACTTTTATACTTTTGCAAGGAGCTATCTGGTCACAGAATAATTTACTGAGAAGGTTTTATACGTTTTACTTAAGGCTCAAGAAACCCTACAAATGAGTGAGTAAGAGAAGAAAACAAACATTAATTATTACAGAAAACCAAAAGAGCGTTCTTTACTGGATAGACCGCATGCTTGCAAGCTTACACACCATTTAAGAAGAAGAAGAAGAGAAAAAAGAAACGGGGTACCTTCAACAAGTTCTTTGAGATGCTTCGTCACACAGGGAAGGGTATTCAGTCTTCTAGTTGAGATCAAACCCACCGGCTGTCGATAAAGAAATCAAAACGTCATTGACACTACAGACATAAAAGCCAACCTTTAGAAATAAGGCTCACTGCCCACCTTTCAATAGCTAAGATGTACAAAAGCAATTGAACTTACCTTTGAAATAGTGGGTTAGCGATTGGTATATCCGCATAGCCCCTATGATTATTTCGGCCTAGGGTATTCGTCATTAGTTCTCCTTGTCCATCGTTCGGGGTGTTCTGCCCACTACCGAAGGTATTTCCCCGCCTTCCCAAGGTGCTGTATGCATTATTTGGCATATTAGCCAAATTATTTCTACTAATCGTATCCAATTTGTATCCCCCATTCTGATAATGATTTGTATTCTGTTTGATCCTGCCAAGGGTCAGTGTCCCTGGCAGTGTGCCGTTTGACGCCAAAGGATTGGCGTTATTTCTATTCATCTCCAGTGTACGATTAAATGTATTCTGTCTGTTATTCATATTGTTATTAACATTGTTATTGTTATTATTATTGCGACGTAGTGTGGCCGTTGTGGCCGTGGTAGCCTCTGAATGTGACGGACTCGATTGACCGTTCTCCTTGTGTGTAATGTAACTCACGCTATCTAAGCTGAAGGCATGGTTTTTAGCACTGAAATCTAATTGAAGATCGTCATCGCCATCTGGTGGAACTGCCATGGCTAGCACTTGTGTTTCATATTCCTTGAGATTAGTTACAGCTTCACCGTTTTGTGAACCCACTATCACGGGGTCGTAGCGGGTGGGACTTGAAGGAGCGGAGTACTGTCGCATACGTTGTTTGAAGTTCTTGTACCTAAAAGATGGACAAATATGTTAAGTATCTGATGAAGCGAGGATTCGCAATTAAACTTACTTTGACCACGAAATGCAGATGTAAATGATCCCAATCGTTCCGAGGATGAGAATAATTAGAGACACCGCAATCAGTGTGTAAGGGAACACCTCATCATTTATTGCTATGGCAGCTTTGATCTGAAAGTAAACAGAATCAGTAAACAAACGTCTGAGTTAAAGTTCCATCTCTAACGAACCTTATGTACTTGGTGTCTAGCCTCAATTGGTCCAAAGATACCCTGTGCCGTGGCTCTTGCAATACCTGACGCAGCAAAGTTTATCTCCGCTTGAGCTGTCGGCTCCAACAGGCTTTCACTCACTATACTGTCGTTACGTTTCAGAATTGTTTCTGTCTCTGGATCGATAATGTAAAACCAGACATCTGTCGCAGCTGGATTCTCGATAATACTTCCATTCTCGTTCAGGAACTTTCGATTGCTGAATCTTTCAATGCCGCCAATCATTCCGTTCGTCTTCTCCTCGAGGAGTTCCTCCAATTGGGTGAAATGACTGCGTATCTCGTTGGGAGATGAATCGGAGAAAACCAGCGTCATGCGATTCAAATCGGTGATTTGATTGACAACGATTCGTGCTCTCGTCCTGTGTGAACCGTCCTCCTGTCCGTCATTGTCACGCGCTTCTACAAAGAAATGTATTGGGAAATTGATACCATCGCGCAATAGCTTGGCGGTTTTTAGAATTCCTGTCGTCTCGCTCATGATGAAGTAACTTGTGGGCTGTAAAGATAAATAATAAGTCAATAAACTTATTTCGTTCTGTCCAATTAAAACTTACCAATTGTGCCTCGCTGATTGTGTTATCATCCTCGTCATAGATCTTGTATCGAATCATACCAAACTTGCCTGAATCGCGATCAGTGGCATGCACCTGCAAGATGGGTGTGTCAATGTCTACATCGGGACCCACAACTGCATAAAAAGTGTCCTTCTTTCCCATCAGACGATTGAAGACGAACTCCGGCGCATTGTCATTATCATCTTGAACAATGATCTTCACAGTGGTCATGCTCTTCTGCGGGTTCACAAAGTACTTGTGTGACACCAGCTTCAATGTCAATCCATGTGATGTTTGATTTTCAAAATCCAATCTCTTGCTGAGAATAATTCCACAACCATGGTCCTCTATACTCACATCGAATAGACCACGATCATTGCCGTCAACGATCTCGCACTTAAAGCCCGGATTTGCCTTAGCCGCCTTCTTCGAGTTAATGATCTGGATTAACTTGATCGTGGCATTGATGCCGGTGGTTTCTGGAACTCCAGTTGTGTAGCTGTCATCACTGAATGCCAAGCCGAGACTTTCTGGGCTCATGATCACTCCAGTGTCCATTTTGCCTTCCATTGTGGGGTCATCAACTGACGGATCAGTGAGCAAATGCCTTACAAACACAGGCAACGTGGCAACTGAGCTGAGTTGTGGTTCACCCATGTCATACGCTCTAATGTCAATTTGATATTCAGTGTCCTCTTCCTTTCTTAGCTCATCACGAATTCTTACGGTTCCCGTGTCGGGATCCACTTGGAAGTATTTAAGCGCCTTGCCTCGTCCAACCATCTCATAACGAACAACGTTGCCAGGTGATGATCCATCACCATCGATCGCAGCCATTGTGTCAATTATTGTGCCGATCGGTTGATCATCATTCACAGTCTTTGGCTCTGGGACCGAAACAAACACCGGTGGAATGTCGTTACGATCATCCACATCAATGATGATCTTGATCGTGTCACCAGGGCCATCGCCATCGTTTTCAATGGTTCCAACTATCAGCTCATGCTGCTTCTCCTTCTCATAGTCCAAACCCTTTGTAGTTTTAATCTGTCCGGTTCGAGGATCAACTTTGAATAGTTCGGTTGATCCCTTTCGCAGTATGTAAGTGATTTCTTGCACAGTGTCAGGATCGATCGCTTGAACTGTCGCAATCAGGAGATCTGGAACATTTTCCGGCACTCGTACGTCAACACGTGAATCAGTGAACTTTGGCACCTCATCAGGAATGTCACGCACCAGAACAGTGACACTTGCCGTGCCCAATCGGGCGTCTGGTGCACCATCCTTTGCGGTGACCACAAACTTGTATTCTGTTTGGCGTTCATAGTCCAGCTTGCTACTGGTACGTATCTCTCCAGTCGATGGGTTGATCGTGAACGGGATGTCAGTGGGAATTGAATAGGTTATCTCAGCATTGATACCTTCATCAGCATCCGTCGCATGTACAATGCCAACAAAAGCGCCAGCCTTGCCCTCTTCAACATTAAAAACATACGGCAACGTTGACTCATCGAACTCGGGATTCTTGTCATTGATGTCTGTCACTTTGACATTCACCGTAGCACTGCTTGACAGACCACCATTATCCTCGGCTTTAATTATCAACTGGTACCGCGTCAGACTTTCACGATCCAATTTTCGAATTACCACAATTACTCCGGTCTCCTGACCAACGGCAAACTGTCGCAGATCATTGCCCGATACAATCGAATAGGTGACAGGATCATTCTCTGGATCCTCTGCCTTTACCACAGTCACCGTCGAATTAATCTCTGCACCTTCACTCACCTGCACCTCGTAGACAGGCTTCAGGAAACGCGGTGGCTTCGTGTTAGGTCCTGGTGTCACTGAAACCTCTACAATCGCTTGTGAACTCAATCCGCCAATATCGGCTGCTTGCACTGTGATACTATACTGTTCGCCGGCCATAAGTCTGCCGCGCGTCTCTATCTCTCCCGTGTGCTCATCGATGGCAAATTTATTGATTCCATTGTTTGAGACATGATAAATCGAATACGTGATCACTGCATTCTCACCCTCGTCATTGTCTGTCGCTGTGACCTGTGTCACCAGCCGTTTCCCGTCGCCGGCGGTAATCGAGATCGGTGCGACCATCGCCAGCTTGGGAGCATTATCGTTGACATCCCTTAAGTGTACAGTCAGGCTTAACGGTGCACTGGCGGCATTCGTCTTCGGTTCACGGGCAACAACCTGAAATTTGAATTTCCCCGGATTTGGGGGATCGCGATCGAGAGCCTCCTCGTTAACGATCAAAATGCCATCTTTGGTCACATCGAACGATGGTGTTGTCAGTTCATAGATATACGCGGGTTTCGGGTCATCCTCACCGAGATCGGCATCGGTTGTTTGGAAGGAAATTGCCTTGCCATTGGCATCCAACACTCTGGTGCCGATTGGTGAGTTCTCATCGACATAACCTTCGATATCCGATGCGGAGATTATCGGTGGATTGGCATCCACTGGCTTCACAGTAATTGTCAGCTTGGCTGTGGTGAAACGTTTCGCTTCCGATACTTCCTCAGCTTTAACGATGATGTCATATTTTTTTGCCGTCGATGTATCTACTGCTTTTATCTGCTTTAAGACACCTGTCTGTTCGTCGATTTCGAAGTAGTCACCATAATTGCCGGGCATTCCACTTGCGAAGGTGTACCGAATGGGTGAACTTATCGTGTCGAGATCTACCGCTTGGATGCGCTCTGGTGATACACTGAGAACACCTTGCAGTGATCCTGCTGGAACAGATGCCGAATACTCTGGATTAATACATGCTCCATCCAGCAGAACACATCCACGGTAGATGAACGATGGATCTAGGTCATCTGAATCGGCAATATTCACTGTGAGGGTGGTCGTCGATGAGAGGCGCTCCGAAACGTTCCGGGCTCGATCCTGCAAAAAAAAAAAAAAAAATGAAAATCACACATTATTTTGTATCTATCACTGATTGCAATCTACATCTGCGAATGCTGAGATACATTGATCCATTTTTGGACCAAATCAAGTCCCAACACTAGGTCTGTCTTATCTGATTTGGAGCTAAGAGTTGGATGTGTTGTAATTTATCTAGGAAATTATGAGATGCTTATGCTGCCTGTTGCAGATAATTTGATTTTTTTTTTCTCCAGAGATTGTGAGCACTAATATCCGTGATTGTGCACATATCTCAAAGTGGCGTATATAATTTGTATTTTCGTAGGCAATTCAGTGTCTGATTGATGTGGAGTTTGCACAAGTTGGCAGATCTTTATCGGCATTTTGAGTGTGTTTACTGCAAATGAGGGGAAAAACCTCCTATTTTTTTTCTGATTGAAGTTAGTTGATTGGATGGAAATGGCTCCGTGTCCGGGCAACAGTTTATATCCATGGGAGCTGAACAATTTGTTGGAATTTTATCTAAAATGCACACACACTCGTAAAAGTTGATTTTCTGGATCATGCTGAGCGTACCAGAGAACATGGAATTGGGTAACGTTTTTTTTTTTGATTCAGCGATAAGTGGTGTAGGCAAACGTGTGGATTTGGAAAGATTTCGATTTGGTAATCGTACAGCATTGCCTATCGACAGAATATTTTTGTGTAATCTTTATCGGAGATTTGGAGATTTCTATAACATTTCTATTAAATGATTGGTGGGAAAATTAAAACGAAGTTGAGTCTACAGGGGGAATTTTTGCAAGGACTTGTACGTGAGATTGGCAGGAAAATCCAATGGAAGCCTAAGGACTGCGGTACAGTCAAAGAGTTAGGTAGAATTAGGAACTTAGTTAGGCAAGAACATAAGTTGTAAGTCAAATAGTCGATAAAAGCAAGATGAATATTCATTGTCAATACAAAGCTGCGTAGATTGATGTAAACTACGCGAGTTTTTGATGATATTGCAGCTGTTGAACAATTAGTCACAAACTGCAGTCAAAAGAAGTTTTGACTGTCGATGGAGCGTGGAATGGACAAGGCAAGCTGTATCCTTAAATGCTGTTTTATCAAATAGAAACGGAGAAATTGAATAAACTTTTTCAATCGAATTCAAACACTTCCATTAGAATGACGATGATGAGTAGCCACACATACTTAGAGAAAAAAGGATCTTCGCCAAATTACAGAAAATAAAGTGCTGAAAATTAGATAAATAGGCAAATTTTGCTGGCAAAACGATTGAAAGGGGAGTTGCCAATACTTTGAAAATCGATGGTGGGGCCGAACTGGACTCTGGACTCAATCGGCGTTTGTCTGCTTTAGGGTGCTATTACCAATTTGGCAAAATAATACACTTAGTTGTCGGTGCTGCTACATAGACGTGGTACATAGAGACTGAATTATTTTATTTTTTAACGAGAACCCTTATCAGAAATGGGCCAAAATTCAATAGGCACGACAATACAATAACGATAGTGGCAGTGGATCAGTTACACTTTTCCGAAAAGGTGAGGGGTCCATGACTTTTATTCTTTCCATCTGTCATATCAACTGTCGAGCCCATGGGTCCATTGTACTATGGTACAGTACAATGTACAGTTCAAATCCAATCAGTTTAATGTTCACCCAAGCAGCTACACTAGACACTAAAAGTTTATATCAGTTGATAAGTAAATATTATTCCTTATTCATTATCAGCCAATTGAATATTTCTTTGTTACCGAACAAAAAATCTCTAATTGCATGGAGTTTTTTTTTGTGCCAGTACTTAGCGCTTTGCACAACCCATAATTGCAACGATTCACACAAGATCGCCAATACAAATCGAACTAACAAGCGTTCCGCTACTGTTGTAACGGAACCGAAAAATTGTGTTAATGTGCTAAATTGGACTCACGATCGGCTCGCAATTAATTATTACAACATTCAGAATACACTCTGTTGCACGGCATACATACACCTCCAAAGGTGTTTTCCCAACTTTCTTGGCTAAGGAAATCGCAAGTATGTCTAGTAAATTAGACATTTAAATAACAATTTGGACCAAAAGGTTTCCGTGAGGTTCTCCATTGCATTTCAACATAGAAAAGTGTGGGCTATGTCGCAAGGCAGCAAATGAAATCCACGAATTTAAAAAAAAAAAATGCAAACGAAGAAGAAAATAACACCTATCTCTCTCTGCAACAAAAAAAAAAAAGACTGTGGCAACACCAACGTAATTGTAATTAGACATTTACATGGTCTGTATATTGCTGGCCGACTTATAAGTCGCGTCACGGAAATGCGTCATCGAGTCGATTCAGATTTGGATTCAATTGAAAGGGAAACGTGTGGGTTGGTTGGTCAACGTTTAGCCAAATGACCGACGACGACAACGATGCCGAGGTTTAACTAACAACTTTAAGGAAATTGAAAGTTTTTTTTTTGTTTCTTTGAGTTTTAGATGTGTTTTGTATCGAATAGCGGGGGTGTAAGTAATTTGGATAACGTTTTTGTTGATAGTTAATTGCTTAATTGGAGTGCGTTTACATAGCTGATAGAGTTTCTAAATGTCATTTCCGTTGGCATTTCACGCAATCGTGCATAAAATGTTTTTTGCTTTGTCGAAAAACAGAAGATGAGAGCTGAAAATTAAAAGCGAATTAAGTAGGGTAAAA
Source organism: Chalcosyrphus nemorum (assembly GCA_949716465.1). Taxonomy (NCBI): domain Eukaryota; kingdom Metazoa; phylum Arthropoda; class Insecta; order Diptera; family Syrphidae; genus Chalcosyrphus; species Chalcosyrphus nemorum. The sequence continues at coordinate 8,838,226 of OX454333.1, forward strand.
AGTTCGCATGCCAACTCTTTTGATATTGGGTTCCAATCACAAGTGTTAATTCCTAAATAAACGTAAAACCAAGCAGAAAACAGATAAAAAGTAAAGCACTTGAAAAGGAAGAATATATGGGACCTATGGCACAGTGCGACAATTATAAAGCTCATCCAAAATTGTATATCTGTTAACAACTCGTCTTTGTAAAAGCGGATGAGTCGGAAAAGACTTTTCAACATGTTGTATATTCCTAGGGTGTTCTTAGATATAAGAATGAAACCATATCTGAGGAAAAACTCGAATCATGGTACTTAAATATTCTCTCTAAGATAAGTAAACTTACGGAGAGTGCTTTAGAGAAGGTGCATAAAAAGACGACACACAGCTCTTGTGCGTCTTGCGCTTGATATAGAGCGAGAAGTACAATATCAGAAGTCAGTGTGTATAGGCAAATGCATTAAGGTGTTATCTATTAGGAACTGCCGACCTAATTTTTCTCGAACTTTGCGTTAAGAATTCAGCTCTATTTATTGTTGGGTAACCGTAAGCAGCCCATAGAGAGCCAAGGCCTAGCTTTTCAAAACCTTAAATGTTGTGCGTGGTATACATTTCTGCAGAAGGGTCTTGAGAAGCTTTCTCATGACAGTAAAACTCTTGAATGTTTGTCAGACACTCGGAGGAAGTGGGGCAATGAAAAAACGTTTGATGGTTCTTTTTTTCTGGATTCGAACTTAGAACCCTTTGCGCAGTAGTCCAACGCACCAACACAAGTAACCACTACGCCACGGCACCCACGGCTGGCTGCCTGGGTTGGGTACCTTGCGTTGAAGTTTGGTGTCCCTTACAATACCTTTTGTAGAAGCTGCTAGGATTGGGGAACCTATTCTGCAATTGATCGATGGACTGCGGTTATGTGCATCAGCCAACAGCGAATACATTTGCACGAGTTTGTGATACCTAATAAAATGATGTACCCCAGTATTAAATTGAACTGATATTTCACCACCACTAAAGGTTGAACACCATCGTAGGGGAGATCTGCAAAGTGTACTAAGTCTAGCCATATGCATTTTCCTTTTAGGTGCTGTCCCAGAAAATAAAACATGAAGAAACAACCTTCCTCACGCCTGAGAAACATCCACGTATGTACATATGTATAGCATGGCTTAAACAAAAATCATATTGCACACTTGAAACCAAAAACAAAAGACATAAAACCTCCAGCTCTGCACAACATGGCTGCGTAAAGAAGCATTCCTCGATGCAATTCCACATCTATAAATTTCCTTGAATTATAATTCGTGTCCAAAAATGGCTTGTGTACTCTGCTACCCAGTAAATAAACAGAAAACAAAAAACCTCCTGAATTACTAACCAACCACTACAATAGATTGTAAGATGTGCCAAAGAATTGCTTCTTTGACGGGTTTTCAAAAGCTACGAGCCATAAGGTTTGAGAGAAATATTACGAGCCACTGAAATGTATTCGCCTGTCCGATTGTTTCCCATATAGGGTAAACGGTCAAAACCAAAGGAAGACATTATAATTTATGTTTGATCATTATAAATTTGCAATTATAAATAGTAAACCAACGAGAGAGAGAGCAAACAGATGAGTGCGGATGACTTGTGCAGCAGCAGCCTATACGCATACAAGATATCCAATTAGACTATACATATTGAATGAAGACAGTCAAATTGTCATCTCGGGACAGGGGACACACACCTAATTTCACATTCATAGTTGTTTGTCTCATGATTATTCATAAACAAAAAAAATGTGTACAGTCAACTGTTGGACATTAACAAATTATTTAACCACTTTGGATGTTTAGCGTGGCTCGTGTCACGTAAAAACGCGTTTTACTGCATTTCATCTATTTGAATGGTTGTTAAAGCACACTTGAAGGGGTAATTGCAAACAGATGTCTTGAGGTGAGAAAGTGGATGTTTCCTGTGGTGCAGACGGGTTAAGATGTTAAATGAGATACATTAATAGTTCGAGATATTCTGCAATATTTCATGCTAGTGAAAAGTTTGGAAAGTGTAATTGATGAACCCTTGCAAGTTGCTCCTGGCAGACTGTTTTCAGGATTTGAATTTTTTGAAAGTCTTATGTCCTACTTTCACTTTATATTTCGTGCTTTGTCTCTATTCAACTCAACTGATTCTTGTCAAAGATATCGAAACAAAAGTATATTTATCTTAAGAAGTGAAAAGCATTTGAAAGTTTTCCGTCTCTGAGAAACCAATTTGTTCTCTTGACAGGTTGGACTTAGACAAATCACCCCAAATGACCCCTGCCATTGTAAGCCAATTCCAAGGTTACCAAGTTAATTAAGCAAACTAATTGATTTATTTATACTTTTATTCTTAAGATAAAAAAAAAAAAAAATCATTTGTAAGAAAGAAAAAACAAGTTCTTACGCCAACTCTTTTGTTTTTCTGTTTTATCTCAAAACAAAAGTCTATTTTATTTTTTTGATAAATTCTACTAATTTTTCATGACTTGAGAGAAATTCCAAAGATAGCCAGCACAAAACAGAAATAAAAAAAAATGCCTGTATTAATTACTCCATGCTCTCCGCCTTTAGTTTCTATTTAAGACAAGAAATGTGCTCCACCAAGTGACCACCTAAATTCCATGCCCCATGAATCAGGATTAATTTAACCAGCCCAGTGATTTGTATCTTTCATGGTAACTTAATTTTCATACGCTACCTAGTGCAACTGCAACTGGGGACTCGAGGTGAAAAATGCGAGTCTAAAATTTCTAACGTATCTGCTCTATGTATCGTGTAGATATGGTTATAGGTAATTATAGCACCTATCATTTGGTGGACTAGTTGGCGACATGTACATATATTTCTGTCTGCTTTCAGTACGCGCGCGTAGATGATTATAGACCCATATTAGTGGGATAATTAATAATCCTTTGTCGGTGGGTATTTTTGTTAACACCTCGGATAATAATTAGTTTGGCTTTTTGTTTATGCAAGATGTTTTGATTGTACGTATTCGTCGTTGGTGTAATCAGAGTGGAATTGTGGAATTTATCTTCGCAGCAGATCGGATTTAATGATTTGTAATGCCTGTTGGTTGGCGTATTGTGAAACGTACGTATGCTCAGTGAATGGAATTTGTGTTTAGAAGCTGGGTAATTCTTGAAACAAATGATGTTAATTTATCTTGCTTATGGTGGTATTTGTTTGTTGGGAATTACTTCTTAACAAAGTGGGGTAGAGGGGTTAAACCACATGAGCATCTGTTTTCATTTAATCCTTGTGAAAGCTTTGCGAATCCTGGTTGGTTGCGTAGGCAGTAAACATGGTTTCTGAAAGCTGTATGACATCCATACATTAGAATTCCTTGTTGACCATTAAATGGACGTAGCGCCTATTAAACATAGACAGTCATATCGCTTTTCCCCTGCCTGCACATTCCCTCAAATAGAATGAGTTTAAATTGTTTTATTTGTAAATACATGTATACTTACGAGTGACCAAGACCTAACTATAAATGTGTTGTCCTGTTTCGTTCTTTTATTTTGAACAAAAGGATGTTCTGCAGGTTATAATTCCATAAACAACGAGCTGTCAACCAGGTTGGTTAACAATTCAATGACTGTATTATACTTATCGAAAGTAATTGAACTTATAAACGAAACTAGCGGCCTCTAGCACAACAAGTTGACTAAATTTAAGCTAAGTCTAGCGAGGAGGACCTTTGCTACAAAGTAATGGAACCACCACCATGAAGAGAATGTACACATTTTTTATAATCGGCAGATGCAAAAGGGGATATGATTACCCTTTACTGGTTAACATTCTATTCTGCATTGTTTAATTCACTGGTGACAGCTTGATGGGTAGAATACTCACCTTTAACTAAGAGACAAATCAGCTCAAGTAGCACGTGGTTTGGTTTCAACGTTCGAATAGCTTTCTTTTATTTGTTTAAGATAGGCGATAGTAGATACATAGACGTTGATATCATAGATCGATTTATTCAGCTTAAGGTTTCACGCACTAAAATTTATTAAATTCTTTCTTCTTTCAATGTTCCCCAAAGAAGAATTGTTCTTTTATTGTCTATCAAAGAAAACTCGTTAAGCGATAGTCTTTGAAATATGTATTTCCCAGCGAAACAATAGGGTGTGTTCCAATTTAATTTGCTTCAAGCCCACCCACAAAGCCATTGAACTTGGTCATGTACGTACATCTACTCTTTCCTACACATTTTCGTTACACCATCTCTCGTCTTTGATCTACTTGAAGGCATACTTGTGGAGTCTATTTTTCCTTGTAATTAATTGCAATCGCAATTACAAGATCATAAAAATGATCGCCTTCGTTTGCTATAGATCCCACAGGCAAATGTGAAGAATATATTCTCATATATGTGGGGTGGTACTTTCAAGAACCACTTTACCAACATGCATATGGATGAATTGAAAAAAAAAAAAAAACACAACAGATTGCTTCAATGGGATGTATCTAAAGGCAGATGAAACTTGCGTTCAATTTATTTTCAATTTAACTTGGCCTTGATACGATATAACGAATGATTGTTGGGAGTAAAGATGGTATGCGTGGATAAAGTTTAACTAATTGGAGTACTTAAGTTAGTAATTTACTGAGCGATCATTTTTATTAGCTATAGAATGTTTAGATGATCTAATAGTTGTATCTAAAGAGTGATAAAAAGTACCATGAAAAACATATTATACTAATTTAACAATTCATTATTTCAATCACTAATGGATTCGACCAATTAACAATCTATATAACTTAACAAATTAGCACTAGTCGTACCAATCTGCGGGCGCAAATTACACTTTCACACTTTCAGTATCTGGTATTCCGAGTTCGAGTTATCCTTCCTGTTCCCCGAACATCCACCGCCTAGCTTAACACTTTTAACATATTCACTGATTTCGATTTGGTAAATGTTCACGCGTAGTGTTACTTTACGACGCGTTAATGTTAATGAACACTTTGGCTGCAAAACATTTTTATTGGCACAATAATTGGTAAAATTGTTGGTTCATTAGAGCCATGTTTTTTTAGCAAATAGTCGAAGCTATTCATGTATGTTTGTACTCCCTAGAGGCGATTTATATTGGACAGCATTTGTCTATGACGTTAAACTTAAACGTCTTAACGTTCCTGTTCGTCCTCACGTGGGTGTGCTAAGGAACTAGTTTTACCCGAATGCGTAGTTTCAGTTTAGCTGTGTTTGAATATTTTGAAAAAAAAAAAAAAAAAAAATTATCGATAATGAACCGAACATAGACAAGCGATAGACGGTAGATAGATCGTTAATCAGGAATAGATTGCCTAAGGTAATGGTCAATCTGAGAGAAATTAATACGAATAATGAATAAATAGTGCAGTGGGTGTGCATTGAAATAAAATAAATGATTTAATATGAGAGGATGAATGAGGAAGAAGGTTCGGACTTAAGTACTAAATGAGAAAGTAGTTGCCAGGAAGCGTAGGCAATATAGATCAATGCTGTATTTAGTTTTAAACACCTACTTTTGTCTAAGAGCTTATATACAAGTAAAAAACAAGTAAGATGCTAATGGTTTTTATGCAGGTAAATCGTTCTTTGGTTGAATGGAGTATTGGCAACACTTTTCTAGTGAGAATTTATTTGACAGATGACAGCCGTTCGGTTTGGCATAGACTTACGTCAGAACAGTGCTTGCAAATACTTACAGACTATTCTGAAGAGCCGTTCCTTTTCCCAGAGCCTTTTTACCGTTAAGTTAAATGCATTTTGAAAGTCTGGTACAATTTTTTGATTGATATTCATCTGTACGCCATCTATGACCATCGTATTTATTTAGCAAACGCTGGGGATTTTTGTCAAATATATTGAAGATTTCAGTGAATACGAGCACATACTATTCTACTGTATGTAGCTCGTCAGCTGCTGACACTATTAGTGATCTTGGAGCCGTCAATGAAGATAAATCCCCCGTAGAGTTTTCCAGGGCAGAGTTTTGAAACAAGTCCTTCATCGTGGCATTGAATATGCATAAAATTCTGGCAACGAAACTTATTGTGGAACTATAAAAACTCTAAAAGTAAAGACTTAAACGAAAGCGAGTAAAATCACGACAGTTTTAAGTGACCACTCCTAAAGGCAGAGTAGCAATAAATCTGTCATTCGGTGCATGACAGTCTTTGTTGATCTCACCGATTGACATGTAAGTGTGTTGTTAAGAATGCGGCTAATTGCTACAAGCTTCATAAAACATGTGAGCTTTTTGAATGTCACATTGTTTCGTTGACAACAGTGACAAGTGTGACAGTAAAACTATGATTTAATGCCCATGGGAGTTAGCCGCTGATTTAATCATGAATTTCTTTGATAAAATCATACGTGTCATGCATTCCTCTTCTGCGGCTCATTAAACTGTACAATACTCTTAATTATGTGCAATTTTAATGAGAGACAACTTGTTAACTGCAACAAAGTTTCAACCGATAAACTGAGTTTTTCGCAAGAAATGATTCTGCATGAAAATGAAAATGTTTCCAATTTATTTATGAATTTGGCAGAGTTGGCAAGAAACCTAATCCACCGCCTAAAGTAGCCCCTCCGCCAAACTACTGTTTCGTAATATCTGCAGTGCAGCCCCTTGCAATATAACAGATTTAAACTGTCGACGATGGCGACGACGACGCCACCGCAAAAATATTTTCCAGCGGTAGTCCGTCCAAAGGAGATCATTTTCCAATAGATCGAGTAACCAATGCGATAAATTATTATGCAAAAATTGGCTCCTCAATCTGTGCGGCGCGGCGGTAAATGTATTGCTTTCGTGGTGGCAGGCAAGTGAGAGAGATTCCAGCCCCCAATAGGGTACATGCATTCCTCCGCGCCTGTCTCGGGTCTCGGTGAATTGACAAAAAATCCCTGCTGGCAATAAAACACCAACAAACACTGGCTCTACGAAGAACTTGTAGCGAAATCATTTTACGATATTCGATAGACATACCAAGTTTGGTGCTGGCAAACCTGCTCACAAGGTGCTCCTAAGAACCTCACCTGTGTGTGATTGAATCAGTGCAGTGTTTTTTTTGCGCCGTGGGTTACCTTTACCTACCACCAGAATCCGCTATTTGCCTTTGGTACCAATAGCATCTTGGGTTCTCTCCTTCGCTGCCGGTGGAGTTATAATTAAATTTCCTTTTTTCCAGGTCGTTAATGGTAAACATTGGTGTGTAGGGAATGGAGCTGCTGATGCTGCTGCTCCTGCCTGCGATTCCTTGTAGTATTATCGATGCCAATTGCATTTGTAATTATGCATGTTTTCAATTATTTTTTGTTTTTGTTTGTGTATTGTTTCCTCTTTGCTGATAGCCACGAATTGTTATTCTAGCCAGATGGCTTTTGGGTGTACGAGTTCAAGTTTTTAGTGCGCTGCCCTTGTTTGAGGTTGTGCCAGTGTTCTCCGGAGTGGATACCATCGGGAATCACGAATTTATTTGTTAATTTCTTATCGCGGGGGGTTATCGAAGTTGGTATGGTATTTCTTTCCTCCATCTTCTCTCTCTGTGCAGAGAGTTTCTTATAGGAAAAAGTTCAACGAAGAGTTTAGATCTTGGTTGGGTAGATAGAAATCAAAATTTCTTAATTCAGGGTTAGTTTGTTTGAGGGGAATACGAGTACTATCGATCGAAGAGTGCGATTTAAATGGTAAATTTTTAGGGCAACATAGGGGTAGGCAGAAGGAGTTGTATTTGTATAAGTATTGGAACTGTAGTTTGTTTCTTTTGTCGTGGATTAACTGGATAACTTCTTGCTTAAAGGCTTGAAGATAGGCGTAATCTTTGGTCTCTAATGTATTTTTATTGGGATAAATAGAATAATATATGGTGACAGCGTGAACTTTGAGATGGATCTTATCTTCCTAAGACAAGACATTTCAAGGAATGGGCCTTGACAAACCGTTGACACTTTGGAAACGGAAAAAAGTTGGGCTCAAATGTATTTCAATCCACTGCCACCCGCAACTTTCGGGAGCAAAAATTGGTCTGAATAATTTACTGACACTTGTATCGCTATCTATGAACTCATTTGGTCGTACAAGATGTTCGTAATATGATCTATTAAAGACACAATTCACCCCTTTCTTTGTGTAAATAAGCAGTAACTGTGAGTAATAAGAGTTAATATGGGTAAAATGCAATAAATAGTGAAATTTGGAGGCATATAGGCAGGTCTGTGATACTGAAAACAGCCTGCCAATGAATAAGGATGAAAGAGAACTAATGTACCTCAGGATCTTCATTCGTCGGAAGGCTATAAATTCGTTAAACTATAAAAATGTCTACTCATTTCTTTAAATTCGATCTTTGAGTTAAAACTTTTAAGAGCTGTAATGCATCGAACAATAAGTATATATCCAATAACATCACTCTCTTGCAAAACCCACTGTACATCAAACTCACCACCATGTCAAGGTACACATTTCTAATAATTTTAAAGTGAGATTTATGTCGGTGGTCCAAGCTCTTCCGTTTTCATTTATTTTCTCGACTCCCAACTCCCAAGATCGACGGATGCATTGCTCGGATGTAAGAAAGAAAAAAAAAGAAACCATTACAAACATTTTGTTTCCATTCAAGTGTACATTTCGAAACGATGAACCAAGATAAATGTTCAGACAGATAACTGCAGGCTGAATGCAACTAGTTGTTCCTGCTTCTGTCATTTTATGCGCGTGCATAAATATATTTTTATTCACATCGCGATGCAAGAAGCCTTCAAGTTGGTAGCGAAAACAATTTGCATTTGCATTTGCATTTGCATTTACCATCCAAAGAAGATGGACCATCTCAAGGAGTATTTCTCAAGAGAGATTACGAGCGAATTTTATTGATGTCGTTATGACGTTTTTTCCATTGAAATGTGCAAAAGACCTGTCACTTTCATCATTTAGATCATTATTCATTTCCAGTTCAAAACGTTTGTTACTCTGCGAGAGAATGCCAATTTCAAGTCAATTATCGATGATGTCTGCGAAGCGTGTAATAAACAAATTTTACAAATTGCACTACACAAATGGTATTTTGAAGTTGAGTTATTGAAAAATTCCAAGCACTATAAATTGATGGGTACTTAAGTGATTGTTCAGACGTGTTGTGTATTAAGGAATACAATTTGTGGTCTTGTATTGTAAACAAATTGCATGTACTAGTTAAATGTGCAAAGTTCGCATGCCAACTCTTTTGTTTCGAAGTCATAAATTGTGTTGTGTAACCTAAATTCTAATGAACCGTTCAGAGTCATACTCCACATGACTATAGATAGGATTAACCTAATTTTGTTTGACGCAAGTAGAAGTGTGTACTTGTCACATAATTTTTGATTAAATTAGTCATACCACAGCCATCACGAATTCGCACCAAATGGATAGATAAATTGCCTTCAGTAATAGAATTTTTAGTCACCTACACTTTCAGCTCTCTACAAAGGATTAAAGCTGTAGTGGAGAAATGTCAGTGCAAAATACATAATTATCTGTGATTGATTGACTGATCATGCAATGAATAAATTGCTAACCTTTGTGAGCTTAGATTTTTGCTTTTAAACACAAATGGTATGGCACGATGCAAACTGTGACTGATTTAAATTTAGATGTTAATCTTTGTATATCGCTGTGTTAATAGAGTTGACCTCAGACTTTTAGTTTACGATTTTGCTTGGTGAATGCAATTAAAGAAAACTGAAGGCATGTCACCATAATAGCGCGACATCATAGATGACTCATGGTAGATGACATTCTATTGAGCCATAAAAGATGGATGGGAGTTAGCTCACTTGGTTGTGCAATCAAATAAGTTTTTCAGTAAGAATTTACATTAAACGATTGGCGACAAACATTTACAATTATTGGTTTAGTTGGGAAGGACTGAACATCTCATACTAAGATAGTAGGAATAAGTATCGCTTTTCGCGCAGAGCTTGGGCTTACTTCCAGAAAATGTGAAGCGTCTGCTGAAGGTCACAAAAAGCAGGAAAAATTAGCCTAACTTCTGTGGTAATCTAAAACCACTAACGACCTTTTATTGATTTGGAACAGAGGTCTGAGCTAGGAAATGTCTATGACAAAGTCGGGTTCAGCGATACGCAATTTGTAACCCTGTGTTTCCGTTAATATTTCTTTTTGCTGCTTAAAAAGTTCAAGTGAATCAGCCAGCGGCAAGACAAACTAGAACTAGAACTGGAGCAGCCATCAGAGTTCGACTAAACCTATAAGCAGCTGAGAAGGAAGGAGAAGAAAGGCATTTTAGACGAGAGTCCTAATCAAAATCATATAGCTGCAGTGAGGAGCATGGAATCGGTCTATTATACAGTAAAGGTGCACCCTTCCAAGAGCAGAAAGAGAAGTTTTAATTATTCTTGATAGATTTCCATCCTCACTTGGATTAATCGATTTTGAATAATTCATTGTTTGGAATTAAAAAAAGAATCTTATTAACTTCAAAATTTTCAAATGATTTCAAGCAAACGGATATTTTTTGGCAGAGTTATACGTTATGATAATTACTTATTGGGCCATGGTTAACTATACCAAATTTACCTATATAAGACAAAAGATGTTGGCAAAAAAAAAAAAAAACAGTCAGATAAATTATAGTCTACGCCTTACTTAAGTCTTCTTAAGTTCATTTAAATTATTTGTTTGAGGAAATTTTTTTGACACCAAGAAACGAAATTAGCATTTTTATTTTATAAGTGTTAGATTGGCTTCAAGGTCTCAATGATGAGTTTATTAAATTTGCATAGGCATGAATGAAATTTCCAATATTATGACATTTTCAACGAGAACATACTGAATATGCATACCAACCTTTGGCATTCATGATTTAACATTTTTATGGCTTAGAATCTTTAATTGAATTTTATCTTTTTGAAATAAAAATGTCAGTGCAAATTTATGCTGAATTATGTCAGATGGCGCGTGCAGTCGTCCTACACTGCAGAAGAATTTTATTGCTAACTAATAAGTTGCACAAGTCTTTTAAAAAAAAATATATAAAAACAAATTCTCTTAAAAATTTGAATCCAACTCAAACAGATGAAACTCCTAGTCTATCAAACGAATCGCCACTTTCTTGCCGTGGGTACTGTTAGTAGAAATGAAAGTCGTAATGTTTCTCAGTTGGGAATGCACTTCCTATTTAGGAAAAGCTATGGATTGTCTTTAAGACAGATCCTCGAACTGGATTGGCAAATTAATAAATTCCAGCTCGCGAACAGTGAGTAATGGGCAACAAGTTTTCCCCCGTCTGTATCGTTTCATTTTATCAGTTACTTACCGATGCGACAATTGTCAGGTAATACCGTTGAACCTTTTCATAATCCAGTGTCTTAGCAACAGTCACCTGTGGATGGAAAGAAACACAAAAAAAAGGATGATAAAAAGGATATGTGTTTTTTTTTTTTGTATATTTTTAAAGAAAAAAAAGTGAGACCACATGAGTGTATTACATTGACGTTTAAATGCATTTCCAATAAATCTTTCAGATGGAATATGGCATCACTTGAACGGACTTAGTGTGTGTATGTCTTTGCAGACTGGAGGCATATTTCATCGTCGGTCTTAATTTATCAACTCAGTGATGGTAGGATGGCTACTGGGCATGACAGGCCATTGGATTCTTTATCCAATGATACCATTAAGGTTGAATGGCGTCCATAAATCTGTTTGGGTAATTCATTTTCATTAGCCGGATGAAAAGTCTCATCTCCAGAATTGGTCAGGTTGTATGCGGTACCATAGTTAGTCTTTCGATTGAAATGATGAATTTGGAAAGACAGACTGAGAATAAGAGAGAGAGAGAAAGAATAAAAAGAATAATGACAGATGGTTGCATTGGTTACAGTAAATAACTTCAAAGTCGTTTAATTGTGTGCAGATAAACTGCGATTGTGATGCATTAATGTTTTGTGCCAGGCATCAAGTTAAACGGAGCTGTCACTTCTGATGATGAATTGCTCTTGATGATAATTGTAAATCATTGAAGTTGACATAGCACTGATCAGACTAGGGGAGTATGTATTTGGAATTATAGATCTGGAGATGGGGGTAAACAGAAGTAAGACATTTGTGAAGTAGTAAAGGAAGAAGGTCTTTTGTTAAGGACTCTCTGTTCTGTTGAGGGTAACAAACAACTTTGTTAGACTGAAATCAAATGACAAAATAGCATCTATGATTTATGTACATATGTATGTACTATGCTTGTAAGACGGAAGAGTAAGGAGGATCGCTAAAAACTTCAATAGCTTTCAGAGAATTTCCGTACGAAATGTATCTACTAACCAATTCTGACTGTCGAAGGGTTGTTTTGGGCAATTTGTAGACAAAGGACCTCGGTCCTTAATATCAACCCAGGAAAGAAAGACTCCCCTGGAAGAAAAGGAAGAAGAAATAGGATCTCACCGAAATCTCTCTAGAAAACTTCTCCACTTACATTTGGGGTATTCCAGTAGAAAGCAGACAACTTGAGGAATATTTCACAGCGTTCCTATTTATGGCGAAAAGTTGGGTGGGTGAACATCGAGCAGATATACTAGACGGCATTGTGGCACTGCTTGTGGCATTGGGAGGATCTATGCCTAGTCCAGTACACAAAACCGCTATGGTATTTTCTCTTAGCTTGCCTAACTTGACGCTGGCGATATGTCACCTGATGGCGCTGGATATCATCCAAAGTGATGATATTGATTCAAAGTCTTTTAAATTGTACTCAAGAGATTTCGATTCTTCAATGTGTTGAAAGCGATCATTGCTGACCAGAAAAGATATAGGAACAGAGGGCTTAGTACACTATCAAACTAGATTATCTGACATATAGGTGGCTTCTAGTTGGTAACTCGCTAGTTTATTTAGTCCAAAGATAGTTTTACACTACTTCCTTTGAATATAATTAAAGATCCTAAGCGTATGCGTATTATTTTTGAAAAAGAAGTTAACAAATTATTCAGTCAAGTCACACTTGAAAGATAAATTAGATGCCTTCTAAAAGCCTGAGTTTTGATTTACCGAACCAAGAAGCTGAAAAAAAATAATAATAAATGTATATAATGCTAATCCTTACCTGTCCTTGATGAGGAAACGAAATAGCAAAAGTGTCATAGCCATCGGCGATAGTCATTTTCTCATCCTCTGTAGTGTTCGTTGTTCCTTCAACAAGAAAATATTCTACAAGTCCATTAACTCCAGCATCCTTGTCGAGGGCTTGTATGTTGCGAAATATCGTTGTGCCGACGGGTGTAGACTGCAAAAAATAAAGAGAACGCATTCATTAAACCAGAAACATAGAGAAATTCTTATGCAGATGCCCCCCTCCCAGCCACCCGTCATTCCATCACAATTGCATTTCACCCATAAATTAACCCAAGTGCGCCGCATTCGCATAAAGCCAGCTCCGTAGCCTGTGTCTTTTGTCAGGCCCCCTTGAGTCGGTAGTCTTCATCTTGTCTTTGTTCTCCTCTGCGATCGTCATTATAAATATTAATCAGTTTCATACACTTTTGCAATGTTGCACATCACAAGGAATGACTATGCAACAGCAGTAACCATATATGCATCCTTAAGATGAGATGACAGATGCGCCGACGCAGAACCGCAGTCGCATGTTATCTCACATGGTAGCTGCGATATTGGACGACACGATGCAAGTCATTATGAATTTGTATTGACGTAAAATTGATCAATACGTCATGTTGGCAAAACAAAAAAAAAAAAGAAGCTAAGATGATCGGTCAGAAATTGAAGGTTATCTTGGAGTTGGTCTGTGGTCTGTAGCAAAACGTAAATACCTTCATAATTGCGCAAAATCAATTCCTCACTTCAATTTTAGCCAAATAAAGCAAACTAATTGGAATGTAGTGGCGTAGATACTTTTATGGAACGCGCAGTATAAAACAACTCTCGCAGTAGTACAAAATGAGAATTCTAGACTTCTTAATATGCGCGCATTATGGTGTTGTATTATCCCACTATGGAGTGCAGAAGGAATTCTATAATTACAATTACGCAGAAGTCATATAGAATGGGAACCAAATGAGAGGTTGCTGTTCAATGGAAATAGTTTCACTTGCTTTAGATTGCTTGTAAGCAAATCTGGTGCTAGTATGTGCATGCAGCATCATTAAAATGTGTGACGTTAATGCTCACAATGGTAAGAGCTAGTTAATTAGAAAAGAAAATTTAAATTCAACCAAAGAAGATAGTTGGTCAATGCGATACCTTTTGTGGGTTGTGGGTATTCAGGCTTTTGAGTGACGTACTATTTTTTGTCGACTACAACTAATCAAAGCTATGGCTTAACATTTGTTAATGGTTCATAGCTGGAATTCAATACATGTGAGCAAAGTATCACGAAAAAAACCAAGGGACGGGAAATTAACCGAATCCAGTCGATACCAAAACCCTTGTACTGTCTTTTACAAATTTAGGCCTATTTAAGTTCTAGAGGCCGGTTCCGCGTACTTCGTATGAATTAATGCAAACCCTCACCCTAAATTAGTTGGACACATGAAGATCAATTGCTATCCAATTCAGCTGTATGCTTCTCAGACTTCATGAGAATTCTCTAGTCAAAAGTCTACCAAAGGGTCTACCATTCCCAAAAGAAAACAAAATACTGTAGTGCCTAAATTTCTAAGAAAGTTTAATTGAATTTAGACTAGCCAAAGTCGACTACAATATCAACATCCTACAAGGAGTTAAATGGAATTTAGACTATGCCAAGTGGACTAGAATTTTTCATGTTAACCGATTACCAGTGCAACAAATGTTGCTCCTAGCAATTTGTGTTCAACTTTAGGTAGATGCTAACTGACCATGCTCACAAAAGACCATAAATACCATATGTGTGTATACCTGTCAGTTTGGTTTTGTCACTTCTATTCGAGTTTTCCTTTATTCAAGTTACGCAAAGCTTCATTCATAATGCACACGCGGTATCTGTGTAGCCACCATGTGCGCTTGCATTTCATTCTATAAATTAGACTTGTTGTACTGTCACAGCATACCCTGGAGACCTGTTTCTAGAGAGTGACCAAACCTATACTAAACAGCAGTTCGCTTGGGGGTCCATTTAATAAGATACTTCAAGGTCTTATGCCACCAACGCGGTTAAACTGAGCATGGGAACGCAGTTGTCCAAACCATTGATACATATTTATGCGCATATTCGCATGTATTTTTTTTTTTTTTTGCTTTATTTCTTGTTGACGACATGTTCCTAGACCTGCTAAAAGCATTTAGAATTCTTAAGACACCAAACATGTCAGTGTTGTGGCTAATTGTTTCGTGGTAAACTGAGTAGACAATGCACTGACTGCTTCACTGATTTACCACTGTCACGCTGTTGCAAATCAAGTTAACCAAGAACTTGATGGGCTGGTAAATTAGTATTCGAATTGAAAGGATGTTTAGTCTTTTTGTTTTTCAGGTTTTAGGGGAAATAGCTGTATGGAAGCGACATCTTTATCACGAATAGTTGAAATCAATGGAAAAAATAATGCAAATTGTGTCATGATGGTTCCTTAAAGACGTCCACCATGTACCATCATTTGCATTGCCTTGTGTGTGCGCATGATTAGCGTTTGCTTGGGCGAGGAGTAAGCTAAACTTTTCCTTTGTAACACATTCACTGTTATCCAAAAACATACGTAGTTATGGGCGACTGGTTTTGGAATTATATTACACAATAGAGTGTGTCGTTTTGTGGTACTGAAGCAAGCCATCTGTTCGCCAATATTGGTATCTGAGGCAGAGTTCTGTTACTTTTTGTGAATAATATTAGATAAACCGATTGCCTTTTGGACCAATGTGTACTCCTCTTCGTCTTCTATTATCATTTGAAAGAAGGACAATGGATATTCTGTTGGCTAGACTGTTGTAACTGTTCATTCAAGAAACTGTGCCAGCATTTCAAAATTATAAGAAAAATGTTCTCTCTAAAAGCTTCATATACATTGAAGAGGTGTCTCCATGAAATAGCTACAGACTCCAGTTCTTTAGCACTGTATCTCTTGGTGTGGGCTGTGACAGATTGGCAGAAAGTATACACGATAGTGCTTTTATGTCAAAGAGGACATAAGGCCCATACGGTGATAGAGATATTTATGAAAGTCAGCTTGCGAAGGGTTGTTGCATAGCATATTGACTTGATATAGTCAGTAATAGTGTTGAGTTCGAGTGGGAGGCACGCTTTGTAGAAACTCTCAGTACAAAATCGGATTTTTCATTTTTTTTTTAAATCTAGAGTTGTCAGTATATTCAATTTTAACGCATTCAATTGAAAGTTAATTAAAAATGAAGTGTGGCTTGTGTTCCTTAAAGGTTGAAAGACATGAACTTAAAATTCAGTGTACGAATTGCAAAGAATATTTTCATGGGAAATGCGCCAAAATGGATAAAAAAGAGATTGACTTCTACGAAAAGAGTAACCAAACTTACAAGTGCCCACCGTGCCTTTCTCAGCGGAGAAAATCAATTATTGTGGATTCTCCTGTTATTGCTCTTTCTAACGCCACCACATCTAAGAGTGCAACTTCTAATCGCCATCATCCAAGCAACAACAACTCTTCACCAACACCAACTCTATCCGTTCAAGGAGACAGCAATGCGGGTGAGCAAGTAGCAACAATGCAATTGCTTCTCAGTGAAATGACGGAACTCAAGCACTCTGTTCTGGATGCAATGAACAAAATTCAATCTCTGGAAGTTAGCAATGCTTCTCTTTGCAAGAAAGTGGTGCTGCTGGAGAGTAAAATTAACTTTCTGGAGCAGAGAGAGAAACAGTGTTCTGTGGATATTGTTGGCCTTCCTGATGTTAATGCTTCTAACGTTGTGGAAGGTGTCAACAAATTGTTTACGGTAATGGGAGAGCAATCTGCATCAGATGATATTGTCTCTTGTTTTGTAAAGACTGCGAATGTAGGATCAGGAAACAAGAGAAAATCAGCCAATATTGTACGCGTTAAGTTTTCTTCTCTCTCGCGGAAGAACGTAGTAATGACAAAAATGCGATTACACAGAGACAAAATCTCGAACGAGATTCTTTCCAACTGTAGCGGAGGTGTTGGCACGAATAGTACCACCAGCAGAAAAATCTATATGAATGATTGTCTCACTGGCTTTACAAGATCTCTGCTTAACAAAGCTAATGATCTCAAACGCAACAACAAATGCAAGTATGTTTGGGTGAGAAATTCAACCGTTCTCATCAGGAAAAAGGAAGGTGATAAAGCAACAAAAATATATTCATTTGAAGATCTGCATAAAATTGAGGGAGTACTTAATTAACTTTTCTTTTAATTAATGATGACTAATTTTAATAATAACTTATATAATAATTATTGTACATCTTCTATTGATAATAATAATATTAATTACTTTTCTTTTTCATCCGATCATTCCAATTGCTACTGTATAGATCATTCAATCAATGAACAATCTTCTGGTTTTTCAGTAATCCATCAGAACATACGCAGTTTGAGAAAGAATTTTGATACATTTTCCACTCACCTTTCCTCCTTAGACCATTTACCTGATCTAATTTTTGTTTCTGAAATCTGGATTTTTAATGACGAAATTTATGATTTTAATATTCCTAATTTCTTATTTGATGCGGCATGCAATGAATCATATGCCTCTGGAGGTGTCGGAGTATTTTTTCATAGTGGCATAGTAGGCAAAACAATCAAAAAATGTAATCTACAAAGTGCTGACATAATAAGTTTCTGTTGTGAAATTTCTGGTACTTGCTTTTGTTTTATTTGCGTTTATAGATTACATAAATGTTCAGTAAAATCTTTTATTGATGAGTTTTCGGGGTTTTTGGAATCTCAAACTTGTAAAAATATCATTCTGCTAGGTGACTTCAATATTAATATTTTATCTGACTCCACGGATGTCGATCACTTTTTGTCGACACTTTCAGCGTTCGGTTTTGAATCTTTGCTGGCTCAGCCTACTCGTTCATACTCGTGTTTGGACCACATATTTGCAAGAGCCAGATAAGTCCTTAAAAACGGCAATAGTAATACCTCTTCATAAAAAGGGTGACAATAGCATTTTAAATAACTATCGTCCAATATCTCTATTATCGGTTTTTTCAAAAATATTTGAAAGGGGTGTTAAATCACGTATATTGCGTTTTCTGGAAAGAACGCACTTTTTCAGTGATTGTCAATTTGGCTTTAGAAGCGGAATGTCTACTGAAACTGCTCTGCTAAAACTAACTGGGGAACTATATCGTAGTATAAATGCATCAGAGATTCCAGCTTCTTTGTTTATTGATATCACTAAGGCTTTTGATATGGTAGATCACTCAATATTAATAGATAAACTTTTCCATATAGGTTTTAGAGGTAATATATATGACTGGTTTGTCTCATATCTAAAAAATCGCAGGCAGGTAATAAAGATCAAGAACATTTACAGTTCCCCAAATAGTATAGAAACTGGTGTTCCACAAGGCTCTGTTTTAGGTCCGGTTTTATTCTTAATATATGTTAATTCCTTGTTTATTCAACCTTTTAAAGGTAAAGTCACTGCCTTTGCAGATGATACAGCCCTTTCTTACTCCAATAAAAGTTTGCTAAATGTCTTCTCGGATGTAAACCATGACCTCGATTTACTCAGAAAATGGTTCTCGATTCACAAGCTCAAAATCAGCGATAAGACAAAATTTATGATTTATAACATTAATAGTCATATTTGTGATGATTTGCAGTTATTCTATCACTCACCCAGCTGCACACGGTTTTGCTTACCTAACAATGATGATAATACTGTCTCTTATAACAATTCAACGTCTTGCTGCAATAATTGTTTTAAAATTGAGTGCGTCGATAATTTTAAATATTTAGGGATTATTTTAGATAGTAAGCTTAGTTGGTATAATCATACAAATTATCTTAAACAATATCTTAACAAAGTAGTAAGACAACTGTATCACCTAAGCCTTTACTGCCCACAATCAATCTTGAAACTTGTATATAATGGCCTTTTAAAATCTAAGTTGGAATATGGTATTTCTTGTTGGGGTGGTGCTTATTTTATAAAAACTGAGCCGTTATTAATTAAACAAAAACATGCAATACGAATCTTATGCAGAGTGAATCGCAGAACTCCAAGTTTTGAATTGTTCAAAAACCTTGCAATTCTTCCTTTAAGGCATCTCTACTGCTATAAAGTACTAAAAATCTTTTTCCAAAATGCTGGTTTTTACTCAGTTAGAAATATTGAAAGCTATAATTTGCGAGCAAATTCCAGAAATTTTGTAACAGTTCCTTTAGTTCATAAAGTTCACTTTGGACGATTTTACTTAGCTACCGCACCCCGTTTGTTCAATCTACTCCCAGATACTTTAAAATGTGAAAGAGTGAAAAATGTATTTCTCAATTGCATTAAAAAATGGGTAATGTCTTTTGACTACTCTGCTATAAACACCTTATTTATTAATGAATTTTGTTCTTTGATTCTGTAATTATTTGTCTTGTTTGATCTTTATAATTTCTACTTTATATATTTTTTATTTTTTCTTGCTTCTACTTTGTAACTCCCCATCAACATTTATATTTATATTTTTATTGTAAACTATTTGGTACTTTCAACTCTTGTCATTTGGACAATAGATTGTACGTAACTATTTCACATTTATTTAACATGAACTCTGTAAATTTGTAAATTGTAAATTTAAGTTAAAAGTGAAATAAAGAATACTAAATAATAATAATAATAATAATAATTCCTCCTATTTGAATCATCGAATCGAGACAAATGACGAATTGGTTTTGAGTGACGTATATGACAGTTCGTTCAATAGTTCAAAGAGTGTTCTTTTAGAGGTGTTTTCGTGCTTCTGAGGAATGGGTTGTATTTTCTTCTGTGTCTACTCCCCAGTCCTTAGGGATTCAATCTATTTGGCTTTAGTTACTGATAGTTAGTCACAGGAACGTAAATGTGGTCACAGATACATCTCATCGGCAAACTCATGAAAATTCAAGATGACTCAGATTTGAGAAAACTCACTAGTCAAAGGACAAAGTGGCTGAGCAATGATTGATTGAATATTCGGGTTCTTTCTAGCTCACAAGCCATTTCGTAACCTGAACACTCTTTGTCGTGCGAGTAATGAGACTCCAATCTCATTGTCCAAACTCCCCTTTTCCAGCAATTTCAAGTTGTGGGTATTATGGTACTGACTTCAAACTAAGATATCTGTACAATTGATGGAGATTAGTTGGAAATTCTTCTTCTTCTTAAAGGGCTCCCGACCCTTGTAGAGCCTGAGACATCGTTGCCTTCCATCCTCTGCGGTCCCGAGCACGCTGCTTCCAGTTGTGAAGACCAAGTTTTCTGGCATCCGCGACAGCTTGGTCTTTGTACCGGAGGTTCGGTCTTCTTCGCCGTCTCGAACCTGGGGGCTGGGATTCGAAGATCCTCTTGGCTGGAGCATTGTTGTCCATTCGCTCGATGTGGCCGAGCCAATGTAGTCTGCGTATCTTGGCTTTTTGGACTACATCCACATCCACATCCACAGTTGGAAATAGTTCTTGATAATTCTCCTCTAGCGATTTGGCTATTATTGATTCTTCGTTAAGAGTCCTAAGACCTGTGGGAATTTCCGGTGCTCTGTCTTTTAGTCTAACTTTACTAATATATGTGTTCGACTGCAATTGGAGAAAAAAAGTGAAGATATTTGCTCGTACATGCATTAGCAACTTTGAGTATGACATTAGCCATCCCGCACGTATGTTGTCTGTTTAGTGAAAGTGACCGAAAACAACAGAAAAACTTCGGTGAAATGTCTGTATGTGCCATGGGTAATACCCTCTTTTACTCCTTGCTGCTGCCACACAAGAAAACCCATCGCACATGACAACATTTTAGATGCAAGGCATTAACCAGTTTTTTTTTTGTCGAGTACTGCTGTCCAACGACGTGCAATTGAACTATGTATCTAGCACTAAGTTGTACCTCCAGCAGTGTGTGGATGCGATGGAATTTTTTAGCATTATTTTCTGTTTTTTCCTCGAACGACAACGTTTGGTGTACAGTTATGTGTTTTTCTTCGATTCCATTTCCCGTTGTATTGATTTTATTTGGTTTTTAATTTGCGACATATAAAGGCACATAGCTCGCTCATGGTTGGAATGGCAGCAATTTTTCTTCTCTCTACTGTCACGGTAAGATGTTATAAAACTGTAGGCAACAAAACAAGTAAGACATTTTTGATTTGACAGATTCCGGATTGTGATTTTGCTTCTCCAATAGAAGATACATAATATAGATAGTTTAAGGGTTCTAAATACCAACTGAATAAGAACAATTATTATAAATATGTCACGCCTCCACATAGCCATTATCACCTCTCAACACGAGCTGCATAACTTTGAGGGAAAGAGAAAAATTCCTTCACCATACAAGCACGACTAGCCTGCTTGCTCCCTGTCCCTACTTCCTGCCATGTCACACTGGTGGCTGCGGAAATAATTAAGGCACCATTTGTCTTTGGTCTCTGTGTTCCATGGACCATGGCGCGGTTGGGTTTCAACCTACGAGTCACAAGTATACTGCATATGGTCGCTCTTTATGGGCGACATGAGTTCTCCCTGCGACCTCATATAACAATGGAACAACAGTGGTGTTTCTACACTGGTGTTTACTTGGATTTTGTGAGCCCGTTTAGTGGTGCACCTGTGGTATTTGGATACCATGTTAGAAAACTCAAAGGTGTCAGGCAATTTAATTGTGCACTAGTAGGGTATTTTTGCAGCCACGTTGGAATGTATCACATGTGCTTTGGGAACGTTTATTGGTAAATCACGAATCGGAGGTTGTTTTGGTTGTTTTAGATTTTAATTAAATGCGGTAATATGTGAGACTATGGGATTTTGGGATTTTAAGTAGTTTGAATTAGTTGAAGGAATTAGGAAGGACAAAAATATTACTCATACGCCACAGTAGTCTAGTCTTTTCTTTGACTTTGCTTGACTGCTATTAAGAATCGTTATTCAGTTAAGGTGTGCCGCTTCAACTCAGTAAAGAAGTGACATACATATATAATGACGTTAAGTCAAGTGGCACTCCTGAAGTAGTCAGGGTGTTAAGACTGACAGTGACTAATACAGATTTGAAGCCGTTATTGATGACTCAATTCTTATTTCAGAATTCGACCTAATATATCGGTGATTTTGACTCGTACAACAGCTCGATTCATGGTCTATTGTCACGTACTGTCACCCTGGTTAAACCACATAGTCCTCTCGGACGGACGATTATGGCGACCGTAAAAACCGCGAAGCAAAATGTTGTTGTGTAAAATGTTACTCAAACAGAATACTCTATGTTGAGCACTATAGCTACCCGTATTGATTTGGTAAAATAGACTTAATGAATGACAGCTTATCTGACAGATTAAGCTTTAAGAGTATGGTCGGATTACCTGTCAAAGTTCGCATATCCCTAGTGGTAAGCTCTTTAAATACTAATCCAATTGCATCAGTTTGCGTATAGTTTCAAAACCGACTTTTGGAGTAGGATGGCGCCATTCCGATCAGTTCTCTGAGATTGGCGTCCCTACTTACAGTTGCCCACCAGAACACAACTTGGCTTAGCTTTACCTATGTATACTTCCAGTGGATATTGGCGGTCCATATTTTATCAAGGAACTTACTGCATACATAAGAAAGAAGTTCGTTGAGTCGTCTTCTTTTTTAATGAAAGATTCATCAATATTCCATTCATATTTTAAATGTTTAAAACTGCATACACCATCTTTAAGGCCGGTTACCACTGAAGCACGCAAACACGAAAGCCTTTCTTCTTCCCAATCATTGACTTGCATATACTTTAAGAAGATTTTATTACCCCCAGGTGCTGTAAGAAGCATTCGCTTCTCTTATAAACCTAGAGCTATAATTTAATATGGTCCGCTTCCTTGCTAATAGAGTCATTAACATTGCATTTTACACATGCACAAGTTCATCCATCATCATACTACATCCGCCAATTACTCATTGAATAAGTTGTCCCACTTGGAATGAGCTCTTAATGGCCCACTGTATTCGTGTTTCCAGAAACTGGTTACAATGACCGTTACTGCAATCCTCAATTATGTGCTAATTTTAAAAATAAGACACAACTGTAAGGAGATTTTATTTTAACGATTTCATTCATTGATCGATGGCACTTAGCGAAATCATTAGCTTGGACACTAGTTTCTACAGACGGTTGACAGTGGGTAGAAGGAATTGCTAACAAAACTTATGTACCTTAGGTACATTGGCCAGTTGCTTGTTGACTGTCAAGTCAATCAAACCGGTGCGGCAAAGATAAACAATTTCAATCAAGTCTTGAACGCAATCAGTCAAAATTGCTTGACATATTATTTTATGTCATTTGGGTGACAGCTGTCATTAGGTGTTTGGACCGACTTCAGTGGCAGAAGTTAAATATATTAGATCAATTCGTAGAGGGCAGTGATGTTTGGTAATGTATTGAGAAAAGGAGAATTAGGAGCAGAGGAGGATCACCAGATGTTCACTTTACTTTCAGACACAGAGTCAGAATTTTAAAGTACATTCACACTACAGTCGTAGTCTTCTTAAGATACAGTAGGCAGTTATACTGTTCTATAATCCCGTAAAGGCAGTACCAAGGCTCTACTGCACAATGATCTGTACTCCCCACTATTGTGTTATGTCCCATTCGTCGGCACTCATATAATTAGATTTGATTTCTTGGTTCAAAACTAGACAAAGGTCTATATAGAGACCCTATCATAGACGGCTTTGAAGTGGATAAAGAGATGATGGGTTTTCTCCAGAATCTGCCAAAGTATGTGTATTTCATTGACTGTGAACTTTATTGGTTTAAACTCGCACTGATAGCAGCCAATCAGACTTCAGGACCTTGCATGCAATATTGAGAAGACTTGTACCTTCATAATTGCCTCCACTAATGAAGTCTCCTTTCTTGTGGAAAGTATTTTACTTGATACTCAACTATTTACATCACACTGAAAAAAAAGGATGTCGAATCCCATTTCTAAGACAGTTTGAGTTTGAATAATGAATAATGGCTGATGACTGCCACACATAACATTCAAAAAGAAAGTATAAGTATCTTTGTCCAAAACTCATATACGAATTTCGGTTATATTTTTTTCTTTTAAAGTTTTCCGCAGATTTTCCCATGAAAATCAATTTCCCACTCAACATCAATCGGCAAGCTAGATCTCAATCAATTTTCCAAAAACCCAATTATGGTTAATTGAGTCTTGTCAAAAATGTCCATGTTCCCACTGATCGCCACGAATGATAAGCGTCCATTTATATCTTAAGATACATTTATTGGATTTGTAACTGAACTCAATTCGTAGCTAAATCTCAATAAGATATGCATCAGTCGTTAATTACTCCACCTTCTCAATAGGTGGAGTACCAAATCGGGTAACAGCTCAACTATTGAGAGAGAAAACTCAATTGACTTCGTTGCACCTCCTCTAATGAAAATTCATGAACGTCGTCGCTGCAGAGGACAACATGACAAATTACACGACACCCATGAGGTGCTGTACCATATTGGTTGTATGTGATGTTAGTTAGTCCCACAAAAATACATTAGTGTCCTTTTAGCGCTCATCAGTTGATTATATCTGTCAGTTTGGCGGAAAAGAAAAATTACGAAAAAAAAAAAAATGTTGGGGGAAAATTGAAACATTTTCACACAAGATGGCAGTAATACACAACTGCCACCCATCTACTGCCATATTAGTGTGTCCAGCACTCGTGTACTCCATCATCAGTCACAGGCTAAGGCAGTTGGGTGTCTGATATCTAATAGTGTGGTGTTGTAACCAACGTGTAGCTCATCTTTGGTTCGCGATCATGTTTTATCCCGATACAGTGCAAAAGAAATGAGGACAGACATGACAGATTACATCGGTGCCATATGACATTTTGTTTCATATGGTGAGAAACTAGCTTGTTTTTCATTAGACTCCCAGCTGAATTACCAATGAGGCTCGGTTTTGGATGAAAGCTGGTGTTCTCTCGCTTTGTGACGAAAAAGAAGAGCAACATTTTATTGCAACAG
Source organism: Chalcosyrphus nemorum (assembly GCA_949716465.1). Classification (NCBI taxonomy): domain Eukaryota; kingdom Metazoa; phylum Arthropoda; class Insecta; order Diptera; family Syrphidae; genus Chalcosyrphus; species Chalcosyrphus nemorum. The sequence continues at coordinate 8,863,361 of OX454333.1, forward strand.
AAGTTTGCAAAGACGTCAATTTTAAAGTGTGTAAGTTATCTTTTTTTTTTTTTGCGGTCCTAAATGGGAAGGATATTTAGTCAAAGGAGCAATATAGAATAGGTGATACTGTCATGATTTACTGATAACGAGGGATGAGTATTGAGCTATAAGAAGAGGGAGGAATGTTAGCTTATTGTATTGGGTACTCAAAATGAATATTGTTTGGGAAAAGAGCAATAGAAGATAGTGCACTTAGTAGAGATATTATGTTAAGCAGGAGATATGATATGAGTTTTACTGTCCAAAGACTTTCTTTCTATTCTTGAGTATGTAGCAATAAAGCCCACTATAGAAAGGCCCCACTTAAATTCACTTCAAAGAGGTACACAACGTACCATAGAAAAGTAGTAACACCCGCTATATGATGTGAGGTATAGTAGTGTACTTATTCCTTAAAGGTTACCCAATCAATATGGATTTCCAAACTTTGACAAATGAGTCTTCGGTTTCAGCAACATTTCGTGAACTTCACCCATTTTACATCTTAATCGAACTTCGAAAAGGACTATTCCGACTAATTGGCTTGATTCAAGGGAACATCCTAGTCAGGTAATCTATTTCTTTCAAATTGTTTGCTAAGTACTAAAGTCATGTCAAGAAAGACTGAGAATGTTTTAATTATTTGTAAGACTGCGTTGCAGATGCTGGTCATTGTTCCTTGTTCCTTGGGTTGTACAAGCCCGTGTCTGCGACTTTTCCTGCCTTTCTATTTAAATAACACTAGAGGACCAATAAAATAACCATTGTACATGCCACTCTCTATCCCTTCTGCCACTTTCAGTTTACCTTTTTTTTCGACTTTGAATCGGCGTATGATTTACGCTGATTGCGTTCAAACTACGTCTATGATTATTTTTTTTTTCCAAAAAGGAGAGAACTACGTTAAAAAAGGATACCCTCCTCTGACACACCTCTGGCGAATAAACAGAAAAAAAAAGGCCTCCGATGTCAAGTCAATTGCCGCACACACGGCCTCCGTTGAAATGTAAAACTGATCGTTAATCTAGCGAAGAGACCGCCTTTGACGCGCTGCGGCTCACAGAAATCTCCGCAATCTGTGTGTTGGCGCGCGCGCGCTTGCGCTAAAAGTATTTGCCTGATCCCAGGATCGTTATGCAGTTCAATTGCAATCAAAAAATGTATCTATATACATGTAGTGCATCGAAAGAGCTAGATCGTGTGCCATGTGCAGCAACCTTTTGCATATCGATCTACCTCATGAGCCACATGATCCGAGGGACAAGTTGATCCGTTTTCACGTTGCCATAAGGAATTTTTCAATTCAGATCAACTCTACCTACGTGCTGACTATTAAATAACTATCGCGAAGATAAATTGGTTGATAATCTTATTTTGGGTATTGTAGTTGTTTTGGGTGTCGTGTATAGAATGCGGGCGCCCGTGGGCCCAATTGCAATTGTCTGGGGCTGTAAACATTTTGTAAAAGGGGCAACAAGTTTCTAGCGTTTGGATATTTGTGTCGTGTTTTTTTTTTCTTTTTTTCTTTCGCGACTTATTGTTCTCTGCAAAGTATGGTGGTGGCGAAAAAATATTTTATTAATCTAATATCACTTACCTCGGCTACTGTTACTTCGTAGGGCGTGTTCATAAATCTTGGTGCATTGTCGTTGACATCTGACACACGCACAATGATTGGAATGTTACGTTTCTTGTTTGACGATCGAATCGTACATGACACCTGAAATGGTAAAATGAATTAGTGGTTTGTATGGACATAAAGATTGATTAAAATCTTAATTGTTTTAATTTATAAGAGTGTCAGGTGTTATTTAAATATACATAGTGTTGCGAGGGGCTAATAATTGGGGCTTTTAGGCGAATTAAAATCTGCTGATTCGAGGAAATCAGCCTTTCGTTTGGTTGCTACTATATCACAGATTACCACAAGCATAGACCCCTGGTAGATTCTCTTACCGCATGTAATGGGTTGTCGCCTATCATGACAGACTTTGGCCTACCTCGCTTGGACTCCTAATCTGGTGGAGGAACAAAAGAGGTTCAATATGTTACTACATGATCTAGGTATTAGTTACTGCTAACATACTTATGAACTAGTTAAGCCAACCGGAACACTTGATAACAGCTAACGTCAATATCTAGGGAGATCTCTCAAAACGAACAGTATAGCGGAGAAAAGCCCCAATCGTAGGTGTTTAGGATTCAAAACAAATACAGTTGTTAGTATGAGCTCATAGTTTAGAGATTCGGTGCGTTTTATCATGGTATTAAGTATCTAACACAGCTCACATTTCAGTGAACTTATTGTTCCATGACTGTCTCTAAAGCTGCCAATATCTATTGCAGAAGACATGCAGAATGTGAGCGAGCCCTTTAGAGTAAATATCTTCACAAACTTCACTTCTAGCTTAGAATTGTATGGTACAGCGAGGTTGTAATAACTTTGTCAGCGAATGATTAGGCTGGTTTCAAAGGTGGAAAAAGAGGAACTGCATGGAGAGTATAGTGTTACGTTTCCATGATAAAAAACTACTTTCTTTCGTCATAGTCCAGATGGGCCGTATATTTTACCATAGAGCCTTGTATGAGGCGTGTACCAATCTTTTTATACTGCCCTGTATCGTAGTCTTAGAGGGTTTGTTGTTTTTAGTGTTTGTGTGTAGAACAAGTTGTTGCCTAATTGATATATAGAAAGATTGTGCGCTTAAAACATCCAGGACTCTTCCATATTTTCCTTTTATAACTTTTGGTTAAAAGCTGTACAGATTCAAGTTCGATTTTGCTCCCGGAGACGTCGTCGTCTTGTACTGCACCTTAGAACTCCTTTATACCGCGTTAAAATTTATAGCACTTTTCCAATCACTCAATTTTTATTATTACTATTAGTCTGTTCTTTTGTTAAGAACAAATAAATACTCTGACTTATAATCCCTCCTAGCCACATAACAAATCAAAAACACTACATTCAGTTTATAGTGTCATTAGTGCAAACGATAGCTATAACAATTTAAATGAACCGATAAAATAAAAAAAAAGAACAAGAGCAGCAGTCCTCCAAACTCAAAGCAATGCAATAAAATAAAATACTTCGTAACTATTACCTCTTGACACTTTTTATGCCTAGCTAATTCAAATTAGATCAAAACCAGATTTTGCCTTAAACTGGTCACACTGGCAACTGTGAGTTCATAATAAAAACCACCTTTGCCATGTGAGCCTTTCAGAGATTTTTATTTCATTTTAACACTCTAACGGCTGGGCCTTCAATTGCCGATGTTATTATCCAAGTTGTGTTTCGTGTTTATTCTAATTTAATTGACATTAACTTCTCACCTGGAAGACAATATGACTGAGATTTTCCTCATCGCGGTCCAGTGGTTGCAACAGCTGCAGCTTCTTGCCATTTAGTAGAAATGTTGGATTCCCCTTTGGAAAGACTAGATCGAGAGCAATATCCGTGTACGGATCACCAAAGATTGGTAGCTCTGGTGGATTTGTTTGTTGGCCGACATCTGTAATTAGAAATTAAAAGAGGAAAATGTAAATATTTTTTTTTTTAAAGAAACGAGTTTTGTTTAAAAGGCTTCCTCGCGTGGAAAACTGTCAATGGTGTTCCCACGCGTGCGTGGTTATGTGCGTGAATGGAAATTTAAATTAATGCAGGAGTATCAATAGATTGGTCGTAAATTTTAGTCAAATTGTTTGTGCCGCTTGTCGTGGACAATTTAACGACAATTTGTGAAAACTAAACGGAGTATGTACATACTTGATCTTATGTAATAGCTTGTGTGCTTGTGAGGGTTCATGGAACCTGAAGTTGCTGGTTCATAGTAAGAAATCAGGAAGAAACTGCGTTCATGAGTCAGATTACTAGATTTTTTGGGGAACTGTTTAGCTATAAACCAAATTTTTTGCTTAAGATACTCAAACGCGTTGTGAAAAATTGCTAACCAAACAATTACAAAAGTTCGGACGCCAACTCTTTTGATTGAAGAAGCTGACCTGTGCATACTTTCTTCTCTTCTTATTTATTTAGGAATAGATGGATGTGTCTGTGGTGGTAGTCAAGACTTCTTTCTAGGTCGCAGGTCACGGTAAAAGAGATCGTCGATGAGATCTTTATATAAGGTTCATAGGAAAATTACGTCTGCATCTTTATTTAGGGCTTCTTCTAAATATTGGGCTTTTCATGAACAGAATCATGTAAAGCTTCACTCTCCGAGATCCAGGCTGACTAAATGACTGTTTCTCTTCTTGTTCAGCGCTCTTCTTGTATCAGGCTGGAGATTTTAGGTGGTAATGTGCTAAATACTGTCACTTTTCATCAGTAAAGCGCATTCCAGTAGAAAAAAAGGACTGCCTTCTGGCTGATGAACTAGTTGTATGTGAGTGCTCGAATGAAGTGTTGCCTACCAAAATCTCATTAGAACCCGATGGACGGTGTCTCTGGTTCTTTGTTGACCACCAGTATGTGATTGTATCATTTGTATCGTCCTGAATAAATATGTATATGTTGTTAGTTAAAGGAGATATTTGACATAAAGGTCTGCACGCCAACACTTTTGATTACGAGGAAGAGCTGTTTTCATTTTCACTAAAATAAGATCTAAACTAGCAAAATTTATGCAAATTCTCATTTCTACTCTGCTAGAAAATAATAAGTTCCCCAGTTTCTATCAATTATTGTAGAAAATCTCATCAGCAATCCTACAATAGAACGCCCTTTACTGACTACCGAAGCATTACCAACTCCCAGTATGTGATTATTACCTTCTCCATAGAGGCAAAGTTCTACGATAACCCATCTTCTCCTAGTACATTTCTTAACAAGCCATAAATCGCATTTTCAGCGGTTGCTACTGCCTACCATTTTCTATGTAATACCTTACAGCCTTTACATTGTAAAACACCACTACAGCACACGATTACCTGCAACTTGCCGTTGTAGTCGACCGACGTCCTACTGTTGTTGATTGCGCAAAATCGTTTCACAAATAATCAGTGGCGGCTCGGCCCTCCCTTTTCCAACTCAAAGTCACCTTCGAGCTATATAATCAAATCATGACACCAATAATAATCCAAAGTTTCCTGCCTCCACCACCATAAGAGAGTGCTGGTGCTGCTTGGTTATAGCTCCTGAAGCCACAGTCAGCGCTCTATGATGCAGCGCTCTGATTTATTTCCATCCGATGTGTTTATTTGCATGGCAAGCAAGAATTGGTACAGAGAAATGTAAGGAAAAAAAAAAAACAACATCTCTTCAAACACTGATCCATTGGATACAATTGTGCGCACCCATCTAATGGGGAGTTAGATCTAACCTCAGCATGTTTTCCAATTTTTCTTTCTTCGCTGTTAATTCAAGCGAGAAAAATGCAAGTTAAACTAAAGTTTTCTGTTAAGATGCAAACTGATTACATCACCTCCTTGCAACACTCTGGGGTCCTTTTGTGTACTGGTCATTTGGACAAGAAAAAATAAAAGCCTCGCTCTCTAGCGTGCAATATCTAGATCACCATCATCATCACCGGTTCTTGATGGAGTTTGTTTTTGTTTTTTTATGGATGCATGCTGAAAGGCGGTAAATTTATTGAACTTTTCTAGGATCCAACAATGTTTGCATGCCACATCGGCTAAGAGACAATGATGCACATCCAACGGACGACCGAGCATTGGATGTGCAATGGAGATAGCACTAATGATCCGGCGAGGAAAGGGCGTCCCGAATTCATCGTCCGTCGTCGACTGCAAATCTCTTACACACGACGGACGACCAAACGACGACGTGGAGTGCACTGTATAATGAAAACGAACGACTCCCGTAATGCCAATAACTTAAATGCGTTCCAAGTAATTGGATAAACTTCTAGTGCAGATGGCCAGCCCGTTTGCTAAGCGATGGTAGAGAGGTAGAGGTCGCCAATGTAGGATGTAGAATGAGTTGTGACGATGTGATTACCAATTAATGGTAATTATTTTATATTAGCATTTTTATAGGGCGAGCGAGGATGCTGCTTGTTGCAGCGCGCAGCGGAATAGCTTACAGGCTTCTCTTTAGTTTGGTGGAGAAGCGTTTAAAAGAAAAGATATTATCACTGAATGTGCCGACGTGGAACTGATCACGAAAGGCACACAAGGTGTGTGTGCATGCAATTAAAGTTTACAATACGTACGTAGATGATGTATTAAGTAGAGCTTATGGCTTCCCTGGAGTTAGATATTTCATAGCTCAACGTTTTCATGGACAGGATATAGTTTAAGCGTAAAGGATTGCTTAACTGCAAAATGTGTCTTCCATATTTACGGTTTCTATAACTTAAAACTTGTAAATGTTTGATTTATGACACAAATTTGTTGGAATAGCGGCACAAGTATTGAAGATTTACTACTTGATCGTAATTTCTACAAGCATGCATCTTAAGTCTGTACATTCTCTTTTCTCGTTTAGAATGGTTCCTTTAATTGTTTTTGACCTAAAATTGCTTACAGCGGTGAAGTTAATAGCTGGCTATAAGGTATCTTGTGGATATAGTATAACCTCAATTTGGGAGGACATTAAATGCTTATTTGAAGTCTTTATATGTTAGTATGAAAGCAAGCGATGAGGTTAGTTTAGCTTAAGTACCTAAATAACGTTGCAAAGGCAAGGCAAAATGCTTAGAAGCTCTTGATTAAGTCAGTGATGGTGTATTAACCATAAAAAGGTGTATCAGGATGTGGCGAAGTGAAAAACCGATTTACCCAGGGGGAGTGCTGAGGGTGAGCAGGTCATGATTCGGGTAAGCGGGTGGATGGCAGGCCAGTAGAAATTGTTTGATAAGGAACTCCTTATGCTGTTTCACTTCTGGCATATCGAGATGATCCTCAAGTGACATATGTACGATGCCAGTCATGCCATGGTGTGCGGCAAAGACATAGTATCCATACTCGTGCCGCACAGATGAGGGCCAATCTTCCAATCACTTGCTAAGTTCTACGAAGAGTTTCTGTGTCCTTGCCCTAATGTTTCATGAAGGAGTGTAGAAAGTCAACAAATTGTTGAATGTGAAGCCTAACATCTTTGGATGTTTTACTGCAGGGAAAGGCTGGCCATGTATCGCAATATCGAATTGAAGGTTTACTTCTTTAGTTCAGGTGGTTGAAGGAATAGTGCAGTCATTAGCGTATAATATCAAGTTGACTCCGAGAGGTAGTCTAGTCATGCATCCGGAAGGTCTAGTTGAAGTGATAAACTGTTAAGAGATGAGCCTCCTTGAAGACACTGTCCAGTTTGGTGAAACCTTAGCAGGAACACATTTACATTTAATACATTGTTAAAAGAAACATAAATTCCTGATTCCATAAATATGAGCTTAGTATAGGTGCGTTGACAAGTAGTTAATAGGATGACGTTTACCTTAGGCACCACAAAATGTCAGTTAGACGTCCGCAGGTTGGAATAGGAGCTCTATTGGCGTTGATGATGTCGATTTTTGGATGGAAAAACAAACCCACTTGAGCCTGTATCTACTCAGAGCTGCACTGTCAAAAGTAGGTAGAACTTCTTTACAAAAGTAAGAGTTTGTTTTTGGTTTTAGGTTCTGTGCGAAACATATGTAGGTTTGATTTCCCTAGTCGGGAAGTTTTCTTATGAAAATATGCTTAAGGTAGAAGACAAGCAAGCTTACTCATTACTAAGCATGTAAATTCAACTTTACTGCTAATTTTTTCTTTAACTCATAACCAATGTCAGCGTTTATTCTTTCTTACTATTATAAATCAGAAATTATCAAATTATTCCTCGGCAACATTGTTGCAACTGCCCATCAACATTTCAATAAAACGAATGAGCAATCTTCTCTTTTGTGTTGGCATTGCCTAGTTGCAATCCTTTGATCCAACTGCTCATCTTTAATGGTCCAAACAATTACCATTTCATGTCAAGTCAAGCATCTCTCTTTCCTTTTTTTTTTTGCTTTCCCTCTTCCCAGAGGGATTATTATTAACGTAGATGTATTGTAGCTTCAAAGAATGATCCTTCACGTGCACTTTACTTCTTGTACATTAATGCGCCCCAGAAGAAGTAATCTAGTTCATTCAATTGAAGATTTATTGCATTCCGTGGAAATACCTGTTATTAAATACTCTATTTTAATTCTCCTCTTCCTCAAACTCAACTCTAAGCCCCTGGTTTCCTGTCGAACTCTGAATGATTATAGCGCAGCAGAGGCAGTAGTGGCGGCGGCGGCAGTGACGGCATCTTGTCAGCCCCGGAGACAGCCAATTCCCTCAGCCACCACCACCGCCCCTTTAAGAAGACTTTTTTCTCAATCTAGTTATCTTGGCATTTGATCATCTTTGCAGTCCTGTGTGTTTTGCATTCTCCTCACAACAACAACACTGTTCAAATCAAAATGATCACGATAATGATGACCATTCTATGTGCAGTAGAATATGCTTTTTTTTTTTTTTTTTTGTTAATGTTTGTGTCGGGAGTTTGATGAGATTGCTCCTCTGAATCCCCCTGTGGCGACCTTATATTAGCATGATGGTGTGCTCTGTGCATTTGCATTGTTGTAGCGTTGGCACTCCTTGGAAAGACGAACATACAGTCAATGAGCTCATTTTTCAACGTGACTCCTTTTGATAGCCTCAGGATGTTTATGAAGCAGGACCCTAAAGCAAAATAAGGATAATGTCTTTTATGGAAGGTACAAAGTGCATAATGCCCGTGCGGATTATAATCATAGGTTCTGATGTCTAGGCTGAGGAGAGAATCTATGAAGCACAACACGACCGTTCTAAGTGGCTTCAATATAGCCCCAAAGTAATTTTGATAGTGATGAAATCGCCACTGATTCGTCGCACTTGCGCGGCGGGGAAATTTATGTGCAAATTATTTCTCTGGAAGATTGTGTGTTGATGGAATGCTATGAGTTGTGGTATGTTTTACACGAACGTCACCGCCCGCTTGCGTAAGCATGCGCAAAGCTTTAAGCAATGATTCTACATATACTTGCTTTCGTTTGATCAGTAATCAAAGATGAGGATCGGATGAAGGTGCGCAAAGAACGTACAAATTATGATGGATGGTAAGGTAAGGTGTTTAATTGAACGCCAGGAGCCGTTTATACTGTAGTTAGGAACTCAATACTTCATATAACAAGCGAGAGAGGAGCTTATCTTTTTTTATGTGTACATATGTGGCGGCAATATGGTGCAATTCATGCAGCTAAGTTTGTAGATCTTGCCTTAGAGAGATTTTGGAGCAGATTTTACATACTACATCTAAGTCTTTTCAATATTCTCTTCGGTTTTATTTAGAACCTTCCTTTATGGGCTTTGTAGCATCTTATTATCTGGTCGAAATGATCGCCCAAAATTCGACGACTTTCGAAATATTTCAGTCTATTCTTAGCTAAGCCCTCGCAATTCCATGTTTTCTGATTTGCGTAAGTTGCAGTGCCGATAGTAATGGTTATCCGGTTTGCTTCCTTAGGAGACATACTGGATTTTCTGCGTCTGCACTTAAAGTAAAGTAATTTTTTTAAATAGAAAAAACTTTGACGTACCTTCAAATTTAAATTCAGGCAATCCTAAAAACGGTATTAGAATAGCACAATAGGCATGGAGGTCCATTCACAGCTCAGTGACCTGCGAATACGAACGAGCAAATTTTCGCAGATTTTGACATTTCTAAATGCACATTCGAAACTAGTTTCCTGTGATACACCATCAATTTCTACAGCATGTGAAGTATAGGGTCATATTGCTGATGATTCCAGTATGATGATCCAGCTATATAAATAGATAGCTTGCTGTGTCATGAATTTAACTAAACCTTCCTGATTCTTTTGGTAGATTAGCAATATTGGTGGGCTGATAGAAGCTGTAATTGTAGCAGATATTATAGATCGTCTAGGCCCCGTTTGTAAGTTTTATTTGCTCTTACTGAAACCGACTGGACGCGAGACTATAGAAGCAACATAAATTGCTTCCTCAAAGAAAGCTTGTCGATTTGATTTCGTGAATTGATGCTTCACGCAGTTATGACTTAATTAAACTATCAAATCTTCTTGTTTGGGGTTTCTAAAACGTTTTGGAGTAATATTTGAGAGATCTTCCACTTTCATTCCCCTGCAAGGTGACATTGGAGAGCAAAAGAGAGAAGCAATGAATAGTCTATAGCAATACTTACAATTTCCTCTGCTCTCCTCGATATCCAAAATAATATTCGTCTGCCCAGTTTCGACCTCACACATCTGTGATTTGCCCAGTATTCCTTGTGCTTGCCGCGTGAATATCACCAGCAGTACACTAATAAAACTCAGCTTCCACGTCATCTTCTGCAAAAAATTAAAAAAAATAAAAAAAAATTCAATTAATAATTGTTTGACCACCCACAAGCGGAAACTGAAAACAATAAACAAATCAATAGCCATTGGCCGAAACTTGTTTGAAATAAGTTTTTTTTTTGTAAGTGCACTCCACATGAAAAACTTTCAGACATACGAAACGGTATAATGATTAATGACTAATATCTATTCAAAGTAACATGAACATTTAAGGAGAAACTTTCAAGGCCAGTTAAATTGATTCGAGATACCTTTATAACTTGGACAGTGCGCTGTTCTCAAAAGCATTAAGTATCACTTAACAGTTGAACCAAAATAAACTGTCATCTGCGCATGTGTGTGTGTTTCTAAATGGCTTAAGAAATCAATACAATTTAGAGCACAATGCCCGGAACAGGAAGTAATAAATTGTACACTTTTCAATTGATAAGAAGCTTATTTAAATTTTTATTAGTTGAACCACAATAAAAGGTCAGATTGAGATCTAACAAAAGGACAAAGATACCCGGATAATGGAATGGAAATCAAAGGGATAGAGAGTGGATGCAGCACATCAAACTCTATTTGGATACTAAAAGAGTGCCTATGCGCCTTTGTGGATAACGCGCTTGACATTGGACCTTTTGGGTTTGTGTTGCCTGTGATTCACCCCCCAAAAAAGGCAAACGGACACTCCACATAAGTTCAAGAAAAAAATCTGCGTTTTCTTGGAAGACATAGAGGAGAGAACCTCATGACTGGTCCGCACAATAGCCAGTTCTTTGTTCCTATTTTGTGGCTGGATTTAAATAATATGGTAAGATATGTGCCTTAATTGGCAATGGCATTGGTCTTATGCGTAATGTCCTTTTAGAGCTGCTCATATGTGGTAAATGGTGAATGTGTACTCTTTGTGGTTTGCTTTTATGTCTTGACTGTAAAATAGTTTGAATTTCGCAGCATAATGAATAATTCAGATGGAGTTTTACAATCTCTTTGGATATTTTTAGTCTATTTTTTTTTTTTTTTGTGAAAGTAAAGTGTCAAGGTACGGACTTGTGGTTCGATTTAAATTGTACTTATAGCAGTCCCTTTAAGGGGTTCAAGTGTAGGAGAAAGGATTATACATGCATTATTCATCATTGACTTTCAAAAGAAAGTAAAGCAGGGGCTGTTCTTGCATTAGAGATGTTACTGTAGTCAACAATTTTGATCAACAAGAAGCTGTAAGGATTACTAGTTGTGAGCATCGTGTGTTGACTAAGGCAAAAAGTAGCTTTTACTTCTAATTTCGTCAGGATTTTCTGGAAATCGTGTAAAAAAATTGAAGGCGTTTTGTGTATTGAAGCTTTTAACATCATTCACTCTGCCACCGCTGAGTTCTCTCAAACCCAGGTGACAGCCATCATGCAGGCTGCTGACGTATACGCGAGAGTAATATCATTGAAAAGACGATCACTCTGTCTACATAGACAACCAGACAGGCAATAAGGCTCTGGACACTGTTGTAATAAGATCGAGGCCCTCAAGAACAAATCAAAAACATTGACGAACTCGCTAATAAACGCCAACGCTGCATCTATCGCGTGTTCTTCCTTTTGTAGTAGCCCCAATCAGTTCGTTGCAGAAGAAGTTGGAAGATGAATCAACCGGTCGAACAAATAGACATTGAGTTCATCTGGACACTTGATTGGTTGTTCGAGAAGCACTATGTGCACAACAGTAGACAAGAATCACGGCAAAGAGTTTGAGTAAGCTCCGATTGAATACAGGAATGGCTACCATTTGTCGTCATCACATCTCCCTTTCATTGAGAGATTAAGCGATCTTTTAAAATCTTTGGAGATGTATTAGAGGTCAAAATGCCCGGCTAAGTATTGTGCTACAATTAATTGCCATTCTAAAAGACATATATAGACTACTTTTAAGTCTAAAATTAATTTGAAACAATTGACTCTATCTTCACCAAAGAAACCAAACATCCTGTTTGTGAGTAAACCAATCTGCAATTCTTTGAATTTCTATGACTAATTGTTCAAACAATCTCGCGCAAATAATCGCTAATGACATCAACACCAAATTTACATACAATAAATCTTAACACTCTCAATGCAATATACAGAGTGTTTACATAGCTCCTAGCTAGCGTCACACTTTGCAAATAAACGAATCAGTCAATCTGTTATTACCACACACCCATTTCCACTCAAAAAAACAAATAATTTGACATATCGATACAATTTGTTGCAGAAATTCACAATGCAGGTGAAATATTGCAGCATTTCGATAGTACGTGGTAGAGAACTCTTTGCATTGAGACACACCTCTTATTTTATCCAATTACTCTGGTTGACCTCCCACCGCCACCGCCACCACAATGTCTACTACTACCACCTGAAAGACAAATTAACCACCGATCGGAATTTCACCCCGTCTTAATATATAGGTACACAAATTCACATGCAGGAGCGTATAACCTTTGACGAATGAACCGCGTTATTGATTTTGAAAAGAAAAATGTCCACCAATTAGACACAGTCTAGTGGTATTTTTCCTTCGTGGCCATGTGTACACTAATTATCGACGATATGTGCACTTTCAGACAAGACTGCCAACTCGGAGATAAATATATGTAATTGCATCAATCTCCGATTGAATTTATGAGATACATGAGATCAGTTTTCATTGCTGTTTGCTTTGCAATTGAAGCGTATCCGTTTGGGTGCTCGTGTGTCAGTCGCGGTAGCGAGTCACTAGAAAGTAGTCAACCATATAAGTGCTGATAATTTGTAAAATTATAGAAATTTGCAATTCAATTGTGAAACAATAGTTTACAAATGATCATGTGTCTGTTTAGTGAGGTGTTGACTTGATGGATGCGGTTATGAGGTGTAGTGTTGCGAGACAGACGGGAAGTAGTGATTTATGAATTTAAATTTCAATAAAACTCAAATGATTCAAGATTTCAATGACAGTTTTTATAGCTTTAGTTACAGAAGTAGTTTTCAATTATATTTTGCTTTGATTCTAGTTGTATTGCGGTTATACCTTCACGGATGTTGGTCCATAAGTTCTTCAAATATGTAATGAGAATTATCTTTAAAATTAAGAGCCTGAGTATAGTCCCACAAGAAGCGGTTTCTAATCACATAATATTGTCAGCAACAGAAGCCCATTCTAGTATCTATGCACGATAGTCAACAACGAAAACCTTTGATGTACTCTTCTATTCGCTTTAGGATAATTGTAGCTTTTACTTAACTATAACAGGCTGCACTGAGATAGTTCTTCAGTTTTTCCACTGCAATACGTTAGTTTCTTCTTTTTATGTGGAGAGCTCTCGGCTTTTCAGCTTCACTGTAGAAGTGATTTCAACTCGGCCGATATAATTGGGACTGCCCAATACTAGCTTAGGTTAGGTTAGGTATGCGGTTTGGCAGAAGTAAAAGGCTTTTGCCGAAAAGGCTTCTACGCATTGTGTTACATATAGGGGAAGAGAGCATTCCCCTGGCAGGTAACCTTTAAAATATCTTAAAACTCCTCTGGTAAATTTATTACTTATTTGCCGAGTAAGTATACAAATCATCATGATGAATATGCCAGACAGCTTTTCTAGATTGTTGAGTAAGTATTTGGCGAAGAATTTGTCTCTGGAATGCTGAAGCTTAAGCCCTTGTTAAAAAAAAGTGGGCGGTATGTTGAGGACACCTTCCTCAACGCTGCATCCTCTGCAGAGTTCTTTTTTCTTTTATCCGGCACAGTTTCTTCATATGGTATCGAAGAATTTGGTTGTCCCTTTTAACAGTTTCTTCTAGAAACGCGATGATCTGGTTGCGTTTCGTCAGCATTTCACTTTACTGTATAGGGACGCTAGCTTGACCCTTTCTACTCTTGGAGTCAAGTCCCACCTCACAGATTGAAGTGATAAACCAAGGATTGACGGTTTTGTTGACCTTATTGTTATTCCTTTGCAATGCGTGATAACAAAAGCCATGAATGTTTATGTGCCCCACAACCGGTTGTAGTACCTCAACAAAAAATGCCTTCCTATCGTCCAACTGGATTAAATCAATTATCGTTAAAATAGATTCGATTTACGATCGGAATATGATCATTAAAATACATTTCACGATTATGTATGCTATATTATCCACCCTACAAGTCCGATCATATCAACTTTAAGGTCCCACCTCAACCTGCTTAAGCTGTCGAAATATTTAAATCTCCTAAGACCTTCCAATGGACTTACCGCCCATAACTTTGGTTCAATAAAAATCGACTGTTACAAGTTGATCAAATTACGATAAGTCCCAATAAATTCTTGTCTTCTCCATGCACACCACCTACTACAAGAAAATGTGTGATAACAAAAAATATACTCTCAAGTTTATGAACAACAAACATTAATCCCAAATGGTTTCGGCAAAAAAAAAAAAAAATCTAAAAAACCACTTTAACACCTAAACACCATGACGAAGTGAAGTCCCTCGAAACGAAAGATAAAAATCAACTTCAAAAGAGAACCACTAAACCAATGTTTGTACTTCGATCGAAGAAGACAAATAGGAGAAACTCATCAGATACTTCTCAGCCAGCAGCAGCAGCAGCATCTAGAAATTCTCGCTTTTAAGTGTGTGATGTCTTGAGGTTTTGTCCATAAAATTATTGAAATTATGAATCCAATCCATAACTTGCGAACTTGAGAGTGTTGTAGATTAGTGTTACAACTCCACAGGGGGGCGTGTGCCTGGTGAAAAGAAAGTCACAAGGGACTAGTTTCAGTTGATTGGCAAGAAACCGCGCGAGAAATTTCTCTGGCACAGTCTTTAACACCGTTACAACAGCCAACAGCAGTCGAATGAGGTCAACATTGTTGATCATCATTGAAGATACTTGTTGCAATGGTGGGTACCTGTTTGCCTGTTTGGTGGTAAGCCCACACCAAAAAGAAGGAATATTTCTGAAGAACTCCTCGTACCAAAAGTGAGAACAGAGTGAGTGAAGAGAAGACAACATTTCCATGCAGGAAGTCAGACAGATGAAAAAGTAAGCAAACATGAATGATGTGACCTTTTTCCGTCGCCGCGCCGCCGTCGTCATTAAGAGGATGATGTTAGGCATAGCTTCGTGCCTACAGAGGTTCATATAATGTATTTTTTTAGATTTATGATAGAAGATCTGCTCAAATTCGATTCGAAGAAGAATTATGGACTTTAGGTACTTTATAGTGCATAAGCATACATATCCATCACGACCTCTGTGTCCATCAGAGTGTCCGATTGAATCAGAGGTCAGAGGGGTATCACGACAAGCGACAGGATTTGTTCATGTCAGGTCCATAGTACGTTGAGTTTTTTTTTTTATGTCATAATTCCTAGTGAACTTATGAACTAAAGAAGTGAAACCAGCGCGAGAGATTGTGCATAAGTTTTTGTGTAAAACATGAAGAACTTGAAGGAAGATAGATTTTATCATAACCAAGAGATACGGTGTGTTGTGAAACCTTTAGATGATGAATCAAAAAATGAGTGAAAGTGGAAAAGAAGAAAACAAAAACAACTGAGAAAGTGGTAAAGTGGAAAAGAGGTATGAAAATAATACAAGGCTTTGCTTTGAGATGTACTTATGAGGATCAAGGCAAGGGTACTTGGCTGGGAATGTGAAGTGTGCTCTGCTTTCGGAGAATAGAATAAAAAGAATTTGTGCCCATTATTTTTTATTTAATAAATGATCTGCATACAGAGTTGGCTAATGTGGACTGACTCTTAGCGAGCTAGCTGATGGGACACTGAAGACACTTGGGCCCAAAAGTGTGGCCTGTCGATAAACCATGTTTTTTGTCTACTAACAAAAGAAAGATATTACAGTCTACAACAACTTGATAGCCACAACGAGTGTCATAAACGTCCTCCGAGTCAACCTTCTGCTGATCCTACCTTTTCGATAAAGTTCATAGACATTTTTTCCAAGTTCTCCCTCTCTTTGGCTTAGCCTACTCCAAAATTAAATTACTTCAACACCTTACCCGTCAATTAAGGTTGAACTATAGTCTCACAGGCAACAGCGATCACTTCCACGCTTGTGCTACCACGAGACATGAATTCTTTATTCTCGAAGACATTCAGGGTTACAACAGTTCATTCTTTCACCAAATTACACTGAACTTCATTACACCAACTGTACCATGTAGCTACATTACAGAGAAATATACCTACTTTTTTTTCCAACCGATTTTCCTCATTAACTTGAGGACTAAATAAAACCAAAAAGGCACCTTTCTAACAATCTGCGCAAATCTTTAACCTTTTACTGAATTCAGGTGTAATAGCGGCGGTGCGGTCGCATACAACGGTAGACAAGCAATTACCAATAGGCTCCCCAGCATCTAACTGTTTTTTGTTTGGAGGAATAAAAAACAAAGTGGAACGTAAAGATACAAGAAAAGAATCTAAAATGTACACCTGACGAGGATTAGATACTAGTATCTTTTATGCGGATACTGTAAGCTCACGATCTACTTAAAGGGTGTTCCTTCATGTATGTATGCATGCCCGGGGAGCACAGCATCATGTTCGATTTGGCCCAATAGAACGTGGTCAGCAACTTCGACAGAAGCCAATACATAAACTGTGAGCCAAACAAAATTTTCTATGTCGCGGTTGAGATGGTTTTCGGTTTCCTCATTCCAACGAGATAGTGTGGTGTGTGGAGAGACCAAGAAACTCGTCGTCGTCAGGGAGTCCATAGTCATAGTCCTCAGTCCGACTTGTAATCCGAGTTGAGTCTACGTCTATCCAAAGGATAGATACATTCTTTGGTTGTGGATAGTACGGTACCACTTCGTCATCGTCGTGTATATAAGATCGTGTCGCAATTTTGTGGTCATGGTTTTGTGCTCCGCTGCAGCAGGAAGACTTGTGCTTATAATTTCATATTTGCTGCTGCCATGATGAAGACAGTAGGACAAGAAACGGGCCAAAGGAACGTATCTGAAGGGAGCTGCTATCGTTAGAATTATCATAAGCGATGACTCTATTCCAGGAAGAAATTAGATCACATTGTAATGGTGTGTCGAATGGATCCATCCGCAATGTGTGTTTCTTCGTTTTTTTTTTTATGATTTTAATGCTCCTTCTTCTCTCACTTTATCCGATTGTGCATCGAATTGAATTTCATTGAAGTTCTTGACCTTTTAACAAGAGCACACTCACACATGCTATTTGAGTGCCGCACGCCGTCTCTGGTCGTGTTGGATTGGAGTGTAACGTTCACTTTGGAGCAAATCACTTAGAAGGGATTTTGTTTTGATTATTATTCTTTTTCTTTATCTATTTTTTTTTTGTTACCTTATTCTGTGCAGTTTCGCTTGATCGGGTTCGGTAGATGGTAGTGTGGATATTTAAAGGAAATCATTGGGTGGTATCGTTGGAGGAGATGATTAAAATTTTGTTTTCTCTCTTTGTGTTGCAACAATCGAATGACACTTGGAATTGTCTGTTGGCAATTGAGGGGTAATTGAGGGACATTGCAAAGATGGATAATTATGTTGTGCTGAATAAGCGTCAATATTGATGCTACTTAACGAGCGCTTTTGAGAGGTTGGCCTGGCACACTCTTGTGCGATGGCATTTAACGAACGGCTTATAGATGGTTGTGATGATGATGATGAGCCAACATTGTTGTATGAAGTAGTGGGTGAGTTGCTGCTACTTATAATTGAAATGGCCTTTTGAGAGATTAAGTCATATGATGCGGGTCTTACACAACATTTGGCAAGTAGTCGCCACCTGCAGTAGTTCTGCATTGGAAAATTTTGTGTAAACTTTTCCAAATGTATTGCTATCAATAGGTATGATATGTTAACATATTGTTTTAATATGTATAATAAAGGTAAAATCACAAATTTGTGTCTTCTGATGGAGTGAGCATGCGAGATATTGCCCGATTGCCAACCACACTGATGTATAATACGAATAAAGACATCTATGCAGTTAGCCCATCAAATCCATCAAACCAAATCAAAACTGGTAAAGAGATGCAAAGAGCAATACTTTTATATTCTGTAAGATCCCGGAACATATGGAACCTCCATGGCAGTTAAATGATCGCTGGAAAAGGCGCAGGATCAAATGATCTAAATAGACCACAACTGGAACAGGTGACTCGTCTAAGAAGACTGGGAATCAGCCTCGCAGATCTATGCAAATGCTTATTTTCTATTTTGATTCGTCGAAGAGACAAATAGCCCGAGTGTTGAGTGGTTAAAATATTTAAAAAAAAAATAGCCTGTACTCTTTCCGCAAGACGATTACTGAAATTAAATTTTGTGATCTCTATGGCTTATAGCTCTTAGCGTTCTGATTCTGCTGACTGAACACAATTACCCGATGCCCATCTCGGAATTGATTTAAGATCCAAATTAAGTACAAAAAAAGTCTTAACTTTATCACACTCAATGATAACCCTAACACCCCTAGGTGAAGAAGGTGAAGATATGAAGTCAATCAAATGCTTTTTAAAAACAAAAATAGAATTTCGGAAGCTTCAAAGTTTCAGCTACCTCAAGTCTCACTTCTTAATAGTAACACGTGTAGTGAATCCAGAAATTATCTCTAAAGCAATTAATACTTCTAATTGCTTGCACTCTCGGCCATTATTAGGGACTTTCCCTCATTAGAAATGAGTTGCACACAAAGTGATAATAATTAAGATTCTTCTGTCAACAAGTTCATGTGAGATAAGCTTTGGGATGCAATTTCTATTAAATTTTGCAACGAAATCGAAATCAATGAATCAATTTCTAATTATTAGATTGTAATGTATGTATGTACATATGTAAATAAAAATAGTATAGATGAATGTTGACGTATTTAAATTTTTACAATATTTTTAGCACGATGAAAGAACAATAATTCCGATTCATATAACAAACAACATATGTACATATGTAGATAATGAAGTTCTTCCAGTAAAACTTTGTTAAGTTGGCTATAAATAATACACCGTTATTAGCACTTTCGATCAAAAACGTGGTACGCCAATTTATGGGACTGCACAAAAGTAGTTTACATGTCAAATTTACATGGAACCGTTATAGACGTTATATGCCGTTTTATAGACCATTACTAAACTAAAATAAAATATGAAATTTAAAGAAAATCGTTGGAGTAGTTTTCGAGCAAACTGGCTCAAACCCCTTAAAATTGGTAAAATACCGTTATACTCAGTTTTGATTGATTGAAATTGGTTAATTCGTTTTCAAGAAATTCTCCTTAAAGCCAAATTGGCCATGAGTATGTCATTTTATTGCACGTCTGTGTACCCGCTTCGAATAAGAATTTTTTCATCGCGAAGAGTGTAGTCAAACATTTTTTTTTGTTTAGAACGATTCATCAGAATACGGTTCTCATGTCTCATCTTATTATCAGTATGTTTACAAAAATAAATAAAAAATATAGCGCAACTGATAACGCGTCGACTATTTAAGTCAACGAATTTTCAAACTCATTTCAGTCCAAATTAGAATAATCAAGATTGTAGATTGCAATTCGCAACATGTATCGTTTAACTAGTGCAGTTCTTATAATATTTTTAACACTCAAATTAAACAATTTAAGTGGTAAGCTTTAATTTTAAATTGCAACTAACAGATATTGGATCTATTTTCTGCATGGTTAATAGGTTATCAATGGATACCTTTAAAGGCAGGTGATCCTATTCCAGAAAACGCTATCATCATCGACAATGACTACAAGAACGCATATGTAGGTCGAGCAAGGCACTACAATTCAGTGATACCAGCGGAGATATACAATAAAACAAATTCATCTGCCCTTATTTCAAGTTGCTCGCAGCGTATAGTTAAGGACCAATTTGAAATTCTTGTGGCTGAGGAAAGTTGTACATGGAAATTGTTCTTTCGCTTTTCCGATATAAATGCAAATGTTGTGCGAGCAGGTACTTCAAAAAATGGTGAACCAATTTTTGTTGGTAAAACGAAAACGATGCCCCCACCCCCAAGAGGGAATTATTATAGGGATGACTATGGGGATGAATATGTTGACAATACAGGCAGTTCTAACATTGCGTCAATACTATTAACTTCAAACGAAATTACAAGATGGGATAATTTCATTGCTCAACCCAACCAATATTTCCTAAATTGTGAAGATAAAAACAAATGGATGGATAGTTCGTCTGCATTGATACCAAATAATACAATTTCTGGGGGAAAGTCTGAGTACGGTGATGAGATTTTTGTAGCTCGACTTATGGACAATTGTACAGTCGTTTCGGGACAGGTCATACCTTCCTTAGGTATTGCAACTGCACTTTATAATGGAGAAGAATTGGAATCGAAATTTTGCCAAGTCTTAGTTGGTGATGCGGACAAATACGAATGGATATCAGCTAAGAATGGAGAAATTCCCGACTATGCAGTTGTTGCGGGAAATTATAAAAATAAGGAGCTGATGTATGTAGGTAGAGTCAATAAAACCGTGGGGTACATATTGTACAGTGAGGGCCTTAAAACTAGCATTCCATATGAGATTTTAGTAAGCAAGTTAGAATAGGTCGACTCATGTGTTAGATTTAAATAAAAAAAAAAAAAATTCTTTTGTTAAGGCATTTGTTTGTCTGTGCTCTTTTTTTTTTTTTTTAAGCAGAGTGTGAATAACAATTTTCAGGTTATTTTCTCTTAGTTTCTTATTCAGAAATACAGAGTCTCTTTGAGTACTTATCTACTGCATTCGAAATCAGACTAAGTAAGCATCGTTGGCTCTCATAACTTATGCACGAGTTAGAGAATGATTGCTATTCCAATTGCACTATTCCAACGTTTGAATGCAATAAATTATTAAGCACACTCGAAGCTTGAGAATTGAAGATTGCCAATGAGTCAGACAAGGCTCAGAGGAGGACTTTAAAGGACCTGATGCTCTGTTGTGTCTCTCTAAATCCTCGGTTAAGAATTGCATTGACAATTGGGTCTTTCACGAGCACAATTATTTATAGCATATCTCTTCAGGCTGCATGCTTACTAAACGGATATTCGCTGACGTTTAATGAGCTGAATTCTTGCTGTCCTTCGGCAGAAAAGACAGCAGACAAATTTATTGGTCGGGATATTTCATTTTTGCTTAGCACCTCAAAATATGACACATACTTGTAATTTGTGATCTCCCTAGCTTAATAATCTTTCATAGTTAAGCTCTGGCTATAAGGACTCAGGATGCTCCTCCAGATTAGCCCATCTGCGATAAGCCATATTGTGTATACTATTGACAATTCATATTTCTTCAGGCAACAAACAGCAGTGCCTTGATATTGACGATGATGTTCCCTGATGGGTGTTCCACAGTTTTTTTGGCCAGGCTATCGGCGCATTCGTTGATGATCTAGAATAAGATTTTTCTGAGCCAGACAACTTTATGCACCAGTGTATCATAATCTAAGACAAGTACAGATGTTTGGTCGACTCTAACGTTCACCTTTAATCGGAAAACAACTCTCGGAACTTCCTTATGAGCAGTGTCCATTCGAATCTTAAAGAATCAAATACTTCCAAATTTGTTTCGGCTGCACACGCAACCTCAATCTGCCTTTCAATCAAATTACTCAGCCACCGTATTTATGCTTCCAAAAAACTTATTGCAGGCTCTATAAAGTCAACATTTTGCTTCATCATGCAAAGTTGCGCCACTAGCCGCGTAGAGTGTTCAAATTTAAATTCAGTCGCTTGCCAGCCAGCCTGTCGGTTCCAAAAACCAAGAAAGCCACGAAAAAAAAGAAGCGAACAAAAAATCCAATAAGCTGCCGGAGTCCTCTCTCAGACAAGGATCGAAGTTAAAATGTTTCTCTAGCGAAAATTCCGCACTTAATCAGGTGCAATATTAATTGCAATAACATTGCCGTAAATTCATTGTCTATAAATGGACAAGTTGGACGCGGATCTGTTGGGTGCTTAACTATGGTCGAGACTTGTACCACTTCTGCATGCAGCAGAGGCACTTTAATTATCAACCGATCTCTGAATAACAAAATGGTGCACTGCCGTGAAATCAGAGCACGCATCGAGGCAGCTTTGGGTGGATAGTAACAGCAACAGCCGCAGCATCCGCCAGTAGTGGAGTACCTACTTGTTTCTTTTTTTACGTCTATGCGCAGTTGCTGCATGGTTCTTTTCATGTTTTGTAATTTTAGTTCACGTGTATCGTAGTTTTTATTTTTTATTTTGCTGGGCTGTCTCTTTGTATCTGGTTTTAATATAATCGCGAAGATAGTTTGGCGGGCAAACAGTTTGCTCTCGCTTAGAGCGGTTTGCTGACAACAAAACAAAGTGGTCTTAATGTTGAAACTTAATTGCAGACGTTTACTCTAGGATGAATATGGTAAAATGTCAGTTGGACTTGGAATCCATGTGGCACCTAAACGTAAGGGGGTTTCACTCTGCGGCAGCAGAACAGTAGAATGTGAATTTTATTTGAAAGACTAGGCGAGGCCAATGGATGTGCTGGCTATTAGTTGATAGTCTTTAAATTATGGTCAGAATAAAGGTGATATGGCGGACAAATTTATATTCAACGGCAGATAAAAGAACTTCCATTAACAAGATCCTCTCAGTCACAGCAATAATGTTCTCAATTGACTTTGCTTTACAAGGACGAGTTGAATTCTTCACATCATTAACTTGTCTGGTAGACTAAAATTTATTAGGTGCTTTAAGGGATCGACAAACCCCTTTAGATACGAATCATTTACTATACATCTGTAATATTTACCGACGTACTAGATAAAGGTAGATACAAGTAGAACACTCTTTTAATTGCAAATAATAGCTCCATTTTAATGAGTGGCATAGGTTTAACTTGACAGCTGTCAATAAGTGACAGCTCAATGTTTAAGTGCTAAAATTTAGTGCAATAAATTGAAAGTGTTGAAAGGGAGTTCCGGAGTAGTTATACTTTTAAACATTTGCCAGTAGATGGGAGTAGAACTCATTTTTAATTGCAAATGACAGATTGATTTTTTGAACCACCCAGTTTTTATTTGACAGCTGTCAGTCAATGACGTCTTTAGTATCTTTAAATCTGTGTCAGCGAAAATGGGTAGAACAACTTTTAAGTTGCAAATGATACCAGTACGAGGAAATTTCACTTTTGAACATAAAGTTTGTACGCACAAGTATCATCCAAAAGACCAGCAATTATTTCCCCACCCTTATTGGGCTATAACCCAAAAAACTTTCGCTTCAAGGGGGATTTTACTTAATTTTTGGACAATAAGCGTTCCAAATAATAATTATTCGTTTGAGTCGGAGTATGTACATCTGTCAAGGTCCATCCAATGTGTGAAAATGTGCTTGAGGCACCGGTTGAGAAGTGCAAAGCATTGTGTGCACGAACCACCTCTGTACTTAGGTACATATACATATACTGTATGTATTGCAAGATTCAGTCGCACATGTCCATCATTACTCAATCCCATTCATTGTATCCATCAATCAAACAACAAGCGGTCCAGCTGCGCGAACAGTTGCACAAAAGCCAAATCGATACAAGATACATTTTCAATTCTTCTCTCCGCCGCCATTCAGTTGCCAGCGTGAAGTTTGAAATAATAATTGCAATTCAACTTCTGTTCGCAATGGATGGGGCTTAGCTCACAGATGATTCGATTTGGATTTGATGCGGAGGAGCGAGCGTTCGTCCCACTCGAAATGGTGGTGGTAACCTCCATCGAGCATCGAGTGCTTAATAGCATTCCAATGGCACATTATTGTGCCTGAGGTCAGAAATAAAGAAAGACAAAGATTCCTATACGTTTTTCAAGTATCTATAGTGACCATCGAAAGCAAATCACTTGAAGATTACTTTCGCAAGAGACCCGCATCATCATCATCATCGTTGTCGGTGTATAGAGACCCCTGAAGACCCTGGGGACATGTCACTCCTTGTTGCAGATGGCAATAAGTATTTCCACTGCTGCTTGTCTGTTGGTCTCGCTCTTACCGTTTGACAAAATGCTATTTGCAACCTAGCATGACATTTCATGGTCCACGTCGCGTTGTTGCCTATAGTACGCGCAAAGAACTACGGTTATGTCAGTTAGCTGCCTTGCCCGTGGGCCGCAATCCATTTTGCATACCAAATTCTTTTCACAACCCAATCACTTCTTCGTCGTCGTCTTATGGCTGCCTTCGATGAACCACAAATCGTTGAGGAGGATTTATGTTCACTTTACGGTTCTTAGATAATAGTGAGGAAATGGTTCGGTGTAGCAGAGAGGACGTGGTATCACCTTGCTGATGTATTTAAAATGTCCAACGTCAACTGTGTAGAATGGACTCGTTACGAGCAACCTCATGCTGTGCGTTAGCTGGGCTGGGGCTGATTATGCATTTGTTTTGTATTTCCAATCACGTTACCAGCGCACTTGATGGGTTTTAATATTTTTTTTTTAGTTTCTATCTTGTGCACATCAGGTATGAAAAATTGGCGCGACTTGGCAAAAAATAAGTAGATTTTCAGCACTTCGTAGGAGTTTCTGGTGTCATGTGGAATTTGGGCGAAAATTAATAGGCAAACTTTTTCAATTGATTGTCTGATGAGGTGTGTGACAAATAGCGCCATCTTGTAGAAAGAAGATGTTCTTCGCACCCAAATGTACCATAAGCCCTGATTTATTGCCGAAAGAAGAGAAAATAATAATTTAGGGTATTATTTCTATTTTGAGTGGCAATGAGGCATACCATAGAAAAGAATAAAATTCAACTTGAGCCTGTTCTCGAAAATTGTTCGTTCTGTGGCTCTTCGTCGTGTTCCAGGTTCGAATCCTATGAAAAAGTTTTTCACGGATCCATATCTTGCGAACGTCTGGGAGTATTACTTTCCTGAGAAGGCTTTTCAAAAACACTCTGCCCTACGGATATGGCACAATAATATACGACCATTCTATACGTGCAGAAATGTGAATCGTGTACTACACGTGTAGCTGTGAGAAGCTGACCTTAGTCACCAATTACTTCACACCCTTTTCCTTCCACAACTAGAAGTAGTACCTTCACAATTTGATTCAAAAGCAGAAGGGAGTACATCATTCTTTTTCCTCTTCCTCCTTACTACATTTACAGAAGTCATTATGTAGTATTGCTACGCGTGCTGCATGATTGCCTATTATGCAGTGTCCTGTCACTACGCCTACGACTGTTCTTATATCGATACAACTTAGTTTTGTGAGATATACACATCTTCTTTTAACATAAACATGCCATAAGGGTTTGCCTATAGTGCATGTTTCTAATCGACACCATCGTTTGTTAGCTTCCCACTGTTTATTACTTTCTGTTAAGCTTATATGTGACCCTTCCTTGGACAATTCAATGCCCAAATCCCTATGTATCCCAGCACCAAACAGAAAGCCACCTTATTGGCCACTGAAATATCGTCCAGTCAAGGAAGGACTACCTCCACATTTTTGTCGATTTTCGACTGGTACTATGCCATCCACTGGAGATGACTTAAATAGCTTAAAGATGCGTCACTATAGACATATGTTAAATTAAGAATACAATTTAGTTTTAGACATTCGAAAGACTTTCTAATGACATCATCCGAATTTATGTCGTCTATTCGCTTCAAAAATTCGCAAAAACTAAATAAATACTCACACAACAAGATACAAGCAACAAAAACCAATAATATTAATCCAACATTTGAACTTATTCAATTAAACAACGTCAACGTTATGCCGAGTCACGATTTACCCAACCGACACAACGACCAGTGGCGTAACATGAACTTTACCACAAATCCGTCCGTCAATTGTCGGTCCTAATCTATATTTTTTTTCTTTCGCAACCAAAAAAAGATCCATTTAATTGGACACCATGTTCTAGTGACACTTAATCAGCAAAAATTAAATGTAAAATAGACACACGAACATAAATGACGAAACGACAAACTTCCCCTCCGTGTGTTACAATTTTCCTAAGTGATTCCGCGAACCACAATTACTCGACAACAATATTTTTCGTACCGCAATTGTCTGTTAAACTGTTGAATTAGCATTTCAAGGCATCTCTCTTGCACCTGCCATTCACGCTACTGCCAAGTGCTGTTCCAAAGAAGTCTGATGCACACAAAAGGAACAGAGACAAAAGACAAACATGAACTTTACGGATTGTAAATTGTCTTCCCACCAAATGTGCTGCGCGCAAGTGGATCCCGAGTATCGCTATATGAGCGTGCTTGTGCATCTCTCAGCACTCGAAGATGCCGTTAACGATGACACAATTTACCTTTGTTGGTGCACCACCGAGATCACCATACAAACGGAAAAGACTGGTTAGGCTAAGTATGGTTCCTGGTTGGGGTATACAGTACATCGCGTGGTGGTGGTGATGCCTTAGACGAATGTGGGTGGTGGTATTGGTGGTACAGTCGCGTATGCTAAGTGAAATTTAACGGAATTGCCAGAAGGTACAAACATGACCTATTCCCAGTTGGGTGAATCTTCTGTGGCTTGTGTCTGTGTTCCTTTAATCACCCACGCTAGGCAAATGTCATGTTTTTTTTTCTGACCTAGACAGAACCACTATACTACGCCACTGTCTTCTTATGGTTATGTGTCTCAACTGTTTCAATGGCGTATGGTGTCCAACTTCAATTCGAAATATATTATTCATATTCACACCTCAAAATTTTAAGGTTTGCGTGTTTGCTACTCCAAACAGGGTGCAACAGATCTCTCGCTATAGATTTTACCATTTCTGTCAAATAACAAGGCACTCACGGGCACCGTTCGTTTGGTTAAGATAAAACATTTCTATCATAAAGGTTCCCATAATTTCTACTGCACGGACATAACCACCACACATTTGCCTTGCCACTTCACCGTATATTGCATGTTCCCGTCTCGGATTCTCTATCTCTTTCGTCCACCTGGTGGTTGTAGTTGATTGTCAATGTGGCCAGAAGTGAAAGGTTACAATTACTTTTCCAAACCAACAATAACAACAACAAAAAATCCTTTTATTGCTCGCGAGACTTGCTTTTGTTGGGTTAAATGTGCAGCAGCCATGAGTTGAATGTTACAGGTAAGCCAGGAGCGGGAAAAAAGAGGTGCAAGTCCACCGGAACGCGTTTCTTTGGGAAGATGTTCCCTCTTGTGTGAAAATACGTTTTTAGATAACTGCAAACTTAACATTTTGACTTTTGAGCGTAAAGAAAAGTCCATGCGCTGCGATAAGTTAGATAAATGATGGGAAGTGAAAATTCAACTGAGGTTTTGTGGTCCACATAGAGGCACGAAGGAAAGATGGTCGCTTAAAAAAAAAAAAACAGCGGATTATTGTTCGTCATTAGGGTTTCTAGAGTTTCGTTTTCCGTTTTGTTGTTTTGCAGAGAAGTGATGCCAGAGGGCATGCGATTGGCGTCATGTTTGGCCTTATTTGGCATACATTTGGTGAAAATGGATGAATACTCTGTGCAATTTGTAAGTCTGTCATAGGTTAATGATAGCTTCAATGGATGAAGATGCATATCTGGATGTTTGTAGGGAATTCTCCTGTATTTTGCTGACACTGACTGATGGAGGGAAATGCAATGTTGAAGGATCTTACGGAATGAGGCAAAGTAAGGTAGACACTTATCAAATGTTTGTTATACCTTTAGTCTGTTTTGAACTGCAACTTTGTACTCGACTACAAAATGCTGGAAGTTCTCCCTGTGAGTCACTGTCCTCGAAGCGTACACCTATTCATGTTTGTTGTATAAAAAAACAAAAACACCGACTCAACTGAAAACAAAAGTCATTCGACACTTATGTTGTGTGACGATAAACATGTGTAATACGACTGGTAGCGTACATGAATTAAAGTACAAGCAAAATTCGAGTACAAAGTTCGCATTGTATAACTTTTGTGCTAACATTTGAAGTGGTAAATTTTGTTGTTGTCGGATAAACTTTCGTAAAACAAAAACATTGCAACTTAGCCATTAACTAATGACTGGCGAGGTTATACATAAGTTTAAGGTCACCAAAAACATCGCAAGGCTTATGACACAAAACCTTTAAACATCATTTGTGCATTTTTCCGAGTTGGAAGTAATTGAAGTCTTTGAAGTCATTGATTCATCTCAAGTCATTGAACGATTTATATTATATTAACATCGATTTCGACTCAATGATTTTAGATGACTTCATTGACTTCAATAATTTCAAAGACTTCAATGACTTCAAATATCTTTACTGACTTCAATGAATACAAAGACTCCAATAATTTCGAAGGATTCATAGACTTCAAGTGAATGAAGTGAATGTTAGTGACTTCAAGGGAACTTCAATGAATGCAGAGCAAACAAAATGATGAATTGGCCGTCTAGCCCTTTTCCTTTAGGGCTAGATGGATAAGCCGACCACGATTACTTTTGAAAAAAGTACTTCTAAATGAATTCCCCTTTACAATTGGGCTCATATATCTACAGCAAGGACAATTGAAAACAGTTGGAGGCCATTGGTTTCATGGAAAAAACAACTTTTGATCTCGTGAGCGATAACATTACAAAAGACTATCGCCAGCTTCATCAATTGCTACTAGAATTCTCAAAGCAATCATATAAATATTCGCAAAAAGGTGCAGTCTCTAAGCATACACTCTAGGTGTTAAATTTATCGATGAATCAAAATTATAATAAGATAATAAGTATTTTCCATCTTTAAGCCTACAATTTACTACCTTTACAGTAGAAAAAAAAAAAAAAAATCCCCCTCCCAGTAGCTTTGATTGTACCGAACCAACTATAAATTATTCCATAATTTGAATACTACCACTTGCATCGACAACCTCACCTAGAGTCCTTGAATTTTCTAATTACCCACTCAATCGATGGAAGACAACATAATCACCATCAGCACCTGATCGTAAATATCTCAAGCTATCGGCGAGAGTCAAACGCCGCCCCCAAATCAAGTTCAATTAATTTCCTACTATAGATACGCGCTCTGTCGATATATAATTGCTAATCAAATTCAAATCCTCACTACCCGAAGCGTGTGTATGTGTATGTTCCAAAAACCACGACTAGAAGTACCTAATTAAGATTTTAGCGCTAACCTTTAGCCCCTTAGCTATGAGTTGAGGATACATAACTTTTGCTGACAAGATTAGAAGGCATTTTCCGAATTTATCTCGATAATTACACATGTATCTTTTGGTCGCCCGTGTGGCGATTAAACACGAAAAGTGATTGTGTGTGAGGATAATTTATGCTAAAGTTTCTTTTTATTGAAAATTAATCAATATTAGGAAAATCAGTGAAAGTTTTACCCATTTCAATGGAAAAAGTCTTGAATGAGGAAGCAAGGTGGTAAGCACTTTGCAGAGAGTTGCCAATGCACTCGTACATGTGACAAGTAAATGGCCAATTGCTGACCTTTTCGGCCTCGACTGGGGAATTTCATGGAGTGCCAGCTTGCACTCTAGCAACTCGAAGGTGTGGTAATAATAGTGCTGATGAATGTGCACTGAATAAGCGGCAAGCGGTAGCGAATTGGATTAAAATTGAGAAACACTGATTGGGTGGTTAAAAGGTCAATTACTTTATTGGCATGAGTGCAAGTAAAAAACACAAAAATTGCTGATTGAATTGCGGCGGCTTGTGACAGGAACTTTGTGACTCGTGTGTGCATTGTTATAATTATTATCATTATTTTTGCTTTCAAAAGGAGTAGGTAATCAATAAGCAGAAATAAATTAATTGCAAATAACTTACTTTGTGGAGGTCTTGATAATCTATTGAATCTTTGATAGTAATAGTTGTTTTCGATTGAAGTAAGAATGGCCTTCAATTACTAGTACTGGGCTGGAGTTTAACATAATTCCTATGTTTAGTTGAATGGATATTCAAGTTGCTTACCTGCAAAAGAGAAAAGAACAAATATGATTATTATGGGATAATTAATTATAAATTAGATAAAAATCTAATCGAATGCACAAACTAAGATGTAGTGGAATGAGGAGGTCAAAAGGTACTGAGTTGGAAGAACAATCTGTTCAAAGTATGGCAAATATTAGACAAAGAGCATAGCATAAAAAAAAACAGCTAATACCCTGGCAAAAAGAATACAAGGATGAGCTATGAGTTCTTTGAGAATGTGGGACAAGCGGCAAAAGTCCAACCCGGTTAGGTTAGGTTTGCGGCTGTCTTGTGATCACTTAATGTCGGTACTCTATTAGACCAACAGATTAGGTCCATATGCTCATTTGCTCAACCCAGGATACTCAAAAACAAAACTACTGTATAGGTCCATCAGATAGAAGAAAAAGCTGGTGGGAGACTTCATTCAGCAGGTGTCGGACATCATAACTTTTTCTTATCTATGTATCCGCCATGATGCTAGAGTCCCAACTAGATTAGGACCTGTCAAGATTTGACATCTACATTGACATCTACTCTGTCAAATCGAACGAATAGACAATTAGGCTCCAGCCAAAAGGCGAAGACAACGACGTAAAACTTGAATCTGCTGTACAAAGACTCTTCACAAGCACAGGATGAAAGCCAACCCCACGTCCTTGAAAGAGGGTGTCGCTAAGTTAGTAAGTAGGTATGTTCCATAGTTTCCCAATGCAATTGATGATTTCAAATTCGGGCACAGATTCTGGTACCTAATCTATCAATCCGAAGCCCCCAATTGAGAGCAAGCCCTGTAGGCTTTGATGGTGCGTTGTAAAATTACAAAAGAGTAGAAATAAGCATGAACTCGTGGTGATATTTCTGCAATTGGTGATAGTTAGAGACACAGAGCTACACACTGTACACAATGTATTCTAGGCTACCACATCCGTGTGTAACGTTTATGCTAATAAATTCAAAACCGACTGAGCTAGATTTCCAAGAAAAAAAAATAGAATTGCTAAGCCCGCCATATTTTAATGGAAAACCCACAAACATTTACTTAGCACCTGGTCTATTCTCCAAACCCATATGTGTGGCCAAATAGCACCTATGCCCCTTGGATGTTAAATAATTCTTCATCCAATTAACTGCTTTGCAAATTCTGTTGGTTAACGACCTGGACCACCACCATGTATGAAAATTGTTATCCGTTAGCATCGTTGACACCTCTGATCTTTTTGAATATTATGTACATGTTCTCAAGCACATCTTCAGCAACATGGCCCCATAAAAAGTCACCGTGTGTACCAAAAAGAAAACAAATCTAACATGTGAAAAGGGCAAAGCTCTTAGACGTTAATTTAGATTCGCGCGGCGCGCACTCTCAGTCCCTCAGTTTGTTGTGCATAAGTTTATTGACTTTGGCAAGTGGATGGGTTGTTTGCGCGAGCTCGCTCGAGTACCAAGTTATTTTCATATGATTAGCATTACCATTCTAATCTCTTGGATAAGTTTTTTATTCAACATGAACCCAATGGCACTGGCGACATCGGTATTAGAATGGCTAATCGTTTTTACAGTTATACCGTCAACGACTTTTATCGTCTGCTCGCGGCAAATGTCACATTCACTGTCATTTGATGCTTGACCCAAGTACTTATGAACGCAAATTGACAGTTGATGTATGACAGATGACCAAAGAGCTTGAGCCCACTTTAATTAGCTGTCAAGCGAAAAATCGCACGTCAACACTATTTTTGTTGGCCCAAAAAAAAAATTTCATGTTCAAACGGTGTTGGGTGACAGAATGGACATAAAAGAAAAACAGATATTCAATTTTGGACACGGGCTCATGGGCTTTAGTGTCATTCAACTTAAAGTGCGTGTATCTGTGATGTACGGTAGGTACCACGCCTTTCTGTGGTTATAACTGATTTGCTGTCAACTTAAAGGGTCATTCGCATGCAACTTTGACGTTTGTTGCGCCTTAAAATGCTTATTTGATCGGACAGCATGAGGAATAGCTCTTTGTTTGTCCATCACTTGTGCTATGAAATTAAATGGTTTGGGGTAATAAATTTCATTTGGTTAATCGGATTTTTATGTTGAAATTGTGGAAAGGGGAGAAAATTATGGCGAGGGCATGATCGATTTGGGTTTTTGGATTATAGAAAGTGTGGACCCGACCGAAAAACAAAGAAGTGCTGGATATTGATTAGATAGAAACAAAGAGAATTTTGTGAAGAAATTAGTTGTAAATGCGTTGGAGGTGGGTACACGAAGCATGTTGTATATTTTGGTTTCAAGCATCAGAAAAGGTTCTTTTGATTTTAGTTTCTTTGAAGGGAAATTGTTTGAATGAAGACAAAGATGACTCTTTAAATAAAATAAATAAAAATAATAAAAGCTCAATACTCTGTAAACTGCAAAGGCTAACCTATGACTTGCCCAAACATAGTCATTAAGTTAAAACAAAGTGTCCACAATCTACAGACTGGACAACCGCGTTCTATTGTCATATATGAATGGCTCGAGAGTTCAAGAAGAAGTAAGTTTTTTAAACCGATATGCGAATAAACCGTGATAAGAAATAATGTCTGACAGCCAAGCGGCTCTAAAGGTTAGCTGAGCAGATTGCCGAGTATAGGCTTGTGTAAGAATCTACCTTATATCCGGCCTTCGGAGTAGAAGGTTATGAATCGACTTACGATCTCATAAGGTAATAGATAACGATGGATCTTATTAGAAACGTTACTGCAGTGCGTTTTAGTTGATGGGAGTAATGAAGTTATAGTCGTCGAAGTCAGCCGTTGACAATCCTGTCAGAATGGTGGGAACTTTTAGAGAGTTTCTCAGGGAAATGAAGATTTACTAAATTCAAGTCCTAGATTAAAAGGCCCATAAGTACCCAGGGATATGGTTGAACTCAAAGACGCTTAAGCCTTTTTTGATGCGGTCCTCTGTCAAACACTAAGAGTGTGTCTATTTCTTTAACTCCCTCTGTCCTTCAGATATGGGATTAAAATGTACGAGGAGTAAGGTTCTATGCCTTGTATGGCTGTACGCAAATATGTAAACGTGTGAGTTAAATGAAGAAACGTTTTCATGTACTGTGAAACTTGAGAGTATAAATTGGAACCGATCAAGATATTTTAATTTGGTATTTAATATTCCGTTCGGTAAGGAATGTCGTATGATACTTATCATATTTCCTTATGGTTCAGGTAGTACTCAAGTGAGTGTAGAATCTTCTCTGTCTCTATGCACATTGTGATGTAAAGATCATAGCCCACGTAAGATCAATCCATAACTTCCACTAACTATTAATTGAAATGCAACTATTCGTCTCCATGTAGAGTATCATGTAACCACCTAGACCAAGTTGAACACAAATTTCCAAGAAATACTGCACACACAATGAGTATCTACAGCGGAACAATCATGTCTCCACTGGTGTTCTTTTGTTTCCACTCTAATTTAAATTCAGCGCTGACATAGAACCCAAGTAGAGATTATATCTGTCACACATACAAAATTTTTTGTAATAAAATACTAATCCATACAAATTAAATGCAAATTTCCAATTCCACAGAAAGCAATGCGCCACAGATACACATTACACATGCAGAACGTGTGCTCGATTATGTATCTACGAATAGGTACCTTTCGAATCGAAATACAAAAAAAAAATCATAGTGCACTTGAATAATGTTGCACTATACGCGCCGGTGAATGCAAATAACGTGGGCGGAAGAATTACGCCTCCAGGTCTAATCCCCGCTATAGATTCTCCATAATATCTTCATAGAGATGAGCTGGGTGTAGACGTAGTTAATAAAATATAAACTGTATCGGAGACGACTTTGAGGTGTTAATTCCTCTTGGTCTCTCTGTCTCTCTGGCTTTGCGGCAGTGTAAATATTTATACAAATGACTCTATCTTAGATAGTACTGTGCCCATCTTAGGAGTGGTTCCAATTTGTTCAACTGAAATATGGAGATTCAATAGAATTCGAATGGTAAGACAGCTTGACAAATAGAAATAAAAGTGGGTTAAGCATAGACAGAGTGTGTGTATCTGTGGAAGAATTGCTCAAATAGCATGTAGCAAGTGGGTGGTGACGCGGCTTCTTGGAAAGTGGTCGTTCATCTCAGCTAAAGATTATATTTATTCTGAAAACTGCACATAATATGGTCTAGAAGCTGGACGAACATGGGCGAGTAAGGCGAGTAAAAACCACTCCCTTTTCCTAAGCACCTTGTACTACAACACTGAGGGAAACTTTCCAACTGACATCAGCGCGAAATCGCACCTTTCCCAGAATTCTCTCCCAACTGACCCAGTTATGTTTTAATTTATTCACAGACCTGTTCAGATGTATCTTTTACTCATCTCATGAGATCATCATGTAACCGAACCAACAACTTTCGTGTCTTTTTGGCAGTTAATTGGATCTCTGAAGTTGAAGTAAATTTACACTGAATCTGCACTTAATAAATGCTAATGACATCACAGCGTCAGTTGTTGTGCCAAATCGGGCAAAAAAATACATTCGACCCACATTTTTACTGCTGCGCAGACACTTTCTGCAGAAAAACTGGTTATTGACACTTTTTTTTTGTTTTTTTAGTTTTGCTTTGGACATAAATACTGCATCTGTATGAGACCTCCATATCAGCAGAATGGATGACTTATGATTTTGAAAGTGCAGCGCTGCCAAATGAAAAAGTCGAAAGAATTACGAACGAAGGTAAGCTGAAGAATAAAAACAAGAAACGAAAGAAAATCCTTGGTTTGTGTTCATGATGATGAAAGAGATAGTGGTGGGTGGCCTTCTGGATGCCACAAATGGGAACAA
Organism: Chalcosyrphus nemorum; assembly: GCA_949716465.1. Classification (NCBI taxonomy): domain Eukaryota; kingdom Metazoa; phylum Arthropoda; class Insecta; order Diptera; family Syrphidae; genus Chalcosyrphus; species Chalcosyrphus nemorum. The sequence goes on from OX454333.1 coordinate 8,898,455, forward strand.
CAAGAAGGAAACCTAAATATTGTATTTGACGAGATTTTGAAGGCCTGGGGCGGAATCCTCTAAGCTGATAGTTGATTGTTGACGATCACAATCATCACTTTTGCTCTCTCTAAGGTGACAATCACCGTGACTATCACATTTTTGCTATCGTTTTTGTGTGATAGCTATTTAGGTGTCACTTTCATCTGTGTTTTACATTTATTAGTGTAATTTGAGAAAAAACTCAAATATTTTGGACCTTCCAAATCCAATGCAAGTAGGTACCAACCAATGCATATACATATGTATATATTTTTTTCATTTAGATTTTTAAAAAGTGTTCGTTTGGCAAAGGAAGCTTTTATGTATGTCATGCGGCTGTTAGACAAATGGACCACGGGGCTCATATATACCACCAATTCTGCAACTGACTGTAACACTAAATTTACTTGGTGGTGGATGTCACCAAAGGCAAGTTGGTGCTGACTGGTTTCCATCAATGGGGCAAAGTACTATCGCTAAAGTCACTGCTAGAGTTATTAAGAAAATGCAGTCAAAATTGTGTCCAATATTCATTGACTTTGTCCCAATGGAATCAACAAAAGTATTTTCCTTTGAAAAATATAGGCTAGCACTGAAGAAAGTTTACCTGAGACTCAATTTCATATAGTCTATTCTAAGACCAGAAGCATTGTTGAACGCTGTATTGGGCAGTTAAAATGTGGGTATGTTATAACCATCTTCTAACATCATTCTGATTCTTTTTTTAAGGTGGATGGCGTATAATACATAAAAAAAAATGTAGATATGCACTGTCAACGTAGCTGAAATTGTTAACGTTTGTACTGCCCTACACAATCAAATTGTTCAAATCCGGGACATGATTACAGATGATCTAGCTGCAAACTAATTTTTCCACACTTAATTCAAAATAAATAATATGCTATTCCACATGTACATGTTTTTTAATTAAATAAATCACACAGACAGATAGCACTGACAAGAAAATGACATTCCGAAAAACTGTGCTACCAAGTTTTAAATAAACTTTTGTGATCATTTTACGGAGAGCTAACAGAGTGTGATTATCAACTTTGACTATCAAAAATGCGACTATCAACTATCAGCTTAGAGGATTCCGCCCCTGCTTAAGGCGACAAGTTAGCTCCTCTTTTGACTTTTTATGGTTTGGATAGGGGAAATGTACATAAATACATAGTAGGAGCAGCATTAATTCGTCTCGAGATGTACCGAGTGTATTTACCATCTAATCTCTGTCCGAGTACTAATAAATAATGTTTTATTAAAGTCTAAGGATATACGGGATGGGCCATTTTGTGGGGTTTTTTTTAAATTATAGGTTATTTTGACACTGGCAGCTGTTTCTCGCTCGAAATCTTGACAGAAAGTTCGCATTTTTTTTTACTGAAATTGAAGACATGTATTGGGACGATCTCTGGTTCATGCAGGATGGTGCGCCATGCCACACAGCCGAATCCAAAATCTATCCTTTGTGCAACAAATTTCCAAATCGTTTTAGCAGCCGTCTTGGCGATGTCAATTGGCCGCCTTGGAGCTGCGGTTTCACCCTTTTGGAGACTTCTCAACACTGTTTCATCTGGCATGGAGATCCTTGCATTTTTTGAAGAAAGAAAAGAAAACCCATATCTTTTGAAATCGATCCATTTTCGATATAAATATAAATCTATTTATTGACCAACTCATCTCGTTAGAAAAAATTCCCCAACGTAGTTCCCTATTGGCAATTCATTATAGCTGAGTTGCATGATTATACAAAATTCATAAACATTCCTCTCTTGTAAAATATTTAACAACGTTCAACCCACCTAATTGGAAGTTGGAAGAAACTATGTCAGACTCCTCCTCATTGTAAGTTGCAATTGTCGTCAATCCGCCGCGCCGCCGTAGATTGGAATGCTCTGTCTCGTATAGCAACTCAATCAACTCTCGTCGCCAAATTGGCACTCGGTAGTTGCTGATTAAGCTCCTCAAAAGTCCTCGCAATCTTCACAAAGAAGAGTCCCTTTCCCTGCTTTTCCCCCTAGTTTGAAATGGTCAACCATTCTAATCAATCGATTGTGCTGTTATGCTGCTAAAGTAACGAAAATTGAATGAAGCCATTAAAAAGTGCATTCAACGTGCACTCAGTGAACACTAAAACGAACGAACCATTGCACACAGTTGACTCTGACTGTGGTTGGAGCCACCGCGACGACCAGATGCAAAGGCTGCTGTTTGGCAAACGGTGATAAATCAAAAACGGAAGAATATTTTTCCTCTTGTGTCGAGAGGGAGGGAACCGGCATTGGCATCTGCATCAGCCACACAGTTACACAGTCAGAGTCTAGCCTGGAACTACTCGTATTGAGGTCACCAGTAAGCGAGGCTCACTGGTCGGCCCATTAAGTATTCAACCACATTTTGCAGTGTGACGGCGCGACTGCGCAGTGGGTACCACTACCACTTATCAGTAACGGGATTTCTACTTTTTCTCTACTCAATTATCATGGTTTGTGGTACTCTATACGTACATACGATATTCTTTTGGTTAGAGCTACCGCCATCTACTCGTAAGTGGAGATTCAAACGAGATGCCCAAAGAACTAGGTGAAATTTCTAGACCGAAGAAGGAAGCTGGACCTCTATTAATGAGTCAAAGTTAAAAGGAAGCGACGAAAGGGTGCTGCTGGAACTCTATTTCTTGGTCAATTTATTTCTGTTGAACATTATGTTTTGATTGTGAAATGAGGCGGTCATGGTGACCGGTACTCTATTGGAAAGTTGAGTGGAATGCTCTCAGAGCTGACAATGCGACACTTTCGATTCGTGTTGGGAGTTGCTTTTGTGATTTATTCGATTCAAATCAGTACAGTGGGCTATATGCCCTCAAGCCGTGTGGGTAGTAGCTCTGTATACATGTTGACGGTGAATGTTACCATTGATTCCTAATAAATGAAATTTCCGCTTCAGATGCAATCAATAGATTTGTTGAGTGCAAGTTACTAGCATGCAATGGACAAAAAAAAAAAGTAGTCTCTTTTTTCGCTGGTCACTTTCGACTTTCGACACCATAATGTCGTGTGTGGTTTGGCTAGCATGCAATATGGTACTTTGGCTATGAAGTGAATGGCATCGTGTCGATATGGCATAGATACAATATGCATTTTGATTGAGGTGTGTGGGAATTTAGATTGGTTTTTCGTTTTGTCCATCACCATTAACTTTCGGTTTCATAATAAAACAAGCCTACGTTGTTAATAAAGCAAATACTTTTTAGTTTTACTCACGATTAATAAGAAGATAGCGGTTTATAAGGACTTACGAGTATGACTTTGGATTGATATGAAGATCTTTCACAAAAAGTGTACCTTTTAGCCGAATTGTCTGAATTTTGTGAGTAAAAACTCTCTCGAAGGGTTCATCGCCAAAGAGAAAAGTCCTTCGGACGTAGGTAGCATGAATTCTGATTAATGACTCTAAAATGGGTGCGAAAAAAGACTTTTAGCACAGAACGTGCAGCTTTTGGACCTATCTTGCTAGTTATGCACATCATCCAAGTCTAGGATTTCAATTCTAAGTCAAGGCATTTAGTAGGCATATAATTTGGTAGCTCAATCCATTTACGGTGACACTGACAAAGGCTTAACTCTCAAAGAATTAAGGCCCAAAGCAACATGACCCTGGTTTGGAAGGATGAGTACAATACTTCTACTTTGAAGACGAAAATATGTCTCGGAGTTTCAAATGCTTACATTGTGTCAAGCAGTGAATGTTCCTCTGGCCTCAAATTGTAAATTAGATGAACTTTGTAACCATGTGTGTAAAATGAGCTATGTATACGTTTTTTACTGAAAAAATCTTTATCTTCGTTCACGGTGTAGCAATTTCCACCATTTTTGTACTTAATTTTCATAGTCTCTATATTCTACGTGCTACATGTATATAGACATTTCACTTGCTCGTGATTATTAGCTTACCGGCTGTCAAAAAATTACAGTTTCTCTGTCAGAAGATTCTGTCACCTCCACAGAATGGGCGTCATTTCATTTCCTAGAGCAACACAGCTTTAGTTTGACAGATGTCAAAAAACGACCGCTTTAGTTAGAGAAAGTGAAAAATCGAAATTTAAATAAAAACTTTGACGGAAGACTCTGTCATCTCCACAGAATGGACCAAATCCTAAACTTTTAAACAATTTACAAAAAAACAACCTTATTTAGTCCTTGAAGGCAAGTAATGATTTGATTAAACATTTGCACGCAAAAACGACTGCATGTTGACCTAAAAACAAACAAAGGTTCAGTGGCATGCTGTTACACCATTCTCTATTCATTGCAGATACTATAGGTACATATTTGCATTGTAGGTGCCCCCTTGAGTGCAGAAGGGCAGACATAAGTATCCGCCTTGTCGTGGTAATGACCTATTGCCATGGTCTAGTAACTTAATACCCCAACTCTAGTTTTTGCCCTCAGTGTACTGTTGGTTCACGAAAAACAACTCTCCATTATTTTTTTGCATGAACTCTTTGTTAACACAATTCTCGTACATTGAAAGCATGACCGATCGGGGTGTGTGTGCACATTTTGAGACCAAAAAAGGGGGGCTACAAATGAATTTTTTTTTATGATCGTCCATACAGAGAACAATCGCAACCGCTAATAACTTTGAACAACAAAAAAAGATACATAATCCGGTTGCAAAGATACTTAACAACACAAATGCATTCACAAAATATGATTTTTTTTTCGGTTGCAATGGAGGTGCGGAGCCTGCAAAAATCAAGGCTTAAGACCACTTCAAGTTTGGTTTTTTCGTGTTGCATTAGTCAAACCAGGTGGCAGTAGTTATACGGTTTATTGGTTGTAACCACCGGTTTTACTGTGGGGCCATAAAAAAAATCGAACATCAAAAACGTTGTAGAAGAGTAGGTATTAAGCCTCTCTTTTAAAAATATGTACATACATATACTTTGCGAAAGACTGCGATGTGATATTTAAAGAAACCAATGGATTGCAATGTCATAATCAAAGTTAACATTCGTGTTTGGCTAGAAGTCATAAAGTTTCGGATTTGCTTTAAGAAGAAGCGCCCTGTCCAACTTCAATCGATGCTTTACGCAAATTTTCTTCTCCATCGAATAGTGGCTCATTAGCAAATTCATCTTTAATAGGCTTATGGTTGTTTTGAGGTTATGCGAGTTTTTATTATTATTAAATCGAAGAGTTATGTTTTGTATTTGTCTTCTCCATTTGGGTAGCAAATTATTAGCTTATATGTAGGTACTGGTTGGCGGTTACCGTTAAAGGCTTAAGATGTCCATAAATAGAATTCAAATTAAAATTCAAATCGAACACGTGTAACTGACCTCAAATGGTGGGGCAGCTTATGGGGAATTATTGCAAATACGTAGGGCGTCACACTTCGGGTTAAGAAGGATCTAATTCGAGATCATTTATGCCCTTTAAGAGCATCTTTTATGCTCACGTTTTGCATGTGCTATAAGAAGAAAGGCCATCTTTGGTGAATACCTTTTCGAAGATCTTAATGATTTCCGTAGTGCTGGTTTCAAGAGTATGTATTGTTCGCCATTTACTCTCTCTAAGTATACCTCATCTTGCGCTACCCCAAATCAGAGTTCAGAATTGGTGTTGGATACCCAAAAAGCCTTTTCTGAGGTTACGATGATGACAGATGACTGGTTTTCAATATAAGGTACATGTGAAAGGGAAGAGTTTTCGTCTGATTCTTTTCTAGAGCTATCAAAAGCATATCTTGTACGTTCAAAAGGTACCTTTTGATATTTTTCTGATTTAACTCCAAGATTCGATCGTATAGTCTATTCCAACAAGAGGAACTAATAGGAAAGATTGATCTGAGTCATATAATTGGTGATATACCGGTGATCTTAAATCAGTGCTCTCAGAGTCAAGAAAAGAAAAAAAATCAGAAGACCTATGATCAGTAATTTAAGAAGATCGGTGATTTGAAAAGACTGCTCATCTGCCAAGATCAGTGATCCCACAAGAGTTTCCAATGATATGCAGGCAGTGGTGTTAAGTCTTATGGAATAAATATTAAATATCATAAAATCTGTGATTTGAGAAGATTTGTAAACGGTGATCTGAGCGCACCTTACATCGGTGATCTGAGAAGACTTCTAATCTCAGGAGAACGTCATATTATAAGCAAACAAGGTATGAAAATATAACTAGAAAATTATTAACTTTTAAAAATAACTATAAAAAATAACAACTTTATCCACTTAACTTTAGAAGCTTAAAGCGAATTTATAAACTCCTTCGCGTCATCAATAAACTGTCTGCAGATTCTCAGTATAATATTTAACTCCATTAACACTTACAACACTCTCTAAAGCAAAGATATAAATTTTAATCTCACCTTCTTTTTGTAATATCCTTTTACTGCAGCAGTCCACTAAAACACTTTTATATCCTTCCACACGCCCGCTCGAATAAAAGCAAAGAAACCGAACAGGAATCAGTTTAATCCCGGTTAAGTGCAATCGAATACCTTTACACAAAACTCATATTGCACATCCGAATGCATTCAAATCGTATAAAACTCAAATAACAATAAATTCACAAAAAACTAAAATAAATACGAAATTTATAAAAATATAAAATTTCGCATTACAACTGCGGCAAAGCACGATTGTTGTAGGCACTATTCAAGCATAGTATTTATGACAAACAATTATTAATGCAATAATCGTAAACTGACGGCGACGCGCCGAGACATGGAGAACTTAATTGTTTTTACGATAAGCACAACAACGACGACGACCGACGGTGTCTCTGTCTGCTGGTCATTCAGATTTGGATCGAAGTTGACAGTGGCCAATTGTGTAACGTATACATAACTCATTCAGTTCTCTTAATTTTTTTGTTTGCTTTTCCTTTCGTTTGGCTGAAGATTTAGTTGCACGCAGTCACCTGAAAATGGAAAATAAAATAAATAATTTTTAACTTTTGTACCCTCATTTCAATATTTTTGTTTTTCGCATTGAAAACTGAAAGGACCGAGTCTAGAAGCAAATGCGTGAGCTAACTTTGAACTAGTTCATTGTTAAGTTCATTTAGTTCAGCTCTAAAGCTATGTATATGACTTACTTCCTTTTCAAAATCTGTAGCCATTTGTCGACATGTTGATACTTGTGCTCATGTCAACGAACGACAAGATTTAGAGACTACGTGAGTGTGATGGGACATGTGAAGTTACAAGGACGGATCAAGATACAAAATTACATGGTATTTATTTCGTACTTTTCATTCGGTAGAACGAACCATTCGGTAGAATGTACTAATTTGGTGCAATGAACACATTCGGTACAATGTACTCAATCATACTCGTTACTTGAACTCAGATACGTATTTCCTTAGAGTGGAGGTGACACAAACCAAAGGATAGATTGTACTTATTCCTGAATTATTCATTTTTGACTGACCGAACCTAAATAGGCCGCTTTTTAGGAACCGTTAGGCACATGTCTATAGTATGACATCGTAATGATACTCGTAGTTTGATTAAATAAAAGGTTTTGTGCTTAAGTTCCAACCCTATGAATTCAATTTACACAGTAAAAATTCGCTCGAGAAGCTCTTAGTGTATTGCAACACGAATATGAAAGAATACTGTGAATTACAAATGAATATAAAAGTTAAAAATAAATAAATAAATATTAGGCCGTAAGCAGCCCATAGAGGGCCAAGGCCTAGCTTCTCACAGCTGTACGTATTGTGCGTGGTATACATTTCTGTACGTACAGAAGGGACCTACAGTTTTATCAGAAGACCTATGATCATCCGAAGGGCAGGGGGGTTTTTGAGAAGCTTTCTCATGACAGTGAATACTCTTGGATGTTTGTCAGACGCTCGCAAGAGGTGGGGCCGTGAAAAAAACTTTGGTGGTATTTTCCTGGATTCGAACTCGGAACCACTTGCGCAGTAGTCCAACGCACTAACCACTGAGCCACGGCACCCACGAATATAAAAGTTACATATAATTTATTTCCTAAAAACCTGGACACCACCCTCGGAGGAAAGTTTGTATGAAAGGAAATCCATTCATATGAACTTTCGCTGCTTAGCTCTTCTATTCTAAAGATATGAGTCCCGTAGCAGGGCTAGGGATACCGAAATCAGGCTGGTCCGCAGGAAAGTCCGCTGGTAATTTTTTGAGGCCACTCTGAAGAACACGGAAGATGCAGAGATGTGGAAGATTTCTGGAGAAATGTTGAGAAAAAGGATGAAAAAGCTTCGAAGAACAAGAAAGCAGACTAGAACCTATTGCTTTCCTTTTCCAGTAATAAAGGGACAGGTAGTTTCTTGTATCTGACCTACGTGGTGCCATCAATAATAAGCTTTAAACGTAGCGGTATAGGAAAATTACTTGTATAGGTTGTCGTTGCTTCAAGGTGGGCGATGTTTATATTATTCGTACCAGATGAGCCTTGTCGGGCCAACTCGTCATCTTCACAGTTCACCGATATGAATTAATGACCTCGTGCGGTCCATCTATATGCGGCTCTGGATTTCATAGCGCTGGATGCGGAGCATTCAATGAGGATGACGATACTGTATAAGCTGCCAGCCAGTCAGTTAAAGATCAAACGGCAATGACCTAAACTTCGAAGTCTTTGCAATATGCTGGAAGGTTAAAGAAGCTGGATGTCCTCGGATTTGACCTGTCCATAAATGTTGCTCAGCGTACAGGACGTCCCGTTGCAAATACTCTGGTATTCAGCTCTTATAGTCCACCTTAAAGCTGTCCCCAATGAGCAGATGGTCGATTACCTTGGGGGGATGTCGTTTGACATGACTACTCGGTTGCTCTTTACTTTATATTCCTCTCAAGGAAGTTACTCTTATTCAACTGATGACCATTGCATCCGGTGAGTAATTAACTATAGTTATTTCACTAAGAAGAGACAAATTTTTTGCACAATAGTGAGAAAGTTCCTAGAAATTGCTCTCAAGGTTCATGCATCCGTGACTAATGACACCGAAAAGAGATTGTTTTATTCCTCCCGACCACTAAATTTCGCTGCACGACATTTATGTATGTTTTACCCACAAGCCATGCACATGATTTTTGTTTTCCCGCAAACAAGACAACTAAATGTTCTCGCATTCATCCTGTCTGTGTGTCGGGGACGTATGCTTCCTCTCCTTTTTGTACTTTTTTTTTTTTTTTTTGTAGATCATAATCTAATCAACTTAACATTTCCGATTCCCGATTCTGATCTGTGATCACCGTTGCTGCTCCAAAATAAATCACTGAAGCGTGGAATTTATGAGCGTTGCAACTACAATCCCCAGCCGGGGGAAATAAATATACCAGTGCCCACGATCACTTTGGGGGAAAAGAATTTCCCGAGACGGTTGCTATTTCCAGAGCAATAGCTTGAAGGAGGGGGGAGGGATAAAAAAAAGAATCCACCCTGGAATGGGCGAATAGTCTGTAGGACGACGACGACGAGTCGATTTTCATAACCGGAGGATGGGACTTGTTACCGCACACTCTCGCGCACGGTTTTACTGCAAAGCATCCCTCCACCACTAGCACTAGATGTCAGCCAGCAAATGAACAAACATGGACAGACAGACGGCTGAGATTGGTGTAACTGGCCCCATGGTAAGTGTGTGGGCTCAACAACTTGTTCTTCACTATCATCGCCGTACAGCCATAATGCATCGTCATCCAAACGAGCAGCGACTGAAGAATGGCCTGCCGCTGCTTGAGGAGTACCATTTCTATTAGGTTACCCACTCTGCTGAGCTCCTTGTAGTGCCAATCACATCCTACACTCACATGAGCAGCAGCGCGATGGTTTTCCTTCGTTTCGCTTATGTTTCCTGCTCCGTTTCCATTTTTGTTTTCTCACAAACTCTGGGTTGATGATGATGATCAAACCAGCGATGGCTGAGAAGATTTCAATTTTATGGTGAGAATAAGGATGTTGCGTTCGGTAGCTGGTGAGAGAGCACCTATTGGACGAATGAGGTGATGAAAGGCGCACGCTGGATATGGTTTAATGCTCTGGCTTCGCTTGTACTTTTTTTTTGTTTTCGAAGCGCAGGAGGTTCTGCTGCGCTGCCACGTTCAAGAATCGTGTATGCACCTGCAAATAATTATTCCGAACAGGGATACAGAGTGTTTTGATTTATGCAAATGTTGAACGTGATTGATGGCCCGTTGTTCAGGGTAGGGATTTTAAATGTTATGGATTGCGTCGGCTTCCCTTTTGGATGTGGTATCTTCCTGTAGTTTGCGGTTAGAATGTAATGGCACCCAGAGATACAAGAGATTAGAGCTTTCGCATGATCTTGTAAGCCAAAGGTGAGGCATCAATTGAAAGAAGACATTTTTATGCACGTATCCTTGACTCGTGACGCCCACATGTACTGTGAAAAATAATTTAAATTCATTCCTGCTAATGACTTAAAGAGTTATAAATTTTATGCTTTAGAAAAACTTTGGCAGCTAATCACACTTAAGTGTGGTTAAGACGTAACTGTCGAATCTGGTATGCATAATGGTACAAAGCCTACAAATCCATTCGTAGATGACCATATGGCAGGAGTATCATGTGTGTTAGTCTGACATTGAATTATAGTACCAGTGTCCAGGCAAAACATGAACATGTAGGTAGATAGTCTACAGCTTGTGTTGCATGTGCAAAGTGCAAATGAGAACAAGCGGTCAATGCTTTATGTTCCCATAGAAGTTGAAACAATAGAAAAAGGATATCCGAAACATGCAGGATTTTATCTCTTTGTACAAGAAAAGGGTCTTGGTACACAAGTCATGAATAAAATATTCACACGTCGAGAGATTGCTTTGTACAACTGAATATGGCATCATATATTGTAATCGATTTTTTGTGAGCTACCAGAAGCAAGCGAAATTGTATCACTTGTGTTCAAGTTCACGATTATTTTCAGATGACATTTTAGCTCCAAAGGAGCACAAAAGGATCACATTTTTGAGGAGTCATACTCGAACATACATATGTAGGTATACTCATTCAGTAAGCCTTGGTTTTAATGCTTACCAAGAGCATAGTCTTTAGCAATTATGCTGAGAATGAACCATGTGCTATGTTAAGCAGGGAAATAGATGTCTTCTTGCCAAAAGTTGGTTGTAACTTTCTAGCCGTAATATATACATCAAGTCCGCCACTGAGATTGTAGTTCACTTCAAGACCACTTCATTTCGTTTGCTTTTCAACTCTCGTAATTAACTCACTGAACTAATGATGTCTATGTACACATATCATCTGCGCAGTTGGACAGTGCCTTTCATGTTATCACATGAACAGTGTTTGAAGCTGTCCTTTCAGAAATACCGTGAGAGCTTTCTAGAACCAGTATTTATAGATGTTTTTAACTCCGTCACCAGAAGAATCTGTAATGTATATTAGAGACGCTAAGAAGTTATTTTTCCTTTACATCGACATCAGGCAATAACGAATTAGCTATCATAAAGTTTTTTTTTTTTATATGAAACAAGTTTGAAGAAATGAACAACTCTTAAAAGAATGCAATTATTCTCTACTACTGGGCTTTGAAAGGTTTAATACCTCCAAAGCCATTTAGTTAACAAAAAAATCTAAAGGAAAGAATATAAAATACTAATTAGGCCTCAAGGCATTCGGTAATGGAAACTCTTCAAATTGAGTAACATCACTAATCCGCGAAATAGGTGTAGAGAAATCGATTTTTATCTCGTGTATAAACCTCAGCGATGCATCCAACAGCTCTAGCTCCATGTGGTATCAGAAAATAATTATGAGATTTTTTTTCCCATTCATTTTGTGCATCTCATGACCTATTGCCATCGAAAGAGTAGAGTTTTTCGCCGCTGTTGAGTGAGTTGTGTCAAAGATTTTATATGAGTTTTTCGTAATCTAACCAACGGATGTGTGTTGGAAATTATGCAACATTGGTATGGTTATAAATATTTATTAGATATAGAAGCCACAGACACATGGTCGCCATTAAAAATTAGAAACGGAATACTGGAATGTGGTTTATGATGGAGAAGGCTCTGTTTTTTTTTTCAATAGTGATGTTGTAATGAATGTAAGAAATTTGTTTCTTATGCGGGGAGGTGCGGTCAATGGTACGCATGTCGTTGGGTTATGATATTAATGACACCTGGTGTTGTATTTGAGGTCGAAAAAAAAAATCAATAAAATGTCTCGTGTCAGAGATTAGTTTGCAATCCCTTCACTTGATCAGATATTCAGAAGATACATACTCGTACGTGTCTCTGTTTGTTGTATCTGATTCTTACAGCATCTTTCAAATATGCGGGTGTCTGGCGCTCGCCATAAAGATATTCCACTAAGTATGACCATGAAACCCGTATGTTTCTACCTGTCTTAACTTTGACCTTTTTGCCATAAGCACGGATATATATCACTCAAGCAACCCACTCAAAACAAGTTTCAAACTATTTTTTTTCCCCAGGAATTGAATGGAAAGAAATGGACGTTAAAAAAAATAATTATTTGCCATTTAGCGATTCCGTTCCATTTTCGCACATCCATAAAACATCAACAAAAAAAAATTGAAAAAAAGTTCACTGACCAACTCTTTTGTTTTCTTTTAGCGAAACATTGCTTGCCGACTCACAACTTTGTTTCTTTTCTCAATTTATTCACACAGATCATAACTAATAAATAATTAATTAACAAAATGGAGATACCATTCGCGTTTTGGGTCTGATTTCCTTTGACTAATGAATGAAAAAGCAGATTCACCCGCTGGATTAACAGATAAAACCTTTTCTGTTTGTTTTCTTTTTTTTTTTAGAAATAAATTTAGAGTTTCTCGACTTTCTTAATTTATTGGTGTTTATTTTTGACCTTCGGCTAAAATTTCGCTCGTGTATTTCGATTATATTCACTTTCTAAAAAAAGAAACACAAAAAAGTACGAGAGAAAAGAATAAGCATTAAACATGAGCAAGAACCCGTCCCAGAAGTTGCACACTGCCAAGGTAAGGAGGTTAAATCATTAATTGATGCTTGATTGTTAAATTCAGGTTTTGTTGATCATCTTTCCACGAAGAAAGATGTCTTTACAGTCGAGACTCTTTCGCACTCATCAATTAATTGTAAAGGGTTTTTCATTACGCATTTCTTATCTTTAAATTTGAATAAATGAAACTGTAAGCTAGATATCATTAAATTTTTATGTTTTTTTAGAAGGCAGATATATGCCATTATGAACAAAATATAACATCATTCAAATGTCCTCCGATACTTCGCTGGGTGGCATTCATCCAAAACAATCAAGGTTTTATAACTTGGGCGCATAAATTTGGCAAAATCTGACCAATGGCATTGATAATATTGGCTTTCAGGGCAGTGGTGGTTAGCGTTTTTTTGGGACAGACCTGTGGTTTAAGAAAACTTAAAGAAGAAGTCTAACGTCGTCAAATAGCACGATCTTGGTAGCCAAATCACTTCGCCTCCGCGTGAGATAACCTTTTTCTGAAATCGCTTTTGTAAAATGTCCATTGTGGCACGTTGGCGGTGATTGCCTGGCTTACGTCGTTCTCAAAGAATTATGAGCAGATGATGCAGCCAGTTTAAAATTCACACCTTCAGTGACCTTCTCTGGATTCAGTGTACTTTGGTTAATCTTGTATGGATTTTTATCGTTCGAAACTCGCCAATTTCGTTTGTTGACGATACCAGAAAAGGACCTCTCCGGTGAATATGATTTTTCGACCGAAATAACGATCAACTTCGATAGAACTATGGTGATTAACTTTGATTTCTCTAGTCAGTTGAATCTTGTACGGGTCCAGGCCCAAGTCATAACACACAATTCACCAAATGAAAAGCCAAGTTCTTGTGCGGGACGCGGAACTGCTACGGATTCCACTCTCTATCACGGACAGCGGCGATATTTTCAGCAGATTTCGTATTTTATTATGACTTATGAATGTTGGCAAATTGTTCACTGAACCAATCGCATTGATTTTATCCACTACGTTGCGAATAGTCCTCTCGGAAGGACGATTATATCGATCGTAAAATGGGCAAAGTGCGCTACATGGAAGACTCACTTTCATAATACAATTTAATCATATGCTCGTGTTCTTGAACACTATAGCTCTTTTTGTTCATTTGGCAGGATAGATTGAGTAAATTATGGCTAGTTTTACAGCTGTAGCATCAATAATTTGGCCGCAATCACCTGTCAAAGTTTAAAAATCCCTATTGGAAAACTCTTTACAAACACAGGAAATGTCCAAAGTGATTCATAAGTCCATCTGTGAAGCTTTTAATTACACAAATTCAAAAATATTGTAAAGTGTTCAGTCGTGGTATCTTTTAATTGAATTGGTATCTTATTTGTTTCCAGTTTCAATGGCATTAGAAAGGCTAAATACAAATCTGGAAGCCGACATGAGTAGCAAAAATCTATGCATGTGTGTGAATATATTGCGTGACTATTTGAAGTTGTTTTATTAAATAAAACCAGCTTGCGGTGATATTGTTTGCTATATTTGGTATAAGAGGAGAAAAAAAAAAATCTATAGATTTATGTCGTTTGTTTGGCGGATAAGTTTTTTGTTACACCTACATGCGGTGCGTTTCAGTGTTGTTTTCTTTTTTTTTATGAATGAATTGATTTTTTTTTTGTGATCCCAATGTGGTCTGTGGTTATGTTGAGCCATAAAACCATCAAGATGTTAAGTGATTTCGTTTATGTTTGGAACATGAAAAGTAGTTTGCCCGCAGAAATATAAATTTTCTTCACTTCGTACTGTGTGAGGCAGTAAATTCGTGAAAGAAGCTCAGAAGAGAATGTTTAGCGATTTATTGCTTTGTTGAGATGAGATAAATATTTTTATGTTGATACATTTGTCCTACATCAGGTCTGGAGCATTAATTATTGCTAATCATTTTCAAAATGACCAAACAGTATATTTTAACACATTTGTACATAAAGTCGACGGGGGTTCAGTTTAAACCCACGCTTAGTATTCGTTTACTGTTTCTCTTTGGGTGGTGACTTATTAGGAATACATTTATGTACCTGATGTTTGCTTTAAAACTGAATATATTTATAATTTGAAACATTTTAATCGTTAAAATCAGACACAAGAATGGGAGGAAAAGTCTATTAAACCATTTGTAGCTCTCAGTGAGGACAGTTCTATCCCAGCACAGCGCAGCATCTTATTCCGAGTTCTGCAATGCATTTTAACTTACGCAAAGTCTCTCACCTGGAAGACTGCACAAATCCGGTGAAATCTCAAGAGAATCGGAAAATCCCAACACATACCCCGCGCAGTACATTTTTGAATCATCGCATGAAAATTTTCCACTGCTGTATCCAGACGAATGTTTTCAAACGAAGTCCACTCTTCATGCAGCATACTTAAGAAAGTTTAGCTTGTGGTGCTAGTTACTTCGAGTAATTGTTCTTTAAGCCGTGGAGTCATGAAAATCGTTAGTTCAGTATTTCTTGGGCAGACTCTGTGTCTACATTCACTACCTTATGTGCTAACCTTATCCCAGGTAACAAACATCCCCGACGCTAATATTGCCACATCATCCGTATCTCCGATAAGCTTAACTCTATTTCAGCCAACTCTTGACAAAACCTTACTGATTAACATAAGCCATAAAAGAGGAGATATCACCTCATTCTGAGCTGTATGTCTCTATCAAAGTGTATAGAAGAACTATCCGAGGATTGATTGAATGATTCTGGTTCATAGTCACCATCGAATGGTTATTAAAACCTTTCCGTTGTGTCCTGAACCGATACAGCGCGCACATCGTTGAAAGAAACTGGATCCGCTGTACCTATATTGTTTACATAAGAATTGGAAAATATTTCGGCATCGATTTTCATCTATCTTACCTCAAACCTACCTACTTCCTCACCATCTGTCCTTATTTTATTTTCTAGCAACCTAACAACAAGGATAACTAAGATTTCTTTACCCCCATAATCAGTGTACATAAAAGTAATTTTATAGCTCTTTCCATGTTCGAAGAACTTATGCAGCAGTTAGTTTTTTTTTCCCCCATTTAGCCACAGGAATACTCTAGACATTTTTAGTGGCTTTATGTATGCACTTATATCAGCAAAACGTTCATCTTCTAGCAACGAAGACGACCGACGATAGCCAACGACCACCTCTAATGCATTCTAGCTTAATCTCTTTGCTTGATGGCAGAACAATTTTGTTACAACTCTCTCGCTAAAAGCAGTGATCGCCGCGCAAAAGAAAAATAAGTAAGCAGAGTGCTGCTGTTGGATTGTTACTTCTGGTTGCAGCAGTCCTTACCACACTGGAACGATAAACCCATTAGGAGATGAATGAATAGACGACGACGACGACGACGACGACCAGTTGGCTTGCCTCTTCTTCTCTAGGGTATCCGACTTGGAAAGATTGTATTTTATTTCTTATTCTTGGCATTCTTTCAACAGCATAATCTTTACCAACACCGGTTCGTGGCTGTCACAACTGCCTTGACAAATAGATAGAACAGTACTCCATAAGAGGAATCTTTATTTCTTCCTCATGCCAATGTGCTGCGGGATAAAGAGATTCCTTGTGCCGTACTTAGAGATGGGATGTTTTTTTATTTTTTTTTGTATATTAATTAATCGTAAATATTAAGTTAAATCACCGAGATGATGATGCGCGGAAAGAAAACGTGGTCATTAGTGAAAGTTTTATTTCATGACTGTAGAGAGAGAGCTAGAGCTATTACAGTGTTAGCATACAGTGATACAAAAAAGAAAAAAAAGTTCGCATGCCAACTCTTTCATTTTTGCTTCTTCTCACATCTGTACAACTTCTTTCAGATTCTGATTTATCGTTTGGTTTCTTCACTCAATTAACTGTTTATTGTTGCCTAAAATTAGGTTTTCTTCAAGCGATTTCTTGGTGTCAATATTTCACAGCCAAAGGAAGTTGATATCGATTACCTACATGCTGCCACCACTAGCGCAATTGATTAGTGTTTCTTAACAGTGCTTGGGCAGAGTTTTTTTTTTTTTTTTTCAGCCGACAAGAAACTGGTTTTTGGTTTCCAGTAAATGAAATTCAAAACCCTCACTGGCCTCGTAGGCAGATACAATTACACGATTCATTTTGGTTCTTATTATAGATTTTTTTTTCTATTAGTTTGGTTACCTTCAATATTTCAATGGTTGAGTAGGTATATTCAACGCCTTCGAATACGTTCTTTATATTGGTAATAGAAGAATAAGCCATTAGGAAACCAATTTGAAATTCCTCATCTTAAACCCTTTTAGTGTTTGAGTTGGAAAATCCAATTCGATTGTTAGTCAATTTGAATGGAAAAAGAATGAAACCACTACCACCCAACCACACTGGTAAGACATAGCTAATGGCTTTAATCAAGGAAGTGAATCATCTTATGAGTCGATAGTCATGAAATCACAGTTGGATGCAATAATGAAAACAAAGCGTTGGTATGTCGGAGGGGGAGTCATCTATTTAGAAAAGAATTTTATGATATTTTAGTGCTTTAGAAAGGAGAGGAAATTAAATCGGTCGTAAAAAAAGGAAGAAGGTACAACAGAAGGGTAATAGAATTTTAATGGCCCCCAGTCGGTATATGTTAATCAAAAGAAAATGTATTTCACTTAATATGTTTACAATAATAAATTGAAAATGCTTTGTTACAAGAAAAAGAAATAGGTTACAAGACTCAGGAATGAATGTTCAGTTTTTAAAACTTGAAAGTCAGACATCAGACATGGAATGTTTGCGTGAAATAGGGATATCCAAACTTTGACAGGTTTCCTTATTAATGACGCTACAAATTGGCTATCATTTATTTAGTTTGTCTTGCCAAATCAGGATGAAGGAATATAGCAGTCAACAAAATGTGCAAATGATTGAATTGTTTTATAAAAACAAGTCTTCCGTTCAAGCAACATTTCGCCCACTTTACGGTCGGCATAGAAGCTCTTCTGAAAGGACTATTTGTAACTTAGAGAATTAATGCTGCTCGACTGGTTCAGTGAACAGTTCACCACCGTACATCAGGGAAACGCAGGATCTGGCAAAAATATTGCCGCTATCTGTGAGAGTGAATCAGGGTAGTCAATATTGGCAAGCGCACAAGAACTCGGACGAGATGTTAACAATCCACACGAGATCCACTAAATTGCAATGCATTCTGAAATGTCACTGTTTGTTACCGGCGGTATCATCGGTCCATCCTTTGGGACTGACGTTGGCCAGGCTATCACCTGGCTATCGCTATCGGTCGATGATAACCAATTTCTTTTGGCCATTTTACATTTTGCATGAGCGGTTTCCAAACATGAGTATCTCACGCGAAGATTATGTGAATTGGAAACCTAGATCGCACGATTTGACCGCGTTAGACTTCTTCTTGTAAGGTTTTCTTAAGCCACAGGTCCATGCCAATAAACACAACCACCATTCCTCTGAAAGCCATCATAATAAATGCCATTGGTCAAATTCAGTCTGATTTATGCGCCAGAGTTAGGAAAAGCTGGACATTTAGAATACGCGCTACCCAGCAAAGCCGTTGAGAACTTTTGAATTATATTATATTTGATAAATAATAGCACATATAGGTCTTCAAAATAAGTTGAAAATTTTAGTGATATCTTACTCACAGTTTTTTTTTATTTTAATATAAAGATAGGAAACGCTTAATGGATCACTCTTCAAACCAGAGCATGTGGTACAAAATTCATCTTTAGACGGTTCAACAAGTGCATACTTTACTCCTTTTCTCGGCAAATTTTTTGCTAGGCTACATCACACAATCGGATCTCGATTGCACACCTTTTCCGACACTCTATATCGAAAGGAAATTCCAAATCGAATCGCGATTTTTTCCCATCCTTCACAAATCTGTATATTTTTTTTTTGTTTTTTGCTTTGTGTGTGCGCGCCATTACAACCGTACACTTTGGAATTTCTTTTGTTTTCCACGAAGAAAACTATTTGCACGTACACAGAGTTCATAAGTTTTATCCAAAGTTCAAGGAAGCAACATCAAATTGTTGTGTGTACCTACTTCACACAGAATAAATCAAAATTGCCTTCTGAAGCGGCGGCGAGAGAAAATGCGTGAAAAATTACACCCTATTCTGAATTTTTCCACCTCAATTACAAAAATTATGTAAAACTTGCGCATGTACACGAGAGCAAAAAAAAAAAAAATGAAAAGAAATTACCTACGCACAGTGGAACATAATAAGATACTTTTATAAATTCGAAATGGGCGGCATGCAAACGACGATGCGATGATGATGAGAGTGCATTTTTGACGTGGGAAATGATGGTTTCCTCATCTTCGAAAGAAGCGTAGCGGATTGGAAAATGATTCAGCGATAATTTAATTGAATAAAATTGTTCATTCATCTGTCGCACCAAAAGCAACAGGACTACCATGGCCACCCTTATGGTGGATTGGATCATACAATCATATGCGCGGACTCAATTACGTAATTCGAAAGTTGTTTTGGTTTTGTTTCGGCTGTGTTTTTTTTTTTGTGAGCAACAGATTGAAAGATACAAAATACCTCAAACCAAACTGAAATTCTTGTTCTTTTATCTGACTGAAGCTGGTAGGTATAATGGGCGGCAGTATATCTCAGAACTAGGTAGAGCGCACCTGTGAGCACGCGGGCAACAATTCCGATTGAAATCGAATATAAAACACGTATCTAAATCTATCAGCAGTGGCAAGAAACGTTTCTTGGAATTAGTATCTAGTTTATTACAAGAAATTGGTGGCTGACAGCAATGGTATTTACATATCCCGAATCACGAGTATCTGGCAAACGAAATAAACACGCCCACGACCATGGAATCGGTCCCACGTTGTTGCAATTATGTCGTATAAAGAAATATTATCTCTTAGCCTGGGGGCACTTACAGCAGCAAAAAAGATACTACTCAAATCAATGAATAGTAGCTACAGCTCCCCCACAAAGTGTGTGTGTGCACCAAATGCTTACAATTGGCTTGCATATTTCATGGCAAACAACTATTTGAGGTTCAATGAAAGTCTACACTACTGGTAAGGCTTTTATTTTTTTGCTCCATTCTCCATGTGGCACTGTAACTTAAGGCTTTACTCATGTACTTTTGAGATAAAAAAATTGGATTTTTATTGATAAAAGCTATGAGGCGTTTTAAATTAGTTTCTTGGTCATGGCGCGTAATAATTTGGAAGACTTTCTCCATAGAGATATGCAAATTATACGTAATTTCGCGCACAAATTTTCGGTGGAGAGCTTAGGCCATTGAATTCACTCAAAAATTAAGACAATAAGCATTTTCACAAATTTGAATTTTAATAGCTAAATTAGTGAGAGGCTTATGCAAAAAAAAAAAATACAATAAAGCGGCTTTCATGTGGGAAGCACTATCAAAAAACACAGGCTTTTTTGCAACCATTTTTAGGTTTATTGTTATTAATTTGATAAAGTATGTAAGTTATTTGAATTTGTGTGAAATTAATTCAATGTCTGGGAGAGAAAATATGAGATATTATGCCGCTGTGACCCACTACGTCAAGAATGCTTGAAGGGTGTAGAAATTCAAATATTCTAAGTAATTATCGTTTGACCGAAATACAACAAACGATTAAGAAAAAAACAAAAGTTGGGTGTGAATGTTTAATGAGTTCCAGAAGCTGCAAGGGGATGGGCAAGTCATTAATGGGCATCAGTGAGTTATAAATCACTGCAGTTTGTTTCACTTTTATACATTTTCACCCAAGAGACTGCACAAGTTTTCTCATTCATCATTCTTTTAGGAATATTCGACGAAAAAATTTTAGTCTTCTGTTATTTTTTTCCAACAATCACTTAATTTATCGGCGGTATGATGCTTTAACATCAACAACTGAACAACAAATCCCTCAAGATCTAGATGCAGATCCAAGCGTATCCAGTTCCATGGATATTGGTCTTACAGAAGACCTGTCAACAACAGTAAGTGCAAAGGAGGACGATCGTGGCAATGGAAGAAACGCCCCATCTGCTTGAAGCGCTTCCTGAAATTACGTCAAAAGAAATGATGCCAAAAAGAAGATTATGTCTCCTGCAACCCCCCTGCTTGGGGTCGCTGTTGGATTTGGAATAGGCGAAAAGCTGGGTATATGTGAAGTTTCATTTAGTCCAATTAATGGTTTAAGTCCAAAAGAAAATTTCCTTATACCCAACTTAGCACCTGCTCTAAGTCCAACAGTGACGGCCCTTGAAGCCAGTGTGTCGATGTACAGATGCTTAAAACGCCTCACGCCTACGCGGCACTTCTTTCTTTTTCGCACGATATTGGATTTCTAGCTCGGTTTTCTACACTGCTGAGGCTGCTGCGATCCAAGCCTTTATTGCTGTACGCTCGATCCGTTTCCAGGTATGTATCTGCTGAAAGCTATATAAAAGCCAAGGTGGTTCCTGATGTTGGCGCACTTGGGGAACCTTGAAATGATTGTACAAGAGTTTTCTGGCTTTTCTAACCTGTCAGTATTAAGCCTTGTGTTGTTTAGCAAGTTTGAGCGATTGCTATTGACAGATGCAGTGCGAAGGCGTATATGAGCTACCATAAGATTACGTTCCCGTCCGATATCAGCTCCACGTCTGCTTCAGGCGTCTAGAAGATAATTTCAGAAGCGGCGATCTGGTTGGATGTTCGCTGTATATCAGTTGAGACCCAACTGATTTTGTGGCAGGTGTTATGCTCAAACAGCGTACCTCCAATGACTAAGCGGTTGGTATTGTAGATTCGATGATAGAAGAAGTAGATCGATGATGAAAGTCGCTTTCATTAAAAACAAATTCAACAATTTTAATTTAATTTTATAATTGGGTTGATCTAGGTGAGGGCTACTAACTGGCGTACCACGTTTTAAACTTAATATACGTATTACGGTACTTCTATTATAAACTGGTTATAGATATATGTACATATGGCTATTTCTCGGTTAATACTCAATGGATTTCGCTTAAAATCAAAATGTAGACAAGATTAAGTGTACTTTAAAATGTGGCATTTAAACTTACTAAAATATTTTACTTCTGCATCCTTTAACACCTAACCTAAAAATGTAATAAACCTGCACTGGAAGTTTTTTCGACTTTAAAAACCCCCATTGGGAGAAAATATAGTTCTACAAACACCTAATTAAAATTCGATTCCTTTCTAAGACACACTCACGAAGCTCTTAAAATTTCTCATGACTGAAAACAATTAATTATTCTGACCAAATTGTTGCTATTATCCTCAAATTTATCACAAGCAACAGAATACTCCCCCTTCATCGTAGTCATCGTTAACAACGTCCCCTACAAAGCACCTCAATAAAAATCTCAAAACTTCAACAACAAAAACACCATAACACAAAACCGTTTTTGACTCCATTTAAAGTAGACTCCCCATGGAAAAGATACATAAATTCTCTGATTCTATTCAAAAAGTAATAGATACTAATTTACATACAATTTCGGTGTATTTTAGATGACAAAAGTCTCCCAATACCAATACAATTTCCATTATTTATTGTGTACACCGACAACTGAGGAATAAGTGTTAATTTATTCCATGGCATACACCATACCGGTTGGTCTTGGAAGGAACAACTGATGGGAATACTAAGCGTGTAACTCGCTCTTAGACGACGGACGACTGCTTTTAATTTAAAATGCAATCGATATAGACTTCAAATTTGAAAGCATTTGTTACTTACGAGTAAACTTACACGAATGGACGTTATCGATGAGAATTGAGAATCAAGAATTGGGACAGGAAATGTAACGTTAGAGTTGCTATAAAGATCGAGCGTAATTATGTGGGAATACGCCTGTAATGTTCGAGTGGTTAAGCTTATGGAATATTAATTAATAAAATATCAATAGAGAAGAATCTTTATTTATTTTTAAATATTCTCGGGGCTTATTAAGGGCTTATGATAAAATCATTTGTAGCAGAGGCACTTCTGTGCATAGTCGATGGATTTCTTTTAAATAAATTATGCATTAAGAGGAGGCTTTTAATAGGCTGCAGTTGACAGACAAGATAAAGCTGGCTGGTTTATATTTCGATTTTAAATGGGTTTATGTGACTAGAATGTGGAATGAATAGTAAAACAATTTATCAGGTATGATGGCAGTGCATTGCGACAAACTTTTGGTTCTATTTTCATACTAAGCAAAATGCGTTTCCTTGATATGTTTGTTGAAATCGCATTTACACAAATAAGTACATATTTGATAGAAGATAGCTGGCAAAATTTAAGGAAATTTGACTGGAATAATGTATGAAATTGCAAGTACTAGATTCTAGAGTAGTAATTCTGAACTTGGTAGCCATGGCTAACAATCTATGTTACTGAAACTCGAGAGGATACAAAACCGACACATTGCTCTAATAAGGACAAAGGTTCCTTTCTAGAATGTGAAATTTCTCCTTGACTATGAAAGTTATGGACCTCAGCAGATGCGTTCATGTTCAATAAGACTTCATGACTGTAACACGTAGAACGAGAAAAAAAGGGTTTGATGTGAGTAATACAGTGTTGTGCAGTCCCTATTGCACAATACTGTATTATTCTACTCCGAATTACCATATCATAGGTTGGCTATAACGTCAGCTGGACTGGTAGGCAAACAACCTCCAACTAAACTGATAATACTGCCATCAATCGTTGTATAGAAGTGGCCTCATAGACATTAAAATCAATCAAGGAGGTGACTGAAGGTTAGTACCAGATCACGTTCGAAGCACGTGAAGAGGAAACAATCATCAGTTCACTACCAGATTGTTCTCCCATGAGGTGCTCAAAGAATTCCCGATTCATTACAGGGAAGGCAAGAGAGGTCGATGAACGAACAAAGCTTGCAGCAACTCCAGCAGCAAGGAAGATTGAGTTAGAATTCCTATATAAAATGAAGGTAAGAAAAGGGCAGAGAAGTCTTAAGTTCAACTGGGTGCAAATCGGGTAGGTATAACGATAGAAGAAGCAACAAGTTAGGTGCGATAATTGACAAAGAGCATATATGTAAGTGTTCGAAGATTTACTCAACAATGCATCAGTGAAAAGCTAAGACGATTCGTTACTTGTGTCAGGTGAGGGTCAGCTCAAGAGATAGATGAATCTTTTCTGAATTGACATTATCAAACGCCTTTAAGAGGACGATGAAATGATGTACTCATCAGCATTTAATGCACCGCTAGCTAACGATCCATCGTAGGCACAGTTTTCACATTGTGAAGTAGCTTCCAATTGAACTAATTAAATTGCATACTACATACATATACTGTACATGACGTCTTAATGTTTTTGGCATCATAGTTCAAAGTTCTTCGAAAATATGGCCCAAATAAACCTGAACGGCTCTCAAGATGCCCTTTCTTAAAAATCATCGAGAATGCTAAGCTCAAGTCCTGGTCAAAGCATAATATCATGAATCATTCTTCACATTGAATAAAGATTTTTGATTCAAACTCAATTTCTGTCGTTATTGCTCCAGAACTCTGAGAAAAACTCCCTTTACATGCTGAACGCTACTATGAGAAGCAGTGTCTCATACACTTGATTTAGTCATAACGCGATTATAGTGATCGATTTATGGAAGACTCTAGGTACTATTCCAAGTTTGAATATACTTATCAGTTAAGTCACTTTTAATTGAGTATCAATGAAACGGCTCCAAGTAAGCCGAATTTACTCAGTCATTCATAAAGATCAGCAGCCAATTCGATTTGGGGTCAATACCTTTGCTACTGAAGCTATAACCAATTTCATTGCTTGTCCCCCATACTTAATTGGTCTTATGTAATCCAAATCGGATTACATTCTACTCAATTCGTTCGTTCACCCAATTTGTCCAAGAAAAAAACTCAACTCTTGTACAATCATTTCCGGCTTTTCTTAAAAAAATATCAACGCGATTTATTAGAACTGCCCATTACCAAAGCCGAGAGACCGAGAGACCTTCACTTCAAAAGAAAGATGACATAATATCAATATTTCCATATAAAGTTATAAAGAGATGCATATCTAATAAAAATAAAAAAAAAAAACATATGTTTATATTTTTTGATGACTACATTTCCCAAAATTGTGTGCATCAAGCCTAGATGACATAAGCTGGCTCTGCGGTTTCCTTGATTTAACGACTTTGCCCAACAAAAAATCAACAATCATCTCACCCTTTCTAATTCGTTAATCATTTTTTCTATTTGTATAATCTCGTATGTGTGATAGGTGTTTGATGGGTTTCTTACAAAAAAAAAAAAAAAATCTGAGAAATTTAATAGTGGCGCCTCTGGCAGAAGATACAAATCACCAACCGATCTCGTGGGATTTTCTCACAGATGGTAATTGAAACGTTGTTCTTTAGAGCATGATGCATTTTTGATTTCTTTTTTTTTTTCTCCTTTAAATGGACGCCCTGTATAGGGTGATTCTTTATGATTATAATTCTAAAAAATAAGAAAATATGATTTACCCATTCTTCAGTCTTGTTTAAAGTCTTATTTTGGGGTTCTTCAGCAGCACAGCATGGTCACCTGTTTTATTGTTGTCAGGACTTGTTCGCATCATTATCATTTAAATTAACAATTTTATGCCTCAACATGTTTTTAAAAGTCATTTGGTTATAACGAAATCTATCCATGGGAAGTGATTTATGTTAGATGACAAATTGTGGGGTAAATTTTGCAAAAAAACAAAAAAATATGCATACGATATCTTTTGGAGCGGATATACATAGCTATTAGGTTGACTAAATTAACATAATTGATTACTATTTTGTCTTGGTAGCCTGTACAGTGCTGTGAATGGAGTTCAATGTCATCGATTGATGGTGCAATCAAGTAGGTAGCTTAAAGTAACGACCAAAGAAGACAAATTGATGTTGAGAGATTATTATGTGTAAATGTATCGACTTAACATTTTATTTTTTATGTTTTTATATTTATTTTAAAAGTAGTCGATAGATATTTTAATTTTAATTTTTATTAAATAGAAAATTGATTAATTTCGTGTGGAATTAGTGGAACTGCAAATCGATCATTTTGTACGAGAAAGTTATCAACAAGTTGGTATTTTTAATTCAACATTTTGATGAAGTGTTATTGTGATAAATAAATTAAGTTAAACGGATTTGTTTATTATTGAAATGAGAGAAATTGGAAACAATAATCAGCGAGAATCCGTCTCTATCATATTTTTAAAAGATATCTACTTATAATAAAGTAAAGATCGACAATAGACGAAATTTTTACACTCAGACAAATCCTGTAAAAGATTTCCAAATTACAAGTCTAAGCCCACCATTTTTGTCTCGAGCTCTACCAGGCAATGGCCCAATTCGGGATCTCGTCAAAACTTATACAGATGTGTCGAGTTACGCTGGAAACTCTTCGGAGCTCTTCCAAACGTGCACCGGATTCAAGGTAGAAGAAGCGCTGTCATGTGATTTCTTCAATATCGTGTTGGAGCAGATAGTGCGGTGTCAACACGGAATTCCGTCCAACTGCTGTGATACGCAGACAATATTGACATCATCGGAAGATTCAGGCAAGTCGTCGTAGAGGCGTTTACGACCATTGAAGAGGAGGCAAAACGAGTTGGTCTTGAAGTGAACGAGGAAAAGACGAAGTATATGTTGTCTGTCCAACACATTGGGCGAAACGTCACTACCTACCTCGGAACAAATATTAATCCAACAAAAGACACCTTTGTACAGATCCGGCGAAGAATAACCCTGAACATAATAAAATAAACAAATAGTCCAAATCGCTGTTACTTTGGTCCTAACGACGGACCAAATTAATGCTCTATAGAACGCTCATCTTAACAGTCCTGCTGTATGGAGCGATCAGTAAGAAAATTCTAAAGCATCTTTCATAATGACACTTAAAGATTAACTGCCAGTTTTCAATTATTAAAATGCCATCAACATACATAACTTTTATTAATTTATGTATCTCGTTACCATCACAAAAAAAAAAAAACACCAGCCATCGTACTTCACTTGGATGGCGGCGAATCTCAAAATGCACTTTCTTCCGATGGTATCAGATTAAAATGATTGATGCTCTATCCATCTGCCCGGAACCTCCACTGTTCGATAAAAAACAAAACAAAAAGGCAGAGAAAAAAAAACATCATAAATAACTTTTCCAATCGGAGATAAATTATCGATCAATTTTCAAGATTTCGCCAAAAGTGAAAGTTTAGCAAAAGTGTATGTATCTACACACACGCTCTCTGATATATAGCTCAACATCAGATACATTTCCGTCTTCAATAAATTCACGTATCTATACAGCATATGTTCTAAATTCAAGTTCCATTTGAACTATTAAGTTCACGGACAAGCCGAAGAACAAGAGCACAATGATATATAGTTCTTGTCGGAGAGCTGGCGGCACACCCTTTCCAGCCTCACAATACCCACTTATGTCATTATCTAAAATCAGTAAAATAATCGTTATTGGTCATAAAACAAAAAAAATATATACTCAGGTGTAAGATACGTGATCATTTGCATTCAACCATTAAAGTATCTGTATCTGTGTGTGCAAATATTTGAGATCAATTCGCCGGCTCGGCAAGGAGAAGCCATTGAACTTGTGTGCACTTGGACAATATGGCTACAAGGGAGAACGCACCTTTTACGCTCACAGAATAAATCTACAAAACGAATTCGTCCTATGGATTTGTTTCTATAATTTTTTGTTTGTGTCGACGTCATTTTGAGTTTAAGTCGCGTATTGCTTACAAAAAGCTAAGTAAATCCGCAAAAAGGACTTTGTAGTGTCTGCTTACGTATGGTGGATGGATGCCTGCTTTGAATACTGATTCCAAATGGAATACTAAGTGAAGAGCAAATAGTCAAGTGTAAGGTGGTACAACATGATGATTAGTTGACAGTTCTACGGTTTTTTTTTCTCGCGAATAAAGAGGAATATTTCGCATAAGAGATTCTAAGTCATGGTCATAATAATGGGACAAAAGAGTTCATTGTACTCATGGAAAATTTGTTTCTTTTTTAGATAAGAATGTGGAACCATTAGCCAAGCCCAGTGAAGTTGTGAAATTTCTTTAATGATAGAGGGAAAGAGCTCTGGTGAATTAGTTATCGTTAATTTTTTGCCAATGATTGTACTTAATTACATGTTGTTTTGGGAAGGAAGTAGAAAGAGATGAAAGAGTTCTTGGCTAGAAGTAGACCTTGTAAGACTCCCCGGGGTTTTTTTGCGTAAGATTCTACGCCCATCTGATGTTGTTAAATGAAGAAGCGATGGTCGCTAGTTATTAATGGATAACTGTAGGCTTTAAGGTCCCTGCTGCTTTTTAGTTATAAAATAAAATAATTCCGCTCAAGGTTTGGTTAATATTCAGTACGTTTTGTGCTTTGTTAGTTGGGTCGCTGTGGAATAGAACTCCAGTCGTTCTTTCAGTTTGTAAAGTTCCTAGTTTACTTTATTTACAAAGTAGACGGCAAGGTTAAAAATATTTCTAGTTGTCTTTCATACGTATACCAGATGCTCAGAAAAGGAGTGCCATTAATCCCTAGAAGTTCTACCTCTCTATGCCCACGCTTTGTAATTTTGCAAAGCTGGGACATGCTGAACGAAAGGTGGATAGTGATAGACGGACCCTTTGTTGATTCTAGGTCTTACCCTCTTGGGGATTGGAACTCTAAGAAACTAAAACATGGCCTCATTTTACTAGCTTATGTGGCTAATGCCTTTCGAGGGCATTATTACTTATGAACCTATGAGCCTGGCCTTAATTCTTTCTGACCACAGTCATGGAAACAAAATGTTTAGAAAAATAAAAACGGCAGAGTCTCAGTGGACAAATTTCCGATGCTGATAGAGGAGCTTTAGAGAGATCAACAAGATTCGGAGAAAAGAGAAAAGAGTTTCGTTTTCTGATCATCAATTTTGTAAATCAATAAAAAATTAATCTATAGATATGAAACTGAATGTAGATCCTTCCTTGTGTTCGTCAGCCAAGTATGGTCTCTTCATTATGTTGCCCATACCATGAGGATCGATAATATGTAGATTTATGTAACCTGTTTTGAACAGATATGTCACCCAATGTTGATTGTCTTAGACCGATTAGCCTCCAGTCATTGGAAAACTGTCGTGAAGCTACCGTGATGTCGTGGTGCCAGCCTGCTGGTGGCAATTTCTCTAAAGAATAATCCTCACTACTCTAGGTCTGTCACACTATACTGTCTATCTTCTCACCACACTAACTATAGTACTAATGAACAATTTTCAATAATACTCCGTAATGCCCTTATTCACTGTAACTGGGCCCAAACAAAAGGGGTTGAGATCGCAATGAGAAATATGAGAAGTATAGAAAATAAATTGGTTTGAAACTCAGATAATATGCGGTCTAAACTAAGTCAATCTTGCATGAGTTCGTAGTTCGCAGATATTTATTTGAAAGTATTTACTCCAGATAGGGTAAGGTTAATTTTATTTTAATACTCGTCGAATGTAATGATTATGATATATTAGGTGGGTCATAAGTTCGCATTATTTATAAAAGGCAAAAAGTATAATTTTGTGCTGACGCAAGAATTGAAAACGAACAACCATAGCTGGAAATGTTAACCGGAGATCCAGACTTTGGGCAAAAGATCATCATGTCAACAAGCAAGATTGCCGTTGTGTTCGACAAAACATCCTATTTGGACTGTCAAATTCTATTCATATTAGAAACCAGCGTTATTAACTCGGAAGACTCGAAGTACAGCTATCTGTCAAAGTGAAGCTTAAGTGGATAGTTGGCAAAACTAGTTTTTTTCAATGACTTAAGTAAATCGTCGAATGGCTCATATTTTTTTTAACACTCAACTACAACTTTCTTAAATTTAGTTTTCAAAATCTGTCAGTAGAAAAACTTTCCCCAAATCTAAAGCATTTCCAGGTACATAAGTTGACTAATACTTCTCACTGCTCATGATTCACTGTGGAATTTTCAATTAAAATAAAAAGGTTTACCATCCTCTTCATCTTAATTTTTGGGTCACATCTGTCCGCGCAGCTTCTGTCCACTGTAGGTAAGTAGGTACCAAACCTCTTGAGCAACATACCAAAAACGCTTGCGTACTTTAAGTTGCCCCACGCACCTTTTCTAACCATTAAACGAAATAAGATCAACTGAAAAAGATCTACAAGCCGGTATAAATCAAAACCCCCATTTCAATTTATCTCTCTCAACATCTAACCTAAGGTCATAACCCGTCATTCTATTGTTACCACAATTTTGCCTATTCAACGCAAAAACAAAAAGCATCTACTTACCATTTAGAGTTTATTCCACTTTGGGTATTGTAATCCAACTATTTGTACAATGAATCACTCAGATATGCGGGTGTTGATAATCCTCGATGGTAGCTAACTCCACAAGATTACCCTAAGACTATTCCAGAAGCCTGACAAATGACATCCACCATCAAAATAAATTCAATTTTTTTTGTCAGATACAACACGCTCTCACAAATCCTTTCTCTTTCTTGGATATCGGTTGGGAAAAAAAAGCACTAAACACACATAAGGAGCCAACAAGACCTCTTTTTTTGTAATTTTTTTTCATTCATTTCTTTTGGATCTTTTCGTTTAATCAGGTTACACAAATCTCCATGCACTTGAGACAGGAGTGGAGGAATGGTAAGTAGACAAATAATAAAAAAAGAGACACGAAACCGGCCACAACACCCTTATATCCACTTGTTTGGTGTTTTTCGATGAAGACACGGAATCAATCACACAGGTAGAGATACTTTTTTGTTGTTGCTGTTAAATATTGACCATTTTATCATCACTGATGGTGGGACACAAGAGAGGCATGAGAATGTGATCCCTTTTTTCAATAAAAATAAAAAAAAATTAAAACCAATCACCACACTTCCTTTTACTGATCGAGAGGGGCATTGGTGTGGCTATTCGACGAACATAGGTTATACCACAAAGACCACGGCTTATGCGACGACGACAGCGATCACGGAAAACATTGTTGACCTCGATTGTACGTGTGCTTTTCTTACACTTATTCCCAATCAATAAACGAGGTCAGGCACTAGACATCGGGGACAAGACACACGCTGACGGATACGAATCAAGTAGAATTCCAAAGAAACGCGTTTTTCAGATACTTGTATCTGGAAAACTGTAACACTCTTCTAATAATCCACAAGCGGTGATCGGGAGAAAGATTTGATGCCGAATATTCGCAAATTACCATCCACCTGTTGGCAGAGTGTGAGTTGGTCTGTTTACCACGGGTCCGTCGCGGCGCGCAGATTCGTTTGACCGTAACAAGGGTTCGTTGTAAACTGATTGCCGTTGTGCAGTTGGAGCTGTGCGCGCACACAACAGTCGCCGTCATGAGCTCAAAGAGTGAGACAGCACAAACCTGATATCGACGATGGTTTCGATTCCAGGTGGTTGCGGCGCGAATCAGTACAAGACAGGTTATTTTATTCTCCAGCTCCACTGCTAGTGGGATTGAAACGGTTCGTTCTGTAAATCTTCTTGTTTTGGTTTTGTTTTGTTTTCCGTTCTCCGTTTTGGTCGTCAGTTTCGTGTCCATTCAATTATCTAACTCGCCGGTTGTTGCAATTGTCCACTTGTTGCTTGCTGTTGCTGATTCTATGTGCGGTTGCGATTGTATCTAGATATATTTTTTTGGCATTTGTATGTGGGTTCAGTCGAAATGCGAGAAGTACGTGTTTTCGATTAAAATGCACTTTTTTTCTTTTAAATTTGAGGATGATGCTTGATAAGAAAATTTGACGAATCATGACTTGGGTTGCACTGGGCGATGTAAGCTGAGTAGTTTTTTGCGTTTTTATCTTAATATAACAGTTTCACTCATTCGATACCTTGAATGTCATACATATTTGGTTATCAGTATCCTAAACATTATACTCCTATGTTTGATCTGAAGGATGCAAGCCTATATTGGTATATAGTCGCCTTACACTTCAGTTATCTATAGAACGACAAAGGAGCTGAAAGGTGGTCGCAGCTTCGCCAAGTGCTAGATGGCTCTTTGCTAAGTTCGGATGAGGAACACCTGAAGAGATGGAAAGAGAATTTTTCTACGGTGTAGTCGCCAGAGATTTGCCCCCAAATCAGACCACGACCCCTAGTAAGGATGAGATCACGGCCGCGATCAAAGCACTGAAGAACAAGAAGTAGGATTGACGGCACTCCCGCCGAGCTCTTACATGTAGCGCCAACAACATTGGCTGAGCTACTGTTCCCTCTAATAGGAAGAGCATTGGAAACTAAGAACTTTCCTGACGAGTGGAAGAAGGGAATGATCGTCAAGCTTCCTAAGAAAGGAAAGTGGGGTAAGACAAGGTTGCATTCTTACACAAATTCTTTTCCTTTTTATGATTGACGATGTATTTCGTGCAGCTTTGTCGATGGGAAGCGGAGGAATTCGAGTGACTCTTACTTCTCAACTAAAGCATATTGACTACGCTGGCGATGTATGCTTACTTTCTCATAGAATTATGTATCTCCACCAAATGACAGTTGATCTAGAGCAAGAGGCAGGTTTCTATCTAAAGTTTTCAGTCTTGGCACAACCTCATCAGCTCAAATATACATTGCTGGCCAACCGGTAGAGAGATTAGAAGATTTCCTGTATCTTAGGAGTATTGTCTCGACTGACGGTGAAACCGAACTGCATATAGGTAACAGAATCTCGAAAGCGAAATCCGCATTCGGTATGTTGTCCAAGGTATGGTGAAGCAATGCAATCACCTTAAACACCAAGCTGAGACAGTTCAGCTCCAACGTCATATCCGTGCTGTTATATGGATATAGCACTTGGAGAGTGACCATCAACATCACAAGAAAGCTACAAGCGTTCGTTAGCAGGTGCCTACGTAACATCTTAAGGATTTTCTAGATTTTCTTTTGTTTTTGTTCCAAGCCTTAATTTCTCTTAGCTTTACGTGTTGTGCGCGATAAATATTTCTGCACACATGTATGTACATATGAATATCAGAAGAGTCCTATTTTTTTATCCCGAAGAAGAGTTTGTTTTGTTTGGCTGACGCTGGCAACACCCAGGGTCGCATTGGAGTATTCTGGTATTCGATCCTGGAACGCTGCTCACAGCAGTCAACTGCATTCCAGCTCGCTTCATTCACGTCAACTACTGATGTGACTTTTCTCCAGAGGCTGATGCTTCAATGATGCATTACCTACGAAGAGGAATATAACTTAAATGTACAAATAGATAAAAAGGATTTGACAAACCCATTCACGACCTACGATTTGCATACATAATTACCCAAAATTTCGAAACTTAAAATTTACAGAAAAATATATTTCATAATCGAATCTAATCTGCCTAAAGATGCTTCTTATCTAAATCTAATGACTTGATAAACATATATCAATATTTACCTCATGTGGGCATATCGAAATCTATGTATCTTCGGATAAGATTTTCAATACGTAAATTGAATTCCAGCCGAGAAATAAATGTTGCATAGCCTTTCATAACTTCTTGAATTTCCCAGCAGGGTACGGGTATCACATGCACTGGTAACATGATGCCTCTGCCTAAAATTTGAATTGAATTTCGTTTTTGTTTTTATCCAATGGAAATTAAAAACACAAAGCAGAAGAAGAAGAAGAAGAAGAAGAGGGAATGATATTTTCAATCGAAAGCCGATTATGTACACCTTTATTCAAATGCCAAATGGTGTCACATTTGTTTTATTGGCTGCGAATTACTGCCAGCATTTTATAGTCTCATTTATAATTAAGTTTCTCACGGATGTAAATGTATTTAAAAATTATTGCATTTTAATTCTCTGCTGCAACCAACGAACCAGAGCAACTTCCTGTAATATCCTTCAATTATATCCTCGAGTAGAAAAAACTCCATCTCCATTCGACAACAACCGCGCTAACCTTCTTTAATAAGAAGCTAACAATCCTTAATAACCGTTGGGATTACTGTAATTATCTGGCTGTTCATCGGAAATTCTGAAGAACGGAAGAAATCACAAAAAAAGGGATGCGGTTCTCACAAATATTTGCCATCCGCACTGACCTAATGAGCAACTCCTGGAGGTGGATACGCTTGCGTAATTATGTCTTGTTTTGTGAGTTGCATCCTTCGAAACAGGTAGATATGTTTGTTTCAAATTTAATTGTTTGATCCTCTTTCTCTCTCTATCTGTTAACAGATTGTTTTCGTGTGGAACAATTTTATTTTATCTCTTCGATTGGAAGGAGGATAGGTGGAGTGGAGGTAGACTTTGCTTTTTTTTTTGTGACATAATGATATTTTTTTTAAAAATGCCGAGATTATAATATATTTTGGCACTACATCGAATGGCTATTTGAACGACTGATCCTAAATCATCACCTTGCCATAATGCCTCCCTAAAACAATTATTATCACAGATAGTTAGATGTATGATAGCTCAATGATAAGTGCCATCAGGGAGATGCTCTGGATCCTCCTGTGTCGAACACACCTTGCATCATCGAGCAATGTGTTGAATATCGATTACCACTTCACCTGCTTCGATTTTGAAAAGGCGTTTATAGTGTCAATCGGCAATTTATTTGGCGTGCCGTGCGCAAGAGAAGCAGGAGAATTTGAAGTTCAAAGTGGGGTTCAGCAAGGCTGCATACTTTCACCAATACTTATTGGTGATTAGCGATGTTCTGAATGCAGCCTTATCAACAGGAAATGGATAAATTCGATGGACTCTTACATCTGAACTCAAATACCTTGACAAAACCGATGATGTATGCCTTCTGTCTCATAGAATAATGGACCTTCCCCAAATGACAGAAAATGTGGAGAGGGAAGCAGACGTCTTTGGGCTGAAAATTAACTTTGCAAAAACAAAAATGATCAGACCAAACTCATCAACTCATATATGTTTGTATTGCTAGACAGACGGTTGAGAGAGTAGAGAGTTTCCAATACTTTGGAAGTATTGTCTCAACCGATGGCGGAACCAAACTGAATATAGCTAACAGAATAGGTAAAGTAAAATCTGCGTTTGGAATGCTATCCACAGTTTGGCGAAGTAATGCATTTGGCTTAAACACCAAGCTACGACTGTTACGTTTTAACGTTGAATCCATGCTGCTATATGGATGAGGTACCTGGAGAGTGACCACCACAATCACGAGGAAGCTGGAAACCTTTATCAATAGGTGTCTACGCTACATCTTAAGGATATTCTACTCAAATCGTATCTCTAACGAACAGCTTTATCAGAGAACGGGCCATGAACCTTTAGGCACAACCATACGACAACGTAAGTGGCAGTGGATTGGTCACACTCTCCGGAAGGGTGACAGGTCCATAGCTAACCATGCGGTGCAACCCGCTTAAGCATGATGGCAAGATACACGGCGGTACTAAGAGCACGTGGCGCAGAACGTGCAACTGGGAAAGAGTTGGGGAGAAGAAATCGCACACGATATGGCGTATAGGAACTAGGTCCCACAAGGCGATAAATGACATAAGTAAGTATCTATGATATTTGTCATAGCGCAAATTGTAGGCTGGATTGGAGCTCATTTTTAACTCTAACCAGTCACTTGGGATACTACGACTCGTACCAGCTACGTTTTCGCATATTTAAGGTTTGGATGTCGATTGATTTTACTAGAATCGAGTTTGGAGGATTGTTCTCGAGACGACTATTGTTGGGACTTGAGCTTAAAACATATTGCTTGCAAGCCTTAGAGATAGAACAATTTCCGTTTATTGTATGCTTGCGATCCTGTGAATTCGTTTATTTCGTTTATTCACTTCACTCTTAATGAGGTGACTATTCTATGTTTATGCTTAACACAAGGAATGGCAGGAGATTGTCTGTATTGGACCTCGTAATATTCCCGTAGCCCATCTGACTTGCATTTCGGACATAGGTCGCAGTCCTTTCAACAGCGTTACCACTTCATGAAAAGCTGCTTCGACTGATCTGCCATTTAGGCAGGCATGTTGTTGTTTGTGTGAGGGCAATAACATTTAGAAAGGGGTCCAAAATGACTGAGAGGCTGTTTTACCCGCAGTCCAATCAGTGGAGGTCCTATCTCGTTATAGTAATATCCTCGCCATCTATACTTTTATGCATTGCTCATATAAATATCTTTAGATTTTCAATCTTCTGCCGGTCAGATATAGTATACAATTTTAACTCAAATTGCGGATTCTGATAATTAAAACACACTTTCATTCAAACACAACACAAACCAAATTTTATAGGATTGGCTAAAAGGTGATAAAATGTCTCGCTTCCATAAATAAGATGCTAAAATCAAAAAAAAAAAATAATTATAAAATCCGGTAAGCCAACATACAGCGATACGTTGATCCAGTCCCGTTGTCTAATCCCAAAAATCGATATTCTCTCTAAACAACATTTCGCCAAAAATTAAAGATAATTCTTTTTTTTGAACCCAAATACAAGATCACTGTCACGGAGGCTAAAAATTTAATAATGAATGTCAGACACGTTGTGGTTAGATAATAAAACCCGTAGACTTATTGAGAATGTTAGATCATAAAGCTTTTTAAAGATTCTCGTACGAAAGTTTAACCCGTTTTTCTTCCAACCAACGATGACAGGTTTTACGACTTTTTTTCTCTCTCTCTCTTTCTCTTTTAGGATATGATGAAGAGGTCTGAGTCTCAGTTTATACATTAGCAATTCATGAGGTTCTTTTTATTATTTCTTTTCTTGATGATTTGTTTATCCATAAGATGAGTACCTATTTCGTTCGATATACAAAGTATCTAATTATCGTAAGCCATTTACAGCCATTATACATGTGAAATTGTACCTAATTGGGAAAGGAGCATAAATTGTTTATCTCTGAGGTATCGACGGTAAATATTTACTCTTTTTATTGCTCTGAGTGGGTTGAGGTACTTACTATGCCAATTAGTCTTAACTCAAATAAAATCTTAGCATTTGATAAGAGCTAACTATAAATAGAACATAGAGTGACGTAAGCTTTTTTTTAGCAAAAAGTTGTAGAAAGGTAAAGTAGCGAAGGTGGATTACACGCAGTCATACCCTTTGCCTCAATTCTGAACCAATGGGTCATGTCGAGACTTCTGGCGGAAAGAACTATATCGTATTGTCAGGTTGTCTTGAACGTTTGTAGTCCAATATGCAATGTAAGGTCAGTATATTCGTAACTTTTTATTGATTTTTTTGTCAGATATTCAAGATGGGCTATATATGACACCGCAACGAATTGTTCTAAGTATTGTGATCCAAATACAAATATGATTTACGAGAAAAATTATCAAAATTGTTTCAATCTGCATTTTGAATATGCATTTCATTTTCAAAATATTTTATCCGATTATATATATTGAGAATCTTCTTCTTCTTCTCCTTCGGGGCATATTTTAAAGCTCATGGTTTGGATGAGTTCGAAAATAGTATGTTTTGAATTGAAAGAGTTAGAAAATACGTTCAGATTTCACACTTAAGCATTGGCGAAAATTTATATTTGAAACAAGGGTAACCATATTGGACACCAATTTCGAGAACTCGTTTAGAGAATTTTTCAACTTTAGTATTTTAGAAGTTAATGCTGACCTAAATTTTAGTTGAAGACTTTGAGGTCACTTGACGTCTTTGAAGGCAGGTATGGAATATACAAACACTGACTTCAAAGCCTTCAAAAGATTTCAACTAACTACAGTCACTGAGTTCAAATATTTTCAAGAAACTGAATACAATCAGTGAATGCTAGTGAGTTCAAGTGACTTCAAAGAATCCAGAGTAATCAAAAAGACTTCACTATTCCGAATGCTAAAAATGATTTCTTTAGTTTTGACCTCAAAATGAGTGGTGATCTATTTTTTTCAATTTGAAGTCTTTATTGAAGCTAATGAATTTAATCATCTTTCGGAGCACTCCAAGGAATTATATTCAAAAATGTTTGCAATCTTTTACAGCTCTACTAACTAGCTAGTAATTCAAGATTGCTATTACCAACTATACAACAGGACTTTCGACATTACGTATCACCTTTTCGGCCAAAAAAACATATGTATCTGCTCATAAAACTCACCAAATATGTATACGGTAATAAATAATATTTATTTTAACTTAATGATCAAATAGGAAAACTTGTAAAATTTTATATTAATTGAAAAAAAAAAAATAATTTTTATAACCCTCAACAAGTTAAAGCTCAACTGGTAGGAAAACTTGTAAAATTTTATATTAATTGAAAAAAAAAAAATAATTTTTATAACCCTCAACAAGTTAAAGCTCAACTGGTAGATTGCTTTACCATAGGAAAATGCTGAACTTACTTGTTTATTCCCATTTTTCATGGTCTATTGATGCACACCCTATTGGTCGTCATCCAGCTTTTTCAATTCAGATTTGCGGCATCATTACCAGCGGCTTAGTGTGAATAACGGCTCAAAGGCTTGCTATTGATGGCTTGCGACGCATACCGGGTGAGCTATGCTATCTGCTTAGAGTGAAAGGTTAGTTAGTTAAGCGCATTGTGGCGGCGGCCGAACCATGTTACGTTGTGTGCTGGTGGTTTTAATTTCCCACGAGTAATGCCGCATTAGCTACGCCGGCAAATTTTTCTCTTGCATAATGGTACAACGGTAACTGACTTAACATGTTTGCTTACACAAAGTGTTTGCAATTATTTTTTTTAATAATAATTAATAATTTGATATTTCTTATGGGATTTGCTTAACCTCCGGTGAACTCTTTTGATGTTTTTGATATTTTGCAATCGAAGGGGTTGTTTAACTTGTTTGCATAAACTGGTGGACAGTATCACTTATAACGAGCTCTAAAGTAAGTCTTTTAATAGACTCGGTTAATGCAATTGGAAAGGCAAACTATGACTCGATAAGGACTGGTTATGGTCATTGACACTGAAATAGTATAGTGACTGCTTGATATAAAGGTCACTAATAGCATTAAGTCCTCCCTCGTGTCTCTTTCCCCCTCCACAATAATTAAGAGTGATTTATTTCTTTTGTTGGCTACCATGGCTCATGTCGGCTATTAATTACAATCAGTAGAATTAATTTTTTTTTTTTTTTGTAAAAGTATGAGTGCCCCACCTCATTTGGATAGAACCAAGAGCCTGAAGTCATCAAAGGAGTAATAACAATACGAAGTTCTGTTTGTTCTTAATGTGCAACTGGTATGATGTTTATCAGACTTTTTTTTATAACTTTTCTTTGCCTTTTTTACTAAAAAAAAATGTAGGTAAGGCTTATAACCAAAAATGGCAGTGGTCTGTTATTTATTTTTGGCGGAATGTGCGGTTGCGTTCAGCAGACAAAGGTGATAAAAAGTTATTCGTTATTTTTTTAGACTTCTTGTGGGATGTTGTCTGACATGTTGGCTGAAAAATGTACGATGTTCTGAGGAGATTACAGATCATGGCTGTTTGGAATGCAGAAAAGATGTATTTAACATTAGATACTAACGAAATTTGGAGGAACAATAAAAAGTTTAAATGCTAGGAATAAAACCGGAATTTTATGATATACGAGTGTGTTTGTAGAAAATGTGGAACCGTCATAAAATTAAATAGAAATAATTCAATGAATATGAATGAGGACTTTTGACCCGGGTGAGGCGTGTAACATTTATTGAAGTGGTAGAAATGGGAGAGTATTTTATGAATTAATAGCACTTAGTACTTAGAAGAACAACTAGTAGACATATGCTTACAAGTAACATATAGTATCTGATTAATTTGACCTCAGGTGCTCTTCAAAATTCATATGTTTTAAAGCATTTACTAGCCTCTCAGTAGTGATCGTACTATGCGTGGTATACTTTTCTGCACGATAAGATGGGGCATAAGTTTTATGACTCATCCTAAAGTAGAGTTCTTAAAAGGCTTCCTTGGTCATGACAGTAATAGTCTTGGATGATTGCCAGACACTTACAAGAGGGGTGGACGTGGGAAAACCTTGATTGTATTTTCTAGTATTCAAAGCTGAACCTCCAGGAACAATAGTCTGAAGTACTGG
The DNA here is from genome assembly GCA_949716465.1 of Chalcosyrphus nemorum. NCBI lineage: Eukaryota > Metazoa > Arthropoda > Insecta > Diptera > Syrphidae > Chalcosyrphus > Chalcosyrphus nemorum. The sequence continues at coordinate 8,938,565 of OX454333.1, forward strand.
CGTCTGCAGAGCATGAATCCCCTACACAAAAACCAATATGTGTGCGATGGATTTTTTTCAGAAACTCATATAAAGATTGAAAATCTTAAAGAATTATAGTGGTGGGCTGCTTCTTTGATAACGAGTTTGACTACATCCAACTCAATGGGCGGTGTCCAAATCGACTGTCCAAAGAGCTGTATGTGATTTTTGCACATCATTTTGACACCGTGACTACCCAAGCAGAACTCATCTTCGTGATTTTGGTAAATTCTTCCTTGAAGCTGAAGGCAAATCTTCTAGCTCACTTAAGGCAGCTGGATTTGAATTGAAGAATAACCCAAAAAGAGTGAAGAGCTATCATTAAGTATAGACGTTATGGGAAGGTCTATATTTGTTCAACAATGAGGCTGGCCAGAACGTGTTAAGCCCGTGAAACCATGGCTTTATTGCGAGAACATTTCTCTGAAAAGTCTGTGTTAAGGATGCTATCTAAAATTTGGTAATGTTTTGGAACTAGTTTCAATGCCAAGTTTCGACTGTTCCGCTCTAAAGTTGAGTCCGTGCTACTATATGGATTTTACTTTACTTGGAGTGCAGCCCCTCCTATTACGACAAAATTGGAAATGTCTAGGCTGTGCCTTAAGGACACTGACCAAACTATGCCTCGAATTAATAGCTTCATCAGAAAGTGCAAGCATACAACGACACAATGGCAGTGAATTTCGCTCTAGTCCTTAAAATCTTCGCTACATTCTTTTGAGGTGGTCAGTTATTTTTCTTTTAAGGGATTGGTTTCTTAAATTTTTATGATTTCATGGTTTAAACCACTTAAGACATATCTTCTTACTCACTTAAATGATTCCTGACTCACCTTGCAAGCATTTGAAATATTTCTAAAGCTCACATCTTCACTAAAGACACCTGTATCCGACTCATAATTTCTTTTTCCCAAGAAATAATCCCACTACACTAGAACTTGAAATTCAACTCATCTGGACCACAAAATCCGAGAAAAAAAAAACAATATGAAAGGTTGCACGCTGTCCAATAAGATACATAATTTTCCTAATTTATGTGCCGACTGTTCCGGAAATTGTCGCAATGTCACAGTGACCACGAAGAAGAAAACTTGATTGTGTGACTTTTACAAAAATAAATTTGATATTTTATTACCCGCTAGGTGGACACCGACATGCTGTGGTAACTCTTCCCATGGGCTTACCCATGTAACAGTGATGAAGTTTATGATTTGAATTGACCGACACGATGAATATCGTGTGTGGCATAAATGTGTACTTTGTTGGTGGTATCGAACTTAAATATATTTATATATCGATGAGGTGGAGACATTATAGTTAATTTGGATTATTATAGTTTGTCATGTTAGTTTTTTTATTTTATTTATTCAAAAATGTATGAATTTAATTTTATTCTGGGTATAGATGGTGGGGTAACACTAACTCGTGGGCTATTGTTTGTTTTTCGATGACGGATGCTAGGGCAAGTGGTTTTTATTGAGATTTCTATAGGAGAAGTTATGTTTTATTTTGAAACGGTTTTTGTTTAATTAGAGAGCTGCCTGAAAATATATTAATATGTCATCTACGGAGGTTCTTCTAATACATTCTCTGACAAAGAGCTCGATAGCACGGACCTCTGCTTAAAGGTTGCTCTAGAGGAATAGGAAATTTGTAGTTTGGACCAAAAATTCCAGCTCCAGACCCACTCGACATCTTCGATCCGACAGTATACCAACCTATTGAGGAAGATGTATGGGCGATTTGCTGATTGTCCCAGGAGCTCCGGATTGGGATAGAGACCTCAATCTGAGAGGCACATTGCGGGATTGGATAGAATAGGAATTCTTTCAATGATTTTCATGTGTCCAACTATGTAAGGGGAGGAATTGTTGCATAGCAGTTGAAGCTTTAGTGCGCTAGCAGCTGCAGTCTTCATAATAGTTGGGTGGAAGGTCTAAAAGAACCTCTAACGTTGCTGTGGGGCAGGAGCGCACTACACCCGTAATTCCTACACAAGAGGGCAGACCATGTGGCCGTTTGGTTACCTTTTTCGTAGGTTATTAACGGAGTGATGATTGTGAGGTGGGCCAGTCTGGCCAGCAGACTCAGAAGGCTGTAGTCGCCTCTGTGGTTCTGTCTATGTGAGGCTTCCAGTTCACTTTATGGTCTAGAGTAACCCCATATATATATTCATTCGAGAAATTAATTTGATCACGTTAATATTTAGTCTTCTGGTGAATCTAGTAAGCCCTTCTGATTGGCAGCAGTTGCTAACTTTGTTTAGGGCAAGTTGCATTTGGTATTTAATGCGGATTTCTTCATTGCCTTTTGTATTTATGACTATGTCGTCAGCCTTGAGCTGGGAGTCCACAATTATTAAGGTCTTTTAGGAGTTGGTCCACCGCAATGGACCACAGCAAAGGGGGATAGAACACCTCCTTGAGGACAAACTTTGGTTGTTTTTATGGATAGCGATGTGTGTCCAAGTTTAGCAGTCATTATTCTACTACTAAGCATGGTACTTATCCATCTGATGGTCTGCGAGTCAATACCTTTGGGTCAATAAGTTAATTTGAGTCCGAAATTCACTTCAATTTCAGTCTATTGTTTAGTTCTTAAGCTCTCTAAAAAGAAGACTCTTCAAAAGGAGTTACGTATTGGTACCTAGAATCCAGAAAGCAAAAGTAGTTATTTACCCAATTCTTGCGGATCCACAATCTCAACTAAAGAAAGTTTATGTGGCCATATTACTGCTAAAACAGAAATTAAAGTGCAAAATAAACCTAATGGCCAGCTGAAGCCCCCCACCCAATACAAGTTGTTCACAAACATGTTCTGAAGAAACTTAAGTAATCACACAATTCAAGTTCGAAGTGATAATATGGTGATAACCTGATCTCGATTGCCAAATAAAAAAAAAAATCTTTGCGACTCCTACAGGTGATTCATTCGAGTTTCAATCAAAAAACGTTGCTTCAATTCGTGACTTGAACTCATTTAGTCTTCCTGAGAGTCTTGACCAGCTAGTTGCCTATAGTACTATTAACTTATATTTACAACTTACTTATTAGTTTTGAAAATGTTCTGGAAAATTCTGCAACTGATGGCTATATTCCTAATAGTGATAGTAGTAGTTGAGTCGAATCCACGTGAGTCATGTAAATGCACCATCAAATGCTAAATAACCACTATCAACTTACTTCACAGAAAGTGCCTGTGTCACTTCAGAACAACAGGAAGGAGTCTGTGTACCCATATTAGAATGCGGTACTACAAAACAAATCCAGAGGACTTCATCAAATCACCTTCTTGATGTAGTGAACTTTGCAATAGAGTCCAACTGTGGTGTCTACAGCGATATGGTGAGTTAAAAGTATCTTAAGAAGTATCTACATTTCTTAACTTTTTTTTATTTTTTTTTCTGAATTTCAGCCTCAGGTATGCTGCGAAATAAATGCATTGACATCAGAGACTGCAGAAAACGAAAGCGAGATTGGTTCCAATTTTTATCCAAAAGTCTCAATAGAAGTGACACAGTACAATTTTTAGCTTAAGATTGTAAAAATATGTTTTCCTCTGAGTTAAGGCGATTAAAATTCTGTACTTAAGCTAACACTTTGTTTTTAAGTCTATTGGACCTGAGAATATCAGTTTTCTCTTGAATTGTATGACTTTTTGTCTCTGACAATTTTCAATTTTTTTCTTCCAGAAGTCATTCACGGAAATTCGGGCATGCCATTGCCTCTGCGGGATTTAGGCATGTGGGGGATTTATCATGTCCGATAACGCTTTGTAGCCATACCCAGTGAAGAGTTGGCTGATGTAAAAATCTACTTCACTTGATTGCGATTCAGATTCATTTTTGGTACACACTGGTGCTGTTGCTCCTTCTAGGGCTTCCATGGTTGCTGTCTATCTTTGACTTAGACTCGTGGTTCTTAAATTATGGAATCGTAGATCCTCTGCAGTTCGATCATGATCAGGGTCCAGGTACCTAAATGAGATGAACTCTCTTCGTGCTGCCTAGTGGTTTTAGTAGTTAAATATAGTCCTAAACTAGTTTGGTTGTTATGTTTTAACTGCACTGTTTAAACTTCTTTCTATCTACTCCTTTGAATAGCATATTCCAGGACAAGAACTGATCTGATGAGATCAGAGCGGTTAAACGTTCATTCAAGTTTGTTAATGAATAGACCTTTTCGCATATGTCTCTATACTAGGTAAAGTAGACTGTACTGGTGGTCTCCGTAGACTCATTGAGATGTCTTAACTGCTAATCAAATCAAACGAGAAAATAGGTCACAACTAAGTCTAACTAGTTATTAGTTGAGTCAATAGGTCCACTTACTTGGTTCAAAGTTGACACCTTTTACAAAAGACAAACCAAATCTTGTAGTAGTATCATTGCCTATTATGTCATTCAAAGGTCCAAAAATTAACACCTCCCTACCAAAATCTGATGACCATTTTAATTATCCTTCGATGATTATTCAACTTTCATTCAAAAAATAAAGTGTTAAAAGAAAAATTCATCTCGATTTTCCAGATGTTATCATTCCGATTAGACACATATGAATATTGCCTCCCTGCATCTGGCTTCGTTACGGAATTCACTTGTTAATTTAATTAATTTTGTTAATTCGATTACCATTGTGATAAAATTGTTAAAGAGAAAAACTGATTACAACATAAATTGTTAGGCCAAACATTTCATTTAGAGGCCAACATTTTGCATTGTGTTTTCCTGGGCAGCACCTTTACTTTCGATGAAAAGAGCAAAAGTAATCAGCGGTAGATCATTTTTCCAATATCTTTGGAAGATGCACAGGCAAAAATCAGAAAAATAAAGAAAAGGTTTAACAAGCAGAGAATCAGAGGTCAAGATTTTCACTTTCACCCGATGCGGTTTGTGCAGACACAGACTATAACTTTGCGGCGATGGCGATGGCGATGATGGTAAACTCTGGGAAGGAGGAGGATGAGTTGAGTGGATTATTAAATTCAATAATTTCCTGTGTTGCATCCACGATCCATTCTGTTCGATGATTTTACGATCAAAAGGTTGATGTGATGAGTGAAAACGAATTTTGTTGAAGATGTCTGAATCTTGGAAGATGTTTCTTGTTGGGGAAATGAAGATTGGTTTGTATTTATTATTTAATTTTGCATTGCATAATGTTGCTTACGTACCAATCATACCTGTGGGAGGGAACAGCTGTCGGTTGTGGCTGTCAATACTCCTTTCGCTGCACACATAAATACACAATAAGTCCCGTTAAGGATAGATAGTCTCCCTTTCAAAGCCAGTGGAATATGGAAAGATGGTTGCAGATATAACCGGCCTTTCTCCCTGCAGTTCTCAGAATTTGCAAGACACTTACTAGCACCAATGAAAGCCCTTACTTCTGCTACCTTCTTTAACATAAAAGGAGCCGTTAACCAACTTAACTTATGTCCTGTATCTCCTTGCGGGCCTCTACAACGCCTACACACCATCGTGTGCGATTTCTGGAAATGTGCCCCCAGCTTTCCCCAACTATTTCTACTCAATGGCGTATAGCCATTGTACCTATAGGTTCTACAACCCACAAGGGGATACAGGATATAAGTAAGTAACGTTATTAAAACTTAGCATAAGTTTAAGTTTAAAAATCAAAATCTATTAGATTTGAAGGTGAAAATGTGCATAGCAGCCTTAATTCTGACACATTCCATTAATCCCTCCTGTCCCTCTTCGTATCATCATTTCTAACAATCGTGATCTGATCATGCAAGCCAACAACAGTGTAATTAGTTCTGTTGGTTGTCATAAATACCAAAGCCTTCGATTTGATTACAAATAATTTACAATAGAACATGACTCGTGCTTTCAAACTGAGTTAAGACCAGTACACCGCCGGTACACACTTCTATGCTAACAACTTCATTTAAATAAACATGACAACATTTTTTTTAAGGTGTGCATTCTTTGCGGTGCGGGACTCGAAAGTGGTGGAAATGTATCTTAATAAATAATAAATAAACTTTTTTCGGATATAAATCTTGTGCGCAGGGGTGATTTGTCACAATATCCAGCAATTGGCTTTGTACTTTATGACTGCAGTGAGTTTGTGTGCGCCATGTGTGTGTGACAAGTAAGCCGAGGTGTGGTTTAAATTGCCTGTTTTGGGGAGTGAATAGGAGCGCACTTCGTGCCTTCAACTAATGTGCGATAAATAATCTAGATTGATGAATAAATGATGTATGCCTATGCGCCACCGCAGTCTGAGATACCGAATTCTTATTAATTTAAGATGTGATGTAATTGTTGTTGTCTTTGTTTGACACTTGGAAGGTGGGTTTGGTGTTTGGATTCCTCTTGGGGACCTTTTTAATTAATCGACTTATAAAGTCATTTAGTCGCATTTAATTTCGAAAAGTTGCATAGAAGAGAACCAAAATCGTGCAAGTTCCCACATCCCACATTCGATTGTGGCAGCCATTACCAAGTGTATTTCAATTGGACGGTAAGAAAAATCGAACCGATATCGATCATATCGATCGTTGAGCGTATGATTTGTCATCTGGGGACCATTCCGAGTGCACAATGTTTTGTCTCTTGGAAGTGTATTAGCCTTAATTCATTGGGAATTGTGAACAGATTGGCGGTCTAGACCGAGAGGAGAGACTTTTGCTTTTCTGCGAGTCGATTGGATGCGGTAAATCACATTCTACACCAGTGTCAGTCTTCAGCTTTAGTCGAAATGAGATCTGATGCATGTCTCGTGAGGATTAATCGAATTCGTACGAGAGTTTCGTTGATGCGAAATAGTGATAATAATCTTTTGAACCCATAAAGATAGTTCGAGTAAAAAAGTAATAATAACCACAAGCTGTGTTGGCTGCGCTCTATACTACCATGAGTCTGCATATCTTTAATTAAAGATAGTTTGGTTACCAAAGATAGAATTAAATATTTTAATGGCTTGCGACTGTTTTATGGTCTGCTGGTTTGAGTCCTATGGGTACTGGCAAAAACTCAATCCAGGCAATTGATTCATTTGTAACTAGTTCGCCAACATAGATTCGTTTAGCTACTATCGCGAAAGAAATGTCGTCTGAGTCTGCTGGTCCGTCGGCGTATAATATTAATCACAGGACCTCGTAGGACCGGCACGTTCCATAGTAGCGTCCATAGAAGACTCTTGCAAGAATGTTGAATCACAGCTTCTTGTTGTCACAATAATATAGCATAGGCGTTGATAATCGCTTGTTCTTCGTAGGCGCTTAATCTCAATATAGGTGTTGAGTCGTTTAATAACGAGAAGAGGCACAGCAAGTGAGATCCTACTCCCACTTACTCTTGATATTATCTGGGAATTTCTACTAAAACTGCAAGCAGAAGTGAATGAGTAGCTAGCATCACCAAATTAGGTTCGTGGTCTAGCCTCCATCGTGAAAAAAACATGATTGCTCCGAAGCGAAAAATAGCGTATCGGATGCATAATTTCTTAACAATCTACGGCTATGTTTTAAGGACACCAATCAGTTTCTAGAAGATTAAAATCCTCGTTGACTGGCCTTTTCTCAGACGGAGGAAATATAACATTGTTTTCTGGAGGCTCTTTACCATGGTTTCCAATGGAATATTAATCGATAGGGCGATAGTTGCTGTAGTAGCGGGATTCTCCGGATGCAGATGTGCGGATATGAAGGAAAAAAATTTACTTTCGTCTTCGTCATCTGTACCCTTAAGCTGTTCCTCCATCCTGTTCAATTTCGCACCACAAAATTCCAAACAAACCATGTAATCGGCAGCAAAAAAAAAAAAAAAAAACTCATGGACACTAACCATTCACCATCTATGCTAAATCGATCTATATCTGGATTTGAATTCATTTGTACACACGACAAGCAACACACAGTGGTATATCCCACATCACACGTTCCGACATTGTCGTATACATATACATACCTACGCATTTCAACAGATACACCTTTCCCTTTAATGGTAGAAATTGCCTTTTACATGAAAGCAATTAGCTAAAAATGCGGATGAGATTTTGCTGCGTTGCACATAGATAGATTGCATAGAGAGATGCCAGGTTTTTGTTTTCAGTATCAACACCATCACGGTTGGGGCGCACAGTTAATTAAATTGCATACTCCGGAGCGACTTTGATTATTTGCAGACTCAGTGGGATCCGACATTCACATGACGGAAATTAACTTCCAAAGGAGGGATATTCTTGGAGAAAATATTGCTATGGCTCTTATAGTTGCCATATCTCGAGTAATAGCCAGTAAATGAATAAAAAGAAGACGGAAGTGTGTACTAGTGGTAGAGAATGTAACCGTTCTTAGGAAGGCGCTTCTCCAGCGCCACACCCTAAGACGGTTAAGTGTTTTTGCTCATACTTGGGTCGTAACTAGGAATTGCAAGATGTCCCTGGATGGGTTATGACAGTTTCACCCATAGTGTCATTTGTACCCACCGAATTAGAAAGAGAAATAGTGTACTTCATGATTGTAGATTGATACGTCAAGCGTTAAGGATAGTGAAGCATATTGCCTTCTCGTTGTTTTTATTCTGTAATAAGTATTATGGAGTCTATCAAGCTTATTCATATAGTGTCCATCGAGGGCGATAGCATGTATCAGGTCGCCAACACTCTTGGGTTAAGTATTGCAGATGGGTGCCTCCTGACAAGAAAGTCCCTGCTCACTTAGATCAACAGTTCGTATCCATTGTGCCAAATCATTTAACCCGGGAATCGCTGTTAGAGAAAGTATTGCTATAGAACCATCCAGTGATATAAATTTCAGGAAGTCCATCAGCTCTACGTTGCCCAAGTCCTCCAGCTCATTCCTGACGGATAGAGCAGGACAATCACACAACAGCTGACGCTTCTTTGTCCCTGAAACTTTTACAATAGTCACTTCATTATGCAGCACATCGAGTAGCTCCGTGTGAAGACCAATTATATAAGAATGGTCCGTGCGTTATATCAACTGAGTTTAAGCAGAGTTGCTGATGTTTTCTTGCTTACGGCCGGCATAAGTAGATTCGCCTCTTCCTACTTACAGCAGAGCAAATTTGTTATTCATTCACTCATTCGTTAGTCGCTACTCTTTGGAATAATGAATATTATTCGAATAACGTTATTCTCCACTTATTGGAAACACTTTCCTTCCTAATAGATCTCATAGAACCCATTTTGTTTTTAATAAATCAAAGCATAACATTCCCAGCAGTTCAATAACCAATTTACTTAACGTACTCGTATATAGTCGACCCCTGGTTTTATTAAAATTTTCTTCGCGCACCTAAAAAAAAAAAAAACTAGTGTTATTCTGAATACAAAAGCCTATATTGCCGCATAACAATATACATTCACCGAAAAATAATCCAAACACCATAACACGAGAGTAATAACTCATGCCAGTGGTTTACGTGAGTTTCAGCTCGACGTTTTGTTTCGCTGGGATGCCGAACAGAATTGGTTTGCCGCGCACGTATTCTTGCCTCAAATGAAAAATCACTTGCAAATACACTTTACCCAAGACGCGAGAAGAAAATGAAAATATGAAAATAAGAGTGCAGTCAATCGGGCAATTCAAGTGTGGCAGGAATTTGAAGCGCGAAGCAATCAAATTCAATCGCAATAAATTCCTTCCCGGCAGGTCTTCAGGGTGAGTTCTACTTGAATGGCTTTTTTGGCTTTTTGGTGTGGCAAATAAATAAAAGTTTACTTTTAAAATGTCACAATCAATAGTATAGTTTTGTGGAAGAGTAATTGCAACGCGTTCTGTCTTTGAAATCAAAAGAGTTGGCGTAAGAACTTGTACTTGAAGATGACTTTGACGGAACCTCTTAATTGCCAATTTCCTTAAACGAATACAACCATCACTGTGTGGTCTTTATAAAGAGTCCTTAAAGGATGCGTGTTCTGGTTTCATGATATGCATACCTATTCCAAGTATTCATTTACAAAGTATGAATGTAAAACCTTATAGGCGTCATTGAGATTGTGATAGTTTGCCACGAAGGTAATCCTACAGCTAATGCATTATTTATGTTCTGTTCTCAGGCTATATACAATATGACAGGATGCCGCCAACGCCGTGGGTGCACAATCGGTCCTAGTTAAGTGCTCCGAAGCGTGAAAAGAGGTGCATATGTGCAATTTTTTAATTACTAAATGCTGCGATAAGGATCACAAGAAGGAAGACATGAAGTATCGTATCAACTTGTAGTTACCTATAGTTTATGTAGATTTTTAATCATTCAATCATGCCGTAGGAAGGCATTATACCGGTTTGGACTGCACCTAAGGAAAGACACTTAAAACAAGTTTTATCTTCTGAAACAAAAAGAAGCTAACATCGGTTGTTCTGAGTCACTTTTTTTCGATTGGAAACGCGATTATTTGCTGTCCATTTTTCAAAAAGTCAAATAAAGCTCACCCACACAGTTGTGTTGTTTCAATGAATTAAAAAAAAAATCTGCGTATTGACTTTGTGTCGAGGTACAAACGAAGCCCGACACTTGTTCATTATTCTCTACTTTAGCTTCTAATGACCCGTGAGATTAGAGTATCTTTGTTTCGGCAGTACTCGTGTAAAAGTCAAGGTTACGTTCAGTCTAAGGCGGGGAAATACGATGATCATTGTTTGATTATTTGCTATCAGATTGATATCTCAACCGAATAGCAAATAATCGTTTTGGAACAATCAAATTCACTTTAACGAATTAATCTTGGTGCGGATATTCTCTCAGTTGCTTTGAGATACTTTGAAACTTGTTTTGTTTAAATACAAGGAGTTATGGCAAATTAAAGTGCTTCAAAGGCAAAAACCGCAGTTTAACTTGGGGGAAGGAAGGTAATAGAGTAATCATGTCTGTCTGACGAGAAATAGATGAAGAACTAGTGATAGCAGCTCATTGTTTCAGCAGCCTGCCAAGCTCGATGAAAATAAGACGTCGGGGAAACAATGGTAGCGAGAGAAATCAACTTATAATGGAAGACTACCTCCTTTCAAACATGCAAGTCACCAGGAGTGGATGGCATTTACACAGTTCCAAACAACTAATCCCAAAATCTTGTTAGTATACCACAAAATAGCCCTGGTAGTTTGATCCAAGTCTACTCAAGTTCTACATACCCATAAGCCTTAAATCGTTTCTTCTCGAACAAATGGAAAAAGCTGTAAAAAATGACTTGGCGAAGCATATACTCCCATGGATTATGTTGGCTTTCTGGGAGGGTTGACTTGAGGTTTATTGGCATAGCCCTGTGACTTAAGAAAACCTTACAAGAAGAAGTTGTTCATCAAATCAAAGTGGCCGATGATGTCTTTGCGTCTTCCCAAATTCCACAATTTGGCTTCTTGACGAAATGGGCCTGGTCGCTGAATTATGGCGCGCTTAACGTGTTTAACATATTTCTGAACTCTTCATGTTGATTTGGCAAGACAGATTGAAATAAACAACAGCCAAATTAATACACGTTGCAGTTAAAGTTCAGAAATCCCAATTGGAAAAAAACCTTTAAACAAAATCACGCTTTGCAGCTTCTTGAATAATTCTTGAATGACGCCTTCCCCCACTAAAATGAGCCTTCTATGATCGCCCTGTGTTTTTGTGTTCATATTTCTTCTTCGCTCTAATCTAAATCCTAGGCTTATGAGTCCTTTTAGATTTCTTTTTTTTAAGTACGTAAGTCATTGCCGTTCTTTGGTCTACAGCAGTAGCTTGGGAGATTTGAATGCACCTGTCTAACAGCTCAATTCAGCAAATTCTTATCGCATATACCTAATCTTTGTAAGCGCTCACGTAGGTCGGTTTTCAATGGCCATTCTTTATTTGGATCTAACTCATCTTGTCCTCCGAAAAGTACATCATGGGGGCTCACTACGATTTATCCTAAATGACTTTATTAATCACGACCTGTCGAAACAACATTACAAAACACATTTTCTACATCATACACGACACAAGGCATACAACAAGAAGCAACTTTGACATAAGTCGTGCATCGAACACTACCAGCTATCAAATGGATGGCCCCCATCGTGTACAAAAGAACGTATGTTCCAACATCAATTACCGTGCAAAGAGAAAAAAAAAAGGAGAAAAAACTCCTCCAAAGATTAATGAAGATGCCCCACGAAAAGACGCGGAAACCAATGTCCATGTCAGAGAATATTGCATGGACGACAGCACTTCAATTTTTACACCCCTCCCACGACAGCCGCGCCGCCGCGGTTCCGTATAAAAGTCAGTCCAAGTTGCGCTGCACAATCAATGCCCTTACAGAACAAATATTTTGAGTTGCATGCAACTTCCTGGCGCACAGTCGATACCGGTTATCGCAATTTGACTTACTAACATGGTGGTAATGTGCCTAACTGTAAGGTAATAATTTCCCGGGGGGATTCTCGCGTGATCATCACATCCAGGGAGGGATTACCATTTACCCAGGAGAATGTTTTCCACTACGTTACGGTAATAAATGAATCTTTCACTTTGCGAGCCCGTGTGTATATGCAAATTTAGATGCATCTTTTAAGCCCCTAACAAAAGATAGTATAAAAACTCATAGCGGAACGCTAACACGGCTCTAAGGTGAGTAGGTTTGTGGGATTCTCTCAGAATCTTTTATTCATATCTTTTTGCCCAACAAATCCATTTCACTTCCAGAGCCGCAGCCAAATGGAATCTTTTCCTTGGATGATGCAGCAGTTAATGATTTACACCAAGTCTCATCATATGGAATCTATAGACAACTTCTGACATTTACCATTCACTGTAGGAGAGGCATATAATTTTTTTTTGGCCAAAACTCATTCATTGAATGCACAACACTCACATGGTACTAGTCTTGTGCGAGGGAACACACAAACACTTTTGTACAATTCCAGGAATCATCAATTACGTGTGTATCTTGCAACATAGTGTGGCTGAGTAATGTGTAATGGCTCACGACTGCGAGTTATTCGATTTTATTTGATCTATTGTTGTTGAGTGGCTTTTGGTGGAAGCAGACTAGGTCGTGGAGAAACCATTGAGTTTCTGTGTGATTGCACTGATGTTCAGATAATGAATGGTACCACAAACAACGTGGAGCCACGCTGTGAATCACTCACAGCAGTAGCAAACGAATGTTGTGATGTTTGAATGCAAGTGATGCGCATTCAATTAGATATAATTTGAAGTTTTTTGTTGTTGCCGTTTGTAGGCAACATCTTTTGTAGTGTTGCTTGTATATGTCGTGTCTTATGACCTATAACATGTTTTTTCTCTTACAGAAGCGATTGATTTTGTATGAACTGTGAATAGTTGCTACAAAGTATACAAACTTCATGAAGGAATTTATTATCCAGTGCTAAGTACTTATGAGTTACTTTTACAACAGAAGGGGCCTGTATCCCCAATTCATAGAAAATCTATTTCCAAGCCTTAGCTATGGTTCGATGATATGGCGTTGGACTATAAGGAAAGCTATAAGATAACGCAGTTGAAAACGGCAGACAAATTCCTCGGCGCGCACATGAACACGACCGACATGTCGGCCGATTTCTAGATGAATAAGTTCGTCAATAAGTAAAAACTTTGAAATTCTGGACAAAAGTAATTCACGAGATCTACTAAATTGCAATGAATGCAGGGAAAGTCACTGACGGCATCATTGATCCGAACTTCTTTGAGATCGACGTTGACCAAGCCATCACTATCAACGTTTAGTAAGTTATCATTCGATGATAACCCATTTCTTTTGGCCCCATATGGATGATATGGACACCGACGACATAAGCTTTCAACAGAACTAAGCTCGCATCAGCCCGTGCCACGATGGATATTTTTCACGACTGATTTGCGAATATGGTTACCTTACTCGTAGCCCATGTAAATTGGCCACTGAGATCGTGCGATTTGACCCCGATAGATTTCTTCTTGTGGGGTTTTTTCAAGTAAGTCACAGGTCTATGTCAATAAACCACATGAGCCACATATGTAAGTGAACATAACCAATACTCAAATTCAGACTGATCTTAAGGAGAGAGTTATGGAAAATGAGACGTTTTGAATGCGCGCCACCCTGGCATTTAAACATAATGGCATATATGAGCCTTTTAAATAAAAAAATGATTTCAATGATATCCTACTCACATTTTATCTTATTTACAATTTAAAGATAAGAAACGCTTTACATAACCAACTGTTACTGTAGTGCATATTTCAAGGGAATTGTTTGAATCAGAGATGTGTCTTTATTTTTATGTTTTCTAAACAAAAGTTATTATTATTCACAGCACGAACTAGAAAATGGCATTCTTTCACGTCGAAAAAAACTTTTGATTTATTACTAGAAACCACCACCAAGACGCAAGTGTAACCCTTAATTATAGCACCTGAATAAATTTCCATTCCCAGTATACCTTTCGCCAAGGCATTCTGTCATCCTCTGTATAAGTTTTCTCTCATTAACATCAATTTCCCATAGACTTGCACATAATTATCTCCTCAAAGCCATGTGACAATTCCGAAAATGTGTGCGAAATCTAGACCACCTATCTTTGTTGTTTTAGCGCCATCCATACCAAGTGTCTAACGGTGACCTTAATTGCGCTCCAGCATTCACGATCACAGCGTCAACACCTCTAACCCATTTCCATACTAAATCGTTCTCGAAAAGAACCAAAACAGAATATAGGTATCTCGTGCCCACAACAACGACAACGACGACGACACCAACATTTGGGTATGCAAATTAAGAAGTCATTGCTATACGCCTTCAACGCCAACGTCAAACGATATACGTCACTCGATTGACCTGCTGTCCATTAAGCCAACTGGCACTATATGGTTGCGGGCCGCATTTTATTTGCCAAGATGCGAATGGTGACTTGAACAGATCTTTGCATTTCCTACACATGTTCAACAAGAGAGATGGTTGTTCCCCGCCAGTTAGCGAGTCGCTTGCAGACAGAATGTATCTCTTGTCTTGATGGTAAAAACTGCCAGAGCAACCCGAATGACCACATTACCATAAGGTAAACATCGATTGCTCGATCATGATCATAAAACTGTGTTTTGTTGACTCAGCGAAGGAAAGGTTCCGTGAAATAAGTTTAGTACTCGGATGGCAAAGTAAGTATCCAGCCTCTGGAGTGTTTTTGGGAAGAATGACCACCATTTGGCTTTGGCAGATTTAGGCGAGCGAAATTATCTCCTATCGGTAATCAGTCGGGGGAGAACGGGGTTGATGGTTGGTAATCGTACCTGCTGCCACTCAGTCAGTCTTTTTTCTGTCTTCCGTATGTGGGTGACGATGTCAGTAGTACGGCAATTGTAAGACAATATCGTGGACTTCAAAGTAAGCCGCACTTTTTGGTTTGCATGTGCTCTAATATATTTGAATTTTTCAAAATGGAGTATGAGGAGCCGCCGGCAAGTTATGAGTATGTCTGTCAGGGATTTGACTTATGAATATGGATTGAGTTTACTTTTGATTGTTATTTGGGGACATTAAATGTCTAGGAGGTGAACAGTGCTGAAATATAGACGGCAAAATAGTCAACGTGCAAGCCAAGACATGGCTAAGAAAGCGAAAGCTAAGTCAAAGATGAAAAGGAGACAAAGTTTGGCGACAGATATTGCCAGGTGTTGGCATAAAAATAATAAAAAAAAAAAAATTTTTTTGAAACAAATATTTTTCAAAATTTTGCATCAGTTTAAATGTCACATTTTAATAAACATTTAATCCCGCCCACATTTCAATTTTGATGAAAATCCTTTGAGTTTTAGTCGAGAAATAGAAATATTTCTAAAATCAGTTAATAAGAAAAGTACCGTTATACGTATTTGTAGCCAAAAACGTGGTACACCATCTTATAGCATTTGTCTAGACAAACTCGAATATGAAATTTAATCAAAATCTTTGGAGCCGTTTTCGAGAAAATCGTCTTTTTGTGATATTGGCCTTAAGTAAAGTACCGTTAATAACGGGGCTAGAACAAAAATTCGGATTTCGCCTCGAGCTGTGACGCTACAGAGCTCAGATATGAAGTTTGAAGCAAATCGGCCGAGCCGTTTAGGCTGCAGTCCAGCGTAAATACACACAGACAGACAGACAGAATCGGCAGACCCTCTTTTTCGAGCTTCTCTATCATCGTAATGTCAGAATTCATTGTTATCTCGAGTTCGAATTTTTGCAGGAATCCAATAGGTGCAAGTAAACTGAAAGGTGAGCATGAACATTACAACTGGCTATACACTCCAATAAAACACTGCTATAGCCACTATGGCTATGCTATATGAGTGGCTTAAAGTTGGAAAATTAGCTCATTCAGCTTAAAATGTAAAGACTGAACATTGAGAGAGTTCATGTGCGTTTTGTCAAAGCACAGTTGTAGCGAAGAATAAGTTTAAGGGGAAGCACCAAAGTACGAATTCAATATTGGGAAGCTAGCTTTTACAAACGGAATGAATGATGTTGCAATGGTTTGCTCATACGAGTATCTGGGTAGTTAAGATTATCGTGATGAAGATTGGGTTATTGCAAATGATGACAACAGTTATTGGTGCATTAGTTCGATAAACATCCGAGATACATATATTCAGAAGAAAACAAACAGGCACTGATATCTATTACCTTTGTCTTAACCTTAATATTACTATGATTACTCTTTAAGGTTTTGACTCTTCACCTGTGTGCTGTTACTAATGAAAGTCCATCCTGTTTGTTTGGAAACTAATCTCACGCATTTGAGATCCGCAACTGATCCCTTATTCATCGCTGATGCATTCTATTTCAGTCCATTCACCGCAAATACCGCAGTGACTTCATAAGATGTCTCAATTATTAATCCCCAACCTATTCAGGTGGGTATAGAAATGTGCACTGAATATCCAGAAACAAGATTCCAAAGCCATCAGTTGGCTTCTTTCTCTCTCCAATGCGCAATTTACAGAAAGTCACGTTCCTCCAGAGAGGGGATTGTAAATATCTCAAAAACCCAATGTTGACTTTATCGGCTGAGTAGATCGAAAAAAATAAGAAAAAATAATAAACGCGTAAGCCGCACATAGGATCTCGTTGAATCAAATCATTTGAATCCAATGCAATCTGGCACAACCCAGCAAACACACGGGCCAACATGACTGGAATACATTAGGTGGAGTGCCATTGCGTGCGTCATAAATATAAGCTGCCGAGAGTTGAAGAACTCCACTGGGATGTCTCTTGTAGTTGCTGCAGTCCCCATGGGAATCGCAGAGAAACACATTCACTAAAGTGGTCATATTCCATATGGATTAAATTTTTGTTGTCCTTTTTTTGTTGCTTTTAATCTACAAAGTCCATTACACCGTTTACAGGGACTTTGCATTGCATCTTGTTGATTAGCTCCTTCCCTTTGCAAACAAACAGACTGTGAGACTCTTGCTGACAAGCGCGATCTGAGATATCACTGAGTGTGCTCTGCCCTATAGTAGGATGGACGCGACATGAAGATATCCTGCCGCACATGTACATATTTATCTGTCGCCCTGGACCTCTTTGGAAAATAATTGAATCCCATTAAGTGCGCTCTGTCCACTGCGATCAAGTTCTAATGGCACTGCGCATGCATACGGAGGCCGCCTAACGTGAGATGAAGTAGAATCTTTTCGAGGAAATGTATCTTTGCCCGCTGAAAGCGACGGTATTTAAGCGATGACAGCTTAATGGATGCAGTTTAATAATTTTTGAATAGAAGCATTTTAATTGGTATGCAAAGGTGGTCCGGTCTGTCGGTCTCATGGCTGAAAGGACACGGTAGCCGACGAATGAGTTGCAGAAGAGGTGGCATTATCATGTTCAGTGTCATTCGAATGGAATGAGGGAATCTTGTGCATGTTCATGGCAATTTGTTCGGGAGGCTTCTATTGAGTTAGATAATTGAGGGCAATTTGAACTGAAGATAAGAGTTCATAAGCAATTTATTTGAAGTGCTTTCCACAGAAATGGTGTACACTAGAAGTGCAGTGTTTTCATTAAGCCAGCTTAAAGTTAATGCGTTGACAGCACTTTGGGAACGCTTTTAATAATGGCATCACTGCAGACTCATGAACCTGCTGTGAAACTGGCGTGAGTTCCCAAGATGGTGAGACGAAAACTAAGTGACATCAAGCTGAGGTGATATTAATTTGAAGAGAAGACGGGCTCACATGACTAAAGGTTGTAATCGTAATACAGGCTATAGACGCATTACAGAACAAGGAAGTTCATTTTCCTACTAACTGGCATACCTGTGATTTTATCGTCCATTTACTTGAAGACTATTATCAGGAGGATTCGGAGTTCAAACTAAGGCTAAACATTCCTTTATTTGATGACAAGCGATATGGCTGATCATTGTTTGTGGATGGTAAATAGATAAATTTGATGGACTCTTACACCCAAACTCAAACTTCTTCATGTACATATCATGTGGTGCACAACAAACCTATAGCAAAGAGAGTGCCAGATGGGCTTATTGTTTTGTAATGAACTCATACATCTTTTTAAGCCTAGTACCGGAATACATACAGACTTTTTGACGAATAGAAAACAGCATTACAATGTTACAGAGGGGAGTCCTCCAAGGCAGCGAGAACAACGACTGCCCTGGCAAGGATCATGCAAAAATTAATGACCTAAACAACTGAATATACTACTTATATATATACATACAGTACAAAGACGGAAGCAGTTTACAGTATCACTGGTTTCACAGTATACAGCACCTTCCGAGCAGATTCATACAACGAGGCATGGGTAGTGACTCTAAAGGTGCCAATAGAGCTTCTCGTTAAAGACGCTGAGCAGAAATACAGCGCCAGGAAAATAACGATGCCAACAGCAACGATGATGAAGTGCCACGAAGAACAAACC
Source organism: Chalcosyrphus nemorum (assembly GCA_949716465.1). Lineage (NCBI taxonomy): Eukaryota > Metazoa > Arthropoda > Insecta > Diptera > Syrphidae > Chalcosyrphus > Chalcosyrphus nemorum. The sequence goes on from OX454333.1 coordinate 8,957,466, forward strand.
TGAGCAAAATAGATGGAACATTTCTGATAAAGGTATGCATAGATTGATCCCAAAAATAGACCTTTGGACCAATAATGAGCATAGAGTAGAAGTTCTACTTGATCCCAAAAATAGACCTTTGGACCAATAACACTGCTATACAAAAAAAAAAAAAAAATCTGCGGCAGGGATTTTGTTAATGGTTTTTGTTAATACTCATATTAGACCTTCACGCTGCATGCTTATTTATTTTTGATTCACTCTGGTTATTGAGATAAACGGAACTAAGAAATAATTGAAAATTTCAAACTACCCTACAAACATTGTGGTTCATTGATTTGTTTTCACTTACGTTTGTTATCTTTTCACGGATTTATTTGCAACAACTTAACTTTATAGCTATCAGACCCTGTAGTTGTTTTGTGTTAAAGTGCATTTTTCCTTTCAAAAACATGAGTTTTCCACGTAAACCTTGTTTAAACGAGCCTAACAGTTTCTGCTTTATTTGTGGCAAGTTTTGTTTACAAAAGCAAAGAAAAGGGATCACAGAGTTTGTAAAAACAGTCTACCGAGAATATTTCGGGATACCATTAGTGAAAAGGAATAAATATTGGGTGCCAAACATCGTGTGCAAGCCGTGCGTAGAATCTTTGCGTTACTGGAGCCAAGGAGGACGTAAAGGGTTACAATTTGGAGTGCCGATGATGTGGAGTGAGCCAAGTAATCACTTAAACGACTGTTACTTTTGTGCCGTAAATGTTAAAGGTATGAACCGGTACAAAAAACGTACTTGGGTTTACCCGAGTGTGAAATCGGTTACAACTCCAGTATCTCACAGTGATGATTTGCCAATTCCAGTGGTTTCAAGACCATCTACATCAAATTGTGATGATTTTGAAATGTTAGAGGGATCAAGCGGTCAGTCGAGCAGTAGTGGAAATGAGTTCGAAGAAGATGTTTCTAAGAAACCTGGATTTTCTCAAGACGAACTCAATGATTTGGTTCGTGATTTGAATTTACCGAAACTTTCGGCCGAACTTCTTGCTTCAAGGTTGAAAGAAAAACAATGTCTTCAACCTGGTGTTATCATTACATCCTTTAGAACCAGAGAGATTGAACTTCTTCCTTACTTTTCAGAAGAAGATAACTTTGTTTTTTGTAATGACATTCCTGGGCTCCTAAGATCTATGGGTCTTCCTAAATATGAGGCTAAAGATTGGAGGCTTTTTATAGATAGCTAAAAAAGAAGTCTAAAATGTGTATTGCTGCACAATGGAAATAAGTATGCTTGCGTTCCGATTGGTCATACTAAAACTAAAAGAAGAATACCAAAATATTAAAATGGTTTTAGAAAAGATTTCGTACGCACAACATCAGTGGCTAGTTTGCGTGGACTTGAAAATGGTAAATTTTTTACTAGGCCAGCAAGGAGGGTATACTAAGTACCCTTGTTTCATATGTTTATGGGATAGCCGTGCAAGAAACCAACACTGGATTACAAAGATCTGGCCTTTGAGAAAAAATATGGAGGTTGGAAAAGCAAATGTGATAAATGAACCGTTGATAAGCCGAGAAAACATCCTTCTTCCACCCCTTCACATTAAGCTTGGGCTAATGAAGCAGTTTATTAAAGCCCTTGATAAAAATGGTGTCAGTTTCAAATATGTGTGCCAAAAATTTCCAGCCCTTAGCATGGAAAAATTAAAAGCAGGCATCTTTGATGGACCGCAAATACGTACACTGATAAAAGACACTGAGTTTGTAGCCCATATGACACAGATTGAATCTGAAGCATGGTTAAGCTTTGTGTTGATAGTAAAAAACTTTTTGGGGAATCACAAAGCGCCGGAATATCAAGAACTAGTTGCAAAAATGCTACAAAATTTTAACAGAGTAGGAGTCAACATGAGCATAAAATTGCATTTCTTACACAGCCATTTGGACCGATTCCCGCAGAACCTGGGTGATTACAGTGAGGAACAAGGAGAAAGGTTCCATCAGGATATCAGGATAATGGAAGAAAGATATCAAGGTCGATGGGACAGCCATATGATGGCTGACTATTGCTGGACCTTGAAAAGAGATTGTCCTGACAAAGTAAATAAGAGAAAATCCCAAAGAAAAAGGTTTTCATGATCTTCATTTATTTATTCTAGTTAAAGGTACCCCAAACTATTATTATTTTTGCGTATTTTTGTAAAGATAAACAATAAAAATAAATTTTAAATACATCTTTTGGCCCATTTATTGAGGCATTTTATGGAAAATGTTAGAAGCGTTTATCTCAAAAACTGGAGTCAATTTGACCATTCTGGTATTTTTCCCGTTATCAGCACACTCGTCTTATACAAAATCGACTTCAAGTATGCCTTCCGCAAAATGACTGTATAGCAGTGTAATGAGCATAGAGTAGAAGTTCTACTTGACGCAGATGTTTACTGACCAGTCTATTCATGTTTTAAAAACACCTCCACTTATTTGGACATGAGGACAACAATGTCCAACGTGCACAAAAGATGTAGAAAACATAATATTCCACTGCCCACGATGTCATGAAGGTCCTTACCGAATCGATTGGGTATGGACTTGGCCAGAAGCTAAGAAGCAGTCAGTGAAACCGCTGCTATCATAAAGTTTGCTGCCAACGCGAATACAGAGCTGAATTGTCTCTCCAGAAGAAAAGACTGCAGACAACTGGTTGGGTTGGTGTTCTTACGTGAAAATATGTCATGTCTAAGCAAGACCGTTACCTTTGACTCTGAAAGAAGCGCTGATTCTGCGGAACACTTCTTCTGTGATTGTCCTGCTTTTACTCATATCAGGCAGTAAGTTTTATGAGTGCTATAACTCTCAGATTTCTGAGACAATAACAGTAGAATGGGGCTTAAAAATGCTTGCTCCCTGGCATCATCATGGGCTGATGGTGTCTGATTGTGTCTGTAAAGCACTACCTTTCAAAAATAATTGGCAAAGAGGCCAGGTACAAAAGCGCTTAATGAAGTGAACTACTTGGTATGTCTCTATGCGACAGAGACCATGAGAACTCCCGGTGATGATGATTTCTGTATCCCTTGTCTATTTTGCAGTCATTTTAAGAATTTAAAAGCCTTTGCGTATAGAGCATAGATAAAGAAGTCCAGGTTAAGAACCAGATACTCAGATTCGAAAGGCAAAGGCGTTTTTTAGGCTTAAATATATGTACATATGCCACAGATATACCTAATCTATGTAGAAAAAGCAAAATATCATCCTTTATTTATGTCCACACCTGTACGTATAAAGTGCAAGTCACAGCCATATCCATTGCAGGTCATTGCCTTGAAGAAGACAACTAAGAAAGTAAAAGTGGCACTACAATCACATTACATGATTCCAAACAATAAAAACCTCTGGAATTTCAAGTTAGTCCAAACACCACAAAGTGCAAACGGGCAACACCTAATGTGATGTCCGTAAAATACCTCTTCTTTAAGATATTATGTCACGTTAATGTTGAGCCATTAAAGAGCCATCTATCCTGTGACTTTTTGTGCACTTTCGCCAGCGCACACCGGCACACCGGCACACACAACTTTCAATATCATTCACATGTTAAGTGTGTCCACCGAATTCGTGACATGACGATATGGCTTGAAGGCGGCACTTAAGTGAACTGGTTTGCTCATCCGCAATCTGCGGAATTACCGCGGATTATGCAGGTAGGACGCACGACACGCATAGTGTTATTTTGGAAAGTTGGCCGCAGACCTGTTGGGTGGGAGTCTTCGCCAAAAGCACCTGTACAACAGGAAATCAACAAAAGTAACTTTTAATTGGTGTTGGTGGTTGTTTTTTCTCTTCTTTTTCATTTGCGTAAATTAATTGTCGTCGTCATGTTGAGGACTGATTGTGAGGATAGACTTTTGCTTGTCAGGAAAAGTTTTATGCTAAACCATCAACAACACGCATGGATCTTTATAGTTTTGAGTGCATTTGTGCCCAGGAATCCATCTGCTAAGAGTGTCTCGTTAAATACGATGATTTATATCCCGCCACTTGGTCGCTAACCATGTTGGGAGTATCTTGTTCACTTGTTGCTTTCAATATGAATTCAGGTTTGGTGGGAATATAATTTTATTGGCTGCATAGTTATATTAATGGCCAATAACGTAAAACGGTTATGAAAAAAACAAAACCTAAACCGAAAATTTACGATATCTGAAATTAATGTTAGAGTGTTAGATACTCCTTTCATCTGAGCATTTTGTAAAGATTCAATTGCATGCTTTGCCTCGGGCATTTGAGCGTGAAGGTATGTAGTTTTATTGCGGGCCATAAATAGCCGTGAGAATATTTGTTTAGTAAAATGTTGATTATTTTTACTATCTAAAAAGTACACTACACATTTTTCACTGTATAAATCAGTGGGACTCAATTAGAGTCAAACAGGAGTAATAATTTCATAGCCTAACAAAGAAACGTTAAGCAAACGATGCCACTCAAAGGACCGAACATTTGCCGGATTTTTAAGGATCATTAATTTGAATTTTCGATGATTTTCGGTATCACACCTCACCTCTTATCTTACAGCCAACTCTAACGAACATCTGTGACAATTACCGCCACGTATAGGCTTACCTATTCAATCAAACCTGGACTATCTAGATCTTATTACCAATATTTTCTTGTAGTTTTCTCGGATATCCCGCATAAACCATATAAAAGATGAGAGGCGTTGAAACTCATGGGTAATTTTCGAACTTTCAATGACTTTTAATTAAATTTTAACATATTTATAAATAAATATGCATAAAACATTAAATTAGTCACAATACTCTAGCCAAAGTTAATGAATAAAGATTTTACCACGCATTTCCAGGTTCCAGTTACAAATTGCGTGTGGTAACTTTTAGCCCAAGTAACAAGTGTCTTACAATCCGTTTTATCTCGGACAATGTATAATATATTCCATATTAACCATCCACCTAATATTGCTGTTCAATTAAATGAAAATATTATTGTAATATCAGTGTCACTTTGTACTGTCATTCTTAATTAATGGAACAAGGTGTAAACACTAGACATGTCTCGAAGTATCGGAGCCTCACGCAATTGAATTTTGATTTTGTTATTGTTTTTATGTCAAGTGCAGCAGGGAAAATTATTTATTGTTTATAAAAGTAATGAAATGGAATTTGTAAGAAAAGAAGTGGAAATTGTTCGGGGAGCAACCTAAAAAGTGAAGGGCGGGCGTCTTAAGACATCAACTCAATATGTTACTACTAATTAACTCATCCAAAATCTTAACAGACATTGTGGGTCACTCGTGCTGGTAATAATCTACAGCTCAGTTTCCTTTATCTGCCAGCATACATACATATGTATGTTCATTTAATTCTTTCAAGGCAACATGGCTCCGTGTCATTGTTTAATTTTCCAGGAAAAAAAAAACTCGTAAATAATCATCAGTACCATATGTGCTCATACTTGTGTCGCTTAAATGGATATTTATCTCTGAGAAACCATCTTTATGTCGCATCCGAGTCTTTGCTTGTAAAAGTTAATAACATGGTTCGCAGAGTAAGCATAAAACAAAAAATAGGATGACCTACATAGAGATTTATATTTGAGAACTGCAACTGCAAGGTAGACACTTTCTGTACGGAAAAGAACTGGTTACTTGCACGTTCTGCCGCTGTCCAAAAGAGATGATGGTTGTGCTTATTCTGAAGCCATCATCTTGACAGGAATTACCGAAAGCGAGAGAGGCAACAAAAAGTCGCATGGAATTTAAAACAAAGATACAGCGCAAGTAAACAATTATGAAAGTGGTATCACGGTTCGCAAAAATTAAGCTTGTTTTTTGTTTCTATTCGAATCGTGTCAATTGTTCTTGATTGTATGCTTAGTTGTGACAGATGGTCCTATTTGCCAGTAAAGTAGCTTTTAGGAAGGCCAGCGTTCTCTGGGAGAACAGTCATCTGTTCAGAATCTTCACAGAGTTTTCGCCTATGGTGAACCAGAAACGCCTAAAAGAACTGATGGTTCTGAATCGCTTGAAACTGAGCATCAACATCGGTGTTGTTAAGGACACTGTCTGATTGATCTACGCGCCGTCTCATCGTCTCTGCAACTGCATTGCACTATCGTCATCATTTTTGATGACCTTGGTGATCTGACGGGTGTTCCTATTATAGGCCCCGATTGGTTTTCCTGAAGACCTCATAGGTGGTCAGCTCAATCTCCTTCTCTTTGTATTTGTTTGTGCACAATATACATAGTTTAGTGCGGTAAGGTCTTTAGTACACTTTGTAATTATCGATGGTCTAAGTATTTCTGTTTTCCGTCTCCCTGTTATGGCGTCAATAAACGTGAGTATGAGGACAGAATATGAGGTTGTTTTGATCTCGCTGAAAGCTTGGATTAGCAACTAGATTTTTATATATTTCCAGGTGATCAGCACACAAATTTGTCTCCCGCCTCATAATTACGACAATCATCTCGTCATAACTTATCGCCTACTTTAAATTTGTGCTTGTATTTTATACAACAAGATATCACTTAGCACAGCTCAGCTTAGGCAAATACTTATGCATACAGAGTGTATCAGGAAACATTCTTTGAATTCCACAAGCGATAAATCTCCTGCAACTGGTAGTTAAGCAGAGAACCTATCTCTTGCCGACTATTAATTTTACCAGTCATTGTTCCATGCAACTTATTATTTTATTTTTATTTATTTAATGAAAAGCCCATAAATTCAATTTAATTCATAATCGTCGATACGATATGTACTCTTAAGCCATCACTAAGCGACTAGTAAACCTTGAGACATTCGAAAAGATTTCACAAAAACCTACTTTATTCCGTAATTAATTGCAATCTCAATTATAAGATCATGAAAGGCAATACTTCTTGAATAAATGAAAGAAAAAAAAAAATTCAATATCCGTTTCATGATACCACAGGGCGAGTACAGAAAAATATGAGGGGTGGTACCGGTACCACCGACTACCTACTCATAAATTGAATCGCTGAATTCGTATCTGCAAGAAGCAAGCGAAGATAATTTTCTGCGGATACCTCTTGCAGAGGTGCAATTTATTCAATTTATATTCAATTTAACTCGCCCTTGGTGCATTTAATCAGTGGCTGCCTAGACGAATGCACTGGTAATGTACTGAATTTTTTTATTGCACTATTGCATCACTTATATAACCAGTACGTAACTAGATATAAATTGTCACTAATTGTAGAAAATTACCATCAATTCACCTGTTGGTGCTTGATACAGAATTTGCTGTCCCGAATCTTAGCGATACATTGTTGTCCATTGTTTTAGGCAGAGATACCCTCTTGGACAAATGTATTCCAGATTCCATGGGACTAGCAAAATACTACCGTTGCGCGAGCCATTTACCTGAGCAGTGTCTGCATGCATTATTAATTTCACCTGTCATATTGTTACGAGCACAAAATTGGATAAGCCTCGTTGTTTTGTTTTTGTTCGACTTTAAGAGTAATGCAACCTTATACCAGGAGGCGATAAGTCGAAACGCAAAACACATTGTAAATGAGTGCACAGTGAGGCACTCTGTGGATGGTAGGCGGTATATAGACGACGACGACGACAACGACGACTACGGCGGCAGCTTGCGACGTTCGATACGCGGCGATCGTTGTCGTGCGGTTTGAATTTTTAATCAGTGCACTGGCATCGAAAGTACATGTTGTTAAATTATTATTACCAATGTTATTGTTTTAAACGGGTTTTCTTGTGGCGTAGTTAAGCGAAAATACAGATTCAAAGCGCAAGTCTGCATGCCAATCGCATTTCGGTTTTTATTCAGCTGGACAGAGCTAAATTTGCATAAAATTTATGCAGAGAATATCTACTCCTTTTGATTTGGTTTCCAATGGATACGTAATAGAAAAAGTATTACCTGGTTTCCCTTGGGTAGAAGCTAGTGCGAATGGTTATGTAATTTATGTGTTATGTGTCTTGCATGATTAATTTTTGGGTTTATTTTTTGTTTTGATGATGGGTTTAAGGACTTTAGAAAGAAGTTATCAATATTGCAGTCGAGTTTTGGCACTCAAGGCGTTTAGATTGTCTTAGACCTGACCCATTGGTCTAGTGGTATAAACCAAGTTTATTTTCTAATCGTTGATCAGTACTATTATAAGGTTGAGGACTTATGACCTCAGATTCTGAGGCGGCCTAGAAAGCTCATCGACAGATTCGTTGCCGCCAATCCTTTGGTCTAAGCTTTACCTTGTTGTGTTTGCTAAGGGATTGCAGTGCATGGTAGTCAAATTTGACAGTTCTAGAGTTCATGAGAAGATTCTTATTGTAGGTGGTCAGGACTCAGTACATTGTATTTACATCATGGTACTGGAGAACCTTTACTTATGTATATCAGTAGGATTTTGGCTGAATCTTAATGTACCTGTGGTGGCCAAGTAGGGTGATTGAGTATAACTCTGACTGTCAAGGTGGGCTCGGAAGGTTGAGAGACGAGTACTGAGCGCGACTGATTTAATCGAGCCCTTTGTGGAGCTATGGAATTTGTATTGGATAGATAGTGATATGATCTTATTTTCCCAGACAAAATGTTTCCGAGGGATCAAACAAGAGTCAATGAATACAGTCTTATAAGCAAGTTTCGGACTTTATTGCATTCACGAACCAATATAAACTTGGTTTAAGTACCACCATTCTTAGAGGTCTAACCTAAGTGGCACGAACTTCAGAATCACTTCTTCTTCTTGTTTCTTAAACAAAAAAGTCTATTGGAACAACTTCAGCCACTTTCGTAGACACATCGATCTTGCCAAAGGCAGTATGCATCTTCTTCTCCAACTAATATGGCCTGATTATTCCTTAGGCAGTCTTCTTTTCTTTACTGCTTTCTAGGCTTCATTCTGCAGATATTGCTTAAGAACTGGCCTCGTTATTCTAAGTCACATGACGTCATGATACATTAGGTTGCACAATAACTTTGAACTTCATTTATGATGCATCCCATTTCTTTAATAATCGGTTATCATATTTTGTCGGTTGTCTGGTATTCTTTTGGCTATATGAGGTCGCAGAATGTTTCTTCGCTTTAGGGGAACTCTTAATAGCCAACGTTACAACTGCTCTGTACTGTTTGCTTCCGCTATTCCATTGTCTTTCGATCATCGAAACCATAATGTCGGTCCTCAAAGCCTTCTGCTTGCCCTTCACACATATGTATATAGAGTCCTACAGTAGTTCACAACCTTTTGGTAATATGTATGTATATCCTGGACTTTAACGTCCAGAGTGTGTAGCTCTCATCCGTTCAGCTGTTTCTGGTCACGTCACACTCTTTTTCATAGGACTAGATGGTAGCTGAAACTTTTTTGACTGATGATCGCTAAAGGTCAACTCGCTGCTAGAACTACTAGCGTACTAGGGTACGTTGTGCAAAGATTCGAATTAATTCTTAAAGCACTTTTAGATAGGCCGACGAAGAATCAAGACAATTTGACGTTTTCTTTTGTTGCCTCTATGTTTCTTATCCGTAGAGACGCCACACAAGAGGTCTTTGATATTTTTGTTTCTTCCTGTATTCGCAATTTTACTCTGTGCAGGTACACTCATGGAACACACTCAACATAAATTGTCCTGCACACAAAAAAATAAAGCAAATGAACAAAACTACGAACGAGGTAAAGAAGAATACAAAAAATCTTTCAGATTCTTCTACTTTACTTTTTATCTGTCTCTCCATCATTTTCGAGTGTCGCGGACTTTCGTCCACGTGGCTCGTTGTCTATAGCTGGATCGTTGTTGTTGTTTTTTATTTTCATTTCATTTATTTGATAATGGACGCAGAGAAGTTTTTATATACAAATCTAGGCAAGAAACCCAATATACAATTGCATAGCTATATATTACAAAAGTAAAGATCATTCCATTAAAATTATCATTGAAAAGCTGTGCGAAGAAGTATCTACAGAAATCAAGTGTACGCGTAAATTTACTGTATTTTATTTTTTATAAACATATATGCATATGTAATATACAGGGTGTCCCAGTTAAGCGGTATAATCCTTTAAGGGGAGATTCCTGAAGTTCTGCCGAACAAAAAATTGTATGGCAGCGGGGGGTCTATTCTCACCCCATTTCAAGTTATAGCCCCCCAAAGTGGGTGACCTCTAATTTGGAGGTGTAGCCATTTTTAACGCTATAACTTCTAAACTATTATTGGTACAAAAAAGATTTTGTGCATTTTGAAAAGACAATTCAGTAGCGCACACAAGTCCTAAACACTTTAGGTACATCTATGCAGACACAAAAAAGTTATGGGTTCTTAAACTCAAAATTATGAAAATTTGCTGTTCCATTTTTTTACTTAAAAAGCATTTTTCTCAAAATTTTTACTTAATAAATTTTTTTTTTTTTTATAAAATTTTTATCCCTGAAAGATTTCCTAAAAATTATGTTAAGCAACTTTTTTACATGCGATCAACCGAAGTTGCAGTAAAAGCCATTTTTTGTCACACAAAAATGGTCAAAAAGCTGTGATAATTCTTTGTTACGCTCTTTTTTCCTATTCGACAATTAACTGTTAACTGCATTGCCCATAGGTATGTTAATTTATTATTCTCACTTAATTTTGTTTGACCATTTTTGTGTGACAAAAAATGGCTTTTACTGCAACTTCGGTTGATCGCATGTAAAAAAGTTGCTTAACATAATTTTTAGGAAATCTTTCAGGGATAAAAATTTTATAAAAAAAAAAAAAATTTATTAAGTAAAAATTTTGAGAAAAATGCTTTTTAAGTAAAAAAATGGAACAGCAAATTTTCATAATTTTGAGTTTAAGAACCCATAACTTTTTTGTGGCTGCATAGATGTACCTAAAGTGTTTAGGACTTGTGTGCGCTACTGAATTGTTTTTTCAAAATGCACAAAATCTTTTTTGTACCAATAATAGTTTATAAGTTATAGCGTTAAAAATGGCTACACCTCCAAATTAGAGGTCACCCACTTTGGGGGGCTATAACTTGAAATGGGGTGAGAATAGACCCCCCCCTGCCATACAATTTTTTGTTCGGCAGAACTTCAGGAATCTCCCCTTAAAGGATTATACCGCTTAACTGGGACACCCTGTACGTACATAGTAAATTAATTTGCATATTTATATTGCCAAGGAACAGAACCAGTGGCGGAGTTAAAATATGCAACAAACTGATTGCGTATATTTCGTGCAGCATTTGATGGTCTTGTATTTTGATTTTTTTCTTCTTGGACCATATCTTCCATAGCTTCTTGCTCAATATAGATTTCCTCAAGCAAATTTTCGCGTTCTCTAATCATATTATGCAAAGTACAAGCAGCTAATATAATAATTTGCACTTTATCTGGCGGCAGTAAAATGGTAGTCTCAAAAATACCAAATCTTTTTGTAAGCATACCAAATGCGCATTCAACTACTCTTCTAGCTCTAGACAAGCGATAGTTGTAGATTCTTTTTTCATTTGTAAAGTTTTTTCGTGCGAAAGGTCTCAATAAATTTGTAAGAAGCGGATAGCTTTCATCGGCCACAAAAACGAACGGGAAATATTCCTCGCTTTCAGCAAATAGTTTTTTCTTATCTGGCAAGTTCAATTGCTTATTATTGAGTTTTTGTCCGAAATTTGAGTGCTTAAATACACCACTGTCACAATTTGCTTCAAAGTCATCAACATCAACGCAAATGAACTGGCCGCGTGCATCGGCTACAGCCTGCACGTGTATGGAATTACATTTCTTATAATCTGATCCTGCATTTGGAGGGCATCGTATTTTTATGTGCTTTCCATCTATAGCTCCTAAGCAATTAGGAAAATTCCACATTTTGGAAAATTCATCCGCTATAGAAGTCCATTTGTCAGCATCTGGTTTTGGCAAATAAGTGGGTTCGAGTGCTTCCCAAATAGCTTTGCATGTTTCTATGACAATTTTACCAATGGTAGAAGCACCACAGCGAAAATGATATGACAGTGATTTGAATGTTTCTCCAGTTGCTAAATATCTGAAAAAAAATTAATTTTTTTTATTATTAGTTAGTTAGAAAATAAAAATTTGGTTTTTGTTATCACGCCCCATGGTTTGATTTTGTTACTTTAACCAACACCAACTTTATTTAATTTCTCTGACTAACCCTTAACCGCCTTATACCTATAATATGAAAAACTGCACACGACACGATCCCGCCAATTTTTTTATTTACATTTCTCCGTTTTGGCTTTCTTCCTTACATTGTTTCTTCTGTATACATATGTACATACCTCCAGACAAATTGTACCATTTTCATATGTTTTCTTAACTTACCGTAGTGTTATAAATAATCTCTCACCAGGAGTTATGCTTTTTCTATAATTCGTATCTTGTTTTTCAATTGCACTTTGAATTAATAAAAGCAAATAATCGAATGTTTCAATCCTCATTCTAGTAATGTTTTTAAACTTATCAGGATAAGTCCTTAATTTGGTCATCATGTTTTTAATAAGGTTTTCAGCATCTCTTTTTTGGTTATACGGATGAACCCACCACTCTCTATTTTGCGCTTCATGTCTCTCACAAACTTGAATAAAATTAAATAAAATTGGCACAATATCTTCGTCTGAATCGGACCACATGCCGAACAACACTAAAGAGAAGTCGCAAATTCAGTTTTGTTTCACCTCAACTCAACACACACCAAGCGAAACAGAAAAACGTAATGCCCAATACGCAATACTGTGTGAGAGCGAGTAGAGTCTAGCACGAGTTGTCAAAAAAAAAGTTTCAACCAATGCGAATTGTATGAAACAAAATAATACACAATGGCGCGAGACTCGTTCAATGTCTATCACATCGTGTTGTTTTCGAAAAATTAAAAAACTCTCGCGATGTGATTGCGTGGCAACAGACTGATGTTAAAGCCTGAAAGAGAGTGTTGTTCGGTTATAGCGTTATCGTTGTTGCTCTTTTTTCTCCTATAGATTATATGAGTTCGCTTTCTCGCATTCATTGTGTACTGGACTGGGAAACAATTTTATAACCACAAGGATTTGTCGTCTCGCTCTAGTCTCGTGTTCATGTGGGGAATTTTCTCAATTTTGGGGAATTTATCATTTCAACTTATACGGTTTTAAAAAACACCGAAAATTAGCTGTAAATATCGCATATTCACCACATTCTTCATACCTACCGCAAAGGGTGGGCCATCTAGTGGCTTGGATTTTTATTCATAGGTTATTTTGACACTGACAAGTGTTTCCCGCTTGAAATCTTGACAGAAAGTCAGTATTATACCTTCACGGAACGAAATAAGTCGCTTAAATCTTGAACAACGTTGGGAAATATTGAAAACTTAATTCTAAATAAGTGCTGTGAACAGTGCATTTTTTGAAAAGAGGTTTTGGCCAAAATGAAGCCCCCACCGCGCCTGGTGTATGTAAGTTTGTGCAAAAAATTCGTGAGACGGGTATGCTAGTCGTCATACGGTGTACTCAGACGAGAACAAGGATGCTGTAGCCAAGAGTGTGAGACTTCGAAAATGAGGCTGGGAACGGTGGGCGGTTACAGAGCCATGGTAACCGACTTTTTTTTTTACTAAAATATGAAGACATACAGTAACAGTATCCGTATAAACCTGAGCATACACATCAGAATTATTGAGAGTGTTCAAAATAGAATCAAGTATCATAAAAAACCCATGCTTATTCCTGACATCAAATTTTACCCACTATTCACATCCATGAGTAGAGTACTATTTATTTCCGTAATCCACAGCGCCAATATTTCGTCCACACAATGACAGTTGGCACGGTCACACGTGTAGTCAAAAGTCACAATGTCAATGCCAATGAAAATGTCCATAGCTTATGATACTAGATTCTTTTTCCCCCTTGACAATCTTAACTGAAAGTACAAAGTTGTTGTCCAATCAATAGTTAGTTGAGTTCAAATCAGATATAATGAGGACAAATCTTTCAAGCTAAAAAAGAAGACATGAGTAATGTCACAAGTATTCGTGATTAAATAGATTTTTCTTAGATTTATGGGAGGACATCTCAAGTAGACAGGGCATCGTTGGGTTCATAATTTATTAAAACTGTATGTTCGAATCAACATCTGAGACTTTGTCACGATTTTGATCTATCACAGGTCTACTTAGAATCACGAATAGGATTTGAAGCATCTTCAGTTTTACATTGCTGTCATGGGGATTATTGTGCATGACATTTAAGTTAGTCTATTAAAGCAGGAACTATTTAACATTTTTGACCCAAAAATGAGTCTCGTTTCTTAATCCAAACTTAAGTACCCACACGTTTCTGCGCTAAAACTCATTTTCTGTGTTCAGAAAATAATAAAAGTCTGGTACTATCTCGATGTCGGGCACTTTGACACATTAATCACATCAACACCTGACAAATTAGTTATAACCGTAAGATAACAGCTTTTCCTCCTAGGTATAGGAGAATTTACGACCCAACATATCAATAGTATGCGACCATTTTTATAGCAGTAATTACATGGCTTGTGTGGATACTAGGCAAACAACTCATATATGCATCTTAGGCTAAACAAATAACAATTAGTTAGATTAGATCTGAAGTGAACGAATCTATTAGACAGAGACTAGTATGGAGAAAATACATATGGAGGAGTTTGATTGTTCAAAGATATGCCGAAGGAAAGGTGCGCACTGGTGTATAATTTGCAGGCATTTGACTTTTAGAAAAAAATAAACAATAATTTAGTTAACAAGCGATAGTTTTCTTGTCAGATATTGGATGCCAGGAGGTAGTAACAGTAATGGCGAAGCGTGCTAATATGAGGGGTCATAAAAATACATAACTAAATTTACAATAAAAAGAGTGAAATGTAGCTTTACTTTCTATTCAAATATTTATTCATTCGGACACTGCCTTGTAGGTATGAAACAGCTTTTGACTTTCACCTTTCTGCAGCTGTAAGGCTGACTTAAAATATTTATGTACAAGTTTAAAGTGAGCAGGATATACTAGGGTCGCCCCGAATAGTGATGAGGAAGGTGGGCTTTTAAGAACAAAATCAGGAATGACCATAGAGCTCATCATCTATCCACTGGGGGAAGTAAATCAATGCCGCCTATGACAGCATCTACTGAGACGAAGCCATGTCCTGTTTTAAAATTCCTGTCCGTCTCTGCAGGATGGCAATGTAGACTGCTTGCTGCTCCATCAGGGACCAAAATAACCATACTGAGACCCTCGATGTCAAATAAGATTTCAAATAAAGTGACGCGCTGTCGTACGTCTTCTTTAACATCATATTAAAACTGATTGTGCGGATCTCACTAGCCAACAACACTGGCACAATCTATCAAAAGTCCGTATAACTTCTTGCATACGCCGATGATATTGAACATTATTGAAAGGACTCAGCGGGCATTCACTGGTGCGTTTAAAAGCATTGAATCAGAGAAGCCAAAATAGGTTTAGAGATCAACGGAAGCAACAAGAAGACACAATCAACACTGATTGCATTAAACGACACAGTGGGCTACAACCCACTTTCCGGCTTTCGAATTTTACCCGAAGGAACGATGCCATAGAGGAACTCATTGCCACGGGTAGCACGGACAAGTTCAAAAGAACCAAGACCAACTGGGGGAGGCTTGTTGGTAGCGGCCCAGGTTCAAATTTCTTGATTTCCATCCCTCAACAGTGTGCATATCTGCCTTTGGACCTTAAAAATAGTGCACACCATAACATGATATTAATTATCCCGTATGTAGTCTTGAGTCATTTAAAAAGATGGTGTCCTGAATCCTATCTTTCACTTGTGTTGCCAAATCGTTTGAAAATTCAGTCTACAATCCGCTGATAATAAGAGCTGGACTCGATATCTGAGCTCATTGAAAGATTTGCGAAGAAGTTGTCCTTGGCCATTTTCTTACTCACTCAACTATTTCTTTTGTTTATCCTTTTCTTTTCTTTGGTACTAAATATTTCGTTTTTGTTTTTTTTCATATTTGGATCGGACGGGTAGTTAAGAAAGAGCCCTGCTGATTCCAAAGGTCAACGTGTGATAACTGATGAAACATTTCGGAGACGATTCAATGATTCTCTTTTCATCTCTTCAAGATCTTTAAGATAGGTAGCATGCTCTGGAATGTTTCAAAACATCATACACATTGCATTATGTTCCGTCGACTAGATATTTTCACTTAAAATGCAATCCACAATATTCAAAGTTAAAGCGGCCTGTCAATGAATCTCGTTCGTATACGGCTATGACTTGTGTGTATCAGTCGGCTGCATTTGTACTTTTTATTCATTCGTTACGCAAAAATTCATTCATACACACATTGAATATGCGCGCTGTTTGTTTCATTGTTAAAAAAAAGACGACCACTGCAATTGCCAGTATTCCCCAGTGAATTGTAAAAAAAAGAAAAATAAATGACAACCTACCAAGAAGTTCGTTCAGCTCTGATTCCCAAGATTTATTTCAAGGTCTCTGCACACCGCCAACGCTTTTTGTCTGTTCATTCGGTCTAAGCCAAGCATAAGATATGCAACAGCATGCATGTAGTGCAATTCTATAAAAAAAAAACAAATAAAATGTATCTTGTTCCTTGTGGGGTGATATTTAACTTTGACGTCAATTGCAAAAGCACTTGTTGTATTTTCTCGATCAGTGGGAATATTTTTTTGACTCCGTGCCTGTACCTACTGCGGTTGAAGTAGCTTTAGTAACATTCGGGTTAAAAGTTAAAATGTGGGTATTTGTATAATAGGCTTGTTGGCAAAAAAAGTGGGTTCAACACAAACTATTGGGTCAGTTTTGCAATGATTGCCTAAGAAGTTTTGGTTGTAAAGTAACTTTTTTTTTAGAATTTGGTGATTTTTTTTGTCCAAGTTCGCACGCCAACTCTTTTGTATTACTTATAGAGACTCCATGTGTACTTTGAACAAAAGAACGGTAAATAGTTTATTCTTTTCATTATTTTTTGAACAAATAATACAATCTAATTGCCTTCATTTATTCAAGTCACGTCAAATAGGTGTATGATAAAGTACCCGATCGTGAATGTGAATAAATTGCTTTACCCCTTCCCAAGTCGTGCTGCGTCCATATATTAACATTTAAGGACAAGTGTACAATGTTAGTAAACACCTAATTAATCACAAATATGGAAAATACTATTCCACACTGTGCTAATGACAGATTTCATTGAAAGAAGATCGTTCAGTCTGCAAAAAGAGCGCTGGTGACATTCTAAGTGACGATCATCATTAAGACCATATTAGCACATCAGCAGCGAATGCAGTGCTAATGAGCGTGTAGAACCTATTAAGGTCATGGTGTTGTCTTACCCTAGAGCGATTGACATTTTCAAAAATGAAAGGTAAACCGTTGTGTAAAGATTTGTAAGTAATGAGCCTTCTGTTGTGATCGACCTTTTTTTTTTACATTTTATAGTGATTTTTGTGACTCTTTTGGGTGGTAAAGGACTGAAAGTTTCCTTGAAGGGAGCATATTCTTACAGATGTTGGCCCACTTAAACAAGAAAGAGTAAATGCAGCTGAAACAGTTTTTTCCCTGCAGTGGCTCAGTGGTTAGTGTGTTGGACTAGTGTGTATGGGGTGTCAAATTCGATTTCAAAAAATGTCATCTAAGTTTTGTCACGGGCCCATCTGGTGTCTGGCAAACATCCGAGAGTGTTACTGTCAGGAAAAAGCTTCTAACAAAATTCATTCATGTATACCATGCACAAGGTTTAGCTTCTCATAGCCAAGGGGGTTAGATGTAACTGGTAGCTGGAGTATGTTTCCGGATCTCAAGGGGATTCATTGTACTCCCATGGAGTAGTAATGTAGAGAGTCTGCGAAAGAATAGCAAAATATAAAAACAGGATAGGCTTTGCATCGACCTTCCTGAAACCATCCAGATAGTCTTTTAAGTACAGTATTTGATTTAGTAGATTTTATTTTCCTTTGTTTGTGAAAAGAACCACTTCCGTTTTAATCTGGTTGATGTTCAGTCCACAGTAATTCCGTTTAGATATGACTGCACTTTACATACCCTCAATCTAGTCAAAATGTAATATGTGTTGAACAATTTTCGAGATCCGCCCACTACCACACTCACTTTTGGAAAATTTGAAGCAAGTATCATGATACTTTTCAGGGGAAAAAAGACCTATTTTAAAAGGGATGGATGGATGTCACAGGATCCGCTCCAGGTTTTAGGTTTTCTAAGATTCGAACTCTGAACTTTTTGCATAGTCCAACGCACAACGATCTTCAATAACCTGGTCGGTCTGTCCCCCAAGCGACCAAAAAAATATCATTTCGGAAATTTAGTAACACTGATTGTCCATTTGTTTATTTTTCCCGTTATGTTTGTTGAAGATTCTTTCAAAATGGAACTTCAGAGGATGCTTATGAGATCCAATCCATCCATTCGGACCAGCAGCCACCTTTTCCCTCATATGACATTTCTACGCCGACAGCAAACCCTAATTATGGTTCTCTTTCAACTCATTTCACGCTTGTGGACGAAAACGTAATTGAAACCGATTTCCACGGAGACAAGGTATTAAGAAAAAAATCCTTATTTGATTGAATAATTTATTCTGCTATAAATCTTTTTAATAAAAAGTATAAATGCGTCTTATAGACTTCATCAATCATTTGCCTTGCTCTGTTTTGCTAGCCATAATTTTTTCTATCGCCAGCTTATTATAGAAAAATTGCTTCATTGCGTGCAAAAAAAGGACGTGAGTAGCATTCGATTATATTGCCGGTGAACCGTTATAATTGTCCTCAATTAAGTGCTTATATTGAATCAGTAGTGCGCAAAAAAAAAAATTGTATATCCAGACATCTAATTAACGGATTGACGACACTTAAGTGTGTTATTAGTCGATGCCAATCTACATTTCTTTTATCTTAAGTATTCCACCACCTGTCCACCGGATTGATGTGTGACGATTTGGTTAGACAGCTTGATTGCTCGATATGATTGACACAGTTTGTAGGAAATAGCATAAAAGCTCTTGAGTTCGTATTTGGGTCATAATGCTGGCTAAGATGAAGTGGTGGAACTTTTTGTATATTTTTATTACTTTCTTGCTGCTGGGCAAATTGAACAATTAAAATACTTATAACGATGATCTTTAATTGCTGGAGTGATATAGCTCATTAAGGTGTATGGTACTTTGCGGCTAGTGTGCTGCACAAGTGGACTTTGTTAGATAATGCGTAATTAAAAATGAAAGTTATATCAACATCTGAAGGGAAAGTCAATTTGGAAGCATCTTTGTTTATACTGTTCAAAGTTTGAGTGAATCTTGTCTCAATTTTGGACATTTGGAGCTGAATCACTAGGTATCCCTTGATTGACATGATTTGGTCCGAATTGCTTCTCAGATTGCTTCTCCTTTGATGATGAAGAATTTTAGACCAAAGCATACTTCTGATGGCATCAGTTTGGCAGCCTTGTTTTGAAACAATTTTAAGAGGGAGTAAATGTTTCTAGAATATGGACTGAGGTCAGTGTGGTCATCAGCCGACCTATCAAATTCTTCGCTCGAGTAAGGCTTTAGCTATAGCACCTCTTGGTGGGATAATAAATGAAGAAGAAGACAAAAGCAGCTAATGAGGAGAACATGCTCAGAAGGAGTGAAGAGAAAATTGTCCTGGGTAAGACGAAAGGGTTTAGACAGCTATATCGACGAGCCTTGTATTTTAAATTTGAATGGAACAACCAAGTAGCTGACGGCTGCCTTCAAATCCGGAACGGAAAGGCAATATGGTCACAGAGTTGCATAAGAGAGTTTAGACCGCCCATTTTACCAGTTCTGCTCTATGACTGTACAATGGTAAGAAAGCAAAGCAAATCTTGAGTGCACCTTTGAGCGAAGAATACTTTGATGGTTGAAAGGAGCAGAGCATGCGACAGCGAACTGTATGATCTACACCATGATGTGAATGTAGTCGAAAAGGATAAGCTACATCCTGAAAAACCTTCGAATCAGAACCTCTCACTTCAAAATTAAGATAAGGACCGAAAAACCTCCAGTACAAACACCAAGGTTTCAATAGATGCTACACCAGCTTGATCCTTACTATTAGAGGTAGAGGGCAGTAATAGCAGACTAAGTCTTTGGCAGCCGTGTTTCAGGCAGACCCCCTAAATTGGAGCTAACTTTCTACTTTAAAACTTAATATTAGTCACGTGCTTAAAAGCCATTTTCTGCATACACATATTTCGTAGTCTAGTTCGTTTAGGATGCCAGTCATAATTGTACAAGAACTTAGGATGCATCATGCTTCAGTTTTGCAATTTTTGCAATATTTTGTTATTTGTTAAAATCAGGAAAGAAAGCAACCACTGCACTGAAAATTTTTAAAACAAAAGTACACTATTTCCTTCACAACCGCTAGCATTATCGTAATGAGTTTGCACACCTTGCAACGAAACGATTGTGATGTTTTCAATTAAAATTCCTTTCACGTTTTACTGAAACATGATGCGCAATGTCATTTGGCTTCTTAGGTACATGAACGGGCTAGTGTATCTGTCCTGCAGAGTGACGCAACTGATAGGATCAACTGTCGGCCCAATCTACACAAAGAATAATTCCACGAAGCCACATGACTCTTATAACATAACACAGAACACATGCACCAACAGCATGTACAGAAGATGTCATCACTCCTTTGGGGATTCTGTTAACGTTCTGTGTTATATGTGACAATTTAACCGCAAGAGAGTGGGCACTAAGCCACAGAGATAGACATTAGTTTTGGGGTGCGGGACCAAGGTGAACTAGCAACGAAATCGTGTTCCGACTGGGAACATGACGTCCGGCGTGCGACATCCTTTTGATGTAGTTCCGCAGCTTTGTTTATTGAAGTGCGATGCATTGCAAATGGCTTTAAGGCATCGTTGGTGGTTATGGTGATGCGATAATTCTGTTCCTAGTTCTAAAGTATTTCACCTGTGAGTGGGGAAAACAAAAAAATTTCACGCATCTCCATGACAAGTGATCGGGAGCCTCGTAAGTCAACTATGGACGGCCAGTGTTGTCCAGTATGCAAACTAATTGGTCTTATGCTTGCAGTTGATGTTTGGTAAAAGGGAAAAATGTTGGCTTAGATGTAACAAGTGGCTTGCATTCTTAGGTAAATGAGTGCCGGCAAGAAGAATCAAGGAGTTTTCATCGAAATATTTTGGAGGGGACAATGTTGTGAAAGGAGGCTTCGTCCATAAAAGACTTCTTCATGTTCCAGACGGTAGCAGTAGAATTACCTACATATGTATGTATGTATGTACCAGCAACAGTTTGCATAAGCTGCTTCGACATTTCGAAGCTTAGTCAGGAAATTGTGGAGGAGGTGGCCTTAATGAGTAAGCTGCAACGCTTACAATCCCATAGTGGACTAATGTCACCGGTGTACCCGTTCCTGTGTTCTATGCTGAAAAGGACCTAGCACTTGCGATTGAGGCCTCCGTATAAAATGAAAAATATTGTTCCAAAACAATTAATAAGCTTGGTTTTTATTCGTATAACTATTGACGATCCCAGCCAATGAAAGGAGGACAACAAGCTTCCGACCTATACGTAGAATATTCGGATGCTTAAGACTACATAAAGAAACGAACCGCAATCCAGAAAAAGCAATAAGATTCAACGGCAAAAAGATGAACTGTGAACTTTCCTCCGTTGACTGCCATAGAAACTAAAAGTAACGCTTATTCCACTGCATGGCACGAGAACTACCACAACTTCTTTCGAGCATGAAATCACCAGAAACTTTGAATAGAGAAGCTAAGTCTTGGCACTCTATGGGCTGCTTATGGTTTCATATAAGTAACCGATGTTTTCCAGTTGATGCTGCAATAAGGCTAGGCGCGCACATGCGATTTTCTGCCGCAGTGATTAAAAAATCGTAGTCGCTGTAGGAAATGGCAGTCCGCGCACCAGCGACAGAAAACGCTACGATTGTTTAATCGCAAAATATAGGTCAAATAGTTTATAATACGAGTGCGCGCACTTGCGATTAAAGAGTCGCCGCGACTGTAAATCGCCAAAAATATGTGGCATGCTGCATTTTTCTAGATCCTGCGATTATTTAGTCGCAAGTGCGCGCGTTCGTATTAGACACCATGTGTTCCATTTTGCGCGACTGAACAGTAGAGAGATAGAAAATCGCCAGTGCGCGCACTGTTTTATATTATTGCGACTACTATTTTTTGATCGCGGCGACTAAAATCGCCAGTGCGTGCTAACTCCTTTAAATTCATATGATTCGTTTGTTTTGGCGACTATCGCGTCGCTGAAAAAATGTAACAAATCGCGGCATAATAATCGCTGCCATAACCATAAGCTCTGTGCGCGCATTCATATTGCAAAAAGTGTGTTTCATTTTGTGCGACTAAAAGTCGCGCGATTAAAATCGCATGTGCGCGCCTAGCCTTAGGTTAAGAACCAGTGAACGCAGATTCTGAGCCGGCTGTAGAAACATCAACACTGGTGTCAAGGAACCCAACTTACCTTAATTTTGTTATATCTTACAAGAGACTGTAGTGCATCGTAGCAAAATTTGGTAACTCTGGAGTCCATTAGGTTAGACGATAATGCAAAAAGTGCTACCTGGCTCCCAGATCTAGCGCAGCATTGATCTCAGCTTGACTCACAGTAGGAGTAGTACCGGAATCTTTATTATCGATTCAACGATCCCACCTCCGACTCCTGAAAAAAGTGTGCTACTCCAGTTCATAAGTGACTTATATTTTTTTGTATATTTACTTACTTACTTTAATCCTTTAACCCCTCGGGGGGCATAGGGCGTCAACAACGCCTGCGCGCCATCTTGTTCGTAGTTCTGCAACGCATTTGAGCTCTCTCCAGCTCATTCCCAAAGAGCTCGATTCCTCCTCGACTGTTCTGCGCCACGTTTGCCTAGGGCGTCCCGCTGTTCTGCCTGCTTGGGTGAGCGGATTCCACTGCATAGCGTATTTCGCAATGGAATTGTCTTCGCGCCGTAGGGTGTGTCCAATCCACTGCCACTTTCTCCTTCGTATCGTAATGTTTATGGGTTCCTGGCCCGTTCTCGTATAAAGCTGTTCATTGGAGATACGGTTCGGCCAAAAGATCCTCAAGATGATTCTTAAACATTTGTTTACAAAGGCTTGCAGCCGGCGCGTGTTAATGGTGTCCACTTTCCAAGTACTGCACCCATAAAGCAGTACCGATTCTACGTTGGAGCGAAACAGTCGTAGCTTGGTTCTTAAGCTGATAACATTGCTTTTCCAGATGGTGGATGGTGGTTTTGTATATTTATTTATTATTATTTATTTTCCAAAAAAATGAAAGACATTTATGAATCAGTAAAATGTGAGCCAATCATTTTATGATTATGTCATAATTACTCGGTGGTCGTTGTCAAAATGTTGAAGCGAGTTTGAATCTCCATTGTTCTGAGATTCTGAGATATGAAACAGGTCAAGGAATGTCTGTGTTACTTCCAGTTTGTATTTTTTTTTTCTTTTATTTAATTTTAAGGTTTTTTTTTTTATTTAAGAATGGTTTGAACAAAAAATGCTTCATAAAGTGATTGGAACAATCTCATATAACTTTTGTGTTTTGTCTGTGTTAGACATTATACTGACAGGCATAATGAATGTAGTTTTGAATGAATCTGCACTGAGATTGAATTGGGCAACATGATACTCTTTTTTTGCAGATTTTTTGAAACTGAATATCAAGGCAGATTTTCAGTTTCTTGTACTTTAAAAATGCTTTTTTTAAAGGTTAGTAGGAACCTCAGAAATTATGTCAACTTAAAATTGTAATGTATCGAAACACGTTCGTTGGATAATGACAATGGAAGGTCTGTACTTTATTCAAAAAATCAAAGATTATTTTATAGTATATAATGATCGCTTCTTAACATTAGCGTTACATGAGCCCGAATGTCAATTGTTTAACGAGAATACTCATCAGCAATATATACATACGTAAAGTTTAATTTATAGTTTGTGCTTTACTATGGATATTCAAAATGTTCAAACAAAATATTCCTTTCATCAGATGTTGTACACATCCCAGGAAAAAAAAAAAGACGCTTAAGAATCTTATGACTTTGGGGGAACTAGCGAAACTTACTCATTCTATAAATCTGCTGCTCTTGCCGATGCAATTAAAGTCTGATCCGAAAAAGATCTAACTAACTGTTGTTTTTAAGTCGTCCGGATTTAAATTAAATTATTAAACGCTGGACGCCTGGGCCTCCCTTCAAACGATTGATGCAGAAATTGCAGGGAGGAGGAATAAGAGGAAGCCATCGCTCGTCTTCTTTGAAACTGTCCCACCCTATCTTCGAAAAGAGACCCACACTTAGGGTCATCTGCTTTGCTTCGGAATATTCTTCTAATAACCTCATTGGTTGCCAGTATCAATTCAAACTAACCAAACCTAAGGATGCAATATGGGTTGCTTGTGGAACACCAAAAGTTATAATGATAGGCTCTGCGAAAAGTACAAATTTTAACAAATTTAAAATGGTCTTTAAGCCGAAGTAATCCCTTGCAAAAAACAGGAGTGATATCAAATTTTGTTGTTTGTTGACGCTTATGAATTAAATATAACCCGGTCGTTGCTGGTTTCTCTTAACAAATAATACTCTTGGATGGTTTTCAGACGCTCCAATAAAAGTGAACAAAAACTTCTTGGTATGTATTTCCTGGGATTCCAACAAACTAACCACTGATGCACAACGCCCACTGTCACTTGTTAGTACGTCATATATTCATAAAAAACTGAGTGCACTATTCTATACGTTCACTCACACATTGTTCTATCACATAATCCAATTTGTAAGCAAGCTGTTCTCATATTCCCTATCGTCTATAACCTCAATTCTATGCCGCCTCGCATTTCCCCTTCAGGCTGTGTATAGTACTAACATTTCAGCGCATGTTTTTTGTGTCCTCAAAATGTCTCATGCGAAATTTGCACTACATGTGTTATTTCACAACATAGTCTACAACTAGCGATTATTTACTCGCCTAACACATAAATTTGCATAGCTAGCGTGTGATATGGAGCAAAGGCAAGAAAAAAAAAGACTAACAAGAGAGATACTCTGTATGGACATCAAGTGCATGTTATCTGTAATCCAATTAATTTGTGGCAAGTGTCTCGCCAACACCTGATGCCAGTATATTTTTGCTGATTACGCCAAGTCTTTTCGTTTCGCGGTTGGGTGGCAATTTGCTTCTGTTTTCGATAAGTACTCGTACATAAAAGTGTATACCCTGGTCGTATGTCACTTTGCGATGGCTGAACAAAACAACGATAAATTTTGTCTTCTGCAAACATTTATGTTGCAACAGATTTTAATGGTTGTTTATTGGGGTAAGTTTATCATTTGCAATGGCAATTACATCGAGTATATGGTAGAAAGTTACACGGAGTATTATTGTGGCGCCAGTACTCGAAAGAGTGTGTGAAAGAAGCAAGTGTTTTGGTGGCACAATGAATCATATAATTCAAATACCTGTGTCCATACCTTGGACATTCATATGACATAGAGAAATATACGTCATGGTGTCACAAGGAAATGAAAAAAGTGCAGAGGCTACGTGACAGATACAACTTTAGCTGGCTGCAGGTTGAAATAAAAAGCTGTAGAGGGGAGCAACAGGCTGCCTACTCCTAGTGAGGATTTAGGCGGTTTGTAACCTATTTCACAGCTGCGGTTTTGCGTAGACGATTCACCATCGATATACAACCCAGAACATAGGTCTCCGAATGAACTAAATGTCGATGCAGACAGCATATGCAGATCAGATATTCGGATACTTATTTAGCGTATGGATATTTAAAAAACTTACAAAAAATAGAAATTACAATACAAAGATACGTTTTACAGATGCAATGATTGTAGCCAGGAGAAAGTTTCTGTTGAATGGCTGTTCATGTCATCTAGGTTATCCAAATATGACAGCTCTGGGCAGTCGATCAGAGTGTGTTCCATAGCTTAAACGGAAGCCCCATATAGGCATGTCGAGTCTGTAGTTTGACCCCATCTAGCTAAGGTTACGTTGCATTTCCCGATAGAAGTCCGTATGCGGCTTAGTTTGCACCAGGTTTTCTTCGGCAGTTCAAACACAAATTCCCTGTTTTCGTTTCTGAATATTTGGCCTTGTCTGCCGGAATTAGCTCATTAAAATGACTTCAAACGAAAAGCTTTCAGCACACAACTTTTTTGCGAGTTCTATTGGTGGGCATCTTGAGCACAGTATCAGGGTGGTGGTATTTTCAATATCTGGACAGAGTGGTATTCTCGCATTTCCTTGGATTTTGTTGAATTCCTTAACCAGATCCTGCTTTATTCTTAGGGCAGGTGGGGCTATCTTGCAAAGCATGGGCGGCTATTCAACTGGTTGGTCTAACATAAATAAACACTAGCTTTTCACAACTTTACATGCTGTGCGTGGTATATATTTCTGCATGTTAAAGTTTTATGCCGTATTCGAAGGGCAGAGGGGTTTGAGAAGCTTTCTCATGACAGTTATACTCTTGAATGTTTGTCAGACACTCGGAAGAGGTGGGGCCCATTTCGCAGTAGTCCAACGCACTAACCACTAAGCCACGGCACCCACAAGTATTAGGGTGAAAGATATTAACCTCATGGCGGTAATTAATTGGGGGTCGATCTTGTTGGGTTGGCAACTACCAACTGAGCCAAACTGGGGCTCCATATTCTGCAGTTGAATAAGCAGAGGTGCGTAGGCAGTTTGCAGAGGCACCCCAGGAAGTGCTTGCCAGCTTTTGTATCACGTTGTTCCTTTTTTGTGAGACTTTGGTTAGATGTGGCCTATAGGTCAGAGTTCGGTACAAGGTGATAACCAGATATTTTGGAGTAAAGTTGTGTCTTAGGTATACCTATTCACCATCAAACAGCACTCGTAGTTCTCTGCGGGTCTCTTTGTGATTGAGGTGCAAACAACAGATCTCAGTTTTGGTTGCGCTCAGTTGTAGGCGCCAATTCTTGCAGTATGTTGACAAGTGGTTCAGGTCAGATGTCACTACCTGTTCCAGTGTTTCAAGGACCTGTGTTGGAACGGAAATGCCATGTCCTCGGCATAGTTAAATTTCCGAGAGGACGTATCTAGTAGGTCACAAGTTTATATGTTGAAAAGGGTAGGGGGAAGCACCGATCATTGGGGAAGGCCGTTGTTGAGCATCCTAGCTTGTCATTGAGGAAGACATTGAATAGCCTGTAACTGAGCACCGCGCATTGCAGATCGCAGATTTTTATGCAGGGGATGATCTTTAGAAGCTTGTATAGGAGGCCCTTTTCCTGTTCATCGCTCTCACGGTGGTTAGGCTTAAAGGGTCTAGGGTCCTATACCACTTGCTGCACCATTTCATGGCCGTTCTTTTTTCTAGTGAATTTACCTCTAAGGTACACGTTATGACATAATAACTTTAACTCTTGTAACTTTAAATCTTATAATTGATTTAAAATAGCTGATTAATCTTATTATTATAGTGGTCTTAGCCGTTCCCAAAATACCATTGTTTATAGTAGTGTCCAATGTGCATGTATATGTTAAGCCAGCATTCCGCATGCGAATCTTTGTCTTCGTCTCTTATTAATGATTGTTTCAACCTTCAGAGCTTAGAGTCATCATCATCTCAAAACATATCAGTCACCTCTTACAAAAGGCCATAAATCTATTTAATAACATTTCATTGATGAAAACCCGGACTATTAAGAATCTCAACATTTCCGATTCAAATTCAAACAATAAAATTACATTTTTCATGGTTAAGTAAGCAACAGGTTCCCCTTTATCTCGGAGCCAATAACGTCTATCAAATGGAGCGACATAAACCAGAGTCTCTATCACCTACGAGTTAATGTGGCGACCATCAGTCTGTGCCATGAAATTTTATGCAAATATCCCAACGTAACAGAATTTCAATCTACATACTGGAATTAATAAAACCCGTCTGACATAACACAAATAAATTCCTCTAACAGCCGAACAATCTATTGATGTCAATAGGTCGCCGTAACGCACATAAAATCGGAAAATTATTTTTCACTTTCCACGAGATTTTTTCCTCAACAAACACGAGCACACTTCGTATCTATGTACATCCATACGCGCAACATGCCGGGCTATAAACAACAATTTCTAATTTTGTTGAATTTTGCACACATATCGCACGGATTGAGTGCATGTTGAATGCATCTCGAAACGAAATGCCTGTGGTTTCACGATTTTACGTCCACGGCGGCGCGGCGCACGATGCAACTTCAAGAGATGCAACAGCAGCAGGTTGCTGAACCTTTTTCTGTCATCAAAATCGACTGCTGGGATGGTGGTGGTAGTGTTAGAGTTTAAATATCATTAGAAGTGCAATTGATGTTTCTGCGAGTTTCATTCGTATAAATTCTCTCAGTTCCTTTTTTTAATTTGAAAAGAAACACATTGGTATTTTTTTTTTGTGTCGTGTAGTGGGGTGCTGCTGGTGGGGTGCTGCTGAGTGAAAATTGTGCTACAAGTCTTACAGGTTCCTGGTGAGTGTGTCTGCAACATAGAAAAGCACAGTACGGTATCTTGTTATCGATCGATTTATCGTCTAAGTTATGGCCGACACTGTGCCGCGGTAATAGTGAATGTTACCTGGTACTCACACTTGAGCTGACATTAGAGCTCGTAAAATGAGTGCAAAATGTATTGTTGGCATTATTAATCCAATTCGAATGGATTTTCTGGTCGGAGTATGATAATTTGAATCGCAACTGACCTGAATAGAGAGTTGGTATCTGGCCATTGGGGTTGCCATGGAGTGAAACAAAAGGTGGTCAAGTTTTCCTATACCACACTTGTGGGTAATGAGATTGAGTGCCTACTGTCTATAGATGCATAAATTGCAATTGCCTATTTCACGATTGAAAAGCTTGAAAGGCATTTCCTACAGTATACATGGTGTACGAATGCGATAATACTTAGCAAAGTGGTTTACTTTGTAATTTGTCTCCATTCAACCCTGGTCAAATCTGTAAGACAAATTAATAGCAAAAAAAAAAAACAGAAGAAATCGTTTTTAATGTCAGTTGGCTTATCACATGGCTGTATCATTCGAAATGCTACTTTTGGATACCAATTTTGCAGACATATGAGCTATTCGGCTTTGAAGTCCACGTGATTAAAAACCCATGAAGCCAACAGAAGCCAACAGAAGCCAACAGAAGCTTACTATGAAACGATGAAGATAGTTGATGTCAGTATCAGCGAGTTTGTTAAGTGGTCGAAGAGGTGTGGAGAGATCTCCTTTTAGCTTTAGAGAGAGCTTTATAATTACATAAAGAGTCTCTTCTTCCCCCTCGTATCATACAGAAATCGTCTGCAGAGATTCCCAATCTGAGGGGGTGTCACCTAATAATGTCCTAAGATAACAACTACCATTGCAGTGATGTGATCGACACAGGAAGATCTACAACTTGAATGTGTATTTGAAGTATTCGTAGTTCGTTATCCTCCCAAGGGTTTAAAGAAGTTATATTAATACATACATTTCGGGCTATTACAGGAAATTACTTGAAAAGCACCAGCTCCTGTGACACCACGTGAGTTACAGTTAGAGCGTTCTTGGTGCACTGTGGCATCCATAAGTCGATCGACATTTAAATTGGGCGTTCTCGTATCGTTACTTCTCCCAGCGATAGCAGTGTATAGCAGTGGCTATGGTGATTTCGTTCCAACCTCTATCTCCACTTCTCATCTAGATCTAAAACTCCCCTGCAAAATAGTCAATTGGGTTAAAGGTTAGTGGACTGCCGGTTTACACCGACTGGACTATGTGACAGTTCATACACAGTTCCACCTATGAAAATTCAAAAGGTCTTGCAAAAGAGTTTGTCTATACCATGTTTGAGCTCTACGTACCTTGTGGAATTCGAATAAATCTTCTTCAAACAATTGCATAACAAAATTACACTAATTCATCCATAACGAACTTAACTGCATCTCAAATAAGAAATATCACTTAAACACCTCAGGTTAATTTACTCAGGCGCCATTTCGACCTGTTCGTCACGGTCGACTGCACTGCTGCGTTACACTCCTTCAATTTTCCCATTAGAATCCATTCCTACGAGTGCTGGTAATTTAAAGAAGTTATTTTCTCTTTTCATGTTAAACAATTTACCATTCAAACCGAAACGAAAACATTTCTTTGAAATTCTTTCATTGAAGTGGAGAAAATAGAAACACGTATACACTAGGTAACATCACAACAATCCAAGAAGTCTGCAGACATGTTTAACCTTTTCTGGTGCTCAGATGTTGAATTCTCTGTGGCAAACGGTACAACAATTACCAATAGTATCTTTGGGGCAAAAGCCAGAAGATATACTACATCGGTGTCTAACTGTTTTTACACTCTTTTTCAGAAAAAAAATTAAAAAACTGAACGAGAGCAGAGTTTAAGGGGAAGGACTGCTAAATGTGGAACATTTCAAGTACATTTCTTCGCTTCTTTGCTTCCAACAGGAGGAAATGAAGTCCTCTTAAATATTTATTATGACTACCGGTGTAATCTGAGCTCTATCTCACGCAAATCTTTACGATACAGCCAGAATTGTCTTGATATTTAGTCACAGATACTTTAGAACCTGGATGTGATTTTATGTCTTAGCAAAAGCCGCACTCACAGTAGATAGATTTCAACATGTTCGCATTGGCAGTTTAAAGAACATAAACATTCGATAAATAAAAATAAATGACTTAATTTAATAGCTTAGGCTCTCAAGTAGATCTTGCAGATTATTATAGAACGCTTTGTTTGAAGTTCAATTGTAATTCTGTGCTTCCTACTGCCATTCTATTCGAGTGGATTTGTTCCAGATATTAGCCAACGCAAATTCTATTTTAGCTTTCGATTCTAGTTGGGCTCACCTGTTTGCATGTGCGGTGCGATTAACAAAAATGGAAATTCGTACCGTGGGCTGAGACATGATTAGATACAAGCCGATGGAACGGTTTTATTTGTTTTACCCTCCTAACCTTACCTATTCGATTATTTCGTGAGAAGTCGTTGTTTGCGATAAAGAATTTTTGATTTATTTTCGTGTACGTGTGGTTAATAAATGAATTATGTAAGACCTTCGAGAGGTTTTTTTTTTGTTTTTAAATTTGGATATAGTCTAGACTCAAAGAAAGGCTTAGCAGGTGTGTGATATTTTGGCATATTTTTCCCGGGGACCAGACTGAGAGTTTGCCGCTGACTGGTGGGATTTGCTACAGACAAAGGTGATGGATGTTATAACGTTCCAATAAAACAGAGAGTCTGGTTGAGTTAGGTTCATTTACGGCTTAGGAGATTGAAGCCTAGAACTCGAACAGGGACGAGTTGCAAGCTGTTGCGAAGTCTTTCTAATCTTGTTTTTTTTTTTTTTTGCACTCCCAATGAGTTTCGTTTTGTTTAGCCCTGACGGCTTTTAGGGTCGTAGCTGGTTTACGTGACGTTAAGCGAGAGATATATGAGAGATATTAGTTGTTTTGAATTCGTCGATTCTTTCAGCATTATTTAATGATAGTGTTAAGAATCGCTAGATTTTAAGTGATACACCTCATGGGACCTCAGTAAAGGGGACATTCAAATAGTTACACTGGAGAAGCTGCTTAAGGCATGCAATAAGATAGGCGCCCGGACCCTAAGGCGGCTATAAAACGAAGACCAGACGACTTCATAAGGACGATGAAGAAGTGCTTTGATGAAGGAACATTCACCGACCAGTGAAGAAAAGAAACCCCAGTAGAACAATCATCCTAGCGCCCAATATGTCTACTGGACACTATGGGAAATGTGCTCGAAAAGATAATTAACCTTACGCAGTTCCTGTCGAGTCATGGTGGTTACCGTAAGTATCTTCACCGATTTGGACATGACAGCTCACCATCTTGTCCCGAAATCCAACTGAAGATGAAGATACGGAGCTTGCAGTATTTTATTACCCACGCTTTATGGCATGGAGTACTTCTCTGCCCAATCCATTGCTAATCCTCTAACACATGTTGCAGTCGGAGGAGAATTGGGCAGAAATATGTAATTTTTTGGCACTAACACAGAATGAGCTACAGAGAATAGAAAAGCTACGAAAAGCAACGTTAGAAGCCTCAGAAAATGCAGGAACCTCAGATGGAGGTGTCATAATCCGAATTTTGCCGATTTGCTAACCAGCCTTGTGAAGTAATACCTAACGGCAGTCGCGCGGGGAGAGTGGTTGAACCATGTAGAGTGATTGAAGTGTGTAGAGAACTTAAGAGAGCTATCGTACATTTTGTCAAATTAATCTAGTCCTAGAGAGGTTTTTAGCTAAAAATATTACATCAACTAGCAACCCCTTACTTCAAGTCTAAGATAACAAACTCAAATATTTCCCACGGCCTCGTGAGTTACTCAATCGTATACAGACAATTATAATATTATTTAGCCACAAGTAGAGCACGTTACACCATACCATTTTGCATCTATTTAAAAATCCATTAAATTCGAGAGAGAGAAAAAAAAGAGGCGGTATATCGAATGTGCACCCCATTTTAGTTAAACGGCACCACACAAGCAATAAAGTATCTCATTTTCTCTCGATGCAATCTATAACGGTTTTTAAGTAACACTCTCTTTTCGGTCCCCTCCGCGAGACGAGCCCTCCAGCAATAATGGACTTTTCTCCGGTGACTTAAAGCGTGCACTTGATTTACGCTGATTGCGTTACAGCCCACAAAATAGCGTTGGTCCACATCTAGTACTTACCTGTGCATACAATGTCATATGAACTGTGCGCAGGCAGACACCATTTAACCATTGAAACCTAAAACTGATCGTTAATCTCTCGAAGAAGGAGACCGCCTTTGATGAGGCGGCAAATGCAATAGTCTATTGCCTGCGTTACTTGATCTGAGATCGTAAATTGTTCAATCGTTGCATATCGCCCAGTTTTGTGCTGCATGTCAAGTCTTCATGCAGCTTCATGCATCTATTGAGCACGTGAATTGAAAATTTCACATTCTGGACATTGCAGTTTGGTCGTGTGCCGTGTTAGCTGCTTACATGATCACACCAAATGTATCTTTCTAGTTTATTTTTTGCATATCGATGTTTAAGATACACACATTCCATTGCAGTGGATACTGGCATGCGGGTCTTGAGGGTTATATTGCTCCATTTTATTTTTGTCTCGGCTACCTACGTGCTGACTATTATCTCACAGATAAATTGCTCCATTATCTTATTTAGGATAAGGAAGGCTAACAGCCCGAGTAGCTAGACAGAATGAGGTCGCCCGTGGGCTAAATGCAAAAGGAGGAACGTAGTTGCATGCTTTTTTTGGTCATGCAATTATCCTTTTAAAACTGGAAAGTAATTACAACAGTCTTAGCTTGGCTACCGTTACATTCTATTGGGTGTTTAAAGACCCCGGGTCATTGTTAAACAAAATTCGCTTAAACTCACATAAGATACGTCTGAAGTGGCGAATACATAGAGACCTTGCCATGTGTGGGTACAAATAGATTGGCAGCACGTTTTGAAGAAACAATTTGCACGCACGTGCAACAACGTATAAGTGACGATCTAATCGGCACTTTTAGTGCCCAAGAGCATTCGTTTCAAGACACTTAGATGCACATCGCAGTGAATTCAAGATAGCATGACAAAGAGCTTTCATTATGAAACCCATGATTATAACTTGCACAAAATCCTTAGAAGCTGCTTCCTTCATTGACATCCTGGGGTTAAGTGGCATTCCAACAATTATCTCCTCTAATATTGTTTGGCTTGTTGTTAGCAAAAACTAAAAAAAGGAGTGGCATTCAACACATTGCACAGACGTGAAGCGAAAGCCATTATGCAAAATCTACAAATGCTTAAATGTATACCCGATGACAGGCACGAAGAAGCAGGAAATCACAGCCAAAGATTCTCGACACAGTCATAAAGGAATACCGGAATGACCATCATCATCATTGCATTCGTATGCAAGCAGTTTAAGTAGGAGATAAAATGCTTAACAACAGCGCATTAGAGAATCTCCCTAGGATGTGATGCTGGACTGACAGGGCGCCGTCATTGTACCAATCATTTGGGATTGGCATGGAACAATGATTGGTGCATTAGAAACCTGTACAGACTCCTTGGAGAAGGGTAATTCAGTTGATGTTTATGTATGATGACTAGTATGATGTGCAATAAATCTTTATGTGAATGAACTGGATTAGTCTTGAAGTAATTAATGGATTTTTACTCCAGAAACGAGATGCTTTTTGCCATTATTTTAGAAGGAAATGCTATTTCTGAGAGATGGAATGAAGATTGCTTCGGCATAAGGTTATAATTGCCTAATGCTTTCATAAACCTTTTAGTAAAACAGAACAGGGAATCTGATGCCATGTTCTTAAGTCTTTTTTAACTCGTAATACGCTGCTAGAGGTTTGTGGGCAAGTGATCTGAAAGGGGTTGGATATACAGTTGTTCAAATGGAAGCCTTTGTATGAGTTAACAATACTACTGGCTAATAAACTATTTCAGATATGATTGCTGTGCTGTTACTTTTGATAGCATTAACACGGCAAACAATGATTACGCTTACGAACCTAAAACCGAAAGCCATCACGTAATACTCTCGTTGGCCGCAGGACACAATGATATCCCAGTTAATTAAAATGAAGACTGAAGAAATCTGAACAGAACCGGCTGTATTCTGCTCAAGGATTACTCTTATTACAGGTCACAACCTATTGGCAAAAAGAATACGACCATGAACTGGTAATTTTACGAAGGCCCCTGGGGGCAGAGACGTGGAAGGGGACACAGACTTCTGTCTATACGAATGATCTAGTCTATGTAAAGAAAAGTATCTGTCCTTGTCTGTTATCCTCTCAAAGAACTTGAACAACTATCTAAAATGTCCCCAAAGACAGGCTTAAAATTCATAACATTTAAAGAGAGTTTCATTCTTGTTTGTTTCAGGGTTAGAAATGCCAGCAGGTGATACAATTAAGATCATCATAAGCGACAGAGTTCATTTCTATCTGAAAAGTTTCTTTGATAAACAGAGGGATGACATTTGGCGACAATCTATCCACCAGCAGTGACAATTCGATGTAATTTCAGATCTGCAGATACACGAATTGCGTATAGCTACATAGAAGCCATTGTCCTGAATTCTTTGTTGTAGTTAGTTCTGGGGTTCGACTCTTACGCCTTGAGATCCTAACTTTTCCAACTTTAAAATCATTCTAAGATTTATGGGGTATACCCTTAGCACTGTGGCCCTAATTTAGAGTCTTTTTAAACTCGCCCTTTTCCCCATCACATTTGAACTAATTGATGTAAAACATATCAAAAGAATGGTCCCACGCTTGTCATAACTCATCACTCTGTGCATTAACAAAATATGTACCATCACCCGGAACACACTTAACATTTTCTTAATAGTACGAGTCCAAACAAATGGGTACCCATTAAGAGGGCGTATCCCTTCTTTTCAAAACTACTTCTTATCGTCGAGTTGGAATCACAATCAAAAATGCCACTACCTCAAAAGATCAAGCAGCTGGAACGTGTAATTAGATTTTGTTTGGCTAACTTGTGTTACTCTGAAACTAACGGCGAGACAACGCTAAACAAAATGCAAATACCAAGATGGATATCTCTATATAATTAATCTACAATTAACATAATTTACATGTTGGTTGGTGGAAGTCGCTGCTGCTGCTACCGATTTGAACTCAATTATTAGCTTTGATGTTTGAACTTTTAAGTACTGTAAGTATAATTGCACCCCAAAGGGGGCATGGAATGAGTGTTATTGAGATAAGTGCATGCTGAATGTGCGGTACTCTAAATCGAATACTGTTTTCGAATCAGTTTAGAGTTCAGACTCGAGCGGAACTGGCATCAGATTAAGTGATTTTGTTTTCAAATTGATTGTAATCCGCCGGAAGATGTATGGATGCAAAATGCTGTCTTATTGGGACCGCCTTTTGTTAAATAGTAAGCAGTAAGCTGTTTGGCGATCAGATACTAATTGTTTGTAATGGAGCTAAAAATAACTAGATCCACTTCAAGATTCTATTGTTTTTTTCTTTTGTATTAACATCTGGCATAGAGCGCTCATTCTTTGTAGAGTGGATTCGCAAAGGGAAGAAAGGGTACTACATATATTTGATTAACAAATCTCAGTCACAGTTCGGTTCGAAAGTGAACTACAAGCGCAGTGTTTGTTTTCCAGCTATTGCCACGGGTTCTTCACCTTCATCTGATTGTACACTTCAGTCGCTCCAACTTCGAAACCAAGAAACTCACCACGAAACCATCAAGCTCAGCACGATCCCATGTAAATCACGAAGCTCACCGCAAAGTCCACTTCACGTACATTCTCATCTTAACTGAGTTTTCCTCTCCATGAGACCCATAGGGATAATGGAGGTCTTTTCTATCATATAGATTTTGGACATACATAGGTCCTAAGGAAACAGTTTAGAGTTTTATCACACAATCTAGGTGGCCAATTCACTGGCCCAAATTGCGAAATTAATTATTCACTCAGTGAATAGCCACATCCTTCAATTTGAGACAGCAAATAGACCATTATCATGGCATTGACAGTTACGTTGAGTACTGCCTCGTCGTAGACGTTTACAGTGCATTAAGCACATTCGTAGGAGACAGCTGATCTTCGTAACGCAGCTGAATAATTTGTAAGCGGTTTGCCGGGCTAAGTTTTTCTACAATAAAATGTCAAACAATACTTAACAAAAATACCATGACAGATTTACATGACTCGTACGTCATCTATCAAAAAATCCATGGCTAAAAAATACCTCGAAGTGAACCACCCTTTATACGAATTGCATTAGTACACGCAAATTGTTAAACTTTTAAATCTTTATAGATTTGTGTTCGCAAAATTTAATGTTCGTTTTAGGAACTCCCACACATGACTTGCTTTACCCATGACGCTAATGAAACAAACATTTTTTAGCTAAATTATTCAGAAAACTAAATTTCGTAATAAGAGTAGATATGCAAGATAATCCGATCTTCAACAAATTCAAACGAGCGGATGTGCAGTGTGAATCGCCCATGATCGTAGGTGTTACAAACATAAGACCTGCGTTTGTTGTTATATGAAAGTGGTGACAAATTGTTACTGAGCAATAGCGTGGGGAGTACGTCTTCCAGCTTCTCTAAGCAAATGTACGCATATTGGGGATTTCCATATTTTTATAGCTACGAGCATCTTACTTGTACTTTCCCTCGTAGTACCGCCGATCTTCAAAAGTAAATATTATTCGCTTATGGTTTGATACATATCTATTCCATGGATACTTCGTCTCCCATTTACTTGTATTCTTAAGAGGACAACTTTTATTCTGATCAGATAATTCTCGCCGCGGTTGTCACTTGCGTACATTGAACAAGACACTTTGCGAAGCGTTTTTCTTCTAAAACCTGAAGATCTATAATTGGAAAGCAATAGGTCAGTTGTTCTCAAGAATTTTTTAACGTGAGGCGTCTTACAACGCTGTGGCTTACTTCAATTTGTCATCGAATGGAAAAGATGGGGCGCATCCAAATACGGCTCAGATCTGATGAAAAGTTGTATAATCTTAGTGTTTTTTTAATCACGTTTGTAGGTCTATCTAGAATCTAGATCTAGAGATTGGAGCTTGATGGTACCAACTTTGTTTTAAGGGAAATGCTGTGCGATCTATAGTTTATGTAACTAATGTTCCTCTTTTGGTATCTATGCACTAAAATTGAGTGTTTTTATTAAATAGAAGGTTTCCTAAGACCATAGGCAAACAGCTGGGATGGTGACGGGAAGAAATAAGCCCGGGGTTGTAAAGCCAGGATATGTGCCTTTAAGAAGATAGCAGATTGCTACAAGTAGATAAAAATGTAGCTGTGAATGAAATATTGCAGTTTCCGAATATTCACTCATTCGCATTCGCAGGCCACTGAGCTGTGAATGAACCATTACTTTTCCAGTTGACAAGAGGCACCTCTTTACGAGCTACGATCACTTTTTCCTCCGTTTAGACCAAAAAAGCTGGGATTGAATTTAATTTATAATTACCACTCTGTACAAAAGTTCAAACAAAGCTTCTCGTAATATCCGGTGAAGGCAAACATTCCCAATGCTTATCTTGGTATCTCAACATGAAAACTCGCAATCAACACAAGTTTCCACTAAGCCAGCAGGTGCTTCTGCAATTTTAATCTCCATTCTTCATCCACCGTCATCTTAATTGGATACATACATAAATTTAGATAAATTTATTCAAAACTTCCGCACACAATCTCTCGCTTTAGCTCCATTGTCGACAATGTCTTGGCGAAATTCGTATGTTCCCGGCGTGTGATTTAGCACCAACCTGGCTTCTTCCTCAGAACCACTTAATCATATTCATGAGATGTTAAAACCATAAGAAACTTTTTTGAGAAAAATATAAAAAATATGTTTTACTAGTGATTTAGAACTGAAACAAAGCTATCTGCATACTAATATGAAGCACATTACAAATTCATTCATAATATTTGCTTAAACGATGTCGAACGTGATCTAAAACACATAGCAGCTCCTCATTTTTTTGAGCTTAACTTTAGAAGGTCAAGCTGGTAAATCTGATATCGTACTCAGCAAAAAGAGTTTTTCTTTTCCAAGAACATCGTGTCAAAAAATCATAATAATCACGATAGTTACACCCACGTTACCACTGTACAACTACAGATCGTGCCTCAATCAAACTTTGTTTTGATACAAGAGCAAGACATGTATCTCAGCCATCCAATGATCCGTGATATTCAAATTTTTATTCATGTCGTTCATGTTAAGGTCAAGGTTATCACGAGTTGGTAATTAATTCATTGAAATGGAAAATAATCTCTACCAGCGGGATCTTGTTGTGATCTACAAAAGCTCTGAAGGCGGATATCTTTAATGCTCGTGTGCCTAACGATCGTCGAATGATGAGTAATAGCACTGCGAACAAAAGGGGGCTTTAAGGTTGGTGATCAATTAATTTCAAATTTTCATGTAATGTTTCTCTTAATGAACGTCTTTTTTTTTGCCAATTTATTCCCACAGCAGTGTTGTGGTCTTAAATTGAAATTTAATTAAAGAAACACCTTTGAGGAGGTACATATCTTTTGAGGTTTCTTTCTATTGCAAGTGCGTAATTGCTTGTAATTATGTTCTGTCGGTGTGCTCTTCTACGACCTACATAGATTTGGTTACCCAATGTCTTTGCTTACAATTAACGATGTTGTAATTTATTTTCTGTTTGAACTCTAATATTTTAGATTTTGCCAGTTGAAATTGGAGAATACTGTCGATGCAGTATGTATGTGTGTGTAAGTCTAGAAAGTCGCCTGGGAGTTTTGGGATCAAGGATATTTAGTTTATGCTCTGTCTATTTAAAAAATAACGACTCGATATTTTCAGAATGGGATTTAGTCTGTTGTGAATCGATATACTCGTACATATGCATTGATCTTTACTGCAAGAAGGGGTTCTTTAGAATTTTAAGAAAGGGTCATGTCTAAGGTCTTCAGTTACCGAGTACTCAGGGCTCTGCTTTAGACGCACTGCTAAATCTCCTTCCTTTTGATACTTAAATACATATGTATATCATGAGGTGTTCGTTAAAAGCTGTTCACAGACTCAGAGGAGGTAGCTTTTGGTATTAGACGCACTGGAGTTTTGATGATCTTGCACGATCTACGACACCGGTCTTATGGATATGCCGTCTAACGCTATGACTCCGAAACACAGGCATACGATGACATAAGTGGCAGTGGATTGGTCATACTCTCCGTAAAGGTGACAAGTCCAAGCGATGCTTACCCAGGATGGCAGGATATGCGGCGGTTCAAGTAGTACGTGGCGCAGAACAGTTGAGAAGGAAGCACGGCAACTGAGAGAGAGTTGGGGAGAGCTGAGCAGGACATAAGTAAGTAAGTAAATCCACTCATTATATATGCTTTCAACTTCCCAAATTCTCTCCACATGTAGGATGGTTAATTGAAGCTATGTGTCTTGTTGGCCAGATTTTATGAGTTCCACAAGCGCATCAAAGTCTCACTGTTCTTTTGTTCTCTATTGCCGTGTTTTTACTTGTATTGTCGTCCTTACTGGGTATATTGGTACGTTTTGGGACATTTGTTGCCTCAGATACTTCAGTCGGGTTTTCTGCAAATCGGACAACGAAAGTCAATCGGATGTACTAAACACCGAGTCATTGCATCAGTCCTTTAGTCTGTCTCTACTTATCAAAAACTGCTCTGACTGTAAGAAGTTTCATAAATACTTCTAGTAACATAATTGTCTGAACAATTCTAGCACATTATCATGTTTCGGTATTTTCCTAGAACTGGTCAATCGATCTTTCTCGTCGGAACATTAAAAAATCATTAAAATCTCTAAAAAAAAAATTTGCATGATTAAGTTCGCACAATTTGTATCTATCTGTTTCCGTTTAAAAGACATCCGTATCCAGTCTCATTACGCTGGGTTCGCCAATTCATTGAACTTTATTAATCGCTTTGTTGTCGATGTCAGTTGAAAATCGTACGTTCACACCTTTTGTTTGGCAATAAAACAGTCAAATCCTATAAGTGACAACTGAACATGGTAAATCGACTTTTTAGCTTACATGTCATTCAACTAAGAATGTTGCTATTGCTTTGATGGCTTACCACGCCTTATTTTGTATCTGATGAGCTGTCTTCTTTGCTTGTTATTCCATGATGTCTGATGGTGTGATCAATAAAAAAAAAATCACGATGATGGCAATCATTGTTCCTTCTTAATGTATTGGCTCGTGGGTATAATAAAAAAAAATATTCAGACAAAATTAATTCGAATGATAATTGATAAAATATTGAATAAGCCTCCGTTATATAGATCTCGAAGTCAGATAGGTTTAGAAGACTAGCGGGGACGTGATTGAGTATGGAGTAGGATACTTAGGTATTAATATGGAAGAACCTTAGGAAGAACTCTTCAAAGGCCGTCTTTTGGTAAAGGAGTGGCTATGGCAGTTACATAGGAAGTAGCTAAAAAAAAGCCTTCTTACTTTAACTTGCGATCTAGGGTAACCGCAAAGTGTTTTGCTTCTTTTGAAAAATCAATTTGCAGGCTATAAGGTTTGAGAGCTTAAATTCCTGCTCCTAATGCATTAGACTACGCTTGGGATAACATCTTTTTTGATAACATCTGCGATCTGACAAAATGGCTTACTTAAGCATTGAACGCCTCTAGTACTTTCTAACAAGCTTCGATAGGTTCTACGGGCAATGTTTAGGAAAACCATGTGGCATCTCCATAATAAAATCTTAAAGCCTACTAAAAAGTGATCGACAGGGATGGCACTTCGTTTTTTGAACTAGAACACTAGAGCACTTGAGTAGTAGACTTCTAGACCACATGGAGCACGGAGCACTTTGTCTTAGCTAAAATTGATTTCAATTTTATCATATGTATAAGGAAGTGTATATTGTTTTGTTTTCCCGCCCAACACTTTATTGTATTTCGCTGGTTACCAACACAAAATCTAGCCCACATTTACCATTATAAGGCTTAACATCCACACACTGCACACTGTGCAATAAATTAATGAATTTGTCATATAACAAGTGATTTTCTTTCACTCTCTTGGTCAAATGCTATAAAATACCAATTAGCAACCTAATAAAAAAACTTGTGGGGTTAAATATATTGCTTGTAAAATTTTAAAATGCATTTGTAGATATAAAGAAATGGCAATGCAATATTCATTTCACATCAAAGCGAGTATTATTTTTCTTGCTTTCTATGTCAACAAACTAACCGC
This sequence comes from Chalcosyrphus nemorum, assembly GCA_949716465.1. Taxonomy (NCBI): domain Eukaryota; kingdom Metazoa; phylum Arthropoda; class Insecta; order Diptera; family Syrphidae; genus Chalcosyrphus; species Chalcosyrphus nemorum. Next base: position 8,999,359 of record OX454333.1, read on the forward strand.
TTATGGGTTTACTTAAGTTATGCCTATTTTCTTTTTATTATAAACTTTAACAAAATAATCATAAAGTGTATTGGGTGGGCGCAGTCATCGGATTAGGTGCGCATAACAATTTTAGTTCGATGAAGTAACTTATTGATGTAAGCTGTGTATCTGTGGAGATTAAAACACTCAATTTAAATAAAATACTTACTTGTATCGTATTTCTATGACCTGTGATATAAAGGCATTACGAAGAGGAGAGCATGTTTCTACTTATTGGGAAATCAAAGAGTTCTACCATGCATAACAGAGGACTAAACTAAGCACACGATACGCCCCATAAGGAGTCTGTCGATCTGACCGATGCGACGCCGAAAGTCTATAAGGCGATCCTTATAGATCATAGCCAACAAAACGCCTTGACCACTAACAAAGTGACGAATAGTGAAGTGACTTTTTGTAAGAGGTACGGTTTGGCAAGGATATCCTCCAAATATTGCGTTGGAATCCATTAAAATCTGCCAATAGTTGAGACAATATTTCCAAGGCAGCAGATGAAGTGACGATCGATATTACTTAAACGCATTGCTAGATAATGATTCGCAGGATATTGGTTCGGTCGACACTGGAGAATTCAGAGCCTGTTCTTTGGTTCGATCCAGAATAATTCCAGCTATTACATGGTTTATAACTAACAGCAAGAAGATGTCTCTCCACTTTGGCACATTCAGCTGTGCGATCATTCCCTTCTTCCACTCATTTGGAAAACTCTCGGCTTTCCATGCTTTCCCGATAAGTGAGAACAGTTCCTCAGCCGATGCAGTTGGCATAGCTCATAATAGTTCTGGGGTTATGCCATTAAGTCCTACCGCCGTATAAGTTTCCGATATGAGCAACGATCCCAACGAGCCATTTCACTGGGTGTTTAGTAGTGTTCAGTGTTTGGACACCTTTAAGCTCTTTGGTGATTCTATAAACGGTTCTGCTGTTACACCTCTCTCATCTTCATGCGGTATAGCGATTGTTTGTTGATTGCTAGTTTCGTCCGTCGATCCTTCAGGATTAAAAATAGTTCATAAGCAGCGGCTCGGATGGCCAACCAGTAGTCCCCTCCGATACTTTTAAATTCCAATTGTCATCACTCCTGTTAGCCATCACAAAAGCATTTCCGATCAGCTCTGATGTTCAGTATCACAACCATATTCTGTTGTCTAAAAGATATACATATTTGAGCTCAAAAGTACTTTCCTGGTGACTCATTGCTTGAGATGTAGCACCGGTTTCTGGGAAGCAATGAGAAGAAAGTAAGTCGGAGAAACTAACGATTCATAATATTCCCAGGAAGACCAACCGATTTATTTACTGATATTGTCACAGTTAATTAATTAACCAACACCAAGATGAATAAAAAAGAAACTGAAAGTCTGTCCATTAGTGTCGTCTAAGAACAAAACTCAACCATAGATAAAGGAACTTTCATTTTCTCAAACTAATTTATTTGATACAAGTAGTCTTTCAAACAGCAAGCCAAAAACCAAAGAAATTTTTCAATAGACAATCCGTAACGGCCATCGGTTTAAAGAAAATAATCCATCCGCTTAGCACTGCATTATTAACCGTTTGCTATTTATAAAGACAATACAAACATGTTTATCTGTTCATCATCATTATAATCTGCTTTACTTCACTTGGTAATTAATTCGAAAAATTGTAAAATATTGTAAGGCACATGCATATGCGCCGCTAGCTAAATAACACTTCGTATATCATGACACACTTTCAGATGGTTTGCTTAAAATTAGCGTTCCAACCTTCCAATAAAAAAAAAAAAAAAAAAAAAATAAAAAACTCGTTCAGGAGAAAACAACCTGTAATTGGCTAAAAAAGATTTGTTTGATATAAATTTAATTGAATTTGCATATTTGATTGTAGTATTATTTTCAGAGCGTTGCGTTTGTTATGAAAACGGATCAATTTCAAGCCGCCCAAGGCGACTTGTTTTGCAGCATAAAAGGTCTTATTTGCAAAATTTCCACTAGATAAAATCTGAAATATATTCATAATCCTCTTTCGCGTGGTAATACTGTTTTTTTAGAGACGCGTAATGTGAGATTACCAGCCAAGGTGGATGGTGCAAATCATTAGTGAAAATTGTCGCAAATTATATAAACTGGGACAAATGGCGCTGAGTTTTTTAAATTAAATCTTGTACTAATTGCCCATAAAGTATGTAGTCTAGTACTTACGTGTAAGGTGATCAAATTTTAGTAAACAAAAAAGAAGTAACAAAAGTCAAATACCATAGCTTAGAAATGAAACGAGCGGTACTAAAAAAAAACTAACTTAGCTCTGTTTCAATCCCAATCAGCTCCTTAAAGAAATAAAGTGGACGATTCGTTGCCAGAAATGAAATGAAAAAATTAGAATGTCTCACGAAAACCGAAAACAGAAAAAAAATTATAGTTTTATACAAAGTTGTTGTGCAAAATAACAAAAATTTTATATTCCCAAGAAAACGCTTTTAGAAAGTGGGCGTAGCAATACATAATGTGCGCAAGATTTATAGGTTAATTAAATATTCACATATTTGATTTAGTAAGTTTTTTCGAGTTTCTTTTAAAATTAGTAAAAAACCAGTGAAAAAGTGCTACAATCCGCCTGGAGCGGATCGTATGATACCCTATCCCTATCTTATTTGGTCGTGTCAGTGGGCGGTGGAAAATGTATTCACAAAATTTTCTATTTTGCCCTACAAACTAATATTTTTACTCGAAAATTAATTTTTGAAGTAAACGCCCCTAAAAAGTGGGCGTGGCCATATACAATGTATAGACAATTTGTAGATAAAGTGGATATCTACATATTTGCTTAAGTAAGTTTTTTCGAGTTTCATATGAAAATAGTGAAAAAAGGTGATTTTTTTAAAAGTGGGCGTGTCAGTGGGCGGATTTTAAAAAATTTTACACTTGTTCTGTCCCGATTTCCAAAGACCTTGCATACAAAGTTTCATTGACCTAGCTCAAAATTTAAGGCCCAAAAACTGGTGACAGACAGACGGACAGACGGACGGACAGACGGACGGACATGGCTCAATCGAATTGGCTATTGATACTGATCATTTATATATATACTTTATGTGGTCTATCTGCAATATTTCTCTATGTTACAAACTATGTATCAAACTTAATATACCCTTAGGATAGGGTATAAAAAAGAGATTTTTTTTTAACAGTGTGCGTGCCAGTTTTGACAGGTGTACTGTCATATCTTTCCAATTTTTCGTCTTCGTATACAAATATTCGGAAAATCGGGAGATTTTATAAAATATTCTGGAGACCGGGAGATTAGAAAAAAATGGGAAAACTCCTGAAATATCAGGAGAACTGGCAACCCTATACACGACTGTGGCGTGCGCCTTTGCAAATTTATGCTGTTAGTTGAAACTGAATGAACATTCAAAAAGTACTACATGTGCCTTAATAGAACAAACAGTTAATATTGCTCACATTTCCATTGAGTATTAACCGGCGAAAGTACCGTTATACCAAATTTAAACCAAATCGTGGAAACAGTCTTCCGAAAAATTGTTTTTTCGCTGTAAGTAAAGTACCGTTAGTATTAAGGCTTAAACAGAAGTGTAAATATTACTTCTAGGTTCACAGATTCTAGATATAAAGTTTGATCAAACTCCATTCTACCGCTTATGCTGTAAACATGGTGACAGACAGACTTCTCTACCAAAATCTTGCGATCGATAGTTTTCACGAAAACAAAACTTAATATACTATTTGCCTGTGCTAATAAAAAAGCAAATGTCACAAAGACATGTCCAAAAATTACAGAAAACACTCGCTAGTGTGCAAGTTGTCTTACATCAAATTTGGTCTGAATACCAGCTTAGGTAGGACTCAGCTAATTATCTCATTCAAACTTTTATCTGTCTATAAACCAACCCATGAAATCAGCATGCAACTAAACAAATTAGTATATTGAGTTAATTAAATTACAAATATATAGATTTCGAGTGAGAAACCTGCTTCATAACCATACCTATGTTCGTTGGAAGTATAAGTATCTAGGCAAGGTAAATGGAATCTCTTGCACACCCTTATCAAAATTACAAACTAGGCAGTGAACAAATTACACTCAACTTAAATGGCATATGAATGCATTTAAACTAAATAGCGAAGCAATAGTTTTATTTACATAATTAGATCCCTGGAGAGAAGAGAAATAAAGACGCATGAGTACTTCAACGCAGCGTGATCACATGGCATAGTGTGTGGCATTTAATTATCTCAAATGGATGTAGAAATAATTAATCGTGAACGGACGACGCGACGCTTGAAAATTATGTAATAAAATTCTTAATGGCTTTGTATAAGTATCCAAATACAGGGGATGGGTGTAAAGGCTTAGGACTATGAACCTAGACCGCTGATACTTTTAGGTTTGGCACATGTTTGAGTGGTGCTTTGGAAAAGGATAGGACTTTAATATAGTACTTGGGGGAATTGTACGAAACTTGTATGATTTAGCTGGATTTAGATAAAAGCAAGATGAAATATATGCTGTCTACAAAAAAGAACACCCGACATCGGCGTCTTGGACAGAATGCCACAGATAAAATTTCGAGGCAGTAAACGACTTTGTTTACCTAGGCTCTATGATGAGCCCCGCTAATGACACCAGTAGTGGGTTGATCAAACGAAGAATTAATCTTGCCAATCGAAAGGGCTAAGAAGGAAATTGACTAACAAAGCCCTATCTCGAACTACTAAGGTAACTCTTTACTAATCCTCCCAGTCCTGCTGTATAGCGCAGAGACATAGACTTTAACAAAATTGGATGATTGCCCTTGGGTATTTCGAGAGAAAAGTTCTTCGAGTGATCTTTGGTCCCGTCTGCATAAACGGTGAGTGACGAAGAAGATATAACGCTGAACTATACGGTCTATACAACGACATCGACTTGGTCAGAAGAGTTCGCATACATTGACTAAGATGGCAGGGTCATGTAAAGTGGATGGATCCCAACGTTCCAGCGAAGAATGTTTTCGAAACCACCCCGGATGGATGGCGCAGTAGAGGACAACCTCGCGGTAAGTGGCGTAAACAAGTAGAGTTGGGCCTCAACCAACTTGGCATGCGCAACTGGAGGAAGCTGGCTCGTAAACTGGTATCTCAAGGATTCAAAATACTTTAAAAGTACGTTCCTTGTTTCGTGATGATGTGTGCTATCTGCTTCTATAAGACTTCATGTTCAATCTCATAGAATTTATCATAGAACATAGTACTCGTGCGTACCGTATGAATAACAAAGTGACGTTGTGAAGAACTGGATGTGAATGACACTCAGGCGATTTCAGGTTTCGAAGAAATATCCAAAATACGACTGTGCGACATTTTCTGTTGCATGACAACCTAGTATAATAGGGTTAATTAATAGTCATAACAGGTATAATAAAAGACCTGCATTGACTTATGCGTGGTGTCTTGGCAAGTAGGTACACCTTAGCCTTGCCCAAGTTCATGACACACTCATGATAGCAACAAATTGCGTGTATTACGACATTGAGCGTCGTAAGTGCCAAATGTAAATTAGTTGACCAAAAGATCGCCAATTCAAATGAAAGTGACTAAGTTTCGCCCCTTTTACACCATAATTCATTACGTCAGTCTGCAGCATGTGTATAAATTACAAATTTTAACTGCAGCACATTTCATGTTTAAGACGTAATTACAAGGGCCTTACTGTGGCTTCAGCGAAAGTGTCTCTGTGGTCCTATTTTCCTGCAAAATCTATGCAGAGCCTTTCTACCTCCGTCATACGCACACTCTTGTATACCAATGAGGTCCTCCTGATATATCTAAGGGCCAACTTAATCAGAACATTAGTTCCAACAACGATCTCTACTAGTTATTATACATGATGTAAAATTTAATCACGAGATCAGGACACGCATTCCTATGAGGCAGCCAGTCGAGAGGATGTAAGCGATTTTTTTTTTTGTCTGCCAACGATCAAGATTCTTTCTCCTCTCCAGCCTGTTTGCTGTTTTCCTTTTTGTATTCACGATGTCATGTAAAAATTCGACTGTGGATTCAAGATCAGGTTTTCCATTTTAATGAAACATGACTCCCATTGACTTTTAACGGAGCCACCGCCAATCTTGGTGGTAGGTATCTTTTAAGATCGAAGAAGCGCGCATTGAGAGTGCTATTTCAAAGAGGATAATAATTATGACTACCCCAATGGGGGGCAGACAGAAACATAGGCAACCTACAGCGGCTTCAGGCAACCTATAGTCATTAATCACTTTCGGATCAAGTCGGAGGAGGTGTTAAGCGGATTTCGTGATATATTTATATTTAGTATAGACCCCAAGAAGATAGTAGGCATTCTCTTTGTTGCAATGGAACGAATGTAGATTTATTATTCTCAAAGCAGATTAACTATAAGGAGCGCTAGTCTAGTATTAGAAGCAATTTGAATCAACATTAGAAAGCTTATGCAAATTGCCAGTTTTATTACACTTATTTTCATAGAATGTATCTACCTATGCCTAATGTATCCCAAGATCATTACATCTTATTGTGCAAGCCATAAGCATTCACTTTAAGATATGCATTCATAAAGCGGGTCGCAAGGTTCAATCGATAAGTTTTCTTTTTCTGTTTTTCTTTACCAAGTTTTATTATGGTGGCATCTTCATCTTTATGTGGCCAATGGTATATACTAGTGAGACTGATGGAAGGAAAATTACCTTTCCGACGTCATACCATTCATTAGTGATAATAAAACTTATGATACTGGCATGCATTTCTGATATGAATAGTTAAATGGTGAAAATACCCCTTATTTGCATCTTCATTGCATTGCGAGGAATTATTGTAACATACGAGTACATTATTTCATGCACTTTCCACGGATACTTTATGGAATGATTCGCATTAGTAAGAAATGCGTTTTTATAGTAGAAACACTATGACATGAGTAACATCAAAAGATGAGGCAAATACCTAGATCGAAACACAGCGACAGCATTCTTTATAATACAATAAATGGAACACATACTTCTCAATGAAACCAATCGAATAGACCACAACGATCAGTGAGTATCGAAGTCCGATACCCCAGAAACACTAGCAAAGCACCAGCTCAAAACCTTTTGCCCTCTTGGTACAGAACAAATTTGAAGGTCCTTTTTGATGGAAGAACAAAAGAGTTATCAATAACTTGGTTTGGATAATGAGCAACGAGGGTTGGCCCTTAGCTATTCTTTACTAGAGGCAGTCGACAATCCGCTGGACTTCCTTATTCACTTCCATCAGCTAGCCAACGGTCTTTCTCTACTGTACCATGTAGAGAAAGATATATGTAGTCGACTACTTGGTACATTGAAACTAGATATTGTTAGAATGGTAATTGTTATTACCGACCATTGGGCAATTGGAAGCCTAGTACTTTCTATAGAAATATCAAGAATATCAACCTTTTCTTTCTCTCTCATACTTAATTATTACTTTAAGCACAGGCTTGCTCTACAAGTAGTATCTTTTATGCAGAGCTTCATTTTAAATTTTTTTTGTCTTACCAGCTTATAGCTATAGTTTTTTGACAGCTGTCAAGCAAATACAGGAGCGTAGTCCTTGTTGCCTAAGCAACTACTCCATTCATTGTAATATGTGCCTATCAGGAACCTGCAGCAAGTGGCTCATTGTGAGCCACCCGCAATATTCAATGCTTTTTATGTATTCACTCACAAAAAGTATGAGCTCTGCTCACATTTTATTGCCTCTTATAAAAAGAATCTGATGCGAGTTCCCATTCACATTCATTTCAAGAAATGACTATCTACACTTACATGTGTATATGGCTGGCACTGAATTTGTAAAATTTCTCGAATATTTCGAGTGGCTTGTGCGATTTATGTATTTCCATTGCTTTTTGTTTTAGTTTCTTTTCTGTTTTAAAAAAAGATCGCCTTTGTTGTTACTAAGTTTTAAGAGCTTTTGTGAATACTCTGATTGAAAATGTGAGCCTACTACACACTCATGTATTCATGAATGTTAACACCATGATGATCCGCCTTTATTTCGTTTCGCCAAATTAACTTCATTATCGTTTCGTACATGATACATGCTTGCTTACTTTTTGTTTGCGTCATACTGTGAAAGGCTCGTTTTTTGGCGAATGGTTCACAAGTGGAAATGAATAGATTCATGTAGTTCTCTGGTGCCTATCATCTTGCGCATTAAACTTTGCCAAAAAGTTAAAAAGACTTAAAGTTCATTTTCATACTTAAACTTTTATGTGCTTATAACACATAACTATGAGCTCTCACATCAGCTTCAAATGAGCTTCTCTTCGATCAGTTTTCCCATTTATCTTCATTGTACAAATTGGGATCAAAGATTAATATCCACAAGTCCATTGCTTTTAATTTGTTCTCCCATCGCCTTTAATACAAATTCTTAGAGTTGTCTTGTCCACAGGAGATACTACCAAACTGCACTCTAAATCGTTCTCATCTTCGGTCAGTAATATTCCATCGAAGCCATCCTCTGCAGAGAAGGATTCAATTTTGAAATCTTAAACAATCAATCGTATAATGCAAAGGCGTTTGTATCCACCAGATATACTATCTACCTACAAACCGTCGTGAAACGGTACCATACCAGTGGGGATTCTAATCATGGTACATTAGACCGTCGTCCGATTAACATGACTCCAATTTACATACAACTAAGAAGAAATACGGATTCAGTTTCAAGTTTAAATGGTAGGTAATCTGCAGTTATTAAGTGGCGCAGTAAGAGTAGATGGTCGACGTTGTTAGTCGAACATAGGAATTTGCAGATTGGAAGTGTATGTAGATATTGAAAGGTTCTGCTGGTTGCTAAACTAAGTAAGGAGCGTGATTTGGATGATCTCGATGGGAGGTGTACTCATATGCCTGTGTGTAGGATATTACATGGGCGAATGGTAGTTAGTCTTGTCACTTGTTAGCTTGGAATGGTGGCACTACTGATATTGATTTGAGGGGTAGTACATTATAACATTTGGTAAAAAATTAATCAACCCCAAGAATGTGCCTACAACATTGGTTACGCATAATGTTGTAAGATCTTTGAACTTAACAATGCCTTTAGGCCAGCAATTGGGAGACAAGTCACCTAACCTAAGTGCAACATAATGTGTGTGTAGTGTATACCTCTTTTCAGACCATCAGATCTACGTGGCCGTCTTTTCTCTTAAAATCCAAAGAACACCCTCCCTCTCTATCTTTTATGGTTAATCTCTGGCCATAAAGCTTCGGACACAATATTTCTCTACAGATTAGCCCATCTGCGGTTGCCCAAGTTCTGTATACAGTTGGTAATACTTCTTCTACAAACAGACAGATGTGCCCTGATGCTGTTGTTGACGTTTGGTAGTGGGAGTTCGGTAGCTTTTTTGGCCAGTCTATCAGTGCATTCGTTACCCTCAATATCACAGTGTCTGTGTACCCAGCGTAATATACGTGCATTATGCCTTGAGTGTTGAGCATTTACTGACTATAAGCTGAATCTGAGATCAGAACTAAGAACACGTCAACCAAAACAAATGAGTTTATTTGAGGAAAAAAAAAAAATATTAACCTTTTAGTGGTTAATATTTAACGTTTATTTAAATATCAAAATAGGTGGAAGAAAACATTTTGTTTATAAAAATACTTCTATTACAATTAATTGAGTTTCAAAAAATATCTTATTTTTAGGTATCACGATGTTTATTGGCAAGGTTCAAATGGAATGCCGCTTGAAGCAGTGTAAGTTTCTGTAAAGAAAAATTAACAAATCAAAATGTTAAGTTAATAAATGGAAGATAAATGAGTGAATGCAAACAAAAAAATTATCAGATGCAGAGAAGACGAATGTGTTACTAAAAAATTCCCTTTTTTCACTGTCGAATCAAAAAAAAAGTAAAAGTGGTAACACTTAACAGGCCTCATACAATAGTGTTCTAGAGCTGCTACTAAATATAGGTTCATTCAGCAAGTGGTATTATTTTCAATCAACACTTTTCAAAGAGTAGTAATTCGCAGAGTAACTGCATCTGACTTTATCGTACATAAAAATAAGGAATACGATCTCAGCATACATAAAACGAAATGTCCTTCATCCCCTATGCTAAATCAGAAATTATAGCACTGAACTCTCGAGTGATGCCCGCGAATTTAGTACCTCCAAGGAGGCCGTAAACAACCTCCATCATTGTCATAAATCAGAATACATCGCTCAGCATAATTACTTGCAGGTGCAAACAAGGTCCCGTCTAGCCTACGAAGGTACCCTATCCTAAGCTTCCTCGTAGACTAAATTATATTCCTTAACAAAAATTTTAGCTTACATTTCATCACCTTGTCTGTGAGTCTGGTGCTGGAGAAAAGTGTTCTGCACAACTACCGAACGAGATCGTTATTCACACCAAACAAGTGAAAACGTACCTCTAAGTAGACTCTATCATCACGATCTCCAATTTCTGGGAAAGCAACAAAAAAAAAAGAAACGAGCGTGGAAATTACACAGACAAGTCGTGTGGTGGAAAACGAATGTGGGATATGAGTTCCGAAGGATTTATGTGCCATGGAGTAAGGGATAAATGAAGTAAAAACTAGTATAAGGTACGCAGCTATAAAGGTGGATGAAGACGACGGGATGAGGATATACGATGATGGTAAAGATGGAGAACAAGTTGTTGAGCCTACACATTTGGCAGATGGAACGTACATACGAACGAACCTCACATCCTTTGGTATGTCCATCCACGTGTCTGAACGATTTATTGACGTACTATGGAGGAAAGTGGAGACAGTAGGGATACGCACGAAGACATACTAGACGGTGGTTATCTGGTATATCGGGTCCTACCGTCCTACACCGGTATGAGTATGGATTTTCCATCAATAAGTTATAATGGTCCATTACGGCAACTTGTTCTTCCTTCTTAGAAGAAAAGGTCTTCATCTGAGTTATGAGTAAGGAGAAAAAAAAAAAAGGATATTTTCGCTCATAATGGTTCCATTTCCTTGAGATTATCTCTGACATGTAGACATAGTGGGATGGGTAACATTTTTCAGAAGCGTTTATGTGGTAGCAGCCGCAATACCCTTGAATCCAAAGAACGGCTACACTGAAGACGCACCTTATCAACGATGGCTACTGGAAAAAGATTTTAAACTGACTGATTCTTGTGAACAATGTTAAAGGAGCTTAACTTGAAGAACATGAGGCTCTGAGATAAAACTAAAACAGAGCTCTTTTGGTATGTTCGCACAAACTCTGTATAAATGATCTGTGGTTGGACGCACTCTAATTTGGATGGAATTTCGACAGTTGAAACTTTACAGGTGCCTGAATGGCAGGCGCTGAGCCCTGTTTTGATCCAGCAATTAGAAAGAAAAAGGATCATATGTCCCTAACCAGCAAAATCTTTTAGCAATCTTAATAGGGGAGCACAAACCGTGGTCCATGGTAATCCTTTGTAAAACCCATATAACGATTGTGATTTCAACCAAAAGGATAAAGCCTTTCTGTTCATTGGTAATAAAAACCAAAAATCGATTTCCGCTTGTCAAAGTTCTTGTATGATCATGTGGGCTAGCTTAATCAAACAAAGATTTTAAGATTAAGTCAAGACTTGTACTGACCATTGCTATCTTTGAAGACATACTCTATTTATGAAATCATAAAATACACATAAGCTGTATGAGTAGACATTCAAACCCAATTCCTACTATGCAAATCGTCTATGGATATGAAAGAGCGCATTGACTGGCTCATTATAGAAGAATTAGACTTTAAGGATTTTGTTGGAAAAAACATTCTAAATGCTAATGAGTGCTTGCATTGGAAACTATCTGATTAGCATAAGATTAATGAACAAATTCGCCAATACCACGTTAAGGAAATACGCACATAGGCTATCAAATTTTGAAACGGAATAAACGAAGAATATATGTATATATATTATTACATCAAAGTCTTTAGGCAAATGATTAGGCACATACATGCTATCGACTACGGTCTTGTGAGAGTCATCAAAAATACATCGCTTTACGATCAGTTAAGTACAGAAGTCTTTTCACGTCTGAAACTGCTTTGAAATCCTACAATCTGGTCAAAAAAAGGATGTGTACACTCGTCTCATAGACCCATTATAAAAAAGGGACTAAGGCACTTCTGACGCTAAATAGACCACAACTGTCCATATAAGTAGAATGAGGCTCAGAACCCCGGAACTATGCAGAGGCTGTAGCGATATAGATGTCCTCTGCAAATGTGCAAGCTTCACCAGGACCAGAACTTCTATCTTTGGTGAAGCACAGAAAACCATCTTAAGATTTCTAATGAAAACTGGATTCTGTATTTGAAACGACCGTTCCATTGGAGTGAGGTGCTGCATACTCGTGGTAGCTCCTCTATAAAACCTAAGCCAAAATAGATGGAAAAGATAGTACTGACAACCAAATCGTCGTTTCCGAACGGGAAATCTTTCGAGGATATATTAGTATTTGAGCGAGTGGACGACACATTATGGTAGAACGAGGTTTTATAATCTAAGGTCCGGCGAAACACGCCCCAGAAAGTCTATACAGATGGAACAGCAGGCTGCCAGGAGAGACACCGATAAGATAAGCACCAAGAGCAGCACTGGAAATAATACTGAATCTCCTATTAATTAACATCTTCGTAAGCTCAAAGGATAGAGCAATGGAGAATTATGGTAGGTATTAGAAATAGAAATCGCTTTTACGGACTTAAAAATGGCTGCATTTTTCTTCAAGCTCAAAGTAATATAACAAATCAAAATGCGGAAATAATTATTAAGAAAAATAAATTAGAAATGATGATTAGTACCTTTGTTTAGATTGCCTTCCTTAAATGAACCCTTATTGCTACCAAAGATATGGATAACCCCGAAATCAGTCAGGTTTAAAGAACGATCTAAGAGATGTAACTGCTACTCTTAGATTTGCCTTGAGCTAAACAAACTTTTAAGTTTCGTAAACTCATCTAGTTTAAAGAATATAACATATATCCCTAGGGTGTTAGACGAATTGGACTTCATAAGCTGTATGTGGTCTTAGAATTCTTTTTAAAGCTCTCTCAATTTGTTCATCTTTTTAGTTAATGTTGACCTGCAGCAGTATATAATTAAAGAAGTGATCTCAAGTACAGAGGGGCCAACAATATTTTAGAAAATATACTCGTGTAAAAGTGTATACAATTTTACTACTCATAGATACATATATTACTTCTTGATCTATTCCACTTTTAATTTCACCCACATCCGAAGGTAATCAACACAATATGACTCTTATTGTTCGAATATGGCAGGCTTAATTCTTTTGTAACAAGTTTAGATTGATCGATTTGATCGCTATCAATTAAATAGTTTACAAAATATGGTCTTTATGTTGATTGTTTTGGAATTTCATAGATAATCTAAAATTCTAAAGAAACTTTCACAATATTTTTAACTCTGTCTTCATTTAAATGATCATTAGATGGAAACATGAAACATGTATGTGGAAATTTGTGAATGCTATCGTCACTTCTGTCAAAGTTTATACAACTCGTAGTCTAACAAGCTGTTACTACGGATATTACAATTGAGGTTCTTTCAAAGTTAGCTGCCTTCAGTTTATCTGTAAAACACTTGAAAGATTCCTCATTCAATCTTTGTTCTCAGTAGATATGCGAATCAACTTAAGTCCAATGACATATATGTACTTGAATAGGATCATATACATATTACCACAACCCGTAACATGGTAGTCAACCATCTCAAACCCCCCACAACTTCTGTCATAAACTAAATGTCATTCAAAGTAACTAAATCCACCTAAACTACGCACCCACTTTCGAGATAGAAACCATAAATTAACCTGCGTAATATTGTTCAATTAGAATCATTAGGTGGAAATTAAAAATACATCTACTTCAAGTCACCACACCTAATAAGTTCATTTGGTCGCCATTCTGCAAAGTTACTTCGCCATAGGCAACCTGTTAGCTTCTGGGAGCCAGACTGCCTGGACTTGTTTGGGTCCACAGGCCGATTATAGTTTCTGTCATCTAATGCGTAGGCTGCTGCACTAACTGGCTGGCAGTAATAATCATATACAAACGCGTGAAATCTTATCTTGTGATCTGAACCGGTGCATATAAATTGCAATCAATTGAGATGTGTATACGTATTTCTCCTTTAGATAGTCATATCTAGCTATATTCCAAAAATCGCAACGAATTTTATTGATACCAATAGCACATTTTTGGTAGCAAGGGATGCATTTAATCCGTTCGACAAAGGTACGATGTTTAAGGTTCTTGATAGTCGATGATCTGCACAGCCTGAGTTGCCAATGAGTCCCTTAATGAAACCCTTAAGTCCCAATTGATCCCAGTTATAATTAACCTCTTACACCACATAAAGAATCTCATTGAAAGTATCTATGTATCTACATAATTCATAATTTTATTTACTACTAGCAGCCAAAGTTTATATCCGCGTTACGTTTGTCGTACTCCATTGAAGTGACACTCTGTCTGGCGTGTCATTGAAAAGAAAACCACTTGATTTGCATTTTATACCCACTTGCTGTAGATAAATAAGCCACAAAATATTCTATACACTGATTTATGTATTTTTTAAATTGCAATACAGCGCGAACAAAGCAAATCAAAGATCCACTTTTTATCGGTCTCTGTCAAAGCAATTAAGGCTATCTTATAGCAAGCTACTCCTCATTTGCATACAGTGTCACTTATTAAAATGATCACCGAAGCAGTTCACATCTCAATCTGATGAAGAATGACAGTCTGGTGCACGTGCGCATGTGTAGACTTTGCACGTTATCTGATTAAATCTTTGAGTTAAGCAACACTCAGTCATTTAGAGCGTAATTTGAAAAAACGATTAGATTAATTTTGTTGACAATGCAGGTGTTAGGTATAAAATGGATATTTCAAATGCCCAGCCTAGAAAAATTCCTAAAAGTCACAAACAAATGTCAAGGCAGTGATACGATTGATCTAGCCTCTAATTGTTTATGTTAGAAAAGGCTTGTAAAATTTGTTTTCATTTTATTGTCATAGGATCCTCCAGCAGGGTGAGGACTTCGTATATGCACACCAGACACAGATGCTATCACACTTTAGCCCCCTACGCAAGTTTTCATGGACTTTTCTGACGCTCAAGACTAGCTTTGAGCCGGAAATTTTAACGAATCGCTCTAGGACTGGTAAATTAATAGTACGCTGCTTCTAGTGGAGATTTGAGCTCTTTAAATGACAGCTTTATTATGAAGAACAAATAGATGTATTGGAGGATGTTTATAGTGTGCTTAGTGTGCGAATGCACTGGCTGTTAGGCGAGTGCTGGTAGCAATAAAATTAAACCCTGCAATATTTGACAATCCTATCGTCAAATTTGAACCAAAAAAAGTTCTCTCCATTCATATGGATTTTATAAAACGCGATCAGTAGATGCTATTGGGGTGGTGCTAACGCCCAAGCAAACGATACAAGGCTGAGTAATTAAACTTGCTGTAAAAAAACACATTTAATTTGGATCCATAATATTGCGGCGCAATGTACCACGATAAGTCCTTCGAAAACTTACCATAGACAACTATTTCCACGAAAGGATGGTTCTGTACGATATTCAACTACAGATGAAGGAGTACTCCGTAACTTCTGGGGTTCCACAGGGTTCCCGCGAACATAATGGATGATGTCATACTGAGATTGAGAGTCCCTGATGGAATTCAAATCATAGCCTTTGCGAAGACTGATTCCCATCAAAAGTGGGAAGCCTCACACAAATAATGGCGGTAGTCCCACGGCACGAGGTCTAAGCTAGCGGAGGCTAGGTTTAGTCAGTAAGAATCGGACACTATCGTGTAATTTGGAACGCGATACCGCAAACAAATCATGGAGCTGTGAGTAGGTAGACGTTGGCGCTCTGTAGACTGCTTATGTCCTATTCTTTTCGAATGATACATATTGCTCTGTAGCCCTAACGAATCTGGATTTTTCGATAATAATCGAGCTTCATTGATGAAGAAAAATACGTCATCAGAGAGAACTTCTGAGATTACATGTAATAAAGTATTCAATCAGCCTTATTTTGACATTCGAATTCATTCGAAAGTGAGTCGAATTCGCATAGATTGTATTTTGACTTTCGAATGAATAGAAAGAATAGAAAGTTCATCCAAACATTCGAAAGTTCATGGGTTGTGCATATTTTGAGATTCTATTCATTCGAAACAAATGTCGTTTTTCATTCGAACAAATTTTCCTGGCGCATAGATTAACAAACACGTAAATATAGTGAGATATTTTTAATATTCTCTAGAAAATTAAATGAAGTATCTTTAATTGACAATTTCTGATCCTGTAGGTATAGGTCACGTTCCAATTAGAAAAACTGGTGGCCGGCAATTCGTATAAATAAAATAGTCCCACTGAAGCTCTATGTAAACAAAAATCCAAAGGAAAGACGAGTAAATGCACAAAATAATGATTCAACTTTATTTTTTTACTCTTATTTTAATGTTTTTATGATTTTCTATTGATTTGCACTGTCCACAAAAGAAAGCAGCATTTTATTTTATCTAAAAACAACTCTAATTATGAAAAAGAAATCACCAAGCAAATGATTACTTTACTTCTGACAGCACTCAAAATAAAGGTAGAGTGACCAGACTCGTGCCGACTATATGGTGGGAGAGACTTGTAATTAAATATGCATGGATGTTATTTTATTTTTTGCTTTGTTTTCGTGCTCGATATTATTAAAGGTATACAAAACATGTTTCATGAAATGTATTACTTAAATTTCGTCTTTAAACGCGTCAAAGTGTAACTAATAAAAATATTTCAATAAGAAAGAGAAGAGTTCTAACGCAAAAAAAGCTAGGTATGGTGAATCTGTATTGAAAGAAATGTCAAACAGCTGACTTTGAGGGTTAAATTTATTTAAGTTCATTTTGCGTTATCATTCGAAAATGAACCTTTTTCATTCGAATCTCAAAATACACAAAAATCTTTCGAATGAATAGAGACATTCGAAAGAATTGACTATTCATTCGAATCTCAAAATAAGCATGAATAAAGTGGGTGCCGTGGCTCAGTGGTTAGTGCGTTGGACTACTGCGCAAGGGGTTCCAAGTTCGAATCCAGAAAAATACCATCAAAAGTTTACACAAACATGAAATAATATTGCGTGGACTTTAAATATTTATAACTTTGATAAAGAATTGAGCTGTGTACGCACGTGCGTCAGATCTTAAAAATAGAAAAAAACAACTGATAACATGCGGCCAACACTAATTAGCTACATTATTGCCAGAAGAGCTCTACAAAAATACTCGTACTTAACCAATTCAATAGCATTGTACAACTCTTAATATACATATGTACATATATTTCGTACCTACATGTCCCACACCACGGATTTTATCTAACATCCACTTCTAATACAATTTTCTTTTTTCATTGGAAGCACATTCATTAGTCTACTACCTAAAATTCTAAAGTGTACAGTACATAACCATTTACAAGATCGCGAATAGTAGCCACAACAATGAACAAGACTATACACAGCACCCGTAAGGTGAAGTTGTTCAAAATTGTTGAACAAATTTTGGGTAGTAGCTAGCACTTATGTATGTAAGACTTTTACCTCAAAAGCTTAGCTTAAGCAGCAACTATTTCATGGCTATCAGCATTAAGAGTTTTTGTTAGATCAATTCAAGCTCGTACCCGCCAAGCAAGTGCTATAGGAAGGGATACAGACCAGAGATAAATTTATACACTTCACTAGAAAATCTATTTAGCTAGGTGCTGGCAATTAATTTGTCTATTGATCTGTTTTTCGTGTAATAGTTTCATTGGAAAGACTTGTTTAGCAATTAGCATAGAAAACGTTAACACTACAATGGCACAAGAAAGAATATATGTAACTTTACATTAATTATAAGTAAATTTTATTGGTTTTGGTTGTAAAGGTATGTACATATGTAGGGTTATTAAGCTTCATTTTATACGAGTATGCGTTGAGTTATGTTGTTTAATGGGTCTTTCACTGCACATGTAAGGCGTTACCAATAGGGTTTTCAAAACTTTGACAGATGATTGTGACCATACTAAATACTATGCTACATTTGTCAAATTGGATGTCGTGTATTTAATATTATTTGCCAAATTAACAAGGGTAGTCGAACCATTCAACAACATGTACATCATTAACCGTTGTATGAAATTGTGTCTTCTGTTCGAGCAAAATTTCAAGCACCATTCCCAATACGGTAGCCATAATCGTCCCTCCCGAAAGAAAGTCGTACGGTTCAGTGAACAATCTGCCGACACCAGCACGTCAAGGAAAATATCGCCCCTGTCGGTTAGAGTGTGCAGAAGAATCCCAAGCAGTCACTTCCGCACAGTGCACAAGTACTCGGTGTTTCGCAGACTAAAAGTTGGAGAATTTTGCATCATTACTTGGGCGTTCACCGATACAAGGTTCAAATGACAAAAAACAACGAAGTTTCTTCGCTGACTGGGCTCTCGAGCCACACGAGATCCACAAAATTGAAATGCATCCAAGCATTGCTTGGTGTGGTTTTTGGACTGGCGACATTATCGGTTCATACTTTCTATGGAATGACGTTGGCCAGGTTATCTTCGTTAACCTCTAGCGCAATCGGTCGAAGATAACAAAAATAAATACGATGATAATAAATAGACACTCGGAAGAGGTGAGGCCGTGAAAATCTTTTGATGTTATGTATTTTTTCTGGATTCGGTCGATTCTGGGTTCTGGTCCATTCAAAAGGATGGCTATACGTGCAACAATGGATATTTGACACGAGCGATTGGTTATCTCAAACGGAGGCGATGTGAATTGGCCATCAAGATCGTGCCTTTTGACCCCGTTAGACTTCTTGCGGGAAGTCACCGCTGTCCTTAAAGCCAACATAATCAATCCGATCGGTGAAATTCAGCCTGATTTATGCGCCACAGTTATGCAAAATTAGACACTTCAGATGCGCGTCACACAGCGATCCAACGACGGACATACAGAATGGCATACATGAGCCTTCAAAGTAAATGAAACCCTTTTTGTATATGAATCATATGGGATGACCTAAGAGTTAGCTTTTATTTAACTTTTTAAAGTCAATTCATTTATGTATGGGACGCGGCCCGTTTTTGCTTTTGCTTGTATGTATAGCGAGGCGACACTGTATTTTAAAAACAAATCGATGAAATTGAATCATTAAGTTATATTGTTTCCTTACCTTATTAACCGCCCTTGTTGCGATCCAATATGAATACAGTACGATCCAATTCGGAATACAGTGTTTTCATTGTTTAAGTTCGGAGTCATAATCATTAAATCTTCCTAGTCACTTGAACAACACCCATCTGAACAGAGACATTCTATGCATGAGCAACCTCCCCCACTACCGCCATCGCCTGAACAACATTCATCTCCGCAACATTCATCTGAACAACACCCGCCAGTACAACAGACATCAGGACAGCATCCATCTCCGCAACATCCATCTGAACAGCAGCACTTTGGACAACATCCATCTGAACGACAGTTTGAGCACAACGATGTACAGCCAATATGATTTAAAATTCCGTCACAAGTCTGAATAAAGCACTCTTCCAATAACTCTAAGCATGATAAGAAACATGAACTCTCTTTTTCAGTTTTTACTTGTTTTATCTCTTCATTTTCATTTTCATTTAGCGTTGTTTGTTGTTGCATTTGTTCCATTTGTTATCAAAATATATAATCAATGTGCGTGTGTGTATCTACATATGTATTCGCAAATTCTCAGCTACTTGTAGTTCACCAGTTCTCTGTTATGTTCTTAAAATAAACGAATGCGTCATCGATATTACGACACCCAACACGTAAAAAGCGTCAATTTATAAATGTATCTAGAAGCACACACCAATAATTGGGCAAAATAATTGCTTAAAAGTTTGTTTTAATATTATAGATTATTGTCAATATCGCTCACGGAATTAGCATTGTTTATTAAAGAAAAAGACACAATAAAACTACGACTGGCACAATAAAGTATAACCATGACAAGAGTACACAGAAAACTGACTAAATATTGGAGTCGTAGCGCATGGTTGATTATATCTGCTTAGCAGCATAGGATGTAAACAAAAACACTGATGAAAGACCGGTTGGACGGATGCCAGTTGCGATCAAAACCGCTTGTGCTGTTACAAACATTGGAGGCATGTGATAAAGTTTTTGAAACACACATCTGCTATTTAACAGCGACTATATTCATTTCGTTATTTGTAAGAAATTGTTCACTATTTTCTGAAGGAATGTTGTAATTCGTTCGGCATTGTTTTTGTATGAAATGTGTTGCTATGTTTTTACGTCCACTGATCAATTCCCCAAAATAAAGAAAATTCGAAACATCTGGCATCGTTGGCCAGAACACATATAGCGATTTCTTTTCGAATTGTAACACCACAGAGATCAAATATATATATAGTCTTGTGCATAATTTGTACACGTTGTAGCAGACTAAGGGCCAAAATTTTCAATTGTCAGTTAAACAGTCTGATTGCTGTGTAACGAATAAATGTATTCCACTCTTTATCTACTAGATAAGTAGATGTTAGTTTTTCAATAATCGAATAACTCCTAGATTGTAACTGAACGATTTTGTCAAGCTCAATTGTGTCTAACTTCACGAAACTGAAATGAAAAAGAGATAGATACAGTGACAATCGTATATGTTAGAGCTAGCAGACAAAAACTTTAAAATTCTCACTTTTGACAGTTCATAAACAGTCAGTTAAAGTTTACCCAGCTAACTGATGACCAGATAATTTTATTCGGCAGATAACTGATTTATTCCTAAAATAAGTGCTATACGCCTATTGAAAAATGTATTTTTGTGTTATCTGACGGTCAAGTGTTATCTGATTACTTATCCGGCGATTGAAAAATCGGCCCTAAGTTTTCCAGCAACAAAATGACAAACAACACTGAACGAAAATATCATTATCATTTAACAAAAGTAAAACGTCGTTTGTCAAAAAATCCACAAGAAAAATTTACATTTAAATGAAACACTGTATTTTTAAAGTGGAATCTTTGCCTTTACCTTTTAATCGAGCTTATTATTTATTTCTACGCAAAGTAAAATTTTTTTATTGAATTTATAGAAACATATTTATAGTCATAATTAAAAAACCTTTTAAGCAAATTATATGACAGCCATCTTAGCAGAAACAATCTGGACAAGGGGTGCCTCCTCCGCCATCACATGGACAACATCCGCCGGTACAACAATCAGCAGGACAGAAGAAAGCGTCACAACAGCCATCAGAACAGCAGCACTTGGGACAGCATTCATCTGAACTACAGCCTGAACACAAGGCTCTACAGGCCATGTGTGCCAAAATTTGAATAAAGCATTCTTCCAAAAAGTCCAGACATGATAAGAAGCACAAACAATTCCCTTCTCTTACTGGTTTTACACCTTCATCTATGTTCTCTTCGTTTTCACTGTCTTTTTCGTTTTCTATTTTAAGTGTTTGTTGTTGCATTTGTTCCATTTGTATTAAAATATATAATCAATTTGCGTGTGCGTATATGTGTATTTGTAAATATTTAGCTACTTGTTCAACAGTTCTATTTTATGTTCTTAAAATAAACCAATATGTGATTGCTATTACGATCCTCAACGTCAAGGTGAAAGAGGTGTCAATTTATTAAAAACTTCATATACATATGTAACTGGATACACAGAAGAATAATTTGATAAAATAACTAACTATTAAGGAAAAGTTTGTTTTTGTCAATATCGCATTGTTCATTGAAATGATAAACAATAACAGAAGATAATAAGACTATCATCACTGGGACAATTGTGTATAACTAAGAGCAGAGTTCACAGAAAACTGACAAAAAATTCATAGCGCATTGTTACCAACCAAAGTGATGACCGAGACCGGCTCCGACCGGTTGGACGCATGCCAACTGCAGGCATCTGCTATTAAGCAGCATATTCGAACACTGGTACTTTAAACATTGTTTGGCCAAAAGCGAAATGAATACGATTTAAAATTTCTAATAAAAAGTAATAAATACCTAAATACAATTTATTATATTGAAATAAATATGTATGCACATTCATAGAAATATTCCAAAAAATCTTGGTGCAAAAACATAGCCAACTAAACTGCATTATGCCCAACTTTAAACTTAAGAGTAGGCTTTAACTTTTGTTCAAAAAGACACTTTTTAACCTTCTGCTAATTAATAAGAAGTAACAGTTAATATTTTTTTTTTTTTAATTTCGTTCACTAAAATGACAGATAACATAATATATACATATATAAACTTATGTGTCTATTAAACAGGTAATATGAAGTTCGAGTGACATTAACTTTAAGGGGAAGTGATAACGATAAACTGGGCTTTATGGTATGAAGTGTTTATTTAGCATAACGTCAAAGAGTCATAAATAACATACATAAGTCCAATATTTACAAATAGATGTTGGTTTAGATAAATTTGGTTTGGCGTTACAAGTTCAAAAAAATAAATTCTAAGTGTATATTAAGTTTAATACATAGTTTGTAACATAGGAAAAATCTAAAGATAGACCACATAAAGTATATACATAAATGATAAGCATCAGTAGCCGAGTCGATTGAGCCATGTCCATCCGTCCGTATATCACCAGTTTTTGGGCCTTAAATTTTGAGCTAGGTTGATGAAATTTTGTGTACGAGGTCCTTGGAAAAGTAAGCAGTACAAGTGTAAAAAATTTTGAAATCCGAAAAAAAGTATTTTAAAGTATTTTTATATGAAACTCGAAAAAACTTACTTAAGCAAATATATAGATATTCACTTACTCTACAATTCTTCAATACATTAAATATAGCCACGCCCATTTTTAAGGAGCGTTTTTACTAGAAAATGGTTTTTCGATGTTTTCATTAGAATAATATGTTGAACAAATTACAAAATGCGCCCACTGCCACGCCCATTTTTTGAGAAAATTCAGGTTATGCACTAATTTAGAAAAAATTTGAGAAAAGAAAAACTTTTTCAATCTATTATAATGATAGAAGTAGGAGAAGTATATAGGCAAGAGATAGGGTATCACACGATCCGCTCCAGGCGGATTGTAGCATTTTCATATGTTTTGAAAATAGATTTTAATGAAACTGCGAAAAAACTCGATTGTGAACAGAATTTTTGTGCACACAACAACTACCACAAAAAGCATATGTCATATACCTACCACATCTCTTTTTCAACAAGAATTCACTTCAAAAGTAGGCGTGGCGTGGCGTATATGTACTTATATTGTATGAGATATTTATAGAATGATTATGAATTACATAGAAATTTGCCTAAGTAGTTTATTCCGCGTTCCATATAAAAACACTGAAAGAGTAAATTTTTCGGAAAGTGGGCGTGTCAGTAGGCGGATTCAAACAAATAATTTCACTTGAATTGCTTACATTTACAAGGATTTCATCAGAATTTAAAACCCAACAAACTAGTAACTTATTGGGACTATCTACAAATGTATCAAACATATGCATTTAATTGTAAAAATGACAGGTCTCATGTCTGTTTATTTACCTTATGCATATTTTCCGAATACAGTCTTTTTTGTCGAGTTTATGGGTACATATTTTTAGTCCGACGAGCCACAGCCATCGGAACAGAAACATTCGGGTGATGATGTGTCTCCCCCACCATCACCTGAACAACATCCATCTGCGCAGCAATCATCTTCACAGCATCCATTAGTACAGCAGTCATCCTCACAGCATCCACCAGTGCAGCAATCGTCAGCACAGCACCCGCCTCCGCAACATCCATCAGAGCAACAGTCGTTCGAGCACAGCGCTGTACAGCTAATGTGATTCCAAATTACGTCACAAGTGTCAGTAAAGCACTCTTCCATAAAGTCTAAGCATGATGAGAAGCACGACCTCTTTTCTTCTCTTTTTTCTTGTTTTGTCTCTTCGTTATTTTCTCTGTTTACATCTTCTATTTCTATCTCTTCGTTACTTTCCTCTTCATTTTCATTTTTCTTTAGCGGTGCTTGTTGTTGAATTTGTTCCATTTGATATCAAAATATGCAATCACTTTGAGAGTTACTACGACGAGTATTCGTATCTATGGATGTATTCGCAAATCTAAGCAGCTATTGGTTCAGATTATAATTTCTGTAAAAACCAATGCGTCATCTATATTACAACACTGAACGCGAAGGTGATGTCAATTCGTAAATGTATCTAGATACGCAAAACAATATAAAATAACCACCACTGGCAAAACTGTGTGTAACCATGAGAAGAGTTCACAGAATACTGACTAGAAAGCAGGATTCGTAGCGTATTGTTCCAATGTGCAAGCTATGTACATAAATTAATGCAAGATAGGTGCATATGGATATAAGTATGTATGTATGTATCACGTTCTTAGGCAGAAGAAACTAAATAGCGATATACCGGTTGGATGGATGGCCGTGGTGGTCAGAGCGGTTTACAATTTTTTTTAAAGCATGTGATGTTTTTAAAGCTTGTCCGATGAATTGCGCCTTAAATGAGAAACGTAATCAACGTTTACTCGCGTATGCATGCATACATATGTATAAGCCTGTCTAGATGATATAAAAATCCAGGAAAGTAGTTTTCTACATCCGAAATTTTCCGTCCCTATTTCATTTTATCATTACTAGTTTGATTATTGAGCAGGGTTGTTCGCGCATTAAAATGAGTTCTTGGACGAGAGAACAAACAAAAAATACAGAAGTATTTCGATTTACTCATTCCCTTCCCTAAACTTTATCAAAGTAGTGCAGGAGTGAGCACTATAGCATGTAGACACGGCATTACTGTTCACTATGTAGTCGAGAGTCATCATCCTATTACCCAACACAACGATTCGTTAAATGTTCGTCCACTTTTGCAAAGAGCTCAGCTTAGTCACTTTACTAGCTGTCAAAGCTTCTTACCGAACTCTTCCTCAGAACTCACTGACACGTTCTTTTAAATCGGCCATTATTTTCCAGGCGAATTCCATAACACCCAATTCGCCGTGGGAAATTCAACTGTCAATGATATGGCCAATTCTAGATCAGTCAACGAGTTTCTCAGTGTTTCGGTGGTTTATGTTGATGTTTTGTCATTACATCAATTACATCCTAGGGCTGTGTAGTTGATTTGTGAAACTGCAGCTTCTAGTGATCTGCAGTGATGTGTCCGTGGATATTTTATAATTTGCAGTAGATGGAAAATTCACCTGCATAACAGTATTTCCCTGGATTCGAACTTGGAACATCTGGAATCTATAGAAACGTAAATCCTTGACTGCTTAGGACGTTCTGCCGGAGAAGTGTGTTTAGAAGTGGAACGGTTAAGACCAACGACTTACTTTACTTAAAGTGGTACTACTAAATGACAACTTACACTGTGAAGCATATATTGTTAATTGTTATATTTCAAATTCTTGTAGCGTAATGTGTATGCCTTTTATTTGTACTAAAGCATTGTAAAGCAATTACGAAAATATGTCTCTCATATGAAACTTCTAAATTACTAGGTCGATTGCGTTGAATTGAATTTTAAATCTCCCTTCAAGTTAAGCCCTATATTTAAATAGATTAAAACCCAAACACACAAACAGATAAAGTTTCCAAATAATATTTTAATACCTTCTGTCTATTAACCACACGAATGTAGTATATAGAAAATAAAAATAAAAAATACTGTGAATTACAAACGAATGCAAACAATTGAGTCGAACACTCTTATATATTAATTTTTAGTACTTATACTTCTCTATCTGTTCTTATTTCTTCCAATTTACCCATCGCCCCTTCTCTGAAAAGTGTTCAAATGTTTTGCTGTCAATTTAAACTTGACAGATATTCCATTAAAGTTAATAATGACTCCTCAGGAGGTATTGAACGTGAATGGGTTAATCATAGCCTTCATATGATTCAAGAATGTTAGCAAGACCATATAAGTACTTACTATCAGATGTAAACTATTAAACAAAAATGCTTGTTTGAGTTCAAAAATAAAAAAAAAATTACAAAGGAAAAGAAGGATTCATTTTAAGGCTCTCGTAAAACAAATTATTAACCAGGATACGTTTTTAGTCTTTTTTTCTATTTTTATAAAAAAATGTATAATCACTTTGAAGTTTAACAGTGAATTTGGCAGATGTTAAAAACTTTATTGCAAGGTAAGTCGCAGAAGTAAAAAGGAAGCTCGATCGATTATCTTCACTTTTATAGACAACAATTTAGCTAATTGAATTTGTTCTCCATAGATCCAATGTATTAGACGCCAAGTTCATAAACTTTTAATAGCTTTCAGGTAATTTGCTGGTACATAGTTTATCATCGTTGTTCAGTACATGTGATCTTTCAAACAGATGTCTTTAAAAAGCGTTGTAAGAATATCATGCTAGTTAAATTGAATGTAAAGAGGAATTATAGAAGTCATTTTTGAGACTAGGTTGTCAAGATTTTCTTCCTGGTTTATTTTTTGTTGTAAGTCTGATTTAGTCATAAAAAAGCCAAATGAAAAGGAAAAAAAAAAATAATAACAAAAATAATTTCCATGGCTAGTGATCATTTAAGTGTTGCCAGTGTAGTAATAACTATTCATGCATCATAAATTAAAATAATTTTAATGCCTTTCGGTTGTAAATGGACTGAAAACGTCTTAAGTTCCATTTGTCTGCAATTAAATTAAACAAAAGTCCTTGATTTAGGTAATAATAATAAATTGCATTGATCAAAGGTCTTAGTTACATTTCCTATTTGTTGCTTTGGTACTCCACTGCGCGATTATCTAACTTTTATTAAAAAAAAAAACAGTGAAAAAATGCTACAATCCGCCTGGAGCGGATCGTATGATACCCTATCCCTATCTTATTTGGTCGTTTCATTGGGCGGTGGAAAATGTGTTCACAAAATTTTCTATTTTGCCCTATAAAATAATATTTTTACTAAAAAGTGGGCGTGGCCATATGCAATGCATAGACAATTTGTAGATTAAGTGGATATCTACATATTTTCTCAAGTAAGTTTTTTCGAGTTTCATATGAAAATAGTGAAAAAAGGTGATTTTTTTCAAAAGTGGGCGTGTCAGTGGGCGGATTTTAAAAATGTTTACACTTGTATTGCTTACTCTTCCAAAGAACTCGTATACAACCTAGCTCAAAATTTAAGGCCCAAAAAACTGGTGACATACGGACGGACGGACGGATATGGCTTAATCGACTCGGCTAGTGATGCTGATCATTTATATATACTTTGTTGCCTATTGAAATTTGCAATTTTATACTTCAATTATTCTGTATCAAATATATTGCTTTAATTCACTTTAATTCTAAAAGTTTTGTACCCACTTATATCTGCACTAGTTGAAGTTATAGCTACCACAACGACGAATAACCAAAATGTTAAAATATACTGTTATGTACATATGTTAGTAACATACCTACTTATGCCCTTTAAAGTAGCAGATCATCTACAAGACGTAACAGAGTAACTCAACTCGGACCATGCGTTCTCTGATGACTGAAGTACATATGTGAATGTGACATTAAAAAATAAACATTACCACAATAACCTACTAAATTTAAAGTACGTCAAAGCAGATTGTAATATAAATTTCAACGTAAACTCAAATGTAATTAAGATCATGCTCAAGCTTACTCCCAATGGAATAACACCGGCTAACTTTATCTGGCAAACCTTTCGCTACATGTGTCAACTTCTTATCAAAACTTATGGAATGTTATTTCTAATTGTATTAACTTAAATTCCAAATCTGCAATTCCCACGTACCATGTCATTTGCAAGAACACAAAGACCAAAACAAAAAAAAACTCCGGTACAATGTCAATCAAACTGGAGAAAAACTACTTTCCAAAGTGTCCCACTTAAAGATCAGCACAATATCCTTAAAAGGTCTAAAAGCCCGCAGTTATAAAACACATTTACTGTTTTTATTAACACCAGCTACTTTCTGTCACTGCAACTGCATCCTGTCACGTCCATGGTTCGTTTGGATTTGACTTTAATTTAGATATTTATTACGAATCCAAAAATGGCAAGACATCAAGCTGGGAAACTGTAGCACAAGATTTGTGATTCTATTTTCAATCAAACCTCGATTTAATTGAACATCATTTGATAGCCAGACGTTTTAATTGAGTTGTAAATCAATCCAAAACATTTATGTATAAACATAATTTTGGGTAATAATCCTAGCTCCATGAAAGATGTGCGCGTAAAAACTGCCGCCGCCCTATAGGCATGCGGCCAACACTACTGCGGCACATGTCCTTTCGATTTATTAGCTCGCACTACACTTAACCATAGGCCATCTTGTAGCTCATATTTTTTGCATCATTACTGACGGATGACTGTGTTCGTTACCGTTACTGTTGCTATTAGTGGCAGCCATGCTAGACGGAGGTATTCGTATCTGTCTGCCAAGTGAAAGGTTAGTTCTGTGGCTGCGGTCATGTTGCGTTATGCCGGTGGTTTTAATTTCCCACGAGTAATGCAGCACTTAGCGGTGTGGCTCTGCATTAGCTATGCCGACACGGGTTGCATAATCCACGGAGCGCAATATACAAGGGTATTATTCGTTTTAATTAGTTTATTTTTGTTTTACATCTTCGGCACTAATTAAAAATTGTTTGTTGCTTTGGAGAAAAATGGAGTTTAACCTCAGTTTTGGCTGCACTAGCGAGATCGCTTGAGTTGATGAATTAATTAGAATATCGGGTGATGTCTTTTGATGAAAATTTCTGATAGGAAAGGGGAAAGGATGAAAACTTCAATTTTCTGAGGTTGATTTAGGTTATGGCTTTGAGGCGTTAGAGGTGTTTACTCATGGTAGCATCGATATTACTGTCGAATATATGTACGTATACCCATACCAACTAGTTAGTACCATAACCCGACTTGCTTGAACATAAGCACTAGAACAAATCAAGTCCACTCCAGGAGAAGTCATCAATTTCAAACGAATATCCCTCATATTCACAGATGGATCCAGTGGTGTAACTGTACCAGCTCAGGCCGTCTTCGACCAGTGTTACTAATATTTTCGAAGGCATACATATGTATGTATGTGTTACCATTGTATATGAATCTTGAAGTAACATGCCTCGAGTGCGTTCTCACGAAATAATAAACATTGTTGGCCGCACATCTTAGACAGTTCATCCAACTCCTAAAAGAGGTCTTTCATACATCTAGCTTGAAGTTAGTGCACATCTGAGGTAGTTCCTCCAGCCCCCACTAGAGGTCCTCCATACATTGACCTTAAAGTTGGCCAGACATCTTCGATAGTTCCTCCAACCCCCATTAGAAGTTCTTCATATGTATATGTACATATTTACCTTGAAGTTGGCCCTACATCTGAGATACATAGATCCTCTAACTCCCAATAGAGGTCTTCCATATATTTAGATTGAAGTTGGCCGCACATCTGAGATAGTTCCTTTAACTCCCAATAAAGGTCCTCCATTAATTTACTTTGAAGTTGGCAGCACATCTTTTATAGATTTTCCAACACCCAATAGAGCCCTTCCATACGTTTACTCTGAAGTTAGCCGCACATATTTGATAGTTCATCTATCTCGCAATAGCAGTCTTCCATACAACTAGCTTGAAGTTGGCCGCACATCTTAGATAGTTTGTGCAACTCCCAAAAGAGCTCTTCCATACATTTACCTTGAAGTTGGCCTCCAATAGATTGCTTCCATATGTTTATGTTGAAGTTGGCCGCACATCTCTGCCAGTTCCTGGGACTCCCAATAGAGGTCTTCCAGAGATTTACCTTGAAGTTAGGCGCACATCTTCGATAGTTCCTCCAACTCGCAATAGAGGTATTTCATATATGTATTTAGCTTGAAATTGGCATCACATCTTAGATAGTTTCTCCAACGAGCAATAGAGGTATTTCATATATGTATTTAGCTTGAAATTGGCATCACATCTTCCTGCAACTCCCAATAGAGGTTTTTCTTACATTTACCTTGAAGTTGAGCGCATATTTTCGATATTTCTCCATCTCCCAAGAGATGCATTCCACACATTTAGCTTTAGACTTTAGGTAGTCAAGCTTTCAAGATGTTTCCCTTTCAATCTAAAAAAAATTGCCTTATAGCTTATATTTATTATGTTTAAATAAACAAACTTATTCAAAATAGGCAACATAATTTTAAATCGATCTGTGACGTTTTTACATGTATACATGTTTACAATGCAGTCAACATAGCACCGACAAATCATGGGGTAATTATTAAAGATTTGCATCTGCTTAAGATTCTATTTTACCCAACATGTTAAATAGTAGGTGACGCGAAGCTGAAATGGCTGTTAAATTTGTTAGTTCTTGGAGACATTTGTTTTTATTTTTGATTTTTACCAGTGACTCTGAAGAACATTTGAATTTTCCACCCAATTAAGTTAATTGATATCTTAATGACTTTGTTCATTTGATATCTGTATCTGAGTGGGCGCAACTGGCGTATGAGAGGCATTCTTGAATGTGGGTAGATTGACGCATTTTATGGGTTATTTTTTTAATAAATAAGGAAATGCATTCGGTCTCTAATCATTATTACTTTAATTACCAATTAGTATCAAATGAAAGAAAAATTATGACGAAGCAATCTGAAACTAGTTAGCTGATTCGATGAGAGTTATTGAACCGATAATTATTGTGACAAATTCATACAACTCTGTCGGTCTTAAGAAAACAAAAACTTTTATGAAACCTCTGAAAACTAGATAATATCGAAGAATTGTCTTATGTGCGACGATACGTTATGCTATTTGAAATAGTACTCTTTGAAGCTGGTTTCGCTAAGGAATTTCTATTCATGATAGAGATTTTCCTGTCGACACAGTGTATGGTCTAGCAGGCGTAGTCTAATTGTTCCAACAAAGCGCCAGCAACGTCGATCGAATTACTTTTCCTTCCAGAGTGCTCTAGTCCACTCGGAAAACACGACACGAAAGAAATAATGTGAATTACAAACGAATGCAAAAATCACATAGAGAATAAACATTGACGCAATCAAACTAAACACCAAGCTGAAAACCATTCCTTTCCAATGTAGATAGATAGAGACCGTGTGTGGCACTTGAAGAGTGACTATCTGCAACATCTAAAATCCATAAACCCTTTGTTACTGGTGCTTAGCCTAAGCAACATCTAATGAATCTTCTGGCCCATTCATGTCTCCAATGAACATTTTTATAAGAGAAAGAGTTCGAAGCCGGGGCACAATGGCTCATTAGAGTAGTAAATGTCCTAGGATCCACAAGGACATACAGGATATATGAAAATGCGGATCTCGAAAAACTGAGGTGGGTTTCTTGTCACTGGCAGTTTTGCATTTTTTTTGTTTTCCTATAAATAAAAAGGATTTTTGAAGTTTAGTTTTTGTGCGAGCATATATTTTAAAATAATTGTTAAAATCAACTTATCTTATCTCCAACAATTCCAATAAAATACCATTTCTCTTAGCATATTACTATTGCCTCAATAACAATTTTACAGTAGCTTCCATCGTCTAATGGAGTTTAAATAATATCTATGCTCATACATTAATTTGCGATAAGGTTGTAATAAAATGAAACGTCGTTAATTAATATTCAATATTTGTAGCCATATTTAAAATAAAAAATAAAAGATCCGACTAATAGGATCGTATTTTACGCTAAAATAATAAAGAACATTATTGTCTACTGCATCAGGTAGTCAGTTGCATGCTGTGTTTATTAAATTGAACCCAGTGGGTGCAGTCTACTAAAAAAAAATATATATAAACACCTGGAAGTAATGACAGATTAGTTGGATAAGGTTAATAAATTATCAAGGACAAAAGTAATATTGACAAATCAATAAAGATGTTGTGGGTGGTGACAGAAACAATCATTCTCAATCGATTTGAATAAAATAATCAATGTCATTACTTCCGATTAATTTAACTGAACTTTATCCATTCAGAGGTTTAATTTTAATTACAGCGCTGACATTCTATGACAGCTGTCAAGTACAACGTCACAGATAATTCAAGAAAGTTGCATACAAAATAAATAAATAATTCAGATAGTTGGATAGGTTGAGTTTAGTTCAGATCAAACCCAATAATCGCTGAAAGGCTTAAAATTACACTTAAACTTAACTTAAAAAAGTAAAATAGAAATTCTTTTCAGTCTTGGCCACTCATCACAACGAAATCAAAACTTCAAGTCAAGAAAAACTGAAATATTTAAGCTCAAACGATAGTACGAAGATCGGTTGGGTTTTATTGGATACATATGTAAGTTCTTCAATTTTAATGAAATGAATGATAGGAAATGCCCAGAATTAGAGAAATCCAAACAGACTATAAACATTCTAAGCGCCTATTAGTCTTCTCACATCCAAAACTTAATTGGTAAATTTAAGGGAAAGATTACACCGTAGTATTTGTCTCCAAAAATTATAGTTGTGGGACTACTGCGCAAGGTTTTAAAGTTCACGGCCCCACCTCTTGCGAGTGTCTGACAAACTTTCAAGAGTATAACTGTCATGAGAAAGCTTCTCAAAACCTTTCTGCCTCTCGGATACAGTAGGTCCCTTCTGTACGTGCAGGAATGTATATCTACCACACACAAAATATACAGTCGTGAGAAGCTTGATCTTGGCCCTCTATGGGCTGCTGACGGCCTAATTTTATTTATTTTATAGTTAAAATAGAATTAGAGAACATCTAATGCTAATCAGACTCCTATACAAAAGTACGTACCTAAACTTGTAGGAATTTTCACAACCCACAAGTTGTTGATGGCCAATGCCTTTACTTATACTCCTAGAGTATATTTATATGGTCCAGTCAATGGTCCATAGGTGATGAAGATTTTTGAAATATGAACCGTGAAGCCCGTGCACAGTAGTCTAAGCCACTAGTTGCTGAGCCATTTAATAGGTGGTCATATGCACTCACTCTACGCATTTTCCTCGTATGCCTACTCCCACTTTTAAGGGGCGTTTTATTTAGGCTACTGTTTTTTTCGACTAAGGTAAACAAATATAAATTTTTATGAATAAAATAGTAATAGAATATTTATTACTTAAAAAAGAAAGGATGCTTATCTTTTTTTTAATAAATTCCTTAGAAATGACATCGACATTTTTCAACAGAAAGAAAGAAAAATAACGAGGTTGAATTCGCGGACAAAAGCTTGCACTAAAAAAAATTCTTGTAGACGAAAGAGTATAACTTGTAACGATCACGTGTCAACTATATATATCAAATGAGTAGTCCAGCATCAGTTCATTAGAAACTTCTGTCAACGAAAGGAAATGCACACATAAATTTAAAATAGAATTAAATTGATTATAAAATGATTTCGTGTCAAATGTTGTGTCCATAAATTAATACAAAGCCTGGTTTGGTAAAAGTTTCCTCCTTTTCTCAAATCATCAATTCGATTCACATACATATGTTGCATAAAAGACTGGTTTAATGTAATTTGTTATAATATATGCCAGGAAATTTGTATCATTTGTACGATTATCTGTTAATATATCAAAAAAACAACTCAATTTGCATTGTTATCAATGGTTTCTTTCAAGAAATCAACTTCATTATAATAACGTTTACGGAACACTCTGGGCTTCCATTTTAATTGGCTTCATGGGAAATAAATATTGGAGAAAGAAATTTACATACGTAGGTTTGTTCTGTCTTAATATTTGAAATGAGGTTTAATTTTCAAATACAATTGGCTCAGAGCATCACTATTGGAAGATGGCTAGCTGAAGCCAGTAGTGAGAAAATTTTGGAAAAAGAAAGAAGACGCAGTAAAAGGCCAACCGTAAATGATTTCAGGATGTGGACACTGGCGTACATAGTCTTGCGAATAGATCTATTTGTATACATAGTGACTCTACGGTCAGTTTCGGCGAGTTTTTGTTCACCTTTGGCTTAATACAAGGAAAGAGCTATTTCATTCGAACATTCTGTACGGAGCGCTGACCGTGACTCCAGCATGTAAAACAAGACAAAAATGATATGATATAAGGCTACGTTTTCTTAGTACAATATTATGGGTGCAGTTAGATTTTGACAGCGAATGGGCATAATTTTCATTCAACTTTGACATTAGCTATCGCACGCTTAATACAACTGTGGCAAGTTCCTTTTCGCTCGTAAAGTAGGTAAGTAAAGATTATGAAACAAAATTATACCCGTTCTGCCGCATCTATACTATTTTTTAACTCGCAAAAAAATTAATGCATTGCCTCTTATAACTGGAACAAATAATTAAAAGCCACAAGGGTAGGGAAGATGGAACCAAATCCCCAGAGTTTGTGTAGAGGCACTTCCACTTATGGCTTTCCTAGCGATACCTATTCTGAACATGCAGAGCTGAGCTTATATCGATGGGTTGTAGGACCATTAGTCATCAAGTGAATTGGACTACAGTACCCAACTAGTTTTTTGCAGTTCTCTTTCTTTGTGCCAAAAGCTTATAAATATTTCCAGGCACACTAGCTTTATACATTTCACTTTTGGCTTTTTGGAGGTCATCATCCTCCTCGGGCACGATCTGTTTAACTACTTTGGCTTATCCACTTAATGGTAAGTCGCCACCAAAAGACTTAAGCCTTACATAATGCATGTCGCCAATCTTTACATTGTTGCATTTTGGTTTCGTTAATTGAAACCAAGTTAGTCGTCGTGATTAATCTTTCTGAATGGTAAAACTGTCACAAGTGGCACTTCAATATCACATCAAGCATTCCACTCATAGCCACTAGTCAAAACTGGTTCTATGGTTTGTGCCACAACTCATAGCCATGAATCAACATGTCCAATTATATTCAATTACTACGCTTAAGCTTAGTTTAAGTATTCATTGATTGCATTTTAGTACACACCTTTTGTGTTTCTGCCTCTTTGCCGCCTTCCTTTGAATGGCCATCCATTTCCACAAAAAAAAAAAAAAAAAACGTCTCATTTGCTGCGGTGGAACTTAATCGAAAAAAAGACACAACGCTACAATGTCTACTAAATTTAGTGCGTGGGATGGTGACAGAATGACGGTAAAAGAGAACCGTACCCAAAGGTGTTATAGCGAATTCCACGAATTATGATCTAAAGTCAGCTCTTGTGCAAATTAATGACGAGTGCTGTAGGTCTTAGAGTATTTATTTTTTTCTTTTCTAAATGAACTCATAAATATTGTAAATGAAGGATCTGTTGTTATTCCGACTTAATCCTACTGTCATATTTGTGTTTTTGTGTGTTTGTATGGATTTGAGCCAACGCGGGTTTGCGTGCTGAATTCTGTGTCTCTGTGATGTAAATATGAGGTCTGGCGTGGGCTAAATTCCGCACATGGTATACGGTACAGGTGAAACAAATTGACTTTGATTTTGGAATTGCTTCCATTGTGAATGATGAGTTATATTGGGATTGGACTTCCATTTTAGCGTTGTAATTAGTGACCAATGAAATTTATTAGTTTTAACCATAATTTCGAAGAACAACATACATTTATAAAAAAAAAACTTGAAAATTAATAATTTTTTTTAAGACAGATTTTTGAATAGAGCTAATTTTCATTTTTGACAGTTCTCTGATATTTCTGTTTAGTTTTGTTTGACAGATCATCATCATCAGATCTTAATCGTTTTGTTTGACGATTGTCATATTTGAAAGTTGTTTGGCAAGGAATTAGTTTTTGAAATTCCTATCCTCTACACCTTCTTCATCTTTGAGTCATCCGCGTGGATCTTCTTTTGTTCGACGCAGTTTCTTCATATGTGACCGAAGAGTGTTATGCCCCTTAAAGATCACCACAAGATAGGAAAGGAATCATCTGTTCTTATGTGTAACTCACAGTTCTTCGCGATAGTAATTAACAAGCTCTGATGTACTAACTGTAGCAGTAATTGCTTTTAAAGTTGCTTGGCTGCCAGGAACTCCGCTTGGAAAACACTGCTATGATCTGGGAGCCGTATGGATTTAGATATCCCTAGTGATTCATAGAAGATTTCCAATTCTACGCCGATGTCCATTTTTGATCCATTTTTATATGTATATCCCTATGGATTCGGCATCCGGATAAGAGGCAAATGGCATTTTAAAGTGATGTAGTCTGTAGTGGTCCAATGTCCCATCGCATTTGCCTTCCAGTTCGATGACAGTTGGAGTTGTTCTTATTGCAATGGTGGCACCAATGCATGCTAGTTTTTGTTTTTTATGAGAGCCATTAGATAGGTGGTCTGTTTAGCGTTGGCCACCATACGAGGCTACTCCATCGATTTGCTCACTGAAAGTAGGGAGGAACATGCCAGTCCCCAGCAGCACCACATCGTCCGCATAGGCTATGGCTTTAACACCAAATGTTTCGAGATGCTGCAGGGCTTCATTGAAAACCATGATTGAGAACAATAAAGAGATCACCTAGCCTTGAGGGGCACCTCTAGAGTTCCTCCGAGTTCAGTAATTATATGCATTTCTTCAACTATGCTAGCTATCCAGTTTATCAGGATGTCATCAATGTTTTACATACTCAGTTTTCTTCTTACCGCATCTATATTGACACTTTTGAAGACTGCTTCAATGTCAAGAAATGCAGTTAGTGCTTACTCCTTGTCTTTGATTGATTTTTCTATCATACTGACGACACTGTGTAGCACCGCCTCAACATTTTCCCCTCATTGTAGGCATATTAGGCTAGGGAAAGCTCCACTGGGCGCAGTTTGCTACTGATGAATTGGTATTAGGTGGATCTCCAAGCACCGGTTTGACACTTGATGCATCTCAACATTCAATCATCAACATGACAAGTATGAATCGTTATGGACTTAGTCCGATTAAATTCGAATGCTTCACAGCTCGACTTCAAACAAAAAATGTGAATGGAATACCTCTATGGTTCATTATCACCTTCAAGCAAGACAAACTACATACCATACGAGGAACATTTAGGAAAAAATTCCCCAATGACAATGACACAACAAACATTCTTTCTGACCAGTTATTCACCTTTCCACCAACTCCTTGGAGGTGTTAATTTGGCTTCACATCAGTTGCTGCGAAAATAATTATAGACAACTCTCGTGCAGCAAACAGATTGGATTCCACGGTCAGTCGTGTTTGCTGCTGGCAACAAGCGCTGCATCAAGAGACATTTGTTAGAGCAATTCGTTTATGGTGATTTGTATACGAGTATGTTGTTTGGGTTAGTGAAACAATATACCGGCAAAATGTTGGTGTTAATTTTGTCGCTCCCAAAAATGTGGGCCCATTCAATACACCTGTGGTATGTGGATATCATGTAGCATGCTACATAAGTGTGTCAAATTTGCTTTTATTTGAGAACGTTACCATAGTGGCGATTTATTAAAATTTAACGAGAATATGGACAGGGTTTTTCGTTGCTTCGTGATCTGAGTATTTTTCAAGTTAAATCTGTTTCATCGAACTAGGAAAGAGATTAAGGTGAGAGCACTCAGATCAGACACAAAACCAGTCAGAAGAACCATGGTTTGTATTTCTCATTATTAAATGCATATACTTACATATGTATGTATCTTCCTGTTTGACTTGTCAGTAGAAGGTTCTCTAGCGGTCGGTAGGAGTATCTTCTATATATGCGATAGCTAATGTCATTTTTGAACACAAATTTGGCTCGTGCGCTGTCAAAATCCTAGCGGACCAATAATTGAGTTAAGCACACTTGGTCGTATGTCATATATCATTTATGTCTGACTCTCAGACCATAAAAAAACTAATATAGACGGTCGTATTTATGTTCCCCTACGTTCCATAACGAAAGTGCAAATGAAACAGATCTCTATGTATAAAAGTAAAAGTGAACGAAAACTCGACGAAACTGAGCAGAAAGGCATACAAACAATGCATATTCGCATGACTACGTACGGCAGCGTCCAGTGCCTTAATTCACTTATGGTTGGCCCCTAACTCTTTCTTTTCTTTTCCTAAAGCATTTTTAACTGGCTTCAGCTTAATGGCAATCGTCTAAATGAACAACTGGCACCTTCTAACTAGCAAGGTTCCAAAAAACACGGATGTCGTAATTTTACGTTAAATTTTGCCGGTTATTTTCGTGCGTTGCTAGTTATGAGGCTAATTTTTTTAATGTAAGGTTTAAACAAGTAATTGGGAAGAGCAATAATGGTGCCACGTATTGGTGATTTAAAAAAGTATGAACTGACTCCTTGAGCTGGGCCTTTTGTGCAAGAATGCCTTGAACAGGACTCATCTTAAAATTTAAGAAATATTTTATAGGGCCCTTTTAATTGAGACACTGTTGCATCTACATAAAATACCGATTTGCTGTACTTTAGAGACTGGTTAAATCATTGGTCCGTATTTCCTCAAAAATGATTCCAGACAATTGGATGGAAGTCATGCAAAAAAGCTGTGGGTTCTAACACAAAATGGCGCAACATAACACATCTCAATTTCTTGAGGTAAACACTCGATAGTCACATACTTTGGAAGACTCATGGACGACTTGGAAGCCAACATTTGAATTCTATTAACGTCGACAGACCACATCTTGTACTTAACCCTCACCATATAGTTTGCACCCAAATTTCCATCTGGCGCCGACCCCGATGCATTTCGTAAATACTCGAATAGGTCAAGTTGCTCAATAGGGAAAGGTCTTCTTGACAATTATACCCCACAGAATCTGACCTTACGGCTTGATGCCTCCTAATTCACTAGCCACCACATCCTCCTTTGGGTCTCCTGCCTAGAACACGCCATAATTGCACCGAAAAAAAGAACAGTTTGCAGTCTTAAAACCTACTTATATTCAAATTCCGTTACTTAAGGCTATTCCAGAAAACATAACTGCATTGTGCTCGATCATGCGCATTCAAGCAAAGTGTAGGATCGAATAGCCTAGAGTCGCCGCCGCATCAGCACCGGTAACAGGACAACAAAACAGTTCTTTCATAACTGGACACAAGAGAGCGAGAGAGAGACTAATGTCCAGAGCCTATAGTGGAAGCAAAAGTTAACTATCGATTGTGGTGCGCGACCCACACGCTAATCTCTTACATTTACATTTACGGTGCCCATTGGGGGCAGGAACTTTTTTTTTTTTTTTGATGTGCAGCTAAATCCATGTATACGATGGGCCACTATTGTTTGTCACTGAACAATAACATTGTAGCCGCGCCGATTTTAATAATCCGTGACGACGGGAGCACACAATTCTGTGAATGTGAATGCTATCCGAGGTAACCCATCGAGGATGAAGTGAAATGGTCATTGCTGTTGTTGTTGGCTCTGGAGAACATTGTATGATCTCGCTAGCCTAAGGGAAATTATGAATTATTTATAATAGAATGGAAGTATCCTTAGTTTGCTTCACTGAATTATGTGTTGCTGACTACAACATGGAAGGTGGACGGGAAAGTTGAGACAAATTGCTTCCTCACTTTTGGTCGTTCGAGTGCTTCCAGTCGCGCTAGAAGTACTGGAATTAATTATGTATTAGGTAGGATTTTCTACTGACCCGTTGGTTCTCATATCCAGCTTAATTGTTAGAACTTTTATAGAAATCTGGAATGGAGAGAGGTTAAGTACAGATACAAGATACAAATATTAAGTTCTAGCTTTTTGCACCAAAATCTAAAAGACTGCTTGTCGGAGTGAATTAATATTTGATCAGGAATAGCTCAAATGTGTTGATGCGCAAGAAGATGTCACATTACTGTCGCAAAGCCCAATCATGCTTCGTTCGTTCACAATATTAATATTTTAAGATCAATTCGGCTATAGGTAGACTTAATTGGGTCCCTGAACTTAGATACTGTTTAGACGATATGGCACTTGAGTTGGAGTTCCTTCTCTATGGATACTTGGCAGCTACTAAGTGCTGAGCCAACTCCCCGAACCTAGTTA
Source organism: Chalcosyrphus nemorum (assembly GCA_949716465.1). NCBI lineage: Eukaryota > Metazoa > Arthropoda > Insecta > Diptera > Syrphidae > Chalcosyrphus > Chalcosyrphus nemorum. The sequence goes on from OX454333.1 coordinate 9,039,403, forward strand.
TATTCACCCTCCAAGGTACTACCCTCAGGGCACTCCCTTCTCGTCAATCATCAATGTGTATCGATGCTGCTACTCAGACCTCCAGGTCGATAAACATTCGCGCTTCTATTACACTTATTGCATCGCCTGATAACGATTTGTTTGTATTCTAAGGCATGCTCTTTTAAATTGTAAGTAGGTGAAATGAGCGCAGCCATATTTTGATGTCTCTGAGCGTATAGTTTGAGCTGAGATGCCTTCGGGACGCGTATATAGAAACCCTACTTCAATATGTCCCCTCATGCGGTGGCTTGAGGCGCAGGGATATAAATCCACGAAACTTCGTGTTTTTCGGCTGTTAATGCTAATCAAGTTCGTCACCGACTACTGTGGGGACGTATCTCTCTATACGCCTTCGGAACTGTATTGTAAGAAGGATTCTATTTTCTTAAAAACAAAAGATTGAGGTATATGTAGCCAATAGATGGCCAAGGCCCGGCTTCTCAAACCTATACGTGTTACATTAATATATCGGCACCTAAGAAAGAACTTGAAGTTTAATAAGTTTAAGATGTGCTCACTATCTTGAATTATTCTGTGCAATCACAGTTTAGTTTGGCAATTACATGTATCAGTTGGCAGAATTGATGGTCTTCTTTTCATCGGCATTTATCCTTTTTATCTTGTTCCCTTGATATGTCTTCTTGTTTCATTTTGACTCCGCTGATTTAAGACTTTCTGTATATATAATTCTGACAAGTAGGGAACTTTGTATGTCCTCTAGTCTCACAGTGCATATAATCTGAAAATATGTATGTTTCAATTACACATTACTTATTTTCCAAGCTTTCCCTTTGTGTGCAGTTCAATACCACAAGATAGTTCCAGCTAGGAATGCTCTTGTGAATCGTAGGTCCTCCATGGCACATACACCTCATCATGTGTCGTTTTTAGCAACATGCATCTAGATCTACTAATATTGAATTGCACTAATTTTTTTTATAAATTTTTATTTAACTATCTACCATCATAAATGCCAAACCTAAAGTAGAAACAAACATTGCAGCGGAGGCAAAAACCAACAGAAAGCAATTAACGAATTAATATGCATTAATGACTTAATAAATATTTACCGCCACATATAATTGATGGTTAAACTTGGCTGCTAAGTGTTTTGTGCAACCATGAGATATGTCTATATATGGTTTACAAATTGAACTGAAATTTGTACTCAATAAGCGATCAGATATGTACGTAAAGTGATGATAAGTCAAAATAAATTATGACTTTAATTGAGTGCAATATTTTGTTTAAATTATCTTGATAAGAAACTTAGAGGAGCACCGTAACTAGTCGGAAAAATGGTTACGCTCATCTCCGAGCAAAAAATACTTCGTCGAATATTAGGTCTCATTTGTCAGGTAGGCGAACTCTATGAGCCACAACAAGTTGTGAACATACGCAGACTACATTGGCTTGGCTATATAGAGCACATTGATACTAAAGCCAAGAAGATCTTGAATGCATCAAAAACTAATGAACCAACTTGCAAATTGTAATTTTCTACCAATTACTCTTCACCATGTTACTGCTATTAAGCTCTATGACGTAAAGCATAGGCTGAGATTAGAAATTTGTTGAAATCTACTAGCCACTGTTCTGGATACAACAACGGAGCACTGGTCTGCCCTGGAGAAGACCTCCAATCGAATGCATCGCCATCTAACAAAGGTCACCGATCACTTGCCCACTGAACACAACTTCAACATGAACTACAAAGGAAGGAGTCGGTGCTGGAATCTTTTCAAAAGACCTAGACATCCACCCCTTCAGGCTTCCTGACTACTGCAGCGATTTTTAAGCCAAAGTCACCGCTATTGGTCAAGCAGCCGACTGGCTGGCGATTAATGCAGTATCAGTGTCGGATAATGTCATATGGTACATTGACAACCAGATCCAAGGCAGTGAAAGACTGCCGCGTATCTCTGAACGAGAAAGTTGAGCAATACAGCCTCACCCTCTGCTGGGTGCCGGGTCTCTGTAACTTCCCAGGGAATTGTGAAGCTGACGAATTTGCCTGACAAGGATCCTCAGATCTAAACTTTGTCCTTCCATCCATGCCGATGCGATGAAAGAAGCCAACCATCGGTGCCCGACACTGTAACACTGCAGGGCTGCTTTGGGTCGTGATTAATAAAAGGTCCATCGGACTTCTAAAACACAAGAGAGAAACCTTCTCCCAAATCGTAAACACCCTCACCGGACACTGTGTATGTATAGGATGACATGCCCAAAGACTGGGCATCCCCTACAATGACTTCTGCTAAAGCTGTAGAGATAAAGAAGAAAAGAAGACCATCAGTCTTCCTATGCACTGACCCGCACTCGCTAACATTAGGTGAATACCTGTTCAACGGTCTAAACGATCTCAGCACGACTAAGATTGCCTCCTTCATACTAAGGAGTAAATGGTTCCCAAAGTAAGAGCTTGACCTATTCTTGGTCTAGTGTGTCCTCACTGAGGGCCGGTTTCAACCATACAACCAACTCGCTACAAAAACTGGAAGCAGCGTAGACTGTGCAAGAGTCGAAATCCCTTTAAGTAAGTACCTATATTTAAATAAATGATGTAATTATTTATCGATTCCCTCCCAATGGTATTCTCACCATTATTACAAAATTACCCATAAACATTTTAGCGTTTACAATTCATGAATTAATTAATTGTTTTCTTTTCACTTAATCACTTGGCTATACTCTGATGATGTGAAATTAAAGCCTCAGCATGCCTTCCAACGTAATAGATGTCTAAGTTGTAATTTTTCTTCTCAAAACGCATATATCTACTCACATTTCCGCATTTTTCTTACGTCCTTAATCCTATCTCGTACGCAATCGTAAGTTAAGCATTAGCAACAAAAGCACATCAAAGCCAATAAACGTTCACTTGGTGTACGCAAACGAATTCCGATTATGAACACTGCGAATATTTAGTTTAAATTTCTATGCCCCTAATAATGATATTAATTAAACCTCTCCAATGTGACTTCATTAAAATGTTGGCTTATATTATTATCCAGCGTGTAGAATGACTATACCCATGGGGCCGGGTTCAGGCATGCGGGTAAGGCAAAATTCGAAAATGTGAGTATTTATTGGTTGCCTTACGTGAGCACTACCATCAAAAACCTGAACTGCCGTCAGGTTGTCTGCGTCAATTGACAGCAAGTTGAGATAAGATGGTGTTGCTTATTGCCTGACCAAAGCTTTGGTGCTGCTAAGCGAAATGTCAGGTGTTTCGAGAGAGTTGGCGGCAGAGTTGGAATGTCATGGAGTTGGGCACGATAAATTAGTCTATTGTCAGTATTAATGGTGAAGTAGTAGAAGAAACCTCTTTGTGCAGGTGCTTACCGAAAAATGCATTACAGGAGGTTGGCTCTTGATAAGTTCCTGCTTAATTAGAGCAATAGTTGCCTGAGCATTGATTTCACTTTTCTGTCTGCTTTTATCTTGCCCTCAATGGCTTTCTTCTGTCTCTCTCTCTCCCTTCCGCTGAACGCATTCATCATCATACCAACACCTTTTTTGCTGATGGCATGACAACATCCTTGATGATGTTCCGTTATTTGGCCCACTGGTTTTTGACTTTTGTAGTACGCCAATGCACTGCAGAGTTTATCTTTTTCTCCTGCGGACGTGGCAAAGTGTCCCACGTTATGTTCCTTCTTCTGGATGCATACATTACGTCAGGTAGTAACTTGATGGTATCCACATTCTTTGGCAACAAAAGTTGCATGATACTTCGCATAATCCATTCAAATATTTGAGCTAACTTTATTGTGCACACATCCATTTATCTTCCGCACTAAGCTTTCACTTTGTGCAGGGTTTTATGCAGTGCTATTATCTAAGGAGGGAACAAAAAATTTATTAAACTGTCAGCTTCTTTTTACACACACCACACGCCATGGTCAGTCGTAGAGTTTCAATGGAATTTGCACCTCACCCGACACATTAGCGGAAACACTTCTCTTACGTTTCGAAAATGTTTGCATATTACTTCCTATTAACTTAATATGTAGCTATTAGGTTTAATTTTTTGCCACCTGCCTTCATACATATTTACGTAAGTGATGTCAAACCTTTAAATTTCTCTTTACATAGAGGTACGAGAGAATTGAATGGAATTTGCAGCCTATTGTGCGAAAAATTCGTGACTCGATGATGCCTTCAAGGTGTTTGCTGTATTCGAGTAGTTGGGGTTACCCGTTACCGTGTTTCTGATGACGAATTGGCTAACACCTTACAAATGATCAATTATGAAAGTGGTTTTGGTCTTTTATTCCAGTGAACATTGAGTCTCTTGAAGGTCCATGTGATGATAGATTTCTATGAAAAAAACATCAACTGAGATGTCACCTAGTTGCAGTCGATCTTGTCTTAGAGCTTTGTAAACGTTGTAGTGTCTTAAGTATGTTTTACTCCTATCCTGATCGGTAGGGACATTATGGAAACGAATGCAAAAATAGAGTGTGAACTTGAGTTTACGTTTGTAAGTTGAAGTAAATTGCGGGAAAAGGTGTGAAAATGTACACGGATCAAACATTTTATATCATCCATTTGAAGAGTATTGAAAAGAAAGTATAAATACTTAAATGCTCCATGGGCATACTATCATAATTAACGTCCAGATTGTGTAATTTCCATCTATTGTTCTGCTGGTGTTATCTCTGGTTACCTCTAACTCTATAAAGGGCTCCCGACTCTTGTAAAGTGTCTGCCTGCGACACGGTTCCATCCTTTTCGGTTCCGGGGACGCTGCTTCCAGTTTTGAAGACCAAGTTTTTTGATATCCGCGACAACTTGGTCTTTATACCGGATGTTTGGTCTTCTTCTCCGTCTCGAACCTGGGGGCTGGGATTCGAGGATCCTCTGGTCTGGAGCATTGTTGTCCATTAGCTTGATGTGGTCGAGCTTACAAGACCATCGCGTGTTTTCGAGACGGTTTTCCGAATTGAGACATCGCCTGGTAGATTTCAAAACGATGAATGTTTGAGTGTAAAAATTTGGTCTATTCTCGATCTGGAAGCCACACTGCTACGTGCCGAGTAGTGTGTTGCTGAAAGGTTTTAGACGTTCACACAATACGTTGGATAGGATCTTCTATGCCACATTTAACAGGTTTATGCCTCGATAGCTTTTACAAGATATAGGACCGCCTTTTTGAAGATGGGGCCTATAGAGCTGATACTCCAGTCGTCGGGCATGCGTTCCTTCACCCATACTTGGTTGATGACTTGATGCATACACATTACCAAGACCTTCGTATTTGAAGAGATCAGCTGGAAGCCCATCAGAATCAGAGTGCTCTGACTAATCAGTCATAGAACTGGTCTCTTGATCGTTGTGCATGTTGCTTACTCTCTGAAGTATATCTTATGTACCTCATGCTTACGAAGATGATGTCTTTAATCGGCCTTCGTCTATTCGTCCTCATTCACTTCACGTGTACTATGCACTATACATATATATAAAGTTACAAAAGCCTCACCAGGGATGTTTTTCCTCTGGCATTTGTGGTACTTGAACCACATGCTACACCCATGCGGTCAAGAATGTCCACATTGATGGTAGCCACCTGAGCGAATATTATGTTAACAAACATTCAGTTGAGACGAATTTTACTTCTAACACACTATTCTTCTACATTACATTATATGCGCTGGATTATTTCTGCTCCTAGTGAGTCCTCTTCACCCTGAAAGCATTATTGTCCCCACAAAGAAACCAACTTATACAATTAAATCAAATCCTACAGGCAATATCTGGCCAACTTTGCAAACAATACGCCATGAAAAATATTGTAAAATTCAATTAAAATAATTTATCCTGCGATTATGACAGTTTTGGCGTGTGTATATTTATGCATCGCTGGTTGACCACATAACTGACAGTTTCCATTTGCACGTCATAAAACTAATCTGGAGCGTTTATTATGTGCGACTGTGCACCCAAACACACGTTTATTTTTTTCCAGCATCCTGTAGATAATAGATTTGTTAATTGCACACTTTTCTCGAGAGCGGACTAATGTGATAATAACAGTATCAGTCGGCCATTTGGCTGCCTTCGTCGTGCAGCCGTACTACCTCTCTTTTACTGGCACAATTTCATCTGCAGTGGCCAACAATTACTATGGCATACACAGGCACAGTTGTTTTTCAAGTGACTTACTTGACCATCTGTGGCTTGGTTATAAGAAATGTTTCGTCATAGACGAGAGTCATGGTGTCCGTAATTGAAATTGAATACTAGTCCATATCTAATGGAATCTTAGACCAACTATGGAGCTTAAGAGCATTCACTGTAGCTGTGGCTATTCCCTTTATTTATGCAAATTTAGAATGGACACACAAAACCATGTAGCAATCAAAGAACTGTAGAACATGACATAAACTTTTTGACGGTGGATGACACATCAGCATCATAATCGTCTATTGGAACCCATAATCTCAGACGCTTTGTTAAAAGGAAATGTGAATAATTAGCGTGTTTTTTCTCTTCTTCCTCTCAATCTTAGCTCAACATCCACTACACTTAACAGCAATCTTGACAAATTATTCCAGCTCTAGCTGGAGAGCCTCTTGAACTCAAACTTAATTTGCCTTCGTATACGCAAAAGCGCGCAAAATATGCACCATGTCATAATTACAAAACTCAGAATGGCATCTAATTGAATAGACACCTCACCACAGGCAGCCATCACTGAGAGTGTGTGTTGCTGCATCATTCGTTAGTTGATTGGGTGTTTAGACCTGGCAGTTCGCAGGAAGCTTCCTTTCACTTGAGCGTGAAGTTCCTCCACCACCAGCAACAGCTAAGGAGCAACAACCGAGTCAATAGCTGTACTTTGTTCTCTGTGCGAACGTTAAGTCGAATAGCACCTAATCGTGAGCCATTACGCGGCGCGGCATTGTGCATCCAAGGCAGCCAAGGTAATTGATGATTTCCAGAAATGCACGAATCCGTTGGTTTGGCAAGAAATGGCCGCAATCAAGATACATTCATTACCGACTCTACTCATGTGTGCACTTCGGTGTGGATTCCATGGGCCAATAAAATTTCTCGACAGAGCGGAAGCACGGAATGAGCAAATGTGGAATGTGCTGCATCCAATGAGGTCTATTAAAATGACAAATTGCCAGTTGTGAATTGAAAATTGCAAAATCGTTAAAAAGATTCCGAAGCACGGATAACAGATCCAGAAGTTGATTTCGTAATAGTGAAACGAATTGTAGAATGTTATTTTATTGGGCACCAATATTCGGTTTTTATAGGCCTAAATCTATGACTGATTAGAAGCCGAGATCAAAGTCACAAAGACAGTTATCAGACTGTAAGAGAATAGGCTAATAAACTTTTGCAGTTGTAAAGGCAATCTGTGCTAAGTTGCAAGCTAGGTCGGCTGTAACTTGAATATCTTGACAGGATCAAAAACGCGGGAGAAGAAGTTCCTACTTAAAAGACATGAGGGTATTCCAGACGATGAAAAAGTAGAGCAAAAAGGTTAAATAGATAAACTAGAAAAAGCGGATCTCTCTGTAAGCTTCTTTCCTTACACACTTAGGCTCGTAGCAGGGACGAAATCCACAAAAGAAGCAAACTTATGGTGGACCTCCATGGAAGCTCGTAACATTACAAAAAAAACTTTTGCCGACGTATAACAGAAGATTCCTTTGTATCTTCGTCTATAATTGATCACTTGTTATTGTCAGAGAAGGCTTGAACAAAAATTGTCGTGAATACTTAAAGCGAATGTGCAAATTGAACTATGAATGATCGATAAGAAGCAGAAGAAAGAGCTGAAGGAATAGCAGTAGAAGCAGCATTTACATGATGAGCTTGTTAGCCAGTAGCAGGAATAGTACCTGGGTTGTGTTTGCAATCCGTACTGTGTACCCAGGCAACCAGAATAATTCAAATACTATTTCATAGTGGTTGTAATACCTATTACCTAATTACCTTTCTCCACACCATGGAAACTGCAAAACTTAGTGCTACTTCAAAGGGCAACAAGCCACCGTCCAATATGCCGTCCAATAACGCACTGATGTTGGCCTTAAACTCTACAGTGTTTCTACAGGAGTGCCGCAAGGATCGGTTCTTGGACCTCTCCTATGGAATATCATGTGCCAAAGAGTTTTGCGACTATCGCTGCCTGAGAGAGTCAAAGTGATTGGCTTTGCCGACGACATCGCCGTGGTCACAGTAGCCAGGCTTATAAAGGAGTTGGAGTCCACGGATGAGGATATTATGGTAGTCTGGAATTACCCACTTAAAAAACTGAGACTGTCCTAATAACTAGTCCCAGGAAGGTAGAGTATCCGGTCACGAAGGATTCTGCTGTTCAGAACAGTCAGGAAAAGCTATCATCTTTGAAAACGCCAGAGGAAACCTGCGAAGTGCAGAAAATCTCATAAAGCACATGACGGGATCAGAAGGCGAGTGGATGGAGATCTGCTTATTCATACTGTGTGTGCAAAATGCCCTTACAAGAGCAGAAGCCCTAAAAAGAGCTCTAAAAGCAGATTTAGAGAGATAATACCTAACCTAATACTTGTAAATCGTGCATGCGAGTAGCACTCGAACCACTAGTATCAATGAAGATCACACATCCTTGCGCAACCTAAAAAAAAAAAAACAAAAAAAAAAATCACTTTTACCTTATAAAGTGTACTATTTAGTTCAGGAATCTCAAAGCCTTGCTACATATCCATAAAGGTATATCGATCTTGTTATCTTGGAAAAAATAAACTCACATTTTGTGCCTCCAGTCAGAGCAAGAATACAAGGACAAACGCTGGTACTAACAGCAATCATCACATAAACAGATGACGCTCCCAAGTACTTATGAATTAGACCGATCTTCATTCCAGAATCTAAAATCCCCTTAGAGACTCACGAAGTATACTCATCGGCACTTAACACAAATCTCTCAAATACTAACACACAATTAAACACTAATATTAGACTTAAAAACCCCCTATATAGCTGAAGACTATATTGAAATTTCTACAGGCGTAATCCAATGTCAAATTCATAGCAATTATACTCCTCTCGAACCAACATTATAAATTGATTATGACACCCAAACCCCAGCCACAATGAAATATCCTTGGCGACAACATAATTATGCTCCACCAACAGACACCAAACATTACAGGCCGCCACACTTTTCACTTTAAACAGTGAAAACCACCAATCATCCAATGAATACATTTCACGAAATGAATATCTCAACTTCGTCGAGTGCTCCTCGAGCGTTAAACTACTCTCCAAAGTAGCAATTTACTTCGCATTTAATCGTACAACGAACACCTTACTTTTTGCGATATAAAATAGAAAATATTCCTACAAAATTAAAAAATTAAACTGAAAACCTTTTTGAGCTCCCCATCGGCAGTGTATGTTTCTATAAGAAGTTATAACCAAGCACGTATCTACAGGATGCAATTGTACGTCTCGTCGACCATTCACCTTATCTAAGCGCAGAGAAACAAATCATTTACGATTTATTTGTTAAAGGATCCGCCCAATTTTCGGTCTCGTAACCAAGGCGGGGATCTGGATATACAATCGGTATATAACTTGAAAGGCTCTAGCTATCCGCTGATTAGTTCATTAAAATTCGAACACGAAATTGCGAAGCAATTGTAAGTTGCTATGAAAGTGTGTGTGTGTATGTGGACTCACAGAGTCGAGTTGCATTTAGGATGCTTCAATTATGGGTGCGCAATTTATACTGTGGGGCATTCAAGAAGTGGGTTTGGTAGGATAGGCAGGCATCTTCTTTGAAAAATATTAGAAAGTCATAACCAGATTAAATGTTGGTCTAGGGTTTATGTAAGAATGTCGTAGCTTTTGATTAGAAGCACATCCCTGAGCGATTTCATTTCTAAAGAAGATTTGCCAACGTCAGAAAAAAAAGGTTGCGTGTCAGAGTTTCAATGAGTCTTTCAGCACCTTGCAAAAAGGCGAGAGACAAAGAAGGTATCAAATTTGGAAGGCTTATTGACGGTTAAATGTTAAATAATCTTACATCTGGCGTTTTAGGAATGTTATAGAATTTAGCACCAGCATTATGCTAACGTATAAATGCCACAGAGAGAGGTTTGGGGCATCAGGAAGAAAATAACTCTGTAGGTGTATGTATGTCATCCAATATTATTAAGAAGTAAACTGTTGTTACGGCTTTATTTTGGAAATAATCTTGACTAAAAGAGTGTTTTTTTCTCAACCAAAAGTCTCATAGTTGAACGAAATTTGTGCTAAAAATAAGGATCAAGAACATTTTCGGCTTATGCACTGAACATACGACGCTCACAATAGTCAAGGCGTTACACGAGCTGGATCTTGTGGACTCGTACGCCAAGGTCATTTCGCAAGAGTTCTTGTCATGAATATGAGCCGATATACGTGTGAAAACAATGGTGGTACTCTTTCTTAGCAAAAATTAAACATATGTATCCTTCAGATGTCTGAAGGCCCATAGACCGTCTCAACCGTTTACTGAGTTGAGAAGATAGCCTAGCAGGCATAGCCTCTACAGACAGCAACTACATGAACTAAAGCCCTTAATACAATACTCACTCTGATACCATAAACCGCAATGAGTACCTTTAATCGATCCAACTTCTTGAAAGCTAAGGTGGCATTTAAAGCAACGGCATTTTATAGCCCAGTGTACGCTGCCTATCCCACCATTAGAAATCTACATATATTCCATTTCCTTCTTAACATTAAATCCGAGACAAAGTAACCCAGACTTATAGTTACCAGAAACTAAACCAGTTCTGTCTAAAATACTGACTCATCAGTGCTTCCATTTCATGGTATTAGATACATTTTGATGCCTGCTGCCAAATGCATGACATAACAATTGAATAAATTAATGAACTTGTTAACATTTTCCCCCTGCAATAAATCAAAAGCACCTGTCAATTGAATTCGTCGGAATGCTTGAATCCGTAATTGCATGTAGCGGCTGCGCGACTGCTCACAGGTAACAGACTACGCACGTGAAGCGCGATGCCGCCGAATCCCCATCTGGTGCAATCATTCAAATGACAAGGCTTAAGACAGACAAACCAAATCGCGAACTGCCTGGCGCAGACAGTTGTTGCTATAATATAATTTGAATATTCAACGCTCGTGCGCCGTGACTAGGATTCATTTTTGTTGCTTGAAGTGCATAAGTGCTTTTTATGTAATCAATTCCGCCACCGCCGCTGGAGGTTAAGTCTTTTATTTATTTTTTTCGGTCAGAATCGATAGATGGGTGTTGAATTTAGAGAAAAATTAATGAATTATGTTGCTTAAAGTGAAGAGTTCCCATAAACCGGCTTTTCGGCTGCGCAGTAGCGTATGTCACTGTCAATTTAACTAATTTGGACCATACAATACCGGGGGCGGCTGTAACTCTGGCTATTACCATAATCAGCATTTATATAAGGCTAAGATTAATGGATTGGCAATTGCTGATGAAATTTATTGAAGACATTGTTTGGGGGAATGTTTCGGAGGCGTTTCAGCACTCCAGGGATGGAGAAACAAATTGTTTTAAGTCTCAGTGGCCAAGTCATTAATTTGACTGCCTCGGGGAACGTCATAGGCTTGTCGAAAATTTATATTAAAGAATTTGTTTTCGTTAATGATCGTGTGATTTTATAGACAACTAGACAGTGATTAAACTATAAATACTTAATTACACTTTCTCTTAACTGTTACTCGGATGAATGTTGATGAAAGCGAATAAAATGCGTAAAGGTGTATCAAACAACACAGAAGTCAACCATGTAATTTTAGTCGTGAGCGTAGTTGCCTAATGACGTTAAAGCCTTGAGGGTATGCAACACCGTTTCAGCAGCACAGCATGTCAAGTGGTTGGTAACCAGGATTGTTAAATGTCAAACTTTTTGGTTTTTTATACATTTTACCGAAAGACAACATATAAAAGTGTAAAAAATTGTATAAATGTATAAAAAAGTATCTAGTATACGAGTATACAATTTTAAATTTTTGATACCTAGTCCTTATACAACAGTAATATTTTTTAGATGTTTAATACACACATTTATACACGTAAAAAAGTCTTTATAATACACCAACTGTTATACGTCTACAACCCTGTTGGTAACAGATCAAGCAGGACTTTTTTGACTTTTTTTGCTTTTGGTGTAAGGAAGGAGCAGACTTCCTCTTTACATGAAGGATTAAGCTCTTTAATTATAATAACTTGTTCCACTACAAAGTGGTAGCTATCATTCAAATATTAATTGATTGATCTCCATTGTGTTAATCAATGCGGTAGGTGGCGCATTGATAAAATTTAATTTATTACAATCATAAAATCCGTAATCTCTAATCATTGCCATTCGCCATAAAAAAAAAAGAACGAAATGAGAATCCAGTGGACTTATGGCTCTTTTTAATTCCATAGATCCCCCCTGGGAAGGACGACTTTATACGGGAAGTTATTACCCTGAGGTCTGGTCGGTATAAGAGTACTAACAATTAAATGACCAAACATAAAAGCAATTTATGCCTCTTCCATTATCAAACGCATGTTTTAGCTTCCATTCGTTGATCTCTTGCACCTGCAATCGAGTCGAATCAACAGATCCTTTCCATAAAACCAAACATGATTTGTCCATTTCTGTGATTGGGTAATAAAAGGCAAAGGAAACAAATCCAAATCTAAGTCTCCTGTACCGGCAGCTGCCGCAGTCCAATTTGCCATGCTGATCGCCCACAGGGGCAGATGTGTATGCAGAAAATGGTATCTTAGTGGTCAAGATGAGTCTTGGAATTTACTTCCTGTGTCATTGCTAATTTTATAAAAAAAAATTTCTCAGGCGAGGATAGTTTGGCCAAATGTCTTGTGATTTTATTTTATTAATCAACGCCTAATGTGCGACCAATACAAGAACTTATGTCGACATAAAAACTTGATTCATTAATATCGCTTGGTCAAAGAAGTTGGTAGCACGTCTGGTAGGAGGTGTCTAGTCGGTCTGGAGCAGGTGTATTTTAGATGCTGTTTTCACCTGGCTAGGGTGTTTTTAATAGACTGTTTATTTTTCCTTTTTTGCAGATCGCCGTGGTTAATTTATGCCAATAGATTTAAATTTAAAGGCGGCAAATCCGTGGACTGACAGTACGAATGATTTTACGGTAATCTTAAGTACGACGTGATATGTTTATGGGATTTATGCAATCGCCAGAGTAGTTATTGCACATAATTTATGTGACATGTAGATGGAGCATATATTAATTATGGAAGAAAGCTGATTTGAGTGTTGCAAACGAAATTGTAGATGGGGAATAATAACTGACGCAGATTGGAAGTCGGGATAAGGCGGTAAGTCCCTAGATCCCTTTTGTAGGTGCAAACCACTATACCATGCTCCAGACGAATAGTTGTGAGAACTTAGGCCTTGGCCATCAATGGGTTGCTTATGGCATATTTTTCATTGGAAGCACAATTGAATTAACATAAACTCCAATTTTGTTTGTATATACATATGTACAAATATTTACGAAGGCTTGCAACTTGCGTGTGTTAATGTTGTTCACCACTAGGTATTATTGGATTTGGAAGAATCACAGCTGATTCTTAAGTTCATGACATAACTTGTCTAGATTTTAGCGAATCTCAACCCGGCTGTAGCCTTAACGATTCTGTTGCACGTATCTAATTCAGTGCCACTGCTATAGCGTGAAATCCCACTTCACAGATATGTATATCATAGATTTTGTCAACATTTGTAATAATCGTGTCCGCAATGTTGAGTTGAACGCCCATATTAGAAAGGCTGAGAGCTTATATTTCGGCAGCGTGTATCTTCAGCCCCTCAGCTTTTAGATTGTGGGTCATCAGATCCGAAGTAAATGCGAGCATATATCGACATGATAAGATGTTGAAGGTAGAATGACCTCAATCCTCTGAATTCCCTTCCGTCAATGCAACACGAAGAACATCGCTGATGATTAATTGGTGGGGTCAGCACAGCCTCGATTTGAAGGCTACATATAGGCCGTCGTTGCGCAGAAGAGGCTCCTATTTAGATCTACTGCTATTCAACTAAAGTATACAACTGACTGACGTACACCGAGAATCGATCAACTGTCTACGCACGTTTGTGTATGATAGTGACCATTACGGACTTACGGATAAACCGCCATTCTCTCGAAACTAAACAAGAGAAATCTCCTCAAATTCGATCGACACACCGTCCAACAGAAACCTGTCGAACGAGGAGACTGACAGTTACCTAAAACAAATGGACGAGACAATCAAACGAACGATGGACAGTAGAATACCTCGGTATCGACGAACTGATAACGTATTCCGTAATGCAACAATCGACGCACTGCAAGTACAAAAAACTAGACTGCTTACAAGACTTAAAAACTTGTATCGACAGCATACTGACAGACAAAACATGGAGGTTAGTACGCTGAAGCCGTTGATAAAAAATCTCGAAATACTAACTAAAGCAAATTGCAGGATGACGGCTAATTTGCAATGGAGAAATAAAATTCGAGCTATCAGGTCTGATGATGATGACAATTTGGAATAATGTCCATTATCCAGAGCAGTGTTGCCACAATGATACCAAAGTATCAAAAGTGATACTTTTCAATCTTAATTTTGACGTGATACCTCGATTTCTATAAAATGCCTATTTTGATACTTTTTAATTTCGACAACTAAATACTATAATATGCCAGGCAATACTCTCAATTTACTCAACTGTGAGTTATTATTCTGTAATTTTTTTGACAATTTATTTAAATATTCTCTTAATTAACTTGGCGCCTGTTTTGATGGATAGATTTTTTGTAAAAGACTTGAGAGTATTCATGTTATTTTAGGCATTATAACTTGTCTTTATTTTTTTATTATTAACAAAATAATAATAATGTCAGTTTTACTCATAATTCCTATTATGATACCTTTTGATACTTTTCTTCAGACTGCGGAGATACTTTTTTCCAAACTCTTGTGGCAACACTGATCCAGAGCATTGGAAAACAGCGGTGGTTCAGACAATCCCAAAAAAGGGTCTCCGGTCCATAAGTCTTCTTCCCATATTCGAAAAAGTTCTCCATAGAGCAATAACCAATTTGGTTTTAAGGCGGGGCATGATTCAATTAAGGCCTCTTGGGATACCAGGAAGCGAGCTCCCTCGTCGATTCTTATAGATCGCGGATAGGGACAGTACAGTTTGTTGGCCACAGCATATTGCTGCAAATAGCCGACTTACATAGTTCATTAGTCTGTAGGTCTAGTTAGATTAAGTATAATATAAAAAAAGCATTGCTGATTTCACTTTGAACTTCACAATACTCAGAAAATTTACAGTTGTATAGGTTCCCTTCACAGGTTCAAATATTAAAAATTGTTTATCAAAATATCCTCTCTTAGTTTTTATCATCAAATTAATTTAATCAATATATGTAATTCAAGAATAAAGGTATCAGTCAATGACATTGTCAAAGAAATGCTACCCTGACCTCCATCCCTCGGGAGTTCACCATATAATCAATCTGAAATATCGAATTGTATATCTTATCCATTTAAAGCAATCCTTGTCTGTGGCATTTTGTCATTTATGCTGCTCTAAAATAACCTCACTTAAGATAGAAATTATCAAAACTCTACTCCAACGAGCAGAGGAATACAATCATTTCTAGTCTAGATCTCTTTTATAGAGTAATTAAGTCTGACACGGGCCCACAAACTTGAATTTTATGACGCCCATTTTATCCTCCAAGTTAAAACCTTTTGTTTAACATAAATTCTACCATTTAAAACAAAAAAGAACGCTTAAAAAGCGTGCCGGATCTACGAGTTTGATTTTACGATCTAAAGAGTTCTTTTGGTTTTTTTTTCGAAAAAAAAAAATTACGAACCTTGTGTCTGGGACCACACCTTATGATTGAAGTTGAACAAAAGTGTTGAGGAATTTTGTAAAGTATCTACGCCCTATTTATAAGCGCATGGCTTAAGATGCAACTTGTTTAATTTACGATCGGTAAATACGAGGATCTCTTCTTTGTTTCGCTACTGTGCGGTGTTTATGCACATTCCTCACGATTTAAGAGCTTGATTTATTTGTATTTAAATGGATTCCTGCAACTCCCACCTGGATTTGCTGGGGATCATAAATTTTATTGAATTCTTTCGTCATTCGTTGTGTTTGTTTGTTGATATTTCGTCGTGTTACCTTGGCTGAGGATAGTGGTAAAAAGGGGACAGCAAAATTATTTGCGAAAACTATACAAAGTCAATCAACATACCTGTAGAACTGGAGGCAAGATATTATCATAAGTTTGAGTATGGCGCGAAAAATTTTTTAACACCGAGTGGGTGTATCATAACTATGTTTTGTCCTTCAGATTGAGGTTTATATAGAGTGTAGATGTTTTTTTTTTTTTGTCAATTTACTCTTATACTCTTAACAGTGGAGGGCGGGAGGTATGACTCTTGTAGCGCCTTTAAGATGATTCCAATTTGAAGTGCAGGTGGACGCAGTTTTTTTGTTCAAAATTGCTACTCAAGACGCAGGATATTGAATTGTAAGTATGTATGTATATAGTCGCTATCACTTTTACGGTACGTGGGTAATACAGCGACGATGAGGGTACAAAAAGAATCCTATTAGCTGTACGATGCGTATTTTGAAACCAGAATTTATGTAATCGTTACTTTTGCTGCCATGTACAGCAGCCTAGCATCAGAGGCTTGGTATGTATTCCTGCTGAAAACGGTGGCGAGCAATAAAAAAGATAAAGAGCTTTTCAATTGTACTAAGTACAATCCCTGTGATCTAGCTGAGCTGAGTTAGGTCTGCTTATAGGTAGTGATGTCAGTGCTCTAACTACATCTAACCATGCGCTCTTCTGAAATCTGTAACTTGAGAACTACTTAGCGGATTTGGACTTGAAACTTGAGCAAATCGGAATATCAAAATGATCTACTGTAAAAATTATTTGGATAACATAAAAACTGGGGCAGATACAGTGGGGTAACTAGATACCCCATTTTTTTCATTTTTCTCAGAAAATATATAAAATACAGGAATTTTCGTATTGTTTTTACAATCTACACAAAATTCTACGTATCTCCAACTTTTTTCATATTTTTACCATTTATGGTCTGGCCGCTAGAGCGGGGGGGGTAACATTTTTCAAATTTTTGGCAAGCTTTTTTGTTCACCAAATTTTGTTAGAAAAAAATATTTCTTACATATATGGAGCCCTTGCAAAATTCTCCTTAATTTGATATGCCACATGATGGGGAACAAAATAATTTTTTTTTGCCCTTCATACAAGGTGCCCAAGAAAGGGCTCCCAAAATGAAATTCATTGCCGCGATCTTGTGCAGGCTTTCACAAGATCTAGTGGTTGACTGCGTTATCACATTCCAAAATTTCTGGTTTAGAAATTTTAGAACCTCATCAAAATGTTGTTTTCCACCTTCAACATAAAAGAATAAATACTCGTACATCAATACTCTTACTTCGTGAGAAACAAATATAATGTTTTCAGCAAAGTCAGCCCTGAAAAATATATATATTTGTCATAATAAAAATCGAATTTAATATTATATGTGCATACATTTATTTTAGTCGCTCTTTCAACCTATTTTTTTATGTTCTTTGAAGGCATATATACATTATGTTACGTTACAATGATAATGAATATTGTGGCATGGGTGTTGGAAGCGCCGCAATGTTCTTTGGTTCCGCAAGTGGTTTATTATCTTGGTTGCATTGTATCCTAATCCCTTCGTTTATTCAAAGGTACAAGGACGTTTATAGACATGTATGGGTAAGAGAATTCTCTATATATATGGCATATGCCTTCATTGGTTTCTCGATATTGAACATAATCGCAATAGTAATTCTCTTCTTCGGAATTCAGATGGTTAGTACATGAAACTGTGTGTCATAAAAAAATAAAAAAAAAACTCTTCCTCTTTCTAGGTTAAGAAGGATTTTGCAGTGCCAATTCTTTTCACACATGTACATCTATTTTTTTTTGCGCCAACACTTTACTCAATTATTACAGAGTTTGGTGTTGGGACAACTACAAAGGAGGACGAGCATATTTATAATGTGGCCGCTTTTCATTTTAGTAAGTTATGAATATGTATTTGGAAATATTAAATAAGGTATCTTTTAGTATTTTATTTCTTAGTTTTTGATTCAATCTATTCGTGGTACATTACTGTAGATGAGAGTTCGACTTAAGGAATCTCTGGCTTGGAATTTGTATGCCACTGATTGGTCTACTTGATGGACAGACGCTGCACTTTATTAAATAAATAAAAAAAAAAAAAAAAAAAAACAATTTTATCGGGCTATTTTTCTTATGATTATTTCTTTCAAATTCGCAAACGAATTTAATGCGAGTATAATTAACTTCAAATTCTTCAATCGCTTGCGGCTTATCCATGTAGACCTCTGACTTTACTTCTGGAATAAATACATCTTATCACCACTTATATCTGCTTTGTACTTTATAATGGGAAAGTGGAAAGAATATTTAGTCACTTTAATATCGTAAAATAAAGTTAGGAACTCAGATGAACCTGCATGAGACGAATTTGGATCTGATCATCAGAAATCAGTTGAGATTTAGCGATTGCTGCTTTAACTTTCTTATACCCAATGAAATGACAAATAAAATTGGTAAAAATATTTTTTTACGAAAGCAGCAATACAATTGAAGCGCTCTGGGACATTAATATATAAAGTTTATGTATGAATTGAATCAATGAATTAAAATATATTAAAGCTTTTGTGTATTATTCTTAATATTTTTAGTGTTCCGGACCTTAAAAGGTAAGACGGAACACTTATGGGTTTGATACGGTGTCTGTCTGTCCGTCTGTCCGTCTGTCCGTCGGTCCGTCGGTCCGTCAGTCTGTCACAGCCGTGTAACTTTTGAACCGTTAGACATAGAGAGCTGAAACTTTCGCTATGTATACATTATGTGAAAGCCTGCACAAGATCGCGGCAATGAATTTCATTTTGGGAGCCCTTTTTTGGGCAAAAAATAATTATTTTGTTCCCCATCATGTGGCATATCAAATTAAAGGGAATTTTGCAAGGGCTCCATATATGTAAGAAATATTTTTTTCTAACAAAATTTGTTGAACAAAAAAGCTAGCCAAACATTCTGGAATTGGAATAGTGTTAATATTTATATTAACATGACAGTCCTGATGTGTAGAGTTGCTTCTGTGCTACAACCATTCGTTATGCGCCCTTAGGGGTGCTCTTTTTGATCCCAATTGAGCTTTGATGAGCCTCTGAGTGGAATTTAGGTTTATTGGAGGACCTACTAAATGGTGTACAGCAGCAGATGTGTCCTTACGTGACTCTGTGCGGTTTATGTTATTTCGCCTCTCTTCAGGATACATGCCATCCCTGATTTAACTGGGAAACGACGTTTTTGGGCCACAGTGTGTTCGTATTTCCTCTTGGGCCGACTATCTCCGCGAGAACTGATGCTTGGTGGTACTATGGCTTGATTATGTATTGAACATACATATATTATATGAATATACAATATATATGAATATTACATTATAATATTATGGTTAGTACTTCAAATTGTGTGTCATAAAAAAAAAATAAACCAGTGCCTTTTATCTAGCGTACATATGTTTATTATTGCTCTAGTACTTTACTCACTTCTTACAGAGAGTAATTTTGGGAAAAATACAATGCAGGACGAGGAAATTTATAATGTGACCACTTTTTATTTTAGTAAGCTATGAATATGTACATATTTGGAAATGCTAAATAAGTTATTTCTTTGTTTTTGATTCAATCTATGCGTGGTTTATAACTACAGATGACAGTTCGAATTAAGGAATCTCTGGCTTGGAATTTGTATGCCACTGATTGGTCTACTTGATGGACAGACGCTGCACTTTATTAAATAAATAAAAAAACAATTTTATCGGGTTAAGATTATTTCTTTCAAATTCATTCTGAAGTCCCAATCTTCGATAACTCGTCCGAGCATTTCGTATGGTATTTGGCGAATAACACGAGTATAGTTTACTCCCAATTCTTCCACACGCACGCAAGCGATAAACCTGACATATTCTTGAAGGGAGGCAACGTTCTTGAAAACTTCATTCCAAGAAGTTTCGTATCGCTCGAATTACTTCAACCATAAAGTTCTTACTTGACAGTGGTCAAATAACGACAGTTATGTTTATATGGAAAAGATTAAATAAATAAATGATTTTAAAATGCAGGCTAACAGCTAAATGATCAGTATGTACATATGTATGTCTATGTGTTCTTGTATTTTGCGCTTAATAAAAGTCAAAAAAAAAATGTATCAAGTATCTAGGGTAGGACGTTCACAACCCTCCCATCTTACTGCACTACTACTGGACTACCCCATATCCCATGCTCCCAAAATATAAGGCTCTATTCTATTTCTTAAAACTATATAGAAGTCCCACTTTAGTCAACGGGTTATTCTCATATCAAGTGACCTTATTGAAATGTCAATTCCACATAGAGTCCTCTTCATTCCAACTCACTACTCTATTTGGTTGGATCGGTATACGCATCGCTTATCTAAACAATTTGTTAAAACGTCCAACGAAATATACTGTGCTTTCCCCTTTCAACAAATACATAGTACTATACAGTACAAATCTGAACAGTTTACCCATGAGAACGACCTAAACTCTACCATCTACAGCTATCTTTCGCAGCATTACCCAAGTCGACTGCAATCACGTTCACTGTCAATAAGAGAACTCCTTCTTGGCCCCAAAAAAGGATTCTGTTCTGAACGGTATTGTGCGTGTACTTCTTCTATACCGCTATCATCTTCTGTGGATCCTAATCGCATTGCATTAGTCAGAGAACTGATTTAGATAACTTCGTTCTTACAACAAACAACATAACGCAGTTGGAGCACAAAATGAATCCAGCTGGAGGTTGCTAGCTATATAGTTAAATAGCCAGCAATCTATGCTTATCAATTGGCACAGCAAGAACAACGCGACCATCGGTATCGTTAGTCGAGCATTAGAAAGGTTCTACCTGATACCTTAAAAGGATTTAGATATAAATCGAGTTTTTAACGGCTCCACTTTGGTTGGGAAATATCTGCGTAGGTTTATATGTGTGCGGTAAGGAAGTGATTTGATTTCCAGCTGAGTGAGTAGTGGCCTGATGCTGCCGTTTATACAGACGATGAAATTGTACGAATCTATGTATCTTTAACGGTTGATGTGCATTCTATTCGATCACACATTTCGCTCGGATATTGAATGCAAGTAGTAATAGTGATCTGACCAGATCATGTTCGTTACCAAAAAGCCCTTTAATGGACAGTATAATGGCCTTGCAAAGAGAGTGCAAATAAATGCATTCCAGTGGGTGGCTGCACTTGACCATGTACTTTTAGTTATGATTCCATTAGCAGACATACATACATACATATGTAAGCTTATGAAATTCCAACGATCTTAATAGCTAGTGACAGATTAAGAGGAAAGCATTTCATAGTTTTTGTTACCTCATCGGAATATGTATTCATCTTCTTGTGCAAGATGGCAGGATACGTGGCGCAGAACAGTTTAGAAGGAAGCACGGCAACTGGAAAAAAGTTGGGGAGAGCTGAGGCACATTTCCATAAACCGCATACGATGGCGCGTAGACATTTTAGAGGAACTAGGACCCACAAGGGGATATAGGACATAAGGAGTTCTTGTGCCTTCTATATAGAGCATGAAAGCAACTATATGTGCACATATTAACTTGCGATAGTCAATCTACTGAGGAGGATATAGGTACATATCCTCAAGTCCGTATGTATCTGAGCTGAATAGAAATAGTACAACCATCTGAAGTCATTACTGAAGACTAAATATACGGTATAGCGATAATTTTGACACGAATGTTTACTTTGAGCTTGTCAATAGTCTGAGGCTTGCTGGCATACATTTTGCTTTTCAAATAACCCTAAAAATGAAGTCCGGAAGGGCCAAATCTGCAGATCTGGGTGCCCATACATACAGCGAATTTTTCATTTCCAAAACTCCATTGTTTAGTTTGCAATGTTACACAGTGCACCTGTCCGAACCGTCCAAAAACGTGCACACATTGCGGGCAGACATAATGACATACATATTCACATTCATACATATGTATATATCTCTTTCCATCGACTGTTTCGCCTTCTCTAAAGGAAATGCCCTTGGTTATGCAATGGTGTTTTATGGATCTCGTCTGGAGTCTCCGTTTCTCAAATACGGTAATTTAGCTAAAGGGCACCAGAAAGTGTGAAATAGCCCTCGTCGGTAATCAAAATTTTTGCTTCGAAAAATCAGATTCAGTTTCAACTATTTGAGCGATTATTTGGCCGCATTCTAAGCGACGACGTCGCGCAATCTTCCTTGAATCAATTGAACTTTATACGGAAAAAAAGAGAAAATCATCGTTTAAAATGCGCCACAAGGTGTTTCCATTGACGTCAAAATGCTGAGGTCGGTAAAGATTCGACACATATGGATTCTCGGCAACACTCCCTTCTACCGCTTCGACCGTCTTGGGTGTTGGAGAACAACATGCCAACGATCTGCAAGAGTCCGTTGCCCAAAAAAATTCAACACCAAACAACGACGGTGCTTGTTAGCGACGATATTTTCGACGACATGCATGTTGAGTTAACACAACTGAACGACTGATTTCAATACACGGTGTGCGCACAAAAGATGAGGTAGCCTGTAGTCCCTCTCTATAAATATTATGGATGGTGTTAAAAATGGTAAAAATTTCGACTTTCTTCAGGATTAGCCGAGGCTGTTGTAGGTATAATAAAATGAATTCAAGCCTTTTTCTTCTTAAGTTTCGAATGCCATTTAATTCTAAGTCAAAAATTTATTTTGTGCAACTACAAATGTTGCCAACAGTTTCACATCAAAAATATTTGATTAAGTTACATATATAATTTTCTCTCGAACACATTCTACTTCAATTTCCTTCCCATCTTCACAAAATTGATTTATATGACCCACAACACCACGTCATCTAAAAAGACTATCGATATTACTATGTAATGGAGCTTATCATTCCAGTGCTAACCAGTTAATGAGAACTCTTGCTTGTACATGTTGCTTCGCAAGGATATCGATGGTGTTAATTAGAAATCTATGCACGGCGAAAGAGAATCTAATTAAAGGAGCTATCCAATTTATCTATCAATAAATTAATCAATAATTTCCTTCAAACCATTTCGTAGACAGATTAATGAGGGAAGAATTCCACAGCAGAGTATACTACTGAAGATCAATTATGCTAAGAGTGTGAAATACCTTGGGGGTAAGACTCTTAGTAATCCGTAATTAATTTATCAGGCTTAAATGAATTATAGTACTTGGTTAAATGTGGCTCAGGGGCAAGATAAAGTCTGGTAACTGCTTCCTGTTTTAAGTCATGTTAGTCATGTTGAAACATCAAAGAGGATAATGCGATAGCTTCATTAGAATATGTAAAACTAAAAGCGACTTGCAGACAACTTCAGAAAGAGTCAATGCATCTCCATTAGTTAAAAGTTTTATTGCAAATGAATACCTTTTCAAAGTTCACTAGAAAAACATTGCGTGCTCCTTTAATATTCTTAAACAAACAACTATTCTAATTCTGTCACCTTGATGTAGACAATCCATGGCGACAAAATATAATCAAAATATATAAAAATCGTAATTAAATGATTTTTATTAATTGCTCTATTTAAACAGCAATAAATATTCAATTCACTGTTAATGCTCAGACAATAATATATCTGATTAAATTCAAGTAAACAAATGCAAACTCATGTGACAAAGACACACGGTGCAAGAATAGGCGGCGACACCGGACAACTTTCGTGAATATTAAGTTCATTAGCAACAGTTTACCTTGAGTATGTCAAGAAATTGGCCTCACTTGTGGTGACTTTAAAAGTGCAATTCAACATAATAACTGCGGTTTAAGAGAGTAAATCAAAATAATGATTTCTAATTTTGAGTTGGTTTAAGCGAATGCTGAGTTGCTTACTCAATTTACTTCAGCGGCGATACTACATACATATGTATACTACCCTATCATTGACAGTACAATTACAAGTCTAGATTTTCTAATTATGTCAACATTGTTCATTACGACTTCGCAACCCTAAGTATTGGGACTTCTTTCTCAGTTCTCTGATACTGGTATTTGAAAAGGCCAAGTACTAGCAATACTTAAGTACTTTACAAGTCTGATACCACACTTTGACATGTAGGTATCCCCATATCCTATAAAAAATAAATAAATATCAGGCCGTAAGCCGCCCATAGAGAGCCAAGACCTAGCTTCTCACAACTGTACATGTTGTGCGTGGTATACATTTCTGTATGTACAGAAGGGACCTACAGTTTTATGCCGTATCCGAAGGGCAGAGGGGTTTTTGAGAAACCTTTCTCATGACAGTTATACTCTTGAATGTTTGTCAGACACTCGGAAGAGGTGGGGCCGTGAAAAAATATTTGATGGTATTTTTCTGGATTCGAACTTGGAACCCCTTGCGTAGCGCCACGGCACCCCATATCCTATAACGTCTCTATAACGCAGTGAGACAGTGCACCTCAATTCGTCGCTTAAATACCTGTGTACGAGTATGTATATACCCATATTTCGAAATGGCTCATATAGTTGTGCTTGTACTCTTTCGAGCATAAAATACTATACTTGGGCTAAGGAACTCCATTTGGGTAACTGACTCATCTCCAAATAAGATTTTGTCTCCAGAACTCAGTACAAACCTAAAACGTATTCATTTGAATTCTCCAAAACCAAAATTCGGGTTTGCCACGGAAGTAGAAGGATATCCAAATTCAGAAAATTTCGTGTGATTTTCCAGATTAATAAATTGACTTTCATGTGCAATACAGTGACTTAAGAATTTAATATGCAGCAAAAGAGCGTTGTAGTTGTTGAAAAATTGAAGCAAATATTTTAAGAAGAGAAGTATCTAAGCCATGTTTTGTACATTTTCAGGCTCGTCATGTATAGAAGGGGCTTTGTTTCTATTGTCTTCAAAGGATGTATGGAGAGCCAGCAAGTACTCGACGCTTCTGACGTTCAAACAAAATAAAATGGGATCTCAGAGAACGGCTGACTTGACAGTATTGGGCGCGGCAATTTTATAGACCCTAACAACTTGCAAACAAAATTTTGTTTAAATGCATTCACAAACAGGGCAATTGAGGCCCGAACTGTTTTTAGAAATGTGAGGGCAGGAAAAGTTCAATTTTGAAAGAGAATAATATACTGAAATGTTGAAAAAATATGCTGAAATGTTGAAATCATTCAAATTCGAAATGAATAGCTAGTATAAATGAAGATGCTTCTTAGATCGCTTGAATGTTAGACGATTTCTTGGCGCAGATTGTACATGCAACCAATGTGAAATTCTCTCGATTTGAGCTGAAGAAGCAGGAATTTGGAGGAGTTCTTTAGCTAGATTTGCCGTTGTTTAATTGCAGCCATGTTCCACGAAACTATGAGCTTTTTTATGTCCTTTTTATAAATTCAATGCCATCCCCGTAGAGGTACTGAATAAAATCACAGCTTTTAAGCGCGTTCCGTACTTTAGATATTAGGTAGTCAAACGATTCTGATTGGTCTGATAAGGCATTTCTTTTTAAGGTGATGGACTGGATTAGAAGGTAAGAAAATCCTCCCTACCTTTCAATGTGAAAACTTTAAAAAATTGTTTCCCGTTCCATATGTTAGGCTTTACCTTCAAAAGTAGTAATAAAAAGTAGTGTTCGGAACGTGCCCATTGCTCACATTGTCGACAATATTGTTGACAATTGTCTACCCTAAAAAGTGGACAATTAAAGTCGACACGTAGAGGAACAACGCATCAACATTTATTTTAGCTTTTGTTGAAAATTCTTTCATAGTTTCTCTTTTATAAGAAAAAACCCTGAAGGTTTATAGTATAACTACCTACCTTAAAAAAAATCTTATTACTGCAGAGCGCTTTCTATCGAACTGGTATTGGACAATATCTGTAGCTTTACATATACCAGTTTAAGCATTTGCGGTACACAGTAAATGTTTTTATTTGCCAATCAAACAAATTAATTGCCAATTGATTCGACGAATAGTTATTTCACTTACAAAAAGTGGTTGTGCATGCACCACAGACTTTATTGTTTTTTATTCTTTTATTTTGCTGTGCTGAGTAAAAACAAAAAGCTATACAGTCTGAAGCCAATATTCCGCAAGGCTGCTAAACATTTAGCAAATTGAACAGGTTCGTCCGTAGTTGCATATGAAATCTTGCGAGTATACACTTTGTATAATAAAGTCGAGATGGCATTTGAGGAAAAAGATTTCGGTATTGTATGTAGCTAAGATCAAGTTAAAGTATATGACAATTAGCGGATCGTATGATACCCTTTCATTCATATGTGGATACTTGTATCAACTTAGGGTGTCTAGCTTTTTCTTGTCAAAAATTCCTTTCCTTGACCTAGTTAAATTAAATCTAAGACATATCATTTTACACACATTTAAATCCTTAAGCACAAGAGCAATTGCTTAGTATTAATATCTGGTGCATCTTGTTTTTATTCTCATTATCTTGTTAGGTTACGTGACTTCTTTTTCACCCTTACCACACAGAGCTGAGAATCACTTTAAAATCATTAAAACATCTTTAAGTGCACTCCCATTCCGGCATCGAACTCAAACATACGATTTCACTAATTACCACTACTTCAATTGTATGTATATCCACCGACAAACATACACACGCATAAATTCCATGCATGTTTACAAGTATCTTCTCGGCCCTAATCCACCTCACGGAAGGTCACAAATAGTCCTTAATAATTTGATTGCGCACACGAAAACCAAGTGCAAAGAATGTGCACGCAACTATAAAATAATTTCCATGCCCCACCGCTGAAGGATAATTGTAGCCACTCCTAATTCTATATGACAAGTGTTAATTAAGGCACCGACATACTCGGCGCACCTTACACCTGCTGTAGCTTCTTTTAGCAGGTTGCAAATTGAAATTGGATAGATTATATCTGCGCTAAGAAGAGTCGAAGCCTCCCCAATCTACGCTGAAGGATCGCATTGGCAAAGTGTTGATTTATGTGTTTTGGCACAGAAGCTAGAGCAGTTGCCTTTGCATCCGCACAACACACCGGAGAATTCTAAGAATCAAATCTACAAGCACACACACACACGTACTCAGTCGGATTGTAAACCAAATGTAGAGAGATGTCGGATATTATACCGACATGCTGGGAACAGTAGTACGGATTGTTGTAGCTCGTTAAAATTTCCCAGAATCTTTGGTCGGCCGGCTGAGGGAAGGGATGCGCTTCCTTTGGAATTGGCATGGTGCTTAGAATGGATGGGTCCCTTCCTTTCATTAACTTTTACGAATTGACGAAGGATGAAGAAGCGGAGGAGGTCTCACCAAGAGATATGTATTCTTCTTCATGTCCCCTCAGTGGCCCCCTCCCTGAGCACCACCACGGGGGCCATTAAGTAGTTTTAATTGCCTTTGCGTGTATGAAAAATCTACTAGGAGGCCGGCAGCCGGCACCTGGACTGAAGTGAGTGAAAACTCTTGTTGCAAAATTATGAGAGATTTGATCCGTCGAAGGTGTCATTGCAGCATAGTTGAAGCCATGAAGCAGCAGGTGTTGCGACTAATGATTGAATGAAGAATGCTGGAGAGTTTGAACATTTTGTTTGCCGTGTAGGCGAATGGAATGCTAGAGGAATGCTAAATTTGTTTGAACTTTTTGAACTTAAAGAGGTTGTGTGTAAAGAGACATTTATTGAGTAAGGAGTAAACAGTTTTTACTGTCATATATTATGGTTATTGTTTTATAGAAGAGGTGTAGATGCATTTTAATATGAGGC
This sequence comes from Chalcosyrphus nemorum, assembly GCA_949716465.1. Taxonomy (NCBI): domain Eukaryota; kingdom Metazoa; phylum Arthropoda; class Insecta; order Diptera; family Syrphidae; genus Chalcosyrphus; species Chalcosyrphus nemorum. The sequence goes on from OX454333.1 coordinate 9,067,413, forward strand.
TAGAAATTGGTGAACGTCGTAATTCTGTGTTATTCAAAATGTAGACTTTTCTTCGCCAATTGGGCAGACTACATCCAGTATGGTTCCACCATCCGTTGAGACAACACTCCCACAATACTCTCTCAACCGTTTGATAAACACATGAACTCATTTTCTAGATGAAAACGAAAAAGAAATCTCTTCATTTCGCAGTAAAAATTATAAAGTTGCTGTCTTACAAATTATAAGTAATACATAGCCCAAAGGACAAAAATTTCTTTGGAAAATAATTAACTTCAATTGAACCGTTTTAATTAGATCCCTAGAGGAGTAACGGTCTTTCGACAACACGTCGCGTCATCGTCATCGTCATCGTCGTCGTCGTCGTCGTCCCAGTCAACGTCATCATCGTCTGACACAATTGCAGGTTTGCCACTATGTACCAGCCCGTAATGTAAGATAAATTCCACAGACTGTATCAAGCTGTGCAGAGAGGTGATATAAATTGCCAGGCGTTTGCTTCAGGTGGTTTCCCTCTGGTATACGATAGAAACGTCAACCGTATTTCCGCATTTTTCGCTATCTCCTAACCATCGCAAGGAGGTCTTGCACAGCGGTCCGCTGTTGTGAAAGTATATGTATGTATGTGGTCAACCTTGTTGAAGCCGATTAGGCCAAGACGTAAGGAGATCTTCAACCGCCACAGCATCTTCATATTGCAGTAATAAACGTCAAACTCATTTGTTCGTCGTGCTGGCGACGCACGGTTGCCTGACCATCGCTTTTGGTCGCGCTAATGATTAAATTAATTAAATTCACCGGCCTCGACGTCATTAGAGTGTTAGAGTGTATAATTGGCTGCCAGCGGCAAGCACACCAAGGCACAAGCTCTGGTGCACTGCGTCGGCAAGATGACTAAGGAGACTTTAGCGTCACAATTGCACCCCAAATGCCGTCAAGTTGTCTGCTTCGGCTGACAGAAATTAAGATGAGAGCAAGTAAACAGGTACAAACGGGTATGAAGCTAATATAAATGCGATTGTGTTCCCATTGAAGTCGTCTCTTTAAGAGTTTTTGTCTTGCAATATGATGGCTTACGACGTTCAGCATCCATCAGATAAATGGAATCTTTTATAAATGTGAATATTAATTTGATTTTAACCAAGTATGTTGGTATGAATGTGTGGCGATATACATCATCATAAAAAATACTTTTAATAGTCTAAACAAATTTAAATTGACGGCTCAAATGTTGACTTTGGCAGTAGTCCAGCTCCTATCTTCGTTGCCCCTTCATAATAGTATCCTCGGATGCATGCTCAGCATCAGTCTGATTATGTTTTCTGTGGTAAGGTCCACACCCAGTCTGAAGAATAGATATAAGTTTTGCGCACCTCTATAAATTTGTGAGAAACTATTTGTTTCTTGATCTCCTATGGGATGTTAAAATTTTACATTTTATAATTGTTTCATTAAACCTTAAATTCAAAGTTCCTTCTATTTAAAATACCACACTAAGCATCATATGCGTTTCACATTCTTCTTCTATATATTCGCTTCTATACGAAGCTCGTCATAAGTGCAATTGATATCAGTATCTCTCTATTGACTACGTACTCACTGCAAGTCCTTTTTCAAAATCCCATTAGGAACACACGCATGCACACATTCACATCCACCGATCTAACAAGCTAAAGAAAAAAAAAACTCTGCAATCCATTTAAAAATAGTTCTCATAATATCATAGCAGGAGATCTTAATGCCAAAGTATTGGCTATGAATCAATGGATTGCATAAGAATTACCAAGTAGGTGGAGGATGAGGATGAGGCGGCATTTATGTCGGAATCACATTACGTGGTCAACAAAACTAAAAATATGCAAAACTATGAAAGGTCTAGCTTAGATTGCTTCCTGTCTGCAGATGCATCTTAAGAGGTTCTTAGTCCACATGTGGTCCTGTGGGTAATAATTGAAGTTTTTGTCTGAATATTATATATAAACGATTCGTCTGGTCGTAAGTGGTTAGGGGTTAGGTGACCCCAGGAACATTGAACGCAATATAAATGCAGCAAATGCAATCTAGATGATACTTGCAAACGTAAATGGCCTTCCTTTTTTCATAGGCAAAAGGATTATTAGGCGAGGCAAATGGTAACTGAAGCATTAGTAAATCGATGACGCCGATGGAATGGAAGTTGAGTGGTTTAAGGCGTTAGGTAGTCGCGGAATTGTGAGACTTGGCAAAAGTTTAATGAACGTGGATGAATGTGGATAAAAGTGGACGGATGCGAACGTCAAAGGAATGATGCGGACGGATAGACAAATGGACGGATAGACGAATGAACGGATAGTTGAATGGACGAATTGAGGGTAGGACGGATTCATGAATATACGGATGGATGTGTAGGTGAATAGACCTGCATATGGTAAAGCACGGATGCGTTCGGAACCGTACGGTACCTGGCAGATTCGTCATCAATTAGGAGCAGACGTAAGTAAGTATTTTGCTGACTTAGTTGGGAACAAAAATTAACATAAAAGACGTGAGTTTAAGATTATTTAAATAGAAAAAAAATTAAAACCAGTTTCGAGTCATCATCACCATGACAGCTAAATGTTTCACTTCACCTTACGTCCAAGGATATACCAAAACCGAGGATGTTTTTGTCTATTAGTACTCTGCTACTCCCACAATTACTCAGAACAGACTTCAAAGAAGAACGTTTAAGTTTAAACGATTCTCCAAGGGGTCAAGGTTCTCCCAACTCGGTTAAGTCCAGTGTTTACAGTGCCACAAATTCCAAATCAACAATAAAAATAAATTCCTTTCCATTGGCATAGTAAAAACTTTTTCCGGAACATACCGACCCATAAAAAGGATCAACTTACCATTACTCCAAATATGTAACTCCCTATTGAGTAGTAAAAACAAAATCTGCACACCAGCTCCATAATCAGAAGCGCACAATAAAAGCCATTGCGACAAGGGGTCTCTGTCGCCATCCCATCGCCTTCTTCAGACAAAGATCTCAATGAATAATTTATAATTCGCTCGAATTGTTGTAACCAATAATCTGAAGAACAACAAAATAAAAACTCTTTTGCCATTGAAATGTCAGCCATGACGTGCATTACAACCATCTGAACGAAAGTAAAAGTATCGATGATGACGACAAATAAAATAAGAAAATAAAAACAACACAACAAGACCGTCAGGTCATGACACGACACAATGGCCGCCCTTCGATAGGTAGCCAATTTTTAATGACAATTTACATTCGTTAAGGTCAAAACGACGCTGTACTACTTTTGCGAAAGTAAACGGAGTAATGGAGGCAATTAAAATACGACCGAACATGGGAGTTGCCCTCGGCTATTGCGATGGATAAGTTCCATTTCTAAGAAATTCGAGTTTAATTTACTGCCTGTCAGGATTTTTACTTTGCGTTGCGTTGCTCCTACACACATAGAAAGGGAGTAAAGGCTCAGAGTCCAACAATAAATTCGCAATTAAGGTCCAACAATAGAGATCTGGAGGGATTAACCATTGAGTATCGCAAATACCGTCGGCACTGGATGATCAAAAAACCCACTGCGGCTATTGTGTTCCCTGTGTGTGAAGATGGCAAGAATTTGAATTCCTTTGTCCGGGAGAAGAATAAGAATTTAATACCGCATTTATGTGGGGTCGATTGTTGTAGACTGAAAAGTGGGCCTTTAATATGGGCTTGGCTTGAGCATATTATAAAGGTTTGGGTGCTGTTTGGGAAGAACTAAAAGTGAATCAGCAGTTTCCTTTTATTTTTCGAATTTGAAGGCATGTATAGGTACTTCTATCTGTAAGCCTTAGGTGGTGGTTGCTGAGCTGACTGTTTTATAGTTTATTATAGACTTGTACAGTAGTTCTAATAAATTTATTAAAGCTAGGAACCAAGAAGATAATATGACTTATACAACTGCAAGTATACATTTCGACCAACTAATAAAATTTGAATTCCATTAATTTATGAATTCTCTAGAGCAAAAGTAAGCCAACAAAACTCAAAACTAAACAACATTCAACAAATCAAAGATACTTACATCTGATTAAACACAAAACCGGTTCAAGTATCTAGCTACCCAACGACAAGTAGTTTCATTCAGTAAAATTCCCCGGCTCAGAAAATGTAACTAAATTGCTTGCCTATTTTAGGGGGTCGTATAAAATAATTTTCCCCATCTTGATGACGAAACCACTACTCATGTTCAAGCCATTTATTTCGTTATTTTATTTTGCCAAGAGGCCCACGACTTCTATGTGACTGACTGCCTTAGTGATAAGAGTGTTGAGCTACTGGGCTTGAGCCTTTTTTGAGAGGCATAGTCTTTATGGTGCAATGTCCTGTGATCTTGGCCACAAGGTTTGCCAGTAGGAGTTGGCCACCTTTGGTATTGCGTTAGAACTGTGATTGGGAATATATATTTAGATCAACTCTACAGATACTTTTTCCATTGGAAATATTGAGCCGCGCGCTATTTTAAGGACTATGTAAAATGTACTATAAGTAGTATCACTTTTTTTCGTTAAATCTTGTCAGAAGTGAAAACATTTTAGTTGTCATCCATTCCACACACATGTTCTCGTTAAGTGAGCCATTAACCAGGTGCATTTTGCTCCTCGATCAAGACCAATATCAATTCTTAAAACAAGAATCAATCAGAAAAACACCAGTCTGACCTGAATCTTTGGCATGAAATGACTTCCTGGTCTCCCTGATCAATGTGTAGCAAATCCGGTAAGAAATTCTTACAAAATAACAATCTTGATGGGTTGGTAGGTACTTTTTGTGTGCACCTTCACTTCTTAGATGAACATTTTCCGCTTCAATTCCATTTGCAAGTAAACTAGATCTTGACTTGGCAGTTCAATGGGAATGCCTAGAATTCTTGAATTCTGTTGTCCAATCGCTGGATACATGTTCATGCTGCACTTGTGCACATAAGAACAACCCATGGCATACTTTTCACTTTGAATGTGATTCCAGTTCAATCGTCCTCGTTGTCGTTATTGTCCACGGGATCATGGGAAGAATCTGCTGCGCAAAAAAAAAAAAACAAGTAAAAATGCTCCAGTAAAAGCGTGTACCCTTAATGAGATAGCTTTTCTTCTGTCTATTATAAAACAATGCTTGTGTTATGTCCAAACAGGCATCAAAAGAGCGAGAGAGAGACATATACATGAAACCTGTGCAGATATGTACCTATACTAAATAATTAATGTTGCGATTGGACCCGGCTCTGTAGAAATCTTCTTCATCAAATTCAGGACAGGAAAACTAGGAGAAGAGCACAGCGTTTTTTTTTTTTTTATTCTATACCTTGTGCTGAGCAGCTGGTATAATGACTTAAGATTTTTAATTGAGATTACCCTTAATTGGTTTAGTGGTAAATGGGTATGAGATGGTGGCATGTATACACTAGATGATGCGCTCTAGCATAAGAAGAGGAGTGCAAAAAATGGGAACATCGCTTTTCGTGATGATCACAATCGAATAAGGTGCTGAACAAGCTATGCAACATGGATTCTACTTAACGCTTCATTTAATATCTGATTTCTTGATTGGATAGTTCATGGTAACCACCGGTGATGGTTGGTGGAATAGCAACGAACCGACTGGGTGCAGGAGTGGAAGACTGTTCTATTGTTTTAGAATTCTTTCGCACGTTTAACATGATATGGTGTTTGCATGTAAGATAGGTTGTCTCAATGTCGCTGAGTTAGGTGTTAGTATAAATCAGAGAGGATGTACATAGATTTTTGTTTTTTCCCTTTTGATGGTGGGTCTGTAAATGAGGGTTAATGCTTTGACGACAGAGTGATTGGGGTTAATGACATTCCCCTAATTAATCAGGGAGGGACCAATTAAATAAAAGGAACTTAGGAAACCAGAAAAAATAAGTTCGTATGGATGTCTAATGCTTTCAATTTATACTCGTATTGAGAACCTTAAAAGTTATGGTCGGTGGACGTGCATCAGTTTTCAGGATTACTGCGGATGATTTTCTATTACCAGAAGTCATCAAATATCACATATCATGGACAAAAAAAGAACTCTAGCAACAATAACTCACATTTGAATTCTCAAGAAATTTTTTCTAAGCAGAAATTTATTAATACATTTAAGAACTAGTAATTAGCCATTTGATCTCATAATGCATGTAAATAAGTTATGTAGGAGGAACACTAGTTACAACCACTGTTTAGCACTGTTTCTTTATGGAATGCAAATTTATTTGAAATCATTAAAACTTCCGTGGGTTGCATTGAAACATATTGCCGAGGCATGTGGTTTGTATAAATTTAATGCATGATTTATTGAGAAGCAATTTTTTCAAAAGCAAAAAAAAATAGAAAAATTAAATTCTACCAGGTTATCTTTAATATTAAACAAAACAACTATTATTGACATTAAGTTTTTAAAGTTTAGGGCCGATTAGGTAAACCGTAAGTTGTTGTAAGTGTATGGCACATATTTCTAGAAGAATCCTGAACAGTTGCATGTATTATAGACACTATACCGATACCACGCTAAGGCTTTGTATAATAAAATGTCAAAGAATACTAAACAAAAATGATGAGACAGACTAACATGACTCTATAGACAAAAATGTACCTCTTAATGAGTTAAGATTCAAAAACGGCTCGACCGATTTCGCTAAAAACTAAACAATTTGTTCTAACTAGGGCGAGGGTTATAGAGGTGACAGAGTAGACTTCAACCAAACCTGTCAAAAGGTAAGCTTCGATGCAAAGCACTGAGGAACTAATCTTTAAGAGTCTAAAAAGCTGGAGCTGCTATATCCAGACCCTTACACTATTACTAAGGTGCCGTATTATGACCGGTACAGGCATCCCCAATATGCAACTAAGCTACCCGGTAATGGCATCGAAGAAAATGAAACGTTTGCGCGAATTTAGACTTTCAAACTTCAAACTGGAAGTGTATACCTCAAACGCTGTTAAATTTTATTAAATACTGATAAAACCCAAGTAGAAGTCACCCATTCTACTTAAGAAGATTACTTTTACTACCTACCTCAAAAAGAAAAGAAGCCATCAACTCCCAAAGTGGATTCAAAGTACATACATGTCACCTTAGACCCTTTTTGCATATTGAACTTTTATAGTTTCCTTAAAAGTACATAAATACCATCTTCTCCAGCATTCATACCAAATCAATCGGCTCAAGAAAATCTCATAAAACCATATTGGCAAAGGAAACGAGCGAATATCCAACTTGGGATCGCACTCGCAACCTCCCAAAACCCGATCCCTAACATGATTTCAATTTGTTTCTCCTGCAGGAAGATATTCCAAGATTGTCCAGCTGCCGTGCCGTCGCCGCCGCCTTTGCCACCACACCAAACATTGTTCGAGTACCAAATAAGAGATTGGAATCAATGCTCTGATTGTTTCCTGTTTCAAGTTTGGTATTTGTTTGTTCGTGCATCGAGATGCAGTATGCCCCATTCGCAATCCAATTTCCATTGGAGACACACTGTGCGAGAAGCGCAAAAGGTGTACGATTCTAAACAATTTTATCAGTACAACGCCTTAGAAGGTAAAAGAAGATTCGAAGTATTTCCGCTTGGATGCACCTTCTTCAAATGAATGCAAATAGCTAATTGAAGTGAATTTCTTCGATTATCACCACCATGGCCATGAGCCTTCTCCCCACGGTGTTGGGTGGGGGGGGGGGAGAGAGAGATAAAAGCACGCCTCAGTAAAGTAAGAGAACACCCATGAGGATTAAGGCAGAGCTGGAATTACTATCGAAATGGGATCATCATTGTTTGGTGGGCATAGAATTGGTCCATGGAATGCGGGTGGAAATCGGTTCTCCGCAAATGATGTTATTTGTTTTCGGGCGATTTGAATTCAATGGGGTGGGTCGGTCATTCGTAAAGGTAATGCAATGAGAAGACTTATCGGAGAGGATGTGATTCAGATATGCTGTAAGTCGAATGCGAATATATTTGCTTTCTTAACTCAAACGAATGGGGTCCAATGGCTAAAAAGGTAAAGAGATAGAAATGAAACTGATAAACTTTAATATCTGAAGTAGGTTTCATTCTCAAGAACTAAGGTTGAGCATATTGTATATTATGCAATTATAGTCATTACCATGAAGATTTAAAAATTTATATAAAAAATAATAAGATGTCTAGGACAGCTCTCGGGTATACCTACATAAACTGTAACAAGCACATTATCTGCAGATTCAATTAAAATAGTCTTGTCTTCATATATTAACATTGAGACTCGTGTTTTCCAAGGTTGCTTAGTTAGTCCTATTCTATTACCAATTAAATTTTGAACATGATATCGGCCACGTGGGCACTTCGGACGATAAGTTCATACACTCTTATCTACTTGAGAGCTTTCACAGTCTCCGGCATTGTTCTCATAATTCTTATTCATCAGTTTGAAGCAATACGTAGCACGTCATCTTGTCCGCAAGATCTTCAGCCACGCCAGCTCTTTCCGCCACTACGTACATAAAACGAAGGTTTTATTCCTTTTAAAGGATGGTATGAAAACGATATTAACCTCGACCTTAGCAATGCTTTTGACGATAATTTCTGCAGCTGTACAGCTAAGGTTGACGATTATGTATTTTTACCAACAGTACCTAAGCAGAGTTCGGGAGTTAACTAGAAATTGCGTGTATATTGCCAATAGATGAATTTGTCGAGCGATTCGCTAAACTGGTTCAAAATAATTTGATTACGGTTTTTCGTCGCCCATAGTGGTGAACTTTCGATGCTGTAGTGTAAACTGTAGACCTATGCTGGCGTAAATTTCAGAATTCACAAGTTCACGACTATTCCTTGAATCACCGCTTGCAGTTTTCTGCGAAAGCAGAGTAGTCTAATCATTCACTTCATCCATTCGATCCTCACTCACATTTGGTCAATATTATTCGATCACAGAATTCATCTTACAAAGTAAATGTCCATTCGAAAATTCGCAAATTTTGTCATTTTATTCACAGCTACTTTTTTATCTAGTTCACTAGAAAGAAAAGAATTATGAGGTTAAATGTTTTGGTCATGCAAATGTGAATTGCATTTCACATATAACTGTTCGCAACAAGCATTCGCTTATTCACGGAAATATCTGCAAATTGCCAATTTATTTGCAGAAACAAATTAAAATTTAACTACTCTTGCATAATTCGATAGATAAATTACGCCCACTTCTTTTTGCGTAGTAAAATTGTCTACCGGTGTCTTTGAATGTGCTTAAAATTGATTTGTTCGCAGTTCGTTCGCAGTTACTTGTCATTGGAAAGTCCTTGCGCAGTTATGAAATTACATACTATTTAAAATGATTAACATTTGTTTATTTTATGAAGAATACGAGAGCAAAAAGGTGTTCACAATGCAAGCTTTAAACTTTACTTTACTTAATACGAAACCTTAGCACCTTCTACAACACCCTGTACATGTCCGTCAACATTAAAGCAAAACCTTAAATCTATTAGTTTAAATCGCTTATATTTCAAATGCTAAGGCCAGACAAATTACCATAGTGATCTTTCATTAAGAAGCTAAACAAGTTATACTGTCATTATTTTGTTTGTCGTCAGATTAGAACTCATTCTGACGAAACCAAATCTAATTTTAGAATGCGCGACATCATATATGTATATTCCGCGTCGGCTTTGTTTACTCCAACAAAAGAGATTAACAATAGGTTCAGATTCAAAGTGAATAATAAAATTTTATTTACTACCTACGTTCTTAAGCGTTTGCGACTAGTTAACGACTAGAAGCATCTGGAATTATCTGCTAATAGCCATCAGAAATTTGATTTGAAGACTAATTTGATTGGCGTTTCACCTCATAACGACTTTCTATCACACCACCCAAACACTCTGTGACCGCCTACTTAAACGCCCATCATAAAACTATCTCACATCGCCATTTAAGGTATCTTGACTGAATTATAACACACGGTGGTGAAGTATTTATGTAAATAGCCACTTTTATTGATTCAAATATCAAAGAAAATTGTACAAAAATAAAACAATAAATTAATTACAAAATAAGTTAGTTTTTTACTTCAATTGCAGGGTTTTAAGGACGCATTGTTAGTACTGGTGATTCATCACCTTCATCGTGATTGTGTAGCTGATCAGCAATTTTTTTTTTTTCAACTCGTTTTTCGTTGGATAAGACAGACAAAAAAAAATCCATTGTCCTCGGACTCAATTCACCCGCCGGAATCTGTGTGCCTCTGCATAGTCTCTGACATCTGAATAATTCCTTTCGGGCTTCATGCGTACATCGTCTGGATCCAATTCGAATTGACCATTCCATTCGGTGGGTAAAATTGTCGGCTCCGAATTGTATTCAAAGTAATCCTGATCGTCTGACCGATTGCGTTCCGGCTGGATGCGAACTTCACCGCTCTTCGCGAATGTACCATCCCACACGGGTGGCAGGATAATTGGTTCCGTATTGAATCCATAGAAATTATTTGTGTTCGTTATGGACTCGTTGTGTTTACGCACTTTGGACACGTTATTGGCGGTTCCTTCGGAATACAAGAATTTCCCGTTCCATCCTTCGCACTTGATTGGGATATAATCGTCCTTCTTACCGCGCGGCATTTTTCTTTTATCGTTTTTTTTTTTTTTTTTTTTTAGTAACTTCGCAAATTGTTAGCCAACTGACACCGTTGAGATTCGAACTATAACTGGCAATATTTATTGAGATACACATGGGGTAAATTCAACCAAAGATTTCGCTACGGTATTAGGTGCAGAGAGTGGTCCGCCTACGAAACGAAGCGAAAATTTCACCTTTGGCAAAGTTGTTTACCATATACGAGTATGTATGACAGACAGTCGACGTCGCCGGAGTGAGGAATATGAGTCAGTGGTGTTGATGCTGCTGCCGCATTGTTGTCACCTGGGAAGTGGAAAATATTATTATTCTTGGTCGAGAAACCATAACAATTTATTGTTTCTTCCACTTTGGGTGTGTGATTATCATAATAGAGGTGACGATGACCGGGAAAATGTGTGAAGCGAAGCGATGTGCTGGGAAGCAACACGCATTATGTGGGGCTTAATATCGTACATTATTGAAACGTGATTGCTTGAAGGAGACTCGTTTTAATAATGACAAGGCGTCAGGCTAGAGGTCAATGTTATGTCTGTTTATACAATTAGTTTTGTTTTGTTTTAGTTTCTACGGAAAACTAGACTTTATCATTCTTTAGCGAGCGTATTCATAGGTTCAGGATTTAGATGGAGTCACATCAAAACTGTCATAAAACAATCAGATAAACTACAGCTAAAGCCAGGATAGTATCGTTCACGAGGAAAGGAAAAATGGTACTAAGACTGCACCGTCTTTCAAGCCGAGGTCACAGCCATCATACACAATGCACGGGTTGTCTCTGGTAGGAGCTGCATTGAAAAAGATGAAGCTAAATCTGTTCGTCAGATTAAGTCATTAGGCACAACGAACCCGAACTGTTGTTGAGCCGGGATAAGGGTATATTGCCACCCATCACCTAATAGACTAACTCTGCTTTGAAAAAATTAAAAAAAAAAAACCTGTGTCCTGAAAATAAAATCACAATCAAATCTTCAATCTATCTGATTGAATTAAATTTATTATTTTATATCCAATAAATTCTGTACATTTAAGACCATCACTGACGTTAACATGCAATTTAAATGTTAAATAATCATGAACTTAAGTTCACTCTGCCGCCTCTAGTACCGTCTCAAACTGCCCATATTCATTCAGTACCATCGCATGCATAAGAGTCATTCATAATACGTTTTAACGCAAATAGTATGTCCTTAAAGTACCTACGTCCTACCACACAAGAGTGGGATTTATGATTTGATGAAACATGTACATCCCCTATCAGCAATCTATCGAATGGCATTCTACGAACTATAAAATAAATTTCCAAACAAACCTTTTTATTTTTCTTAGTTTCCAGCTAATTATCCTCCCACAGAACACCAGTTTCCTATCATCGTCCAGCCGTCTTTAGTCGTAAACACTCGACAGAAAATCACTAAAGATAAGAGGTCCGATAATGTATCTGCGACGTCATAAATAAGCTCCAGATACTTGTTAGCCTGTCTGCTGTCGCCGGCTAACAAGTATCAGTGTAACCCGCACTCTCAACTGATAAAAAGAAAATTTCAGTTTGGACTTCAAATTGCAATTAACCACAATTGCAAGAAGTGTTTTCGCGCAACAGCTCCATTAGTAGCGACACCAACACCGTTCCTAAGTAAGTGCGAAATAATTGAGTAATAAATTCTTAACACTCGAAAAGAAAAACACAAAGTCTCGCATGGAATTTCCTTGGTATTCCGGCACGGTCCGTGAAAATTCTGCAATTTTCGCGTGAAGGTGTACGAGCCGTCGCGATTGTATCTGCACGTCTACTAATTGGACAATAAATTGTCAACTCATTGTAGTGTTTTGACAAATGCCTTGGTGGCAGTACGAATATGAATGCGAAGAATACCCATTGTCCGATCTGCAACAGGTGGCTGAGAATATCTGTAGGTTCTTGGGCCAAGCCTATAGTTGTTGTATAGATACTTTGAATGGTATCTTAGAGTTGCCATCTTAATACCCGTTGATGATAGGTACATACATATGAAGATTTGCATGAACCGTTATTTATTTATAAGTTTAGGATAGAGAGAAATATGTGACATCATGACCCACCAACATATATATCAGAAGTTTGGATTGGATTTATTGTGCATCCATTTGAGAAGTCAGCCACCAGACGTGCACTTAAAGGAACGGCTTTGGCTCGAATTGATGGGAAAGTTTGCAGTTCAGATGGGATCTAGTAGATTTATGAATAAAATATGAAATCAATGCCAATATGTGGATGTAAGGATGTGATTTCGTTGTGAGAAAATGTTGTTAGCGTTACCCTCAGGAGATGTATAGATTTTTATCGGCGATGCCAGTGGTTGGAGGGAAAATACTCATAGTAAGAAATCTATTGGGAAGTGGCACCCATGCAGCACTTATGACACACATGCAACGGAAACAGATACAAATTCAAGTATTTTTCTCGCATATGCTTTGTCCGAGAACAGCCCTGAATAAATATATAGTCGACGTTAAACTTGCGCCGCAAGTTCATAGAACTTCCACTGTGACAGTAGCCAAATCCTAATACAGTAGATTGCTTAAGTAGTGTACCCTATTATACAGTACATGCATATGTATGCGTAAGCGATGATGGTTAGGAAAGCATTATATGGATAAACCCAGGTGTACTCAAGACAACTCATGGATTCCCACGAAATCACCTTCCGACCAATGCTCATGCTGGTAGAGTTCTTATGAAAGCCTTATTTTTTATTAATCACCTAAGACATGAAGCGTCGGAATGGACCCTTGTACTACCAGAAAATTTAGGATACCTTAACTCTTCGACTGAGCATGGTTTAAACAAGGACGTTTCCCATTTAGGACTACTGCTAAAAGTTTACAAACCTGGAGAGTCGAAAAACTACTATAGCTCTTAGTACTAATCGGCACTCCATTTGAATATAACGAACTCAGTCTTAAGATAGACAGTTTGTAAGCAAGCTTCTACATCATCTGCGTCAGCTTTCTAATAAAATAGGAAACTACTTTTGTATGTATTAGGAGTAAGCAACAAAGTCACTTTCTGCCAGTGTCCACATCACAATGATGTACAAAAAGCATGAGCGTCATCGACGTCAAAGCACCGACTTCTTATTCTAAGCGGCTTATTAACGCCGACGCGACAAAATAGATCAATCATCTATGTCTTCGCAAAGGCTCGTATAAAAGCAGTAGGCTAGCTTTTTAGTCTTCTGCGTGGCCATGATGAATTCCTCGCCTTAGATATCCTCCAGCAAGAGGACAAAAGTGTACATTTTCATCTCAGTGCCATATACCATCAAGAATACCACTTTCAACGTACTGGTTGCTTCAACAAGTGATTGTTTCTTTTTCCCCATATCGTTTAAAAATTCCATATTAACGATTTTAAATCTTTCTGCTTCGATCTGAAAAGACCTGCGTCGGCACCGTGAACCTACAAAGAAGAATATTCGAAATAGAGAAATGATTTCCCAATTATTTTGCCTGACCTTCAAAGTAGATTTGTTTACTTTGAAATTAAATAATATAAAGTGGTAGCTAAAGGCTATATTCTACAGTTCCAACAGGTAGGTAGATAGGCAAATAGAGAACACAACTAAACCACTCTAAAAACCAACCACCAAAGCAATTTAATGAAAAACGACTAACCCAGTTCGCTGTATGTTTACCTCAATAAAACGAATGATATCGAATAGGAACAACTTCTCCCACAACATAGGAAATGCATTTAGCCAGCGATCTCAGCGGCTAATTGGTTGGCGATCTAATAAATTCTATTGCACATTATAAACCACATAGCTATCTACTTGTGAGCGCAGTAAAATATATTTTATAAATTGCACTGTGTATTCGGCTTGCGCTTGACTTCTAAATTATAGTAGAGTAATTAACGATATTTTGCACTTTAAGCAAATTGTAAGCCAGTTTGGCTTTGGAAGATTGAGATAAATTTGAAAGGAGCACTCGATTGGGTAATGGGATTATAAGCATAAATGTTCTTTACTTTGCATGGCAAATGGCACTGATCAGATAGCTATATTGCTTGCTCAGGAAGTCTATGAATTATATTTGGTAATCAAAGTGAAAAGTCGACTTGTGAAAAAAATGGGATTGCGATAATCCAACGATTACGATGGCAAATAAGCGATACAATAGTTATAGATTAACCTTATCAAGCCCATTTGCAATTATTTTTGATTTACTCGTACAATTTTATTTCTATAATTACGTAATAAAATCTCCATGACTAAGTAACTGGTGGCTAATAACTAGAGAACGATTGACTGAGTTAACAGCATAGAACTAGAATTCAATTGCCTAACGGGGTTTTCAGGTCACATACATATCTGCCTTGGATATACTGTTTTCGAGATATTTCTGGATGAAAATTTGTCCAGGCATTCTAAGTTGAATGCATACATTGCCATTGTAAGCCCAATGATTATTTATAAACTTTAAAACAAAGTTAAGTAGCAAGAAAGAGTGGAAATGAATCTATTGTATACAGACTGGGAAACAAACGGCTGGAGAACTGAGGATAGTACAGAGGCAGGCTTGTTTGGACCAAGGACGAAGCTGCAGGTCACTCCAAATCCATGTATAAGAGTGCCAGAATTTTTCAAGCTAAAATATCGTCGACTGAGAATTTAGTTGTCGTATGTCAAATTTTAGCGTTTTCTGATTTCAATGCATTATTATATTTTTCGAGGAGATCTTTCTATTGGTGCCATCAGTTTCTACCTAGCGTTAATAGTTTCCAAGATATACCGTGTTATTTTGTCGTATGTGGGCTTAAGGTGACGGTTTTAGTGTTTATTTGTCGTACGTAACGAGTTTTTTTTACATACGACAAATTTTCATACAAAAACTGTATTTTTTCGAGTAAGAATTTAAGTGTCGTATGTTACATAAACATACTGCATACGACAATTAAACACTTAAATTTGCGTGATTAATTAGAAGTTGGATGCACTTCTCTAAGTTCCACCAACCGCCTGTAGAGGTCTTTAATACATTCAGCTTGAAGTTGGGTGCACTTTTTTGTGTTAATCCAACCCAGTAGAGAGGTCGTCCATAAATTCAGCTTGGAGTGCACTTCTTTGAATTGCTCCAACCCCCAACAGAGGTCTTCCATACATATAGCTTGAAGTTGGATGTACTTCTTTGAGTTTTTCCAACCGCCTGTAGAGGTCTTCCATACCATCAGCTTGAAGTTGAGTGCATATCTCCAAACCCCTATAGAGGTCTTCCATACATTTACCTTGAAGTTGCGTGCACTTCTTTGAGTTCCTCCAACCGCCTGTAGAGGTCTTTAATACATTCGGCTTGAAGTTGGGTGCACTTCTTTGAGTTTATCCAACCCCTTAGAGAGGTCTTCCATACATCCAGGTTGAAGTTAGGTGTACTTCTTTGAGTTGCTTCCAGTGCTGTTCGATTTTTTTACTTTACGTTTTTTACGGTTTTTTACGTTAGTTTTTTACATGGTGAATTTTTACTATGCTTATGTAAAAAACGTAAAAAAGGTAAAACAGTAAAAAAAAACACGGTAAATAATATAAATTGGGGAGCTTCAAAACAGACGATGAGAGTTGTATCTGATTAATCTGTGCGATATACAAAAAACTATTGGGTTTTATCTTCTTTAAGATCAAATTATTAAAAAGCCCGATTTGTTGAAAACAGATTCTCTAATCCAACGTTTGCCAACCTTTAAACGTATGCGGAATATGCGGAATACGGACCCCCAGCAATGAATTTATTAGGAATAACCCTGTTATTATATTATACTGTATTCTTTTTCTGAAATACATATAATAATGAAGTCTGACCAAATAAAAAATCGAGAAAAATTTGATTTTATTTAACAGTGAAACATATACAATATTTATTAATCTTCTGTTTCAATATCTATATAGTCTGCATTAGTGAAAAATATACATGAATGAGTGTTTTAGACCTTTCAAAGGTCAATCGATTTCTTAAAGGACTATGCATTTGAGCCCAGTTTGGGAAAACCCTTTCAATTTGCGCGAAGATGCTGGTATATTAAGAAGCTTCAATGCTTAAGATGACAGTTATATTATTTATTTGGATTTTGACAGATATTGCAATGCCTCTGATTTTTCTCAGTAATGTGCTTTATTTACCTCTTCTTTACCTTTTTTACGGGATTTTTACGTTGTTTACACTTATTTACGCTAATCAAACGTAAAAAAGGTAAAAATAGTTTTTTACACAGATTTGAACATCACTGATAATACCTGCAAAAATGTTGATAGCAATTAATCATGGACTATATTATGCCAAAGCATAGTGAATGTTTTTTTTTTTTTTTTTGTAAAAGAAGCAACTATTTGTCATTATAAAGGCGGCTTAATAAAGGTCAATTAATTAGTTAAGAAGGGACACATCGCATATCAGATACAGAAAAATTATGTAGCTCTGCACGCGTTCATTCATATTCTATAGTCTACTTCGAGGCGACAGTAAATAACCCAACCTTAAGCTAATTATTGAACACACCCTTTTCATAATTCCATTTGTAACAAAAAGATGGCGCTTACCATTAATAACCTGTTTTTAATACTTTCCTGCATTAAAATATGTTAATTGCAACAAAATATTGAAGAACTTTTATGTTGCAACAATCCGTTCTGATATTTCTAATTACTTTTAAATGTATTTCCCTGGAAAAAACTCAAACTAAACCCCCAAACGATTCACTCATCGCATTCCAAAAACCTCTACTGAACATATCCCATAACATCCACTTTTCTCCACTTGACTTAGAATCCACATAAATATTGACATTTCACAACTGTCACGACTCGCGACACACTCGAAAACCTGTCACTTGTCGTCCGTCAGATTCAACTCTCAAAACAAAAAAGACGTCTATTTTGTTACGGAAATCTGTGTCTCAGTGAAGCCCAAATTTACATCTGGGGAGTTTTTTTTTTCTCCTCTCAACACAGACCCCTCAATCAAAGTGTTCGCAATCTACACCCCATCACCCCGAGACGCACGGTGACTTCATTCAGCAAAAGATGTCCTCAGAAGCGCCTGACTGGCGCCAATCCATAATAACACGGATAATAGATCGCAATAAACGCGAGTCAGCCTACCACAAGGAGCTCATCCAGCAAAGTAAGTTTCACTTTTCACCTGCCCTCTCGACTTTCGCCACCGATTCGTCGCTTTTAATTATGTTAATGCGATACATGGTGGCTTTTTTTTAGAGTGACGTGAGGCCTAATTACTTTTTTTTTCGTTGGTTCTCTTCGTAGATAATCGCTTCTTTGACACCGTGGTCCAGCTGGAAGCGGAGAATCTTCGAATCAATGTTGAGAACGAGAAGCTGAGGAACGCCGTGGCAACAGGTGGCAAGGATGCTGGTGGATCCTTTGCCGTGCTTGAAAGATTGCTGGCTGAGCAGAAGCAACTAACCGAATTGCACAAGCGTAAGGGCGACAATTCACAAATGATTGTCGATCTCAGCATGAAAGTCGAGGAGCAACGCAAAGCCATCGCCGAGAAGGATCAGAGGTGAGTTTCGACACCATATTCCTATCGAATTCAGTCTCGCAATTTACCTTTTAGTTGTGCTGAGCACCTCAAGTTAATGCAGATGCTACGCGCCGAGACAACTATGCTCAAGTCCAGCCTAGAGGAGCTCAAGAAACTGGACATCACACTGCGAGATGAGCACACTGCCCTTCAGTTGGCATTCAGTGCACTCGAGGAGAAATTGCGAGGCGTACAGGTGAGCTTTGACTTTGCCGTCAGTTGTTTCGAAATATTTTCTCCTGTTTCAAGTGTAAATTCAAAATTCAAGACAAAAAAAGAACCCTTCTCTCCTGGAGTTAAACAAGTAAGATTTTAAGTATCTTTCGGCGTTGCATTTAGCAAAAGATTAGCTGAATTCGGCCGTCCCTCTCCAAAAATTCGTTTTTCTCTAATTCCAGTTCATTTATCAATTCAGAGTGTGGTCGCGCGTTATCGCGTCTCGATTACTGGTTATAAATAAATGATATGTCGACAGCGATATTATGTCAAAGTATTAGGGGCACTCTGGTGGCCAATAACATGTACAATGTGCTCTTAATTCACTTTCAATCAAGCTAAAGAACAAGGGGAGGGGATCCGACCGATTGACGATTAGCTGATATATAGACAGAATAGATGATGATTATGCTTCTCGACCGGATGATGATGGGAGTGCGAGCTGCTGCTTTTGCTGTTGTGTGCGCTCAAGTTAATGAATCATTTGAAAGAGGGGAATGTCGTTCTTATCAGGGAGATGAGTTTTTTTTTTTTTTACTACATTTCAGTGTCAATTTTGGAGACCCCCGTATATTTGGGGGGCAAACACTTGTGTTTGACATGTGTTCTAGGTCTCAGCACAAAAGTTGTAAACAACAGATTGTTATCTATTTTGTGTTCGATTTTTTATTGTAAATCTGTAGATTAGTTGAGTTTGGGTTCAGTTCAGAGTTGAGGATCAGATAGAACTCGTGCAATTTTCCCATGGAGGACAGTTTGCTTTGGTGGTTTATAAAATTTCTAAATCTATTCGAGGTGTTTAATAGATACAAATTCATAGCGAAGACGTTCGAGTGGAGTTTGTGCGAATGTAAGTTGGATTTTTGGGAAAAAGATGGTTACGTATATTACCTTTTGAAGCTTTTCAACGTTATCCTTTTCTTTAGGGATTCCTTCGAGCTATAACTGGTTGATATACTTTTCTGAATGCCTTCACTAGTTTCTGAAAATATTACGTCCTATGAAAGCTGTTCATTTCACCAGATGCATACAGTCTTATACATAGATAATCCAAGCGAAAGAAAGGATACCATAAACGTTGACTTACTTTGATTGTTAATCTGGCCTTCTAAACAATAACGTAATAACTGCACTCTATCCTCGTCGATGGGGTGTTGCGTCCAACTACGAAGACAACGACTTCTTTTATGGGTGATAATTTGCCTTTTATACTGAAGGTTCGAAGTGTGAGCTTTTGTTTCAATTAAGTCGACCAAATGGAGTCGGCTTATCTTGTCTTTATGGTGCAGATCCAGCTGTTAGAATTAGCTGTTTTATATTTGTTTCCATTTGACCTTTTTGTATCTTATATTCCACAAAATGTTGTTCTCTCGACGGAGTTTTATATTTTTTTCCTATCGTTCAGCATATACATAACAACATCAAATTGGTTCATCACAATAAGTATTGTGCGCTAAACCATAGACGCAGTGGCTTCCTAGTGTTTCGTATTCTTAAAGAGTTGTCGTTCGAAAACCTTAACCAACTTAAAGTTGATACAGTCAACAGTGAAGTTTTGGGCAGAGATTGTCCGTGGGTGCCATAGTGTATGGAGTTCCAAGTACGAATACAGGAAAATACCATAAACTTTTTTTTTTCACGGCCAAGACTCATGTCATAAGAAAGCTTCTTCAAAAATACAGTTGCGGGATGCTAGACCTTGGCCTATATGGGCTGCATATTTACTTTATTTTTTTATAATTGGTCTTGTCATTTGGAATGAGTCATGTCATCAGGTCGAAGGCAAAAAACTTAAAATCACAGAAGGTAGACCAATGTTCCTAGCTAGAATGGCAAGGTACATTAAATTTAATTAGTTCGACCGCGATATTCACTCTTTTTTTTTTAATTACTTGGCCTATGTGTCACATACTCTATAAGTGTATCTATCTATTACTTATTGAGCGATTAAAAAGAATATATATGATCTTTTGTTTGGTTTAATGAACATAGTACTTAAAATCATTTTATTAATGCTTTTGTCTCGTTACTTATTGTCTACAAAGAAGTGACTCACAATTTGGTTTTCTGGTTATATACTTCTGATAAAAGGTGTAATCGGTCCTCTACTAGTTACTTGTCAAATTGTAATGCTAGTGTTTATTTTGACCTACAAATTGAGTGTATGTTGAGGAGCAGGTACTTATACAGTAGCCCATTGATACTTTTACTTTTGCCTGAAATCGTAATCGATTCAATAGATTGGTGACTAGTTATTATGTAATTTGAAACTACAGTTTTCCATAACGCTTCTGCTTGCAATTCCTAATGAAGTTTAGTACATATGTATGTACATAGTATGATAATAAACTTACGTGCCTCACAAAAGAAAATCAAAAACCTGTCTTACTCATCCATCACAAATAATTTGAAACATGTTTGTTCAAGGTTTGGATACATACAAGGGAGATCATTATGCAAAGTAGACGACACGGTACGTTGAATTTTAAGTTAACATACCTAATTAGCTTACGTCAGATCTATGCCACAAATTGTTTAATAAATTATGTTTACATGCGTTATTTATTTAAAAAAAAGCATTGACTAACATTGTTCCTATTTGTAGTAGCATGTCTGACTAGTTTTGTTCTAGAGAGGTCGAACTTTCCATCATGTCCACCCTTGAATGTAGTGGTTTTAGTGGCTAGTGTCCGAACGACTACGGTGCATGGGGTTCAAGACTCTTATTTACTTGCGAGTGGATTGCTTGTTCGGAGTTCGACAACGCTTTTTGATTCCTCCTCAACTGTTCTGCGCCACATTCAGAATAAGAAAGCTTATTCTCTGGGCGACTATTTTGAAAATATATAGTTGGTTTCTTATTCAAGTTGCTTCCATCAGACGAAGAAGACAATATTCCCTCCTTTCATACTTTTCGCTTGAAATTTATAGCACTTCTTCGCGAGAAGAAGCTATTTGTTATGTATAGGTATATATCGCAATTATATCCTCTGGAAAGTCAGACAGAGGATTGTGAATCGCTTTCAGTAACTGGTACTGCTACTCATGAATGTTCCAACTACAACTGTGCCGTAGGCACAAACTGTAAACTTGAAGTCTTTAAATGTTTGGCGGTCATATCCGGCAAAGCCACTAAACAGAACACACATATGCCTAGATGACCGAATTACCCAATAACAGTTTAGCCCTCAGCCACAATTTACTTTTTCATTCTACAATAGTCCATATAACGAGACTCTTTTTCTTTCAAAACTGAATGAATGATTGATGGCGTATTACAAGCCGCCCTTAACACGTCTTATGTACTTCTCAATAATGAGTAGTGAGACCTATCACGCTCGATCACAAAAGTTCCTAATGGCTCTCAATTTATTTTTAGTTTTTTTTTTTTTTTTTGCCACCTCGCCGGCGAAATTGAATTGACTGTAATTGTGGCGTCAGGCCAACAACTTCTGATCAAGTGACCCACTCACGCACGCGATGATTTGCATTAATTTCACGTCTTCATTAAATTGGCCATTTGGCCTCTTGTCGGGTGGATGCTTTGTGGAAGCGCGACCCCTCCGGATGTTTTCCGTCACCAGCTATATGCGGCGATAATGATTGGGTTTAAATTTATAATTTAATTTCTTTTTACTTGTTTTTCTTCTGCTCTGCTCTTTGGAAATATCGTTTTGCTAAAATATAATTTAAAATTTGGTCTTGGGCCAAGTGTCCAATGCTTTTCAGCTGAACGCAAGAGCGGTGTCGAATAAAATGACAAATTATGACGTAGAATTGTGGAGAAAAATTCAATTAAGATAATTTTTCTTTCACGAATAATTTATAATGTATGTAGTAGCTTTGCATTTACACTGCTAAGGATGTTTTAATTAAATCAGTTGCACTCTAGACACTGAGTAGTAAGTTGCATAATTTTGTTTGCATAATTTCAGGACGAAAATCGCAGCCTATTGGAGCGTTTGATGAAATACAAATCCAAGGATGCAGACAAACTGAACGAAGAGAACGAGAGCTTCCTAAAGTAAGTTTTATTATTCATATTCCATTAGTTGAAGTAAATCCTTTGAATAAAAAAAAAAAAAAATAATAATCGATTAGCATCCTCACGATTGCTGGAAGTGGTTATGTGCGCTTTACCAATTTATTTTTCCTCACATAACATTCATTTAGTTTATAAGCGTTTTTGGAATAAAAAAAGGTAGCACGCAAGATAATAAATGTTTTTTTTTTTTTTTTTATGGAAAATACCCAAAAGGTTTTTGTCCTGTTTTGTGTGTTGTTGTGGTGTTATCTTGTGGTTGTAAAGATAAATTTTGTTTATTGGATTTCGAGTGATTTTGTAATCTAACGTGTTCACCTACATATAGTTATGTTCGTTTATGGTTTATGCATATTTACTTACGTGGGACTAATAATTATAATCTTTAAGAACAGCGTTAGTGGTCAGATAAATGTTCATTTACTCGTATATGTTAAACTTCATTTTCCATGAAAAATCATAAGGGAAACAAAGGAAAATAAAATAGTACTGAGAACTCGTCAAAGGTAGATTTAATCAGTGACGTATGTAGTTGTGATCAATTGTACACATGGAAATTAAAGGCCAAACCATAAATGGCATTAAGCGTGCGATACCTACTAATGTCATAATCAAACGTTGTAAAAACCCGAGCGCACGCTTAATTGCATTATGCCCAATTCTTTGACATATTGAGTAGAAACAATGGGCTCCTTTGGAGCAATCCGAAATGTTACCGCAGGCGTTTCCAACGCTTTAGATCGTATATATCGTAAACTCGATCTCAACGTCTGAGTAGAATCACTCCCTACTTTCTCCCGCGTTTGACAGCTACTGGCTTTCAGCTGTGACAACCCGCATTACGACCTGTTCGATTTCAGGCAGCAACGTTTGGTTGTGTATTTGCTCCGAATAATTACAATAAAATAGAGTAGATTTCTACTCTCATTTTTGCGAAGAATTTTCATTTGGAATCTGAGCAAACATTACTTATATTCTAGCATAGACATAACCTCTCAACGCACGACTTCTCTGAAGCGACAATGTGAATTGCAAAAATTGGAAGTCGCGCTTATGACACAAGTTACCGTAAAGTCGGTGGAAAGCTCATTAACGCACGCTTGCGTGAACGCGAAATTATGAATTGGGCAGCCAATCTCTGCCTTCAAATAAGTTACTTCTTATATATATATATTATACATACATCATCAGTGTTGCCCGTCCTTCGTCCATAAAGCTGCACGATCCACATCGCCAATTACCAAAAATAATAGTATTGGTGAAAGAATGCAGTCAAATCAATCGTCAATCGGACTAGTCCTGCTCAGTAAAATGGAAAAGTTGTGACTTTTTTTGTTACCCCAGTGAACGTCACTCGAATCTCATTGTATCAATGGATTTTCACAGTGTTGCTTACTGCTTCCCATGCATCTTCGGTGTTCATTACTTGCCTGGTGATGTTGCTTTCATAAGTGGACAATACCACGGACAAAGAAACATCCTTCTTCTTTCTTGTTCGGATCTTCAGGGGTAAGCCCTGAAGCATCTGGATTAGGAAAATATACAGCTCTTTATGCTATCTGTTGATCCAAGTGTCTATATTCGATAACGATCTCTGCGCCCATCATCTATCTCCTTTTCTTTTACTTTGTATTACTTTGTTGATTCGGTTAGCTACATATGTATTTCCAGATCTGTTTCTCCATTGGTTGAGACAAGTCTCCTATTAGAAGCTATCTACTCTATCAACCGTTTGTTCAGCTACATATTTCCAGATCTGTTTCTCCATTGGTTGAGACAAGTCTCCTATTAGAAGCTATCTACTCTATCAACCGTTTGTTCAGCAATTTACTTTTTATCTATTTAAACTGATAAGTTCGATCTTAGACCTTTATTTTTGCTTCTCTCTCCACATTCGCTGCCGTTTAGAGAGGATCCAATATCTTGTGAGACTGCCATCGTCAGCAAATGCGATATGTTTCAGTTCAAAGATGCGTGTCCATTGAATACCTCAGTTTTCTGTCCGCAAAATTTCAACATATCATCAATATAAGTGACGATAGGACGCAACCTTGCCGAAATCCACTTTGAGTTTGGAATTCCTCCATTCTTTTTACATTCGGTTGAATTAGAATTCACAGTATTTTTTTTTTTGCGTTCGTGTTCGAATGAGTTATTTGGAAATTTACTCGCATCCTTGAATCTTTAATTCAATAAGCGAATCAGTTGTAAAAAATGCCCCTTTTGCACATGTATATATTTTAATAAAAAAGAACAAAGGGGGGTTTGATGATGAAAGAGTATATGTCGCTCTTATATAAGCGATCAGATCGTAGTTGCACCAAATGTACCAAAATAGTCTGTAGTCTCTGACTTAAGTTCGAGCAGTAGTACTATGTTGAATTGCAGTGTTCCCGTTGTGTTGTCCATTTTATAGAAAATCATAAATGTTGTTAAATTGTAGATCGTTTTTATTTTACTAGGCTTTATCGTGCAGTTTTATTAAAATCAAGTTCAAGGTATTCAAAAGATTTTTCGAAAACTAAAAATGATAAAATTGAGCAGCATTTCACATAAAACAAGTTTTTGAATAAGAAAAGGCTCAGTGTTTGAAAAGCCGTAACGTCCTTTCCAATAATTGTTACGATGTAATATTGTAAGACGACCACCCAGTTTAAGACAGCTTTTTTGCCGGTACACAGTTTCCCATTTGGTTAGGCACAAAACAAATACATATACACACACATAAATACAAAAAAAATTTTCCAACACATTTGACACATGTTCACAGCCTTATTAAAAAAAAGTTAACCAACTGTAGTTGCCCTGGTTTATACATAAGTATATTAAGAAGTACCCATTCACCTGATATATTTGTACCCCCAATTCTTATCGTTAATACGTAGAAACTTATTGAATATTGAATTTTAAATAAATAAGGCTGTAGATCAATTCTAGCACACCACATAACCACACCTTGTTTCCATACTCACATTGCATATACAATCACCACTCCACTGCATGTAGCTTTTGAAAAACAAAAAAAAAATTAAATTTGTTTGGTTTTCGGTGCAAAGCAAATGGGCATCCATTAGCAAAAAAACCTTTCACCAAAAATTCACTCCCTGCCTTAAAAAAAAAAAAAAAATTCAATAACACAAAAGAATTAGAAAAAAAAAATTAAAAAAACTAGAACTACCTCGCCACATTGTGAATCTACTAACGGCCTGACCAAAAACGCTAAGCTCAACTAAACCCATCCATTTAAAATCTAGAAAAAGACTGCCGTCAATTTTCAGAAAACGGTCCGACAAACTACGCCGAGACTTAGAAGACGCCGTCCGTGAAACTCGCAACTCAATCAGTCCAAACGATTTACCACCTGACAGCGGCGGCGGTGGTGGAGGCGGCAGCGGTGGAGGAATTGACCAAGTCGGTGGCGATTGTCTGTATGACGAAATGATGTTTATGCGCGGCGAAGATGTAATCCCGCCAGGTGTCGGTGAACGCCATGTCGAAACCCAACCAGAATTATTGATGAAATTCGAGGCCCACGAGACTGAAGCCAGTGCCGTACGCTGGAATCCAGTTGAGAAAATGGTCGCAACAGGCGGTGCTGATCGTCGTGTTAAACTTTGGGATGTCCACCGTGAGTGCAATATATATTTTTTAGAACTATTTCAAACGATCAATTAATGACTAACTATTTTCTATTTTTTTTTTTTTTTTTTACAGAAATTCAAGGAACAACTGCAGAAGCAAAAGCTGTGCTGGGCGGCAGTAGTGCTGGTATCAATTCGGTTGAATTTGATACAACTGGTCAATACATTCTCGGTACATCGAATGACTATGGAGCTCGTCTGTGGACGGTGGCGGATCATCGTTTAAGGGTGAGTGAAGATAATTATGAGTTTCTTTGACGGGAAGGTTCTACCAACTGCCGCTGTGAAGAATTTTTGTTAGATTTTACCATAGAAGTGGTTCATTTGGAAATAAATGAAGGAACGCTTAATATTGTTCTAAAGGAAGTTATTATACTTTTGTCTTTTTTTTTATTTATACTCTTATACTCTCTTATACCACATATACATATTTACATGCATGTAACTTTGCATATTCTTTTACTACGTTCTTATTGCTTGAAATTCTGTCTGTTGGTTTTCGATTTGGATTCTTTTTAGCGTTTTTTGCTGTACATAACCTGTTTGGATTAAATTATACACACGTAATATATGTATATATATTTTTTTATCTATACACTGGAAATAGCAGCCATCTTAAAGTAAAGCAACTGAGTAATGTCGATCACAGAAGCTTGGTAGCACTCATAATAAAGTCAAATTATGATTTGAAAGACAGCTGAAAAAAAAAAATATTTAAATCCTACAATCATTCTGAAGCGGATCCAGTTATACCCTTTTCCTTTCCTACAGTGATCATTTATATATACTTTATTGGGTCTATCTCTAATAGTTCCCTATGTTACAAACTATGCTACGAAAAAGCCAACTGGGACGGCCTTAATAACTTCTTTAGGAGTTTTAACTGGTCACTATGGTCCTCGATAGTGACGTGTATGCCGCCACTGATATGATTCTCTGGGGTTTAGGTATGAATTTCTTTATTCCTAACAGAATAACGAGCATTAGACCTAAGACAAAATCTTGGTTCGCCCAGAGCTGTAAAGAAGTAAGTTTTCGGGCTTATATAGCCAACAAATCTAAAGAAAACCGAAAAAGTTTAAACAAGGCAGAAAAGACTGCCATGCCCACATTCAACGAGTAAAATTCCTATACGAGCAAAAATTAAGGCAAAAAATTAGACAGAGTCCCAAAGGCAGTAAGAATTTTTGGTCATTCGTCAAAAACACTAAGAACTCTGCCTTACCTGCCAACCCATTCATTTACAATGACATTCCAACCAGCTCCCTAAACAAAGCCAATCTGCTTGCTGCACAATTCGCAGAGAACTCCACACTGCAAGATAGTGCTATGTCTGTGCTTGAGATCGTCGAATCTTCTATGGGACAAGTCCACTGTCGCACACGCACAGTTTCAGGAGTCCTTAAAAGTCTTAACATATACAAATCCGCTGATCCAGACGGTATTCCTTCTATAGTTCTGAAGAGATGTTCTTCCACGCTGGAAAATAGCCTGTCCCCAAAAAATTACCGACCTATTGCACTTGGCATGGAAACGCTGTTTAATCTTCAGGTTATGAAATATCTTGATTTACGAAATCTCCTCTATGACCGACAATATGGTTTTCGAAGTAACAGGTACACTGGTGATCTCTCCGCCACTTTGGCGAAACAAAGATAGTTGCGCTTGATATGATATCGACGAGTCTCTTCCTCATTGGATTAGAAATCACCTTTCGGGGCGTTCAATACTATTTGTATTGGATGGCTTCAAGTCTGCTGCTCAGCACATAAATGCTGGTTTCCCCCATATCTCAGTTCTGTCTCCGACAGGTCATTTATAAATGACCTCTTGTCTGCTACCTCTAATCCAATCCATTCCTTCGCTGATGACAGTACCCATTATCCATGGATGGTACTTGCATCGTGGAAACCGAAAGACTTGCTATCCTCACTATGTGTTTCAATAACCATCGCCGATGGAACGATCACTTATTCGAGGTCTCCAAAAATTTAGTAAAATAGAGTAAATACTCAAAACAAAGGTTACTTTTTGTTTTCCGTAACTGAAAATCGTTTTTCGAAGAAAGGAACGAAATGTTGCTTTAGTTTTGACCAGCCGAAATTTGACTTCAATTCAGTTTTGTATTTATTTAATGTTCTTCGCATCATACATTTCTGTACATATAGAAGGAGCATGAAGGGCAGATGGTTTGGAGAAGTCTAAGCAATTGTTTCAGCATTCCAATATTTTGTAATTTAACCTCCATCTCCAAAATTCATCGTTCCGGTTGACATAAATTGTCACCCCACTTAAAAAAAAACAACATTAAAACACATTTTTACTATTTTTTAATTATTTCATTATCCTGCTTTATTTTCGTTTAAAAAGTCGTTTCGTATAAAAATTAGTTTTAGACATACATAATTATAAAGAACTAAATTCAAATTGTTTCTACGCTTAGAATAGTAATGGAAAGTAAGTTTTTTGTTTTGTTTCTTTTCTTTTTTTTTCGGGGAGGGGACATGTTAATTAATTACCTTCCTAACTAGATTAATGCGTACTTCACGTTCTTTCGTTTACTATATTTAGATTTTATTTAATTAAATAAATAAATTATGGTTTCCAAAAAATATAAATTGTCTAAAAGATTATTCCAAATAATAAAAAACAAAATTGATTATTCTGCTATTGGAAAAAAGGACAAGTGAGCAACAAGTTTTCCTTTTCATTTAAACATTATACTTTCATTTGTTAAATTAAAAACTTAGTTTAATTTTTTTTTTTAATAACTATTACGTTTTGTGACAGTAAAACAGAATGAAAGTAAACTTTGAAATGATGCGTTTTGTCATACATATCATATTAATTCTATTTTGTTCTTTTAAGTTTTTTTTTTATTGTTAATTGTATGTAAGAAAATAAATTACTAACTATACAAATCTAGATTGGAAAAGGTTAAAAATTAAAAATAACAAATTTTCGTTATGAAAATTTATTCCTTTCTAATTTTTATGGTCTTTCTCAGCATCAGTCATCCTTTTTTCCAATATCTTTACATATTTTTTTTGTTAGTTTTGTTCAATAAATTAGTATAATTTTGTTTAACTTATTAACTACGGCATTACACAGTTTATTTTCTTATAAATATGTTTTCTTCTTCTATTATGGGTCTTGCTTTGTTTTAAGAAAACAAAAGTTTTATTTTTTCTTGTAGCTGATATTGATTTTAAAAAATATATATTCTCAATCACTATATATATTTTTAAAATTAATATTGCCCTTGCTAAGATTCCGGCACCATGATTTTTCAATACTTAATCGATTGATTTGATATTACACACTTATTGGCAAAATTAAGCAAAGTTTTTCGTTTATCGTATTTTTTTTCAATTCTTTACAATTAAATAAAAAAAAATGCAAATTATTTAAAATATTTAAATTAAATGCATTACAGTGGCGGGAAATAAAGGTTTTTTTTTTGTTTAAATGGCTCACATGAATAGAGGTTTTGTGCGTGCACACATGTGTGAGTTGCAGTGAAATAAGGAGAAATGTTGGTTGGAAGAGGTCTTGGATATTTTGCTTTTCGTGAGAGAAATGATTCTTTCCTTACAGGGGAAGGAGTCCCACCATCCATTTCTTATTTTCACTGAGGTCCTCTGTTTCCTTAAAATTGACGACCATGTCGTCCGGCAAAGCCACTGTCGTAGAGTTTACATAACGATTCGGATCGACTTCCATTGAGTGCTGCATTGGGTACGGTAGTGACAATAGTTGAAGGTGATGAGCCATACGAAGATGATGAGGTGCTGATGCCTTCGTTTGAATAGCTACGCTGTTTCCTGCGTCGCTGATACAAGTAGGTCCAGATGGAAATGACTGCCAATTGGGCCAGCAAGAATACTGTCCCGGCGACAATGAGTCCTGGAAGAAAAAGAGAATGAATTAGTTGGATTTAGTGGAATCTTTTGCTTTATGATATTGTCTGCGTTTCGTCATAGATCCAATTCTATGTAATTGTCTATCTACACCCAACTCTCTTTTATCCATTCTTCATGCTGCAACATTGTTGCATCACGTTGCAATCTGATCGATTTCAATTACTAAATCTCTAGCGTCTGTACATTCCTGCTCGAGTCAAGACAAATTACTTCTGTTATCCCTTCAACCGATCACCGCCAGACGCAGATACACGTTAATCCAACAAAACGATATTCGTTTCGCCCGATTGCTTCAGATACACTACGAACCACAAGATACTCACCAATTGCATTAACACAGAATCCTTGTGCACCATCGCTGGAAATGAAGACTGTTTCGCTGCCGTCGTATCCGGTGTTTTTCGTCTGTTGTTGCTTATCGAAACCGAATTTGTCAGTGATCTGAATTGATTGCACCAAAAGCATATCCTCTTGGCTGGGCTGTTTGCTACTGACTGCCTCGCGACGTGACCTTTTCTCGCTATAGACAACTGCAAAGAAACAAAAAGTAAATGCATATAGTATAGGTTTCGAGGAGAAATTAGCAAACAATAAAAGCGAAAAAAATCACTTAACCATGACACTGGTAAATAATTTATCACTTACCTGTTGCATTGAGTGATCGCCTCCTGCGTCCCAGCGACAACAACGACTTGAATTCACCACCAGCGTCCTCTTGATCACACTGCACTGGCTCACAAGATGGCATACATGGAGTGACCAAAGCACGGAATTGTACAACCTCAGACGATGGGAATTTGAATGCATCGAAGTGTGACAGAAGTATCTTGCCCGTAAACGAACTCTTATAGATTGGTCCCATAATAAAGTGATCAGTTGGGCAGCCATTCGAATCGATCAGTGTAATCTCAGCATTATCACCGCCATCCATGGCGACCAATTCACGTACAAAGATCTCATAGGGACTCTGTTCATCGAGAATTTCGAATTTCAATGCCAGGGGATCACCGACTTCAGCCGAACGCATAACATCGCTGCCATCGCGTGATGTAATCTTCATGATGACATTTGGTGAATCGACGATAACTTCTTCGGAGAGTGCCGGTTCAATGTCACCCTTGACGCCTAGATCCACTTCGTTTGATACAGACTTGTTGGTCAGATCATATTGACAGGTCACTGCCAAGCCCAAATCGGACGATGTAACAATGGTGTCGTGGTGTTGGATCACAACATCGTTCATATACCTTCCCGAACCACTTTGGCGGACATTGCACTCGAGATCATTATAGCCCATGCGAAGTTCAAAGTCGAGTGAATTCTTAACATCAACGGAGCATGACTTGGGTGAGCCCTTAGCGTAGACTTTACCGTCGAATATTTTCGATGTGCGAATGTGGGCAATCATATCGCTGGCACCACATTCAATGGTAACATTGTAGCATGAAGATAGTTCATAGGTAGCAGCTTCAGGTACTTCCAAATAGGGGTCTTGTACATCGGAGAGTGTAGCGCGCGAGTGGTGGCTAAGACGGCACACCATGTCACCGGTGTCACCAAAGTCATAGGAGTGGCATCTGAAAATAAGATAAAGGAGGTTGTATGTCTTGTTGTTGTTGTAAAAATTCTATCGAAAGGAAGAGTTAAAGGTTAATTTGGGTGGGTGTGAGAGATTTCTATCTTTCCGCAGATAAGGTTGCCTGCTGGTTGTTTCACCTGTTTCACCGGCTGATTGTGACAAGCGATTAAATTAAAGACCTGATGGGTGGTTGTGTTATATTGGCCCGTGTGTGGGTTTTAAATGTCTACCATCATGTGGTTAGCCATGTGGAAAATGTTATCGCTGTGTTTTAGCGGAAATATTCCCCATAAAGCATGTTGGTTTCTTTTTTTCGGCCGTCAATGCGGAAAGTCATTGAGACTGTTTTTTTTTCTGAACTGTCTACAGAATAGGTATTTCTAATTTGAAACGCTTGGTCCTAAATTAGACTATGTTTTTACGTACGTGGACAAATTTTGAAGCAAACTTGTTACGAGCTCAAAAACTTACAGATGCCTATCGCTTAACGGCTAATCCTTCCTAATTTGTGAATGATACCACTTGAAATTCTATTTCATTCTATGTACTATGTTCATGAAGTTCTTTAACAAAAGTCATGGTACATATGACAAAAATATATTTGGAAAACTCTAGTTCATTCTCACTTCCATTGTATGAAGTACATCTGGCAAGAAATGCAATGCACCTTTTGAAAAAATATCGCCGAACATACCCAAACTTTCTGCCAAAAATCAAGCAATTTTCTCGGAATTTGTTTCAACCTACTCCAAGTCCAAAATAAAAGTTGAGATACTATCCTCAGAAAGGTTGTCCAAAATCCTTTCATAGGTATCAAAAGACTGCGCAAAGCCTTAAAATTTATTCACTGGTTTTTGGTTTTTGAACCTTAATACCAACTCCGTCTGATAGCATGGTGAAACATTTCTGTCAAAATACGTACATATATGGCTTTTCTAGTTGGAAGTCCTATCCGGTATCACTATCAAGATGCTTTATCATCACGTCCCCATTCTACTGGCAATTACAAGATACTCCATCATAAGCCTACGTGTTAATAGCCTGTCAACCATGACAGGAAAAATTAGTTAAACGAAAGTGTCCAACTTCATAGCATCCATCTAAACAGACTATCTTCAATGTGACAGATGGCTAAACTTAAGAGATTTCCTCATATTCATTTCCACCAAAAAGATACATTATCTCATCTAAAATGTGTGATTCGCTCTGTCACTTGGTTATTTTGCACCTGATTGCAACATCTAAACCTGTCACATGTATACAGCTACACTTTGTATGCAATTTCTCTTAGCCTCACTTAGCGGTAAAACGTACACTACCATTACCAACCTGTTTCTTATTTTTTTTTGTATCACCACGATGGCCATTCCTCACTCGGTTATCACTCAACACAACATTGCAGTGCGCGTGTAATCTATCTAAGATTTGTACTATCCCATCCTACACGCGAAAAGCTTGTTCACACCAGCGTTATATATACTTAAAATCCTCATCTTTAAGCACTACCATTTCCGGACACGATATGCATACAACAAACCCGGGTCGTCTTCGTCGTCGTCGTCGGTCCACCAGTGTTAGATTAATCTTCATTCAACCCACTTTTTTTTTTTTTTTTTTTTTACCATACTAACTGACAAGCGATAGAGATAGATACCCCGATGTCAAGCCTCACAACAACGATTTCTAATTAGCAAAACCAGTCTCCCTGACTAAGTAATTATCAAACTAAAAGAAAAAATCATCATGGCACACGGGTCCACTATCATAATCGGCTCTGGCACACACAGAGACCACCACACACTTACCTGTACGGTGAGTTGAGGCACAAATCACGGCATTCATCAATGCTGCCAACATCCTGATACACCGAATCGACGGTCTTGAGTATTCTGCCGGACAATCGCTTGAACTCGCACAGCTTATTGGGCTCCTCGGCGCAGTTGTTCTCCAGGTAATCGATACCATCGTGCGCATGGAATGCACTAGATCCAGCCAAAGTGATCCGATCCATTTCGGAGAGCTCGCAGACATTTGTCGACCGATGGTAGTTTGCCGATCTGCAAAAGAATAACAAAAAACATGGTTAAACAAACGTAAAAATGATGATCATCAGCGGTATGCAGACATAAATTTTAATTTGGTAAATAAAATGCATTGTATCTGAAAGTACGGAACAAGGACACGTAGGTTGGTTGGTCCCGCGTCCCCGTCCCGCGTACTGACAAAATTATTATGAAATATTGTAAATCGATATCTTGGACATTGTGGCGGCCTTCATGGCCGCTCAGATACGCATGTTACACCAGTCCAAAAAGGAGCTTCGTTAGTGTTGTGTGTGTTGTACACTGTCCGACCATTAACATGACCATCAGTGTTAGAAGAAGAAGAGTGCCTCGTTCGTTCGGAAAATTTGAGTAAATCTGTTGCCGCAGTGCACGCGCACTGTTTTATACATCTACAACAACATCAATTTTATTGCTAAAATATGACAGCATTCGCAGGAAGCAACGATTCGAAGCATGAATGCTCGTAAAGTATCTAGCATGGTTTGCTGCTCTTTAGACATATGCCCTCTTGTTTAACTTAAGAGATATCCTTGCTTTGTTTGTTGTTTCCTCCTAAACGAATGTCAATTATATTTTTCTTTTATGAACAAACATACAGTGCACACGATGGCAGATAAAATGCGATAATTGTGTTACGCAAGGCAAAACAATGGTCTTGTTAGTTTTTGATGGCTTGTGGCCTTGACTTTTGTTGGCTTCCTCCCTTCTGTGAGTATCTAAGTATGGTAATAACTTTTCAAAGCGCTCAACGATAAAAAAAATAAAGAGTTTCTTGCATTTTAAACGATAAGGAAGTGATGTTGAATTCACGTGACCAGGAGAGATGCAATGTTTATTAAAGTTAAATTTATTGTTAGCATTATCTACTCTGAATCTCTGGCGCTACAGATAATAAAATTTAGAAAAGATCATAAAATTATATGTTTTGATAGTGGTTACGGAAATGTTCTAACTGAACGAAAGAGGATAGTATAAATCATAGAAATCGTATCTACATTTAGTTTGATATCATAAAAATGATACACCTCTAGAAGAATTACTATTTACTGTGCTCGGCAAATTTTAAGTACTAGTCGCCCATTTGACTTAATTAAGTGCACTGCACGAAATGATTGTTCTATGCTCACATCTGGCATGCCTAAGGTGCATTTTAAATAAAAATTAGCTTTAAGTACCAGGAAGAAGAGTAATCTTTATCAAACTAAAGACTACAAATCTATGTTATTGGCAATCAATATTTCTTTTCTTGACTACAAACCAAGTCACTCCCAACGTTAAGAGTGGCATTCATAGATATAGCTTCGTACTTTTTTTTTTTCAAAATCTTTGGATAGCTGTATGTCTTTGAGGCGTTTCATTAGATAACTTTATGGTACTACCTCCACTGAAATAATGAGTTCAGGTTCAGTTTTATGGCGTGTTGTTTTGAGAAGATTCCTTACTAGCAGATGATAATCAAACTTCTGTGCAATTTTCTTTAGGATTTTCTTGGATTCAAACTTTAATTTCGGCGCTCAGTAGTCTAACATATGGGTTGACCCCTTAACGCGGTAGAAATTTGTTCCCAATCATAGGGTTTCCCTCAGAATCAGTCTTGCACTCTAATTTTACCTTAGCGAAAGTAACTGCCTTAAGGTACCTCATCTAGTCCAGTTTTGGTGGCAATTTCCGTGCAATCTGTTTGGGAATGAGTAACGCGTTGCAGTGCAGCGATCAAGATGGTACTCAAACGTTCGTGTTTGTCTTGCTTAACTATCAGAGTATCACAATTGATCCCTACTGTCTAAGTGTTTTCTTTGCCTTTGTTGCCAGCTTGTTACGAATTCAAAGTGTCAATCTTGTAATACTATTAGTATCTTCGTCGATCTATGGCTCTTAAGTCACCATCATATGCACTTGTTTCCAGCCAACGCACAAATGTAAAGGCTGTTAAAACCAAATCGATTAGAAAGGTCAACTCTGCTGCAAGACAAGACTCAAAAAAAAGTCTAATAGATGTCTTATATAGAGCTCATCACAGTTTAAGCTGCATTGTTACCGATTAGTTCAAATAATTCATACAATTTAAAAAAAAGTGCTCTATACCTATAATTTGCAATGATTAATCTGCCGTCAGTACTAATTTTGCTTATCATCCTCCATATGGTATCCATGCCAAAGCCTATCTATCATATTCGACGAGTATCGATGGCTCCTGTATGTGGTTGATTGAAACGATTTAGCTTACAATTCGCTTAATGTGCATCTGAAGGTGTATCTTACGCTCGCCGTTGGATTATAATTCCTCCGTCATCACTCATGCAGTGCTCATCTTCCGCGATGGGGTACACTTTACAGCTAGATGGAGCACAATTGCATTTCACACGAACACGAGGCGGTCTAATTCAAAATTAATTATAATTCATTAGAACCGCTTTTTATAGGCTCTTTTTCTCCATACACACTATGACTTTTATTGGCGGTATCCAGCCGATCGAACGATTCTATTGTATACAAGTGTGTAAAGTTCGTGATCTGCTCTACTGTGTACTGCACATTGGTTGCTATTAAATGAGAATGAAACAGAGCACCACACCGTGTACCGGCGCTGTATCTATGTAGAATGTCAAAGAACGGTCTTAATGCTTGTTTCCTGCTTTGAGATCTTCCTCATTCTCCTCTGGTGTCGTGTAATTAGAGCCACCGACGATCTATAATTCATTTTAATTAAATAATCTCCAAGAAGTATGATTGTACTCGTACGTACACCTTCTTCTTCTTTGCTTTTTTGCTTCACTGCTCCTTTGGTCGAACGATTTGCATTTCCGACTTACGCAATCGAGTGAAAATTGAAAGCACGCGGATGGCTTTCATTAATCTTCATAACTACGAGGATCTATCTGTGTTTTGTATCTGAAAGTGAAGTGTCGTGTCTTGTGGAAGAAAGAAAATGAAAATTGAATTGCTAATGAAAGGGCAACATGAATTGCCACAGTGGGCAAGCCTAATTTGCACTTTAAAGTAGTCATTACAATTGGATGTGTTCGTCTCTAAGACAAAAGGATCTGCAACATTGTAGGTAAATGCATTCCATTACTCAACATCGTCGTGAACTCTTTGATGGGGTTTTCGTGGTTTCTCTTAGTTTTGCTATGAGTTTCACTTTTATTTTCTTTGTTTTGAACGGTTTGGCTAGTGGTTGAACCGGAGTTATGTGTAGTTATAGATATATATGTTTCACTGGCATAGATTCCAATATCCTGAGGGCCTTAATGCCACTGAGTATACCAAGAGATGAATTCTAACTCGTCAGAAGTTTTCGGCAAAAAAATCTTAGAGGATAGAAGGACTAGTTGAACCTCACGCTCGCTAAAAGGTTTTGAGATGGAATCGTTTATCTCGATGCGCATTATGCATACATATACATATATATTTATTTTGAGAGTGCTTCCAGATTGGAGAAATGTTGATGATTAGAACTAAAGTTATAACACAGAATTTTGTCACTTTTGAAGTCTTCCATGTGTCATTCTATTTTTCGGGTTCTGTCTATCTGCTCGTATCGAATTCACGTCCTGAATGGAACCGATGGCTCTTGACAGGATCGCGAGAATAGTCGACTTACAAATAAATGTTGCCTGGCCCTGTAGGGATGAAGAGAAAACTATTATCTTCTCTGCAACAGCCTGTCTAACTTCTTAGATGAGCTTGGTGATCAGACATCTGCTTCGCTTTGTCAAAAAGGCTCCGGTTGCTTCTCCTTGTAAACACGCAGACTGTCAGTTCCTTCTTCCCTATATGTCCTTCTATCTGTTTCCAAACAATATAGTTTAGTACTCTCTAGTACACTTTGTAGTTTTTGATCGTCCAAGTGCTTCTGTTCCGTTGGGACAACAATGGGCTTTAAAGGCCTAACTGTGCCGGTGTTCAATTGTAACTGAGGGCAGGCAGCGCCTATCCTCTTCTAAGTACTAACAATATCATTTAACTGACACTGTTAAAAATTTATTAATTCTCTTTGAAGAAATACTGTGAATTACGAACGAATGCAATAATCACATACAACTCTCTCCTCATGGGGAATAAAGATTGAAACCTAACACCAATTCTTTCACAATTCCATCTTCTCTCTTCTTATAGAAGAAGTGATCGAATTGGATCTGTCCCTGCTTGTGAAGCGTGCACTTGAGGACATAGAAGAGCGTAGTTTCTCGATTAGAATTACTTAGCTGCTTTTTATTTCAGAACGCAAATACTCCTTCTTTTAAAAAGTTTATCAAAACTTTCCTCCAAATTTCAAGGTCAATGCGCTTCCTTGTCTGCCAAATCACAGTACACGTCATATACATAGGTACATATGCATATCTATTAAAACACGAAGTGAGGTGGGTTGTCCCGAAATCAGTGGTAATATCAGCTCTGTTACATTAGCGTGTTACGGGCCAAAACGTGTTTGTTATACCTGCTTGCATAGTGGTGAAAGTCTTATA